>JBAMJV010000469.1:0-659500 GCA_037951105.1 Echinarachnius parma | reverse complement strand
TGCCCGAGATTGATACTTAAATGATACTGATACTTGATCCATCAACATCAACCAGTTAGCTTTTCTGAAAGTGAAATATAAGATTAAGAAGTCACTGCAATATCAATATAACTTTGTATTCTGAATAAGGAGTGAAAGTTTCATAGAATCACTTATGGTATATTGCCCCATAGGCCAGGGGTGCCACCCCCCCCCCCCCCCCCCCCTCCTCCTCCACACACACAGTGACACATTCCTAGCTGGGCCTAGCTGAAAGCAACCCTGAACTGAAGGATTAAGAGCTAAGAGTTCCATTTGCAATTGCACCCCCATCACAAAATTCCAAACTTCCAACATGGAAATTAAGGTATGGGACAGTGCATAGTGCATCCAGGGTCTAAGAGTCCCATTTTATAGATGTTAAATAGATCAATATCTACTATTAATTACAAACCGGGTACATAGTACCTATCTTGTCTGAGATTAAATACAAATAGTTCATGGTTTCAAGTAAAAACTTACCACTTTCACAGAAATCATGGTGGGAAAGTCACTACGCATCTTCAAGATCTTCGATGTCTATAGCTTTGGGTACCACCCAGATGATCAGAAAAAAATTCACGATAAAGTATACGATAAAGTGTGCGATTTTGCAAATTTCCTCGTGAATATTGGAAGAAAGTTCACGAGGAAATGTGCGATTTTGCAAATTTCCTCGTAAATATTTGAAGAAAGTTCACGATAAAATGTGCGATTTTGCAAATGTGATCGTGAATATTGCAACAAAGTTCACAATAAAATATACGATTTTGCAAATCGTGAAACAAAATTCACAATAAAATATGCGAATTTGCAAATCTCATCGTGAATCGTGTTTGCAAATTCACGAATTTGCAAATCTTATCGTGAATCGTGAATGCAAATTCACGATTCACGATGTCCCTTCAGGGCCACCATAAACACTGCCGTTGTAGAACTAGAAGGTAAACTGTATTGCCCGTAGGTACCGTACCCCATACACTTTGTACATAAAGCAATGGCGGGCTGACGGTCTTGTTTACGAGCAGTATTGAACGGAGGAAGTTCGTCACAAAACTGCATTGTGGGGAAATAATATGACGAAACAATAAGAATGTGCGTAAGGCGCGCACTTTACCAAGCGCACTCACACTGTACATTTTCTATGGCAAAGATGTCATTAGCGCGTACATTTGTGATTTTGCGCGCGATGAATTTGTAAACAATTTTTTCCCTTGGCTGAGACAGTGATCCGTGTATGAAGAGCGACTCTTCTGCAAATATTGAGCAATCATAAACAGTATTTAACACAAAATGTAACTAAAAAATGAGTCTTATTAATGGGGTAGAAAAGGGCAACACAAATTGATTACGCTAGATAAAGAGGTGGTGAATATTTCACCGCTCAATGGGATGTATTTTATTATTAAATTCCCGATCAATTTGGAAATACACAGCCTGTCATACTTTTGATGACGTTTTGTGACGTAGCTAAACTGCTTCTAATCGCATACATACCTAACCATCATGGCGGCTGAGTTTACCCCCCCTGGTATGGACACATGGATGCGATGATAAAGATGCCGAGTGATGCCTTTGTGAAATTCAGTGTATTTACGTCTACAGTTTAGCTTTATTCTCAGGTTTTCTCCATTTCCAAGAAATCTACAGTGTAAGTAATCGAACGGGCTATTCAAATCACTATAATTATACTCCTAAAACATCGAATGTTGGCACTGTTTTTAATAGTAATAATTTATCTCAGTCCCACATATTCATTCTCATGTTACCACTACAGTTACGTTTCATTTTGAATTTGATGAAGTGAACAATGACAATGTAAATGTTGCAATTTATTTGAGATTGTGAAATTCTGGCAAGTGTCTTTGTGCTTAGTTTTAGCGGCAATATCGTGTATTAGGCCCCACCACTGCTATACTGTATACACTATGTAGCCAAATTATAGCCACTAAATCTGACCTATAGCCACTAAATCTGACCTATAGCCATTAATCTGACCTATAGCCATTAATCTGACCTATAGCCACCAAATTAGGGTTAGGGTTAGGGTTTAGGTTAGGGTTTAAAGGGTTATAGGGTTAGGTTAGATGTATACAGTATAGCACATCTACACTGTAAGATGGTTCTGTATATACATACAGTAACCATATACCTTACACTAGTGCTTATCGTGGTCGAAGCTACCTTTCCGATTTTTCTCTCTCACATACCTTCTCTTTCTCACTTCTTTTGCGCTCCAGCTATATATAAATTCATAGTGCAACATTTGATCATTTTTTATTATACAAATTTTAATCAAAATACGTTCTGCTATGCTCACCAAATCTGCATTTTCAGCGGCAACATTTTGGTGAGTCCGTCTTCCTTCGGGAATTGGCAGGAAAAGGCCGACTGTACACGCGCCAGCTATGGCTGGCTATGATAACATGTAAACATGAAAGTTCGTTCAACTAGTCTTTTACAAGGCGTAATCATTTAGTCACATGAATGTATGTTGGTAGCAGAGCGTGATGACATTGGTTCACATAATTACGGCGTTAATAGTCAACGTCTTGATGGAAGATCAACATCCGATCTCGAATGGTCGACACTCGAAGAGAGCTCACAGTAGCAGCGTCACGTAACTAAACATCGCTATGCAATGCATTGTGTCGCATGTACGTAATTGCAGCGTAGCGAGCGCACTCGGACACGAACCAGAAAAAACCGAGTCGCCATTACAACACAGTCAGCATGCTAGAAACGGGCATTTACGTCGACGTTAACGCAAAATTTGTTAAATTTACACATTTTGGACAAGAATTTTCATTTTGAAAGTTCCATCTGGAGTGAAATGGTGAGTTAATGCATAAAACAAATATATTAGCGCCTCATTGTGATCGATAATGGTGATGATGCTGCTTACTGAAGTAGCATGATTTTGTGTAAGATGTGGTGCATGTCAACAGCACGTTCGAACACGTAAGTGAATGGCGATGAGTGTATGTGTGCAGTATAGCAGTGGTGGGGCCTAATACACGATTATGCCGTTTTAGCTTATAATTATATGTCAGAAAAATTAGGCGTGGCGCTAACTGTGATCAGCGCCGTGCGCAAGCACGGCGCTGTGACGATACGTCGCTCGAAATCTTTCCGTAGATTTGCAACGAGGTGAAAACCCCTCTTTAAATTCCCCATCATTTTTTTTTTTTTTGTATATCTAAACATTTATAAAAGTCTTAACATTAGGAGGGGAAATATAATTTGCTAAAAAGAAGGACAACTTACCTCAAATTGTAGATCGACAAATCTATCGCTTTCATGGCCTTTTTGACATTATTTCACTGTCGGCATTCTAGCGATAGACGCAACCCATACACTTTGCCTTAAGAGGCAAGAACACCGTAACTCTGCAGTAAAAGTTACTTACGGAAAATCATTTTACTTGCACATAAAACACCTCATTCTCACACTTTGAGTGACATTTGTAGCCCTATAAATACATTTAGGGCTACTATACAACGTTGCTACTATAAATACTTTAACTCACCGATCTCGTGTGTCGCTATACATGTCATTCTATAATTACGGCGATTTGCAAGATTTTACAACGATTTTCCATCACTCTTCGTCGGTCTTTCGCCGTTCAAACTGCCGTTATCGTACACAGATGCAATAATTACGTCATCGTACGGTATCGCTAACGTGCACACAAAAAAAAAAAAAAAAAAAAAAAAAACGCAAAATTAAAATGAGTTGTTTGACTTGACAAACTGTTACCGCTACATTTTTAGCAAATAATTGTGGGCCAGTGATTCCAATAATTATTCGGTAGCGGTAACAGTTTGTCAAGTCAAACAACTCATTTTAATTTTGCGTCGTTTTTTTTGTGCAAGCTTTTTGACCTTGAAATTATACATATGATACGGTACTTACCACCGATATGTGATCCAATATGTGATCCAACTTGACGGTGAATTAAAATTTTCATTTTTCCCTCCATTCCGCTAAAAATCAGTGATTTATGCACCTCCTCGACTTCTCTCCGTGTGTTAGCGCGACTCCGCACAGATTTTGAACGAAAGATGGTCGCGATGGCCGCCGATGCGTACGGCGAACGGCGCCATTGCGATACACATGAAACTATTACCGCGCATATTCATGTGTATCGCAATGGCGCCGTACGCATCGACGGCCATCGCGACCATCTTTCGTTCAAAATCTGTGCTAGGAGCTGAGGTAAGGAAGGTCACTCAATTCCGCGCGTAAGTTGTCGGTCGACTTATACATGCAATACATAGCCAGACTGTACTCACTGTACAGGGGTGTATCGCGCATAGTCCCTAGTCTAGTACAGTGAGTACCTACAGTCTGGCTATGTATTGCATGTACTGCCTTCTAGATACAAAAGAAGACCAGTTGTTCATACCCCCGTCACATATAGCTACGCTCTCGCGCCGCTCCTAATCCCCATTCATAAAATTGCTACGCTCCTAATCCCCATTCATAAATTTGGCAATGGGAGGCGAAGCATTGTCCGAACGATGATTAAATGACGAATGAATGGGAGGATTATCGCACATAGGTGAAAGGATAGCCTCTCATGCATGGACATACAATGGCTCCCTAAACAAAAGAGTAGAACGCCAAAGACTCACGACTGCTTTCGAGCGTTTTCGACATGTCCAAAGCTTAAAAAGCGGTCGTGGGTCTTTTGCCGACCTAGTCTTTTGTTCAGCGAGCTATTGTCTGTGCATTCATGGAAGAATATCTATTGACACATGTGAGATAATCTTCCCATTCAGATCCTCATTGGACAAAAGACATTTTGCAGATACATTCCAGTGATTGTGATCAGCTATTGTCTAGATCGTGGCTAGAGCGTGGCTCTAGTCTGACGCCGCCATTACATGTTTAGGCTTCTGCCCAGTCAATAGTGCTGTAACCGATCATTGGATCGGCATGCCGATCACGATCCGATCATACATGATCGGACCGTTTTTGCCGATTTCCGATCATGCAGAAAAAATCGGAAGATCGGATCGGCAAAAAAAAAAACAAAAAAAAAAACAAAAAAAAAAAAAACGTTTTTTTTTCTTTGGAAAATGATCCCCAAAAACATATTTTGGGAATATAAATGAATACCAAAGCAACATATATCCATATGAATAAGCCCAAGGTAATCTTGTATGGGTATGCTTTCATTTAAAACTGATTACCTCTCCTTTTACAAAATTACTCGCGCTGGTTCTGAGCTTAGTCCCATGTGTTTCTGAAAGGTTACGCCAAATTAATCACATGGGACTAAGCTCAGAATCGGCGTGAGTAATTTTGTAAAAGAAGAGGTAATCAGTTTGAAATGAAAGCATACCCGTACATGATTACCTTGGGCTTATTAATATGGATATATGTTGCTTTGGTATTCATTTTTTATTTTTTTTTTTTTTTAGCCGATCATCCGATCCCGATCATCGATCCGATTTCGAAGATCGATAAAATTTTGCCGATCCGATCAAACGATCCGATCATCAAGGTCAGTTACAGCACTACCAGTCAACTACCCAAATTCCTCCTGAAACTACAATAATATGATACAATTACAATGGAAGCCAGTGCCAGGAAGGATTACACAATTTATGTTGTGTCTGCAAAGTGTGAATAGATAGCATTTCAATAGTTGTCAGGACAGGACAATAGCTTTTGTATTGCATTCCAAAGTATAACAATGAATGTAGGTCAATTTGTGACTCTAAAGAATTCTGTACAACCAGCTTTGAACTACTTAGAAGATTAACAGCCCTATTACAAAGCCAACCATAAGACCATTAATGTCAGCATCAAATTGGACAATAGTGTGAAAAACATCTTGTTTGTGGCTAGGAAGACAGGGGATTTCCCCAGTGTTTTCTTGGACAATGAGGGCAGCTTTCACTAACATGTTTTTTACAGGCAAAGGAGTAAGGGGTTAATGCAGTATATGCAGTTAACCCCTTGTCTTGTAGGGGTGGACCATTTAAGCGCAATATACGCTAATACACGGGAGATTAGCATACTGCCCATTCGTACACTGTACCGATCATCAGTTGAACGCTATGTGTTAGGACGCATCGGTAAGGAAAACAGACAGGAATTAATCATTTTGTTCTACATTTTGCGGTCTTCAAAACAACAGAGTCGGTAATTATTATCAAAGTATATGAATTGTGGATCACATAAACGAAAGTTTTTTTGCATTTGCTGGTAAATTGAGGGAGAAATCGGCCGACAAAAATTGTTTTCGTTTTGGATAATGCAGCAGGCGGAAGAGGTTGATCTCCACACAACACTATTGTAATGTACCTAGGTGTGCCAAGTCCCAGAGTCCCAGGTTATGCATTGCACTAGCTAGCTAGCTGCCACGCCGACTACCTTGCAAGCTGCACTTTATTCAAAATGAACGAAAATGCAAGATTCTTACGATCGCACCTTACTTAGATGTTTGCAAGGCTTTTGAAACATCATTACGAGAACAAATGCCTGCAAAAACAGCAAACAAATGCGCTGATAATCTCAGTAATTTTCTAGTAGAACTCGCTCGGACCAGGTGAACTGAACTTAGCGCTCCTTTGTTGCCAATATGTGGACGGCATAGACCATGTTTATTATACACATACTACATGTAATATCGCAGCCCAGAAGTTGGCAACTGTGGCAATGATCGAAAACGATGTGATTTTTACTTGCTATGTTCAACTGCTTATTGAAAGCCTCGCTCGCCAACAAATGGTGATTACTTACTTACTTTGGTGTTGAGGCTTGAAGCTTCAGCTTATGTGCCCCTCTTTACTTCATTGGATTTGCGTTGGTATGGGCAGTATTTCTGCGGGTGGTGCTTCCAATGTTTTTCTAGTTCTGATTTGAACTTATTGATAGATGAGGCATTAATGGCAGTTGCAGGAAGTGCTTGAGTTTTTTATCCTATACTTAGGGAAAACTAATTTTTTGCTCGAAACTGAGGTAATTCTTTAATAATGTTCTGTAACTATATTTCCGTAAATATTGTTACATAAATCCATCAAAGCATCGATGTTTGTCATATTATTGCCATATAAATTTAGATGAATTTAAGCATAAAACACTGCATTTTTGCAGACCGCGTTTTGAGACTTGATCAAGTGAAGCCGCCTAGGCCTTGGCCGGCGTGCGCTGTGCTCCTGGCTGTTCTGGCTGCCAGACGGCCGGGCCAGGTATACAGTGCGAGTTCCTATAATTATACTGGAGACTTCCTCGAAGCGATTTTATTTTTAGAGTGAGGATGCGCCTTTATTCGGCAATAAGATTGCGCCACGCGTAAATTTTGATGAGATCATACCGCCATGTGTAAAATCGGCCTGGCGAGATAGCTGAGACTATTTCATTTCTAGAGACTAGACTATTTGATGTCTATTTTTTATTTTAGGAATTAGATTTCAAATACAGACAAATTTATAGTACCGTAAAACTCCGTGTATAATGCCCGGCGCAGACAGAGCCGACTCGACTGGTTGTCATTCCGATCGGCTCAGTTTTTAGTGCCTCGCGACACACATTTTGCCAGTCGAGAGACAGTCGGATGCCAGTTGGGGCCGATTCAACACGATAAATCTGCTCCGACCGACCGGGCCCAACTCTAGCCTGATTAAAACCAGTCGGATCGGGTCGAGTCGGCTATGTCTGCACCGGGCTTAAGACGCACTTTTTTTCCGTCGGAAAATTTTCAAAGTGGGGGGTGCGTCTTATACACAGGTACAGCCCAGTAGTACAACCCGGTAGTCATGTTTAATGCATATTAAACTGGTTTAGGGCATGACTAGAGCTTGATATAAGGGGGAACATTTATAAAAATATACCTTTTTCCTACATAAATTATAGTGGTTAGCAAAACAAAATGCAAGTTTTTAAGCAGTAACACTGCTACTAATTGAATATTCAGATATTCATGAGTAGCAGCACTCATTTAATATTCAATTTTCTAAACAGTGGTTATACATTTTTCTCAACAAAAAAGTTATTAATGAATTTAGTATTTTGCATATTTAATGAGCATTGCTACCTCATGAATATATGAATATTCATGAAAAAAAAAAAAAAGAAGAAAGTTGGGGGTGCGTTTTATACACGAGTGCGTCTTATACACGGAGTTTTACGGTATATATAGTTAAACTTGTACACCTGAATCCTGCCGGGCCCTGCATAAAAAAACCACTCTTGCCGCTCTTTTGATTTTCTATTTTTGATTTTCGGGGGCTATTTTAGCATTTCAGCACATCTACAATATGGTCCAGTCCTCTGGAAAAGCAGTTAAAGAAAGTTTCATCTGATGAATTGTCACTATTGAATTGTATGCATTTAGTTTTCCAGGACCAGGCTTAGCTGGCAGCTGCAGGTATTCCAAATATTACACTTCACGCACCGTCCGAGTGTTGTACCACATCCAGTTTGAGCTGTTCAATAACACCATCAACTAAAAATCAAGACCAAGATTCAAGAAAGACTAACTTTAACGCCCTCGATGGACAAGCCGGAGGCAGACCAGGCCCTTGCGGCAGAAGCTACAGCGGCGCCCGTTTCCACGGCTACAGAAGAACCGGAGGAGACAGATGGGACTGGAGCGACCGAGGCGGATGCGAGGGGAGTGAGCCGATCCCCCATGGCTGCGGCTTACGAGGCTGCAAGTCGGACGAGGGAACGCAGCAAGGAGGATGCGTTCCAGTTCCCAGGGTAGGTCGGCATTTAGAAGAGTTTTATTTAAAGGTGCACCTGTAAAGTGTCAGATATCGCCCAAAATGACATTTGAGACTTCAATTCTGTACCGAAATCATTGTAAGATAAGTCCGAATGATGTAAGTTTCATTGAAAAAGAACACTGCTTTCCTGGTTCAAAAAGCGAAAATATGCGTCAGCTTTTACAACGGACGTTTATGAGGTTTATGATAAGGCTGAGTCATTACGGATATTTTATAAGCCGGGTTCCGATCGTTTTGCAACGGTCGGAACCTGATATTTTTTTGTTCAAACACCCTGTAGTGTCATGGGAATCACACTGGCCTAGGCGTGCGCCCATTTGTGTTTACTACTTGAAGGAAAATTTAGCAACGTGTATAATTTTCTCTTATTCAAAAAATGACTAGTAAAAAGTTAGGTCATGTATATTCATAGTTTATGACCGTTAATTAACGCTTTTTGAGCTGAATGATAGATATCGTCATACTAAAGGGGCATTTGAAAAAATCTAACCCTATTTTATTCTTCTCTTACCATGAGCTAAACAACCTGGTGGAAGAGAAACGAAGAGTTCCAAGTAATTTTCGTGGAGTTAGACACTTTACAGGCATCGCTTTAATTGTTATTATAGTCAGTAGTTTTATTTGTTTTATTTCTCAAGTCAATGTATGGCAATTTTGTTGGCAACTGACTGACCCAAAGATACAGCTGACATATTCCGCGATGTTCCCACGGCTGAACAAATAATGGATGCATTGGTATATCAGTTATTTTTTGCCATGTTTCAGAAGAGAAAGAGAGTTAGTGAAAAAATATGTGGCTATGGGTGCCCTGAGCAATTTAGCCACTGAGGTGCCAAAAATGAAACCCTGAAAAAAATAAAAGAGCCCCCAAAGCATTTTGGGCATCATGGTAAAACAAATATTTAGAATGCTTTATTGAAGATGCTTGTTAATTTTTGTACATTTTATAAAGCCAATGTCATGTGATATTAAAGGTAATAAGGTTTCAGTCCTTTTATTGGACAAACTTTCTCCAAATGTAGCGCTTTAGGGTATAAGCTTACCTGTATGACACTATATGACACACTGGTGTTGCGGTGTCGTTAACAATTATTTCCAATCCAATCCAAATGTAGCGCATATGTTGTTTTTTTTTCCTTTTTCACATTGGATTAGTTTATTCTGAATAGCACTACAAAGTCTTGTCCCTTTTCTACATGGTGCAGAGTATCTAATAAATGAAGAGAAAATGATAAATGCTTTAATATCCCCCATGTCTACATGGTGCAGAGTATCTAATAAATGAAGAGAAAATGATAAATGCTTTAATATCCCCCATGTCTACATGGTGCAGAGTATCTAATAAATGAAGAGAAAATGATAAATGCTTTAATATCCCCCATGTCATGAGTAGTTAAGTTAAAGTTAAAGTCTTTCCCGTACCAATGTTGGCACATAAGGCGGCGCCTATCTCCATTTCAATAGCCCTAGGCCACACGTCTACTAAATGTAGCGAAAGTTACAGAAGGGGGCTAGTCCTCTGGTAACTCGTGTGATTAACTTTCCCTTCTCCATTCTATAAATGCCGAGTGTCTGGCTAGAAGGCAGAAGGTACCATTTTTAAAGTCTTTGGTATGACCCGGTCTGGGTTCGAACCCGGGACCTCCCGTGCATGAGGCACATACTCTAACCGCTAAGCCACCATGCTCGGTATAGTCATGAGTAGGTAATGTCCAAATCTTAATTGTGTTTGGTGCCATTTTCTCATTTAGGTTCTTAGATTCACTAACAAGCGAAGACACCGCACGGCTGCTATACTACAATATGAACCACTCGCACCGTGGAATGGCTCTTGTCTTCAACCATGAGAACTTTGACTGGCAAACGGGTATGAACAAACGGGTCGGAAGCAGCTACGACGTTACCAATTTACGCAACCACCTCGGTCGCCTTGGCTTCCAGGTCATGGTGTTTGAGGACGTGTCAGCAGGAGAGATCAGACGGAATCTTGCCCTTGGTAAGTAGTGCTGTAATATTTTTTGTTCTTTCTGAAAATTGTAATATGTCACTAAAAAGGTGTTTTTTCAGTCAACCTATATTCATAAATATTCATACGTTTGTTATGATATCTGCATACAGTAATGATAATAATAGACCGGCATTCATTTGGGGGTGTATACTGAAAACGATTTTAAGTTAAAATTTATTTTATCTACGTTTATCTACGTCACTAATATATCAAACTGTACTTACGGAATAGCGATTTGCTAAAATATATTTTAGTGACGTAGATACAATACATTTTAACTTAAAATCTTTTTCAGAATACAGCCCCTGGACTTTTATTCCAAGTTGCATTACACTGTGCACCCAGGCTGCAGTGGAGCTGCATTGCAGGCGCATCGAGCATATATATACAGTAAAATAAACAGATTGTTTGAAAACAAATGTGTAGCGTAGAGCTGTAGACAAACTTGAAAGGGACATTATTAATGGTAGAAAAAAGGTTTGAATGATGTTTTAGAAACTGGCACTGTTCAGTATTACAATGATAGCATTTTTAACGACCACAATGCAATAATAGAAGTGCAGATGTACAGGTCACAACTATCACGGGTAATGGTAACTGTTTGGATATGTTTGAAAATCTTTGATTTACAAGAGAACTTGACACTGCTTCAAAATTGTTGAAAACAAATAAAATCCTGTTGGAATCCCATTTTCTTTGCTCTTTTTCAATCACATTAAATATATTTCTGGTCAGTTTCTGTATGTGTTTAAATTGAAAATAAATTAATTAATAATTGAATTCTTTCTTTACACTTCTAGCTGCTTCCGCTGACCATTCAAAGAACGACTGCTTCATGTGCGTGTTTCTGACGCACGGCGACGATGGTATCATCTACGCCCACGACACAACGATAGAACTCCAGGAGCTGTTTGACCTCTTCAGAGGGGAGAACTGCCCAACTCTTATAGGAAAACCAAAACTCTTTTTAATACAGGTATGTGAGTACAATATTTTTCAATGTGTTCTTGTATGGCCTTTTGGTGTTTCCTGGCATGAAACATGGCTGCAAAATTTGCGGGATATTGCGTAGAAGCTGTGCTGCCTCATATGAAAGAAGAAGAAGAAGATTCAACTTCTGATCTCTAGCATTACAACATAATAGTTACATCGTGTAATAGGTCTCCGTCCCAACCAAGCCTTCACACTTCAGGCAAGTTTGGGCAAGTGAAATAATATAATGTTCTAGTTTTACTTGTCCGAGCAGATAATTCACTTGCCTGCTTTACTTCTAGGTAAGATTAACATGTGATGAATTACATTCTACTCTCATACTCTCAAACCGGGCAACCAACCTAGACCATTCATGAAAATATTACTTGCCCGACATCAATTTGTACTTTCCCTGGGCAATTAGGCGAGTGTTTTTGTCAAGCCCTTACAATATTGTTAAATGTGTTGTGGTTTAAAACGAGGAGACTCTTGCCGTTTCGCAGCTTGAAACGCGATTCAACTTCCTATCTCAAGCATATCAACAACAAAAAGTTGAATTGTGTTGGAAATCTCGGTCCCAAGCTCTAAAGCTGCTTCATGGGCAAAATTGTAGTTTCGGGTCTAATGAATGTTGTTTGGGGCTACCAAAGGAAGTCAGCAGAAATAAGTTTTTGTACATAGTGTTTTGGGAACTTTTACGTGCAAGTAATGTTTTTCTCTCTTTCAGGAATGCCGAGGAGAGAAGCATGACCTTGGCATGAGGTTGTCCGATAAAACCGGCACAGCATATCCGCCAATAGTAATAAAGTGTTGTGTGGGCTGCCAGGAATAGAGCGGACACCATTTAACTGGCCCGACCAGTAGGAACAAAATTGGATGTGTTTAAAGAACTTTATTCTTTCTCATACAGGCCTGCAGAGGGGAGAAGCGTGAGGTTGGTGTGAGGATGTACGATACGACCGACTCGGCGAATCCGCTATTAGTAATCATCTTTTGTTTTGGGCTGTCAGGAATTGAGGGAAACTTTGTTACTGGCCCGACGCCCTGACCAGGGCAGTAGCAAAACAAATGTGGATGTGGATATGTAGTGGACTTTTATAGAAGAAAATTATTCTTTCTCATACAGGCATGCAGAGGAGAGAAGCATGGGACTGATGTGAGGCCGTACAATACGACCGACTCGGCGAATCTGCTTCTAGTAATCAACTTTTGTTTTGGGCTGCCAGGAATTGAGGGAAACTTTGTTACTGGCCTTTCAAGAGCAGTAGTAAAAAGTGGATGTGGATAGTTGTTTATTACCAAAGAAATTAATTGTTGTCTTTCAGGCCTGCAGAGGGGAGAAGCATGAAGTAGGGATGAGGCCGTACGATACGACCGACTCGGCGCAAGTGGAGGATGGGGCTGCAGAAGAAGATGGGGATTGGACGGTGACAGATAATGGTCCCAGACCGACCATACCAGCTGGAGCCGACATGCTGATATCATACTCCGTAGTACAAGGTAATAAAGAATAAAATGCTAGCATAGATTTTGTTTATTTAACGCATTTCATGACAGAGTGAACACAAAACCTTTTACGTATTTCACAACAGAAAAGAAAGAAAAAAATCAACCATACCAGCTAAAACCGACTTGCTGATATCATACTCCGTAGTTCAAGGTAAGAAAATATGCTAGCATAGATTTGTTTTCTTTAACGCAATTCATGACAGAGAGAAGATAATTTTTGTTTACATATTTCACAACAGAAAGAAGAAAGAAACAAAATCAACCATGCCAGCTAAAGCCAACATGCTGATATCATACTCCATAGTACAAGGTACTACAGAAAAAATACATTTGAACATGAGAATCGTGACCAGAAGTATTTTCTAAATAAATGAAAAAGGCTTGCACTGGAATCAACCCCTTGACCTTCGTATTGTTTGACCGGACGGTGCTCTGACCACTGAGCCAAAAGCTCTTATGATGGCTGTTCTTCCCCAAATTATTTGTAGTGCTCATGCTAGTCAGGAACATTATACTATAGGCCACTGCACACTGTACAACTTGACCAGTCGTACGACTCTGGAGATAGCAGAGTTTTACGACCAATTGTACCACTCTACACTGCACGATTACACCTCTACGATTGGTGCATGCGCACTAGCCCGTGGATGTGGTTGTGGCAAGATTGGTAGAGCGCGCGCTTTCCGATCATGAGATCCCGAGTTCGAACCCTGCCCACTGCCTTTGTCCTTCAGCAAGACAATTTATCCACAATTGCTGCTCTCTACCCAGGTGTATAAATGGGTACCATGGTCGGGTGTTAATTAGCCTGTAGCGCCATCATCAGTGGCAGCTCGGTTAGTATGCTCCCTGGGGAGTTGAGAAAGTATGCAATATCATTGTGTGGGTTTGAAATGTACCTGTTGACCATGGGTAATAATAATTAAATAATTATTTAAGCGCTTAGAGGCTCTTTGCAATTTGCGCTATATAATTGTCTATTATTATTATTATTATTGTCATACCAACCATACACTACAAAGCGCGCAGCCTAACTGGATGCGCTCGTCAGCCTTAATATTGCGAATACTGTTGTTTGATTGTTACAATCCAGAGCCACGACCAGTCGTGAAGTTTCAACATGTCAAATCCTCACGTCTGGCTCTGCGACTCAGTTGTAAAAGTGCAAATGAGCAATAACATGACAGTCGCAGAGTCGCACTACTGTTCAATCGTGGTAAAATTGTACAGTGTGCGGTGGGCTTAATAAAGTCAGCTAAAAAAGATAGTAACATGCTATGAAATATTACTTTAATAGTACTCCCTCATTATTCATTCACTATGAAGGATAGGGTTCATAATGTCCAAAGTTTTCCCAAAAAGTTATTGTGCAATATGGCACAACAAATTAATAATTATAAAATCACATGATTGTTATATAACAAAGGTTTACACTTTTATTTCCACCTCAGGGTACTACTCCCACCGCGACACGGCATACGGTTCGTGGTTCGTCCAAGCGCTTGCCAAAGTACTCACGCTATATGGTACCACGATGGAGCTCACCGAAATACTGACGCTCGTCAACCAGCTCGTGTCGCAGCGCGCCGTCGAACGATGTCTCGACCCCCGGATGGTGGGCAAGAAACAGATGCCTTGTTTCATCTCAATGCTCACGAGAAAACTCATATTTCATCCAAAGAAGTAATTTTGTATTTATTTACCCTGTGTTTTTGTTGATGTAGTACGAATATTTTTTTTATTTTTTATGTTCAAATATTGATGTTTTTTGTTGTTTGATTTTGTCTTTGTTTTTGTCTTCTTTTTTGTGAAGATGAGTTAACTGCACCCTGAGTACCTTGTAGAAGTTGGAATTGGTGCATTAGAAGCATTCTATATTATTATTGTTATTTTTGTTGTTGTAAAGGACATTTTCATTTTTTATTATAGCTTGTTCAAATTGGACACATGGTTACTTATCGACATGATAGATATGGTATGCCAACTTGTTTTTAATATTTATTTGATACTGCCAAAAAGATGATGTAGTTGGTTTCTGGCTGAGCATGCACGGTCACACTACCCCAGATACGAGCATATTGACAATTCTTGTTATTGCCACTGTGCAAAAATGTTGGGACATACATATGTTTCCCAATATGTGATGAAATATCCCAATATGTCATGAAGCACGAATGTATTGCAAAACAACTTTAGCATTGGCGTTGTGGCATGTGGCCCATTTGCCTTTGCAGCAGTAAATACCCAGCACTTTTCGCGAAAGCATGTATGTGTGACTCTAATAGTGGTCCATTCAAATTGAGTTTGGGGATATCCAAAGTAAATTTGTTCACATTAAGATGGAACAGAATTGTCAGTGTTTCTCTGTTTAGCGACATATTATTGTGGGTATTGGCTGCAAAAGTGTACCACGAAATCTAGATTTTGTTGGTTGACTAGGCAATAATTCAAACAAAAAATGATCAGGTGCAACTATTAAACAAAAATAAAACTCCTGGTCATAACATAGATCTCTACCTCTGGTCTACCATTCCCAGTACTGTGTTTTACACTAGTGCTAATTAATTGGTCCATAATCTTTTGAAACAAATAATTTAGGTGACAATTGTTACATTTTGTTTTTGTTTTTACAGTACTGACATTTGTGTATTAGTGCTTTATACACGTATAAGGTTTCCAAAAAGAGGTATGAAATAGAGTTATGGTTGTTTAACTGACTCAAAGAAATCAACATTTATATTTATAAGTATGCTGACTTATTTAAATCATGTTTTATGTTTAGTCCAATTTCTTAGCTTCAGTATTTTGTTGATGCAGGGTTTGGAAATTATTCTTGCTTCAGTATAAATTATGTTTGCCAATTTAGTTATTTAGTTTCTTCCATGCAATGGCTTGCAATATACTTAATCTAGAACGAAATAAGGAAGCAGCTGCATAATAATAACATTTTGATTTTTCTATAAGCAATTTCTCGCTCATTATTTCAAATCATGTTTATCAGCATTGTTTATCTTTACTTCATAGTAATGATAATGTGTTGTTTTCTTCTTTATTCTAATTATAAGATTATGCCACTATCTGGGAATCATTCAGTACTAATCTACTAATTTTAATTAATGCAATTTACTTTCTTTTGTAATTATCACTGAAATCTGATTCATAATACTGAGCTTCGTTTAAAACATGGAATGCAGAGGATTTTAACAATATTGATCTTTCTATTAAATACACTTTCAAATTTAATTTATGTTAAGAGCATGAGGGTTAACAGAGTAAACAAATAATTTTTCATGTATTGCAGGCTTTCTTATATTCTTCTTGTACATGTAGTCATGTTTTTTAATGATTTATAAATGGATGAAAATATTGATTCTCAACCATTGTTTGTACTTAGTGTTTGTATCTATTATTCTTAGGTAGATGTTAAATAACAGTAATGTATATACTGTACCTATGTGTCATATTCCATGGTATTCACTGTTATAATAAGATCCTTTTGTAGAGTGATTCTGTAAATGTGTGTGACAGTGTAATATTGAAAGTTATATTTCATATTAAAGTATTTTTGTGAGAAACACATTTTCAACTCAAAATGCAGCTTCAGAATTGTTCAGAAGGAGTGCAATCATAAAAACGATTTTTGTTTCCTTATTCACACTTTTCTCTACTCTTTGGGATATTGGTACGGTCAAACCTCTCTTAGTGGCCACCTGTCTAAAGTAGCCAACCTGCCAATAATGGCCGCCAAAAGTTATCCCTGTCTACACTGGTCACCTGTCTACTTCCCAAGACCTCCCGATTGCTAGACCGGTGCTCAACCATTGAGCCACAAAGACCCTTGAATGCGGGACGTTCCCATGAAACCCTTTCTTAATCGTTATTGTAAAGAATCACAGAATTTATGTATTGTTGACACAATTCTGTCCAAATTTGAACTAAATTCTGCAAATACAGATGCCATATACTAGAGTTGAGAAAATGGGATGTACTTCACTGGAAGCTCATGTGTCTCATCAATATGATGATCAAAGCTGCTCCGCATTTAACATTTTGTGTAATACTTGAAATAGTAGGTTTCATTTATAAAGCTGCTAATATGATATAATATCATCATCTCTAAAGCGCTTTACACTATTATTGCCCCAGACATAGGATACAATGCCAGCCCACACACATTGTGTGCACCATCTCCACTCCCTGTGGAGCATTCCTTCCAAGCAGCTCATGGGCATTGAGAAGATCATTCACATAAAGGCCTTCACCTTCTACCTGGTCCCCATTTATACACCTGTGTAAAGAGCAGCGATAGTGGATTAGTTGTCTTGCTGAAGGACAAACGAAGCGGGCAAACACGGTATGATGGTTCATTCAGTGAATGTTATAATTATGATAATGGGTTTAATTAATATAGCACCTTTAATGAAATTGTATCATTGCTAGGTACTTTATCCTATCATTTACCCCTGTCATTGGGTGTGATGCCAGTCCTAGACAATATGTCCACTATCTCCACTCCCTGATGAACATAAACCGGACTTAATGCAATACCTTCTATAAGTCTTATGTTAAATATATCATTTACACCTTCCCTCTCCCTTTATCTTTGTTCCCCTTTGTTTTTATTCAATCAGTTTGTGTTTGCGATTTATTCATTTATTTCCCTTTCATTTATTCTTGCATTCATTCATTCATTCATTGTTCATTTCGCTTGGCGTTGACATTTATCCTTCAATTTTGTAAAGATATACATGTAGTACCATTTTCCTTGTTTATAAACAGTAGTAAGTAATCATGTATTATAAACATGTTTAATAAAATAGCTATATATTGTACAATTACATGGTTAGTACTTCAGGGAATGTACAAGTTGTAGTGTTGAAGTATATAAAACTATATTAGTATAATTATGTAAATACTAATTAAAATAAGTTGTTCATGAGTTATTTATTAAGTTATCCAATAAAACAAGCATTGGAACTTCTTTGGGGGAGATTTGAATACAACTGCCTAGTGAATTCATACATTTCATTCGGACAGACATTTCTGTACAACATGAAAGTAGTATTAGTTTAGAAATGTATATTGCTTAGATTAGTTGTTAGTATGTGTTTTTAAAATGTTATGGAGTTAAGTCAATTTTTGTGGTGCAATTTGTTGCTTGTAGTAGATAGAAGTTCATTCTAATTTCATTATGTACTTGAGTTATCATCATTCTTTATCAAAGTTAATTAACCCGTTCAGAACTGGTCCTGAAAGTATCGGGCAGGGGTATATGGAGAATACATGTTATAGCAAAATCAATCAGTCCAGGGGGTGTTTCACAAAGATCCTAAGTTGATCTTAATATCACTAAGATGGTCTTAAATATTATGGAAAGCCATTAGTGTCTTGAAACAGTTTTATAAAAGTTATGTTGAAATGCATAAAATGTTGATTCAAATCATATATATTTTCTAACTATCAAAGAGATTCATAATCTTCACATAAAATTCATGAAATCTCTTTGATAATTAGAAAGTATATATGATTTGAATCAACATTTTATGCATTTCAACATAACTTTTATAAAACTGTTTCAAGACACTAATGGCTTTCAATAATATTTAAGACCATCTTAGTGCTAAGATCAACTTAGGATCTTTGTGAAACACCCCCCTGAATGGGTTAATAATCAAATTGTCATTTCTTTATAAATGTGTTGAATTATTCAGACATTTTGCTTATTGTGTTGATGTAGAATACTACATTGTAGTATATTTTTGTATATGTCTCGTATAAGTCTTATTCAGGACTACATGAAGTATCTTTGTAACTTCAATACGCTTAACCTGTCGATAAGGTGACAATGTGACAAGAAGACTGGAAAAATTGTAAATTGTGGACTCAAAATAATCTCATTAAAGGGGAACTTTGATGTAACAAAAAACGTGGGACCATGACAATTACATTGTTAAAGGTATCTTGCCAAATCAGGGTTAAGAAAAATATAAAGAGCTGGTGCCAGCAAAATTGCATTGTAATAAGAAGGTTTTTATATATCAGAGGCTCTTTATAATAAGGTTTCACTGTATCATGGATAGTACTAGGGTGGTATCATGATATAACTATCAAATCTGTGTAATGTAAAGCTTCCTTTTTTGATGGGGTGCATCTTATTTAACTTTGTCTTAAAGATCAACCAATAGTGTGTTAATCAGAATAATGTATAGCATAATTAGATATTGATGTAAATGTAATTCAATAATATACTCTTTGTTACAAAAATTGACTTGTTTTTGTATTTGTCTTTGTTAGTCACGTTGTGGAGGAAGATATGGTAGATGATGAAGAGCTAGATAAAGTAAGATAGAGAGAAAGATGAAGAGGGAGAGGTTGGTAGCGGATGAAAGGGTTAAGAGGAGTGGGATGAAAGGGGTAGATATTGGAAAGGTGAAATGGGTAGAGGGGAGATAAAGAAAGGGAGGGTATAGATAGGGAGGGAGAGGAGGAGACAAAGGGGTAAAAAAAGAGGGAAGGAGTAGAGGTGGGAGAGGGGGGAACGGGTAGAAGGGAGGGGGGAGTGGTGTGAGATAGAGGGGGGGGGGGGGGGAAGGGGTATAAATAGAGAGAAAGGAGGATAGAGAGGGGGTAGAGGTGGGTAAACATTGGAAATGGAGGAACGAGCATAAGTGTGAGGGGATGGTGGGGTATATAGAGGGGGATACATGTACATACAAAAGAGGAAGGGGAGAGGGGGTAGAAGGAAGAGGGGAGTGATGTGAGAAAGAGGGGGGAGGGGTATAGTCTAGATAGTGTGTGAGGGAGGGAGAGGGGGTGGTGAGAGCGGGAGGGTAAAAAGAGGAAGGAGGTACATGTGGGAGGGGGAATGGGTAGACGGGAGAGGGGTGGTGTGAGGAGGGGGTTATGGGTATAGATATTGAAATAGAAAGGAGGATATGGGTAAAGGATGGAGATATAAAGACCAATCTGTATAGAGAGGGGTAGATGAGATGGGGGAATAGAAAGAAAGGGGTCAGAGGGATCGCGGGGTAGGGAATAGAGATAGCAGTGAGGAAAGAAAGTGATAAATACTGTATAAAAGGGAGAGGGTGGAGATAGGTATCCAAAAGGACATAGAGGGGGTATAAATTAGAGAGATTGAGCGGTAGGGTGGAGGGTGGTGTGAGATAGAGGGAGGGGGTGGGGAGGGAAGGTTGAGGAGTGAGATAGAAAGACAAAATGGGATATAGAGGGGGTATATAATAGAGAGAACGATAGGGGGAATAGAGAGCAATGTGGTTATAAGTGTCAGAGGAAGAGGTGGATGATAAAGATATCGATGAGGGAAAGAGATAGGGATAGGTGAGGTATAATGTATAGGGGAAAGAGGGGAAGATAGAGAGCCGCAGAAGGGGATTGAGGAAGAAATGAGGAATGTGATAGAGTGGGAGAGAGTCTGGGGAAATAGGTAGCAAGGGATGGATAGCGCAAGGGACAGGTAGGGGGGGGGAATTACCAAGAGAGCAAGACGGATAAAAGAGAAAGGCAGAGGTGGCCAGTAGATTATTTCCCTGGTCAAACTAAATGAGTGGACTAGAATTCCCACACGGGAGAGAGGGATACGTCGAAAATACGAGGGGCGTTCAATAAGTTCATAGCCCAACCATGAAGGAGCAGGAAGTTGGGTTACCTAATGTTGTGTATGCAATGTTGCATCCTTCACATGGTCAGTGGTGCAAAGCCAGGTCAGTTGTATTCTGTTTCTGATCTAGACAGGCTTTTATTGATGCAATGTCCATTAAAAGTCACTTGCAAAATGTTGGAAAATGAAGCAATGCAAGTTGATGAGAGACATATGCTGCTCGAGGACAATGTGCCTGCTCACAAGAGCCAGGTGACTTTTGAAAAGCTAATAACGGCGGGATTGGTTTGTTGATGATTCCTCCTTATCCCCCAAACCTGGTATCGTTAGATCTCTTCTGATATATGAAGAAACAATCCCAAGATTGTGATTTTCAGGAGGATAATGAGACAAAATCTGCCAATATGTAGGTTTTTGAGAGGTCTTTAAGAGACATCTTCAAGGAGGCCCTTGAGGCCCTCAGGAAAAATTCCGAAAAGCTCTTGGCTGTACATCAGTATTATATGGATGAAAGAACACCTGTATATATTAATCGATGTTGCACCTTGACTCCTTCAAGGTTGGGCTATGAACTTATTGAACGCCCCTCGTAATGTAGATATAACATTCTAATTATACATGTCAGTATTAAATTATTCGTTTTCTTTTGTTTGCATTGAAGTGGGGCGAGAGGGGCAATAACTTCACGAGTGGGGAAGGGAGGGTTAGAGTAAAGCTTTGGAAAAGCAAATCCCTTTTGATGAATCGTTAGCGTGACTACGTCTTGTGACTTATTTTCTTCTCTAATTAGCATATCAAATCCCTCGGAGAGAAACATTCCATGATGTTCCCTCTAGTGTGCCCATATTCATGAAAGCCTGTTAGCTGGCTTAGTTAGTGCTTAGTCTATTTTGGACGGATGTGGCTAAGAAGAAAGGCAGAAAGCACAATGTATTGTAAAAGGCAAAATAAGTACTTGGAGAGACGAGAGTAAGTATATGACAACTGCCTGGTTTAATCGTCGTAAACTCCACTGAGGTCCCAGCAAGGTGCAACATGCAAGGTACATGACCAAAACCCATAACCAAATTAACTGCATTAAATAACCAATCAGAAACAACTTAAGTAACACATGACTAAAGATGAAAGAACCAATTAGAACCAAGGATGAGAAGAGCATGAGGTGCAAACAATAGAACATGAAGAAGGATGATGAACAAGACCTGGCTGGCAACATATGATTGGGTGAGGAATGAATATGCAGATGAGGTGACTACTGGTGAAGAACTGATTATTCGGACTACGAATAATCAGTCAAGAATGTACATGTATGGAATCACAAGGAGAAGAGTGAAAGAAACCAGTGAATAGAGAATGGCATACATAATAGAGGCATACTGAATAGAGGCAAACTGAATAGAGGCAAATGGGAGAAAGGCATGAAAAAGGGTGTAATGGGTGAAACATGAAAAGGGGTGGGGATGGATGAAGAGACAAATAATATGAGGCAAAGTACACATATGTGTCTTACATAAGATTTCCCCCTATGAAAAATTGTCCTCAATTTTAAGGACAAAAATATAACTACAAAATTCAAAGTTCCAAAATATTATTTACCTCATACACACAAACATAAACAGAGTAATACAAAACATTGCATCTAAACTCCACCTTGCGTGTACGTAACCCCCCCCCAAAAAAAAAACTTCTATTTTCGACAGAAGGGTTAGGGTTCTGTTTTTTTTTTGTTTTTTTTTTACTGTCATAATAAAAGTACATTACTTATCACTCGACTCGACTTGACTCGACTAGAACTAATTACAAAAAAAAACATCTCTTTCTAAATATCACAAGCGGTCATCTCCTATGCAATATTTTTAAACATCTTACAATATTCCAACAAAGAACATACTTTCTTCCCAATGAACTTAACTACATCTCCTATTAATACTAAAGGAGAGGTTTCCCTACCAAACCATCCAAAAGTGAAACATTTTCCTTTCCTCTTTTATATCGTATGCAAAATAATAAAATTCAACAATAACTTTCTCCATGTTCAAAACAACACTCGACCAAAATTTCTTTCTTTTTCCTAACAACATCTAAGGCAATTGGGAAGTAAGTATGCCTCACGTAACATGTATGTAGCTCATTTCTCTTCCAAGCTACCAATATGTTTTTACTATAGTTTACTTTTAACCTTAATCTCCGCTGTACTAGCACTAATTCAAATGCACAATACCTATCCACACATAATGTGGCTAAGCCCTAAATACTAAATTGTATGTTTTCCCTTCTATCTACCCGACAAAACTCTTCCCATAACCATGAATATCAGCAAATGTCCATTTGTCCATAATCATAAATATCAGCAAATGTCCTAATCAGACTGATATCTCACGGGCCTTTTGATCACCCTTCCTAATCTTGTCTGGGTCGGAGGTTGTCCCACGAGTCGGCCTTGAGGTTGATCATCAGGTTGGCGAGGTCGTCCCTGGTTGCTTGCGGCGCTGTGCGTCGTGGTTACGTCGGTCATCCCTGCAGTCTGTACGACGTCATCCATGGCCCCGTAAGCTGGTCCGTCGGTAGTGTCGCTTCGACGCTGGCCAGAGGAAGATTCACCCCCTGATGGTGGGAGCAAATCTGTAGATCCCCTGGGTAGCTGGTTACCAGATTGGTTGTTGACCGCCAAGGTAGATTCGAGCGTGCAAGACGAAGGTACGTCCCCAGTTGGCAGGAACGCGCCCCCCGAGGCGCTGTGTTGGTGGTTGCTAGGTGGTCTGCCCCCTGGTGGTAGAGACAAGTCCCTCGAGCCGCTGGGTTGGTTGCCATCGCCGCGGGAAGGAGGTCCGCCCCTTGGTGGTAGGGTCGAGCCTCCCGTGGTGCTGGGTCGGTTGCCGTGGACTCCACCCCCAGATGGTGGGAGTGAGCCCCCTGGGCGTCGGATGAAAGGTCTGCCCCTTGCTGGTGGAAGTGACCCAGATAGCGCAGTGAAGTGGGGATGGTCGTGACCTCTGAAGACTGGAAGATGGGGCTGTTGCTGGTGCACCTCTGATCGGTACGGCTTGATGCGATTCTTGTGGACTACGCTTCGTTTACCATCTGCCAAGTTAGAGATTCTCACCAAGGGCTCTGGTGAATATGACGTGAGGATGCGATACGCCCCCCTCCAATTGGCCTCTAGCTTCTTTCTACTCATAGCAGGATTGTCAAGCCAAACGAGGTCGCCTGCCTGATACTCGTTGTCACGTGCCTTCTTGTCGTACGTCTCTTTCTGTCTCGTTCTGGCCAGATCGTTGGTCGACTGAGCATATTGGAATGCATGACGTAATCTGGAGCGAAGTTCTAGCACGTACTGGAGTGGAGTGTCATTCTGGCTTGTAGTGGGATTGTGTAGTGAGTATGGTAGGCGCGCTTCTCTTCCATGTAGAAGGAAAAAAGGAGTGTAGCCGGTGGACGAATGCTGCGCAGTGTTGTATGCCAACTCGACCTGCTTGAGGTACTGGTCCCAACATCCTCCCCTTTCTGTAACAGTTTTAGCGAGCTGGTCTTTCACCACACGATTGGTCCTCTCCACGATGCCTGCTCCCTGGGGATGGTAGGGTGATGAGCGAGTCTTCTTAATCCCCAACTCTGCGCAGGACTGGTTGACCAATGTCGACTCAAACTGCCGTCCCTGATCGGTATGTAGAGTATCTGGGACACCATGCTCTCTGACAAAGTCCTCAAATATGTGCTTGGCGACGGTAGCTGCTGTCTGATCCTTCATGGCATACAGATTGATATGTTTGGAGAAGTGGTCGACCAGGACAAGAATGTAACGATGTCCACTGGGTGTTAGTGGAAGTTCCGCAATATCCGCAAACACCATCTGAAGAGGATACGAAGTTGATATGTTCTTTAGAGGTGCCTGGTGGCTGGGCATGGGTTTCCTGAATGCCTCACATGATTTGCAAGTTTCGCAATGGTCGGTGATGTCCCTGTGCATGAAAGGCCAGTAGACACTGTCTTCCGCCCTAGAAATCGTCCTCTGTGCACTAAAGTGACCAGACGTAGGATGGCCGTGCACCAGTTGTAGTATCTCTGGGATCATATTCTCTGGTATGACGGCCTGGTACTGCAGATTGGTTCGCCTGTCTTCCTTCTTGGTCCGATACAGAACGTCATCTATCACGGCGAAGCGATTCAGTTGCCATAACATCCTTCGAAGTCTCGGCGGATGTTTGCGTACCTCCCGCTGGGAAAATGTACGTCGTTCATTGACAGCATCCTTGACTAGCTGGATGTCGAGTGATTGATGACGCAAGACTTTGACTAGGAGTTCATTCTGGAGGAGATTTGATGCTGCAGAAGGATGTGGTGTGTTCTCCGCAGGTGCCTGACCTGAGGTTTGTGTTCCAGTAGACTTGACCTGCCTCCCATTGTGGTTCAGCGTACACACATGACGACGGCGTGAAGTAGGCTGCGACGGGGTGTTGCCTGAAGCATGCGGATGCCGGGACAGCGCATCAGCATTTAGATGCGATTTACCCTGTCGATGTATGATGGCGAACGAATAGGAGTGCAATTCTATCATCCATCGTGCTCTGCGGCCTGTAGTGTCGTCTTGGATAGACAGCTTTTCGTAGCTCAGGAGTGGCTTGTGGTCCGTAATAACAGTGAAGTGATTTCCTCTGAGGTAGTGCCTGAAATGACGAACTGCTGCAACGATGGCCCACAGTTCCCGGTCGTAGGTTGACCAGTTCCTCTGTGTCTTGTTGAGTGTGAGGCTGTAGTAGGCAACAACCCTTTCTTTACCATCTTTACACTGAGAAAGGACAGCTCCGATGGCATCATTCGATGCGTCAGTGGCAAGTTGAAATTCTTCATCAAAGTCTGGGTAAGCAAGCAGTGGGGGGCTCACCAGGGCAGCTTTGAGGTGCTGAAATGCCATCTCGCAGCTTTCCGACCAAATGAAGGGTGTATTCTTTTGAGTGAGTTGGTTAAGAGGTGCTGCAACCTTAGAGAACGCTGGAATGAAACGTCTGTAATACGAAGCCAATCCAAGGAACGAGCGAACTGCGGTGGGCGTGGTTGGAGTGGTCCAGTTGGTAACTTTGCTGACGTTGTCCGGGTCTGGTTGAAGTCCTTCCGTGGTAATCTTGTGGCCTAGGTACGTGACTTCCTTTCCAAAGAACTGGCACTTGCTGGGTTTCAGTTTCAAGCCAGCCTGCCGAAATCGTTCGAGAACTTCCGCAAGATTCTGCCTGTGCTCATCAAAAGTCTTCCCGATGACGATGCAGTCGTCGAGATAAACCAGGCATTTCGACCAGTGAAGACCATTCAGTGCAACCTCCATCAGCCTTTGAAACGTCATGGGTGCATTCACTAACCCGAAGGGCATCACATTGAAATGGTACAGGCTCGTGCCAGTTGTAAAGGCAGTCTTCTCTTTGTCATCCGGGTGGAGCGGAACTTGCCAATATCCACTGGATAGGTCCATTACACTGAAGAAGGCTGATGAAGCTAGTGCGTCCAGTGTGTCATCCTGCCTAGGGATGGGATGAGAATCCCTCTTGGTCACAGCATTAAGTTTTCTGTAGTCTATGCAGAAGCGTAGTGTGTTGTCCTTCTTCTTGACAAGGACGATCGGACTTGACCATGGGCTGTGAGACTCCTCAATGATCTCCCGTTCAAGTAGGTCGTCAACCTGGCGTTGTATCTCTACCTTAGATGCAGGTGAAGTCCTGTATGCCCGCTGGCGTATTGGAGTGTCACTGGTAGTGATGATTCGATGACTAGCCAAGTGGGTATGGCCAATATCAGCTGAAGTAGAACTGAAAACATCCGCGTAGGACGAAAGCATTTCCTTTGCCTTTTGGGTTTGTTCTCGACTCAAACCAGAAGAAGGAAGGAGATTGCTGATCTTTGAATCATCCACAATGGCATCAGACTTGATAGCGGCAACTACCGGGTCCACTAGCTGGTACTCCTCTTCTCCATCTCCAGTCAAAGAGTGGAATTGTCCCAAGTGTGTATCCGCTGGAAGAACGACACTATCCTCAGAAGGATTGATCAAACCGACTGTAATGTGTCCTTGATGCACCTGGCAGAGAGATCTTGCCGCCGCAGCGCCATGACGGTCGTCAATGAGTGGGTCAAACAGGCCGTCGTACTCATCAGGGACGATCCCTTGATGCGGGGCAAGGCGAGCTTGTGCTAACATCTCTGTCCTTGGCGGGATAACAACTCTACCAACAAGAAGGGCGTTACATCGCAGAGGGTTCGCACCGGCTTTGCCCACAAGTGGAACAACTAGATCTGGCATCTCAAGACTGGCAGTGGTGGAAGATATTGTAGCCTGATGTTGGCAAAAGAAATCCCAGCCAAGTATTAGTTGGTGGCTAATGTTCCTGGCAACGAATACGTCATGCTGGAAACGCCTGTTGCCGATGTACAGAGTCACCTTGGCACGACCAATAGTGTCCACACTCTCCCCCGTAACAGATGTGGCCGACGGAATAATCCTTTGCAGTGGTGCCCTCTGCGACGGTGCAAGATTGGACCAAAGATCTGTATGGATCAGCGAAATGTGTGCCCCCGTATCTAGGTACGCCAACGTGTAACTGTCCTCCACGATAACGGGAACATAGGGGCGGCTATTTACCTGATGGTTTTGGGGTTGGGCATCTCCTGGGCTAGAAGGGCGGTTGCGAGTCGAGGACCGTCCCCTGTCCCTCCAGGCATCTGGGCTTGAAGGACGGTAACGAGCTGAAGAAGGCTGTCCTCTGTCTCTCCAGGCATCTGGGCTTGAAGGGCGGTAACGAGCCGAAGAAGGCTGACCTCTGTCTCTCCAGGCATCTGGGCTTGGAGGGCGGTAACGAGCTGAAGAAGGCTGTCCTCTGTCTCTCCAGGCATCTGGGCTTGGAGGGCGGTAACGAGCTGAAGAAGGCTGTCCTCTGTCTCTCCAGGCATCGGGGCTCGAAGGACGTAATGAGCTGAAGAAGGCTGTCCTCTGTCTCTCGAGGCATCGGGCTCGAAGGACGGTAACGAGCTGGAGGAGGCTGTTCCCTACAGACATCTGGGCTACGAGCACGTGGTTGGGCGGTGGCTTGAACTCGTAGATTCCGAAGGTCACTCTCCATTCTGTCGAGCCGCTGCAAAACCTGGCGAAGGGGATCCTCGGCAGGTTGCACCACAGCAATGGTGTTATCCTCCTTCTTCACCGAAACACGACTAAGCAGCTGAGCGCGCTGCACTCTAACAGCCACCTCAACTGCCTCCTCGAACGTCGTCGCACCCATCTCGTGGATTTTCAGCTGTAAGTTGCTGTCCAAACCTGCGACGAACCTTTCTGAACTTTTCCCCTTCCTTAGCAGTCGCACCATATGAAGGGAAGGCTTCCTCCACTAGGGACGTTATCGCGGAGGCAAAGACTTCGACGGGCTCACTCGGTCCCCTGGTCCTGGCATTGGTATATGACTGGAACGCCGCCAAGTAGTCAGTTCTACCAAAAACAGAGGTTAGCTTTCGTTTAACTTCGCCGAAGTCCTTCTGCTGGCTGGCTGGAAGACTCTCCCATACCATGAAGGCCGCACCCGAAAGACGAGAAGGAAGGAGGGTATGAAGCTTGTCCGCAAGGCTGGGGTCTGTCAGTGTTGCAACCTCGAACCGCTTAACCCACTGGCCAAAGTCCTTGACATCCTCGCCTGTGAAAGTTTCAGGAAGCTCTATGCGAAACATGACGACAAATAATGAAACGATTAAAGATGAAGGAAGAATTAATGCGAAGACTAAACTGTCCTCCAAGGCTGTCGAAACCCACAGGCTCACACTGCTGTCCCACCTGAAGAAGGAAGCATTTCTGAAGTAAGGATGCAAAACAGAAGAAAGGATGCAAAACTGAAGAAAGGATGCATAAAACTGAAGAAAGGCTGCATAAAACTCACCAAATCCAAGATGGCCGAACAGCTACAAGCGAGGAGGGTCCCACAGTATACGCATGGCGTGAAAATACTGAACCATTGCTGCCACCAGATGTAAAAGGCAAAATAAGTACTTGGAGAGACGAGAGTAAGTATATGACAACTGCCTGGTTTAATCGTCGTAAACTCCACTGAGGTCCCAGCAAGGTGCAACATGCAAGGTACATGACCAAAACCCATAACCAAATTAACTGCATTAAATAACCAATCAGAAACAACTTAAGTAACACATGACTAAAGATGAAAGAACCAATTAGAACCAAGGATGAGAAGAGCATGAGGTGCAAACAATAGAACATGAAGAAGGATGATGAACAAGACCTGGCTGGCAACATATGATTGGGTGAGGAATGAATATGCAGATGAGGTGACTACTGGTGAAGAACTGATTATTCGGACTACGAATAATCAGTCAAGAATGTACATGTATGGAATCACAAGGAGAAGAGTGAAAGAAACCAGTGAATAGAGAATGGCATACATAATAGAGGCATACTGAATAGAGGCAAACTGAATAGAGGCAAATGGGAGAAAGGCATGAAAAAGGGTGTAATGGGTGAAACATGAAAAGGGGTGGGGATGGATGAAGAGACAAATAATATGAGGCAAAGTACATATATGTGTCTTACAATATTTTAGTTGATAACTAGGATCAACTTCCCTGATAGCAGACACTGGTAAAAATTACGTCAAATTTACGTCATTTTACGTCGGGTACGTCGTCTTAACGACGTCTTAAATTAACGTCAAAAAGTGAAGATTTTGCACCCGCGTTTACCGTGATATCGACGTCATATTTTGACGTGATATTGACGTATTTTTTTCCGAAAAGGCGTCTTTATGATGTCTTTAAGTCGTCAATTTGTACCATTAATTACGTTATTAAGACGACATAAAGACGTCGTATTGGTCAAAATAAGACGTGATTTTTACGTCTGGATTTGACGTGATTTTCACCTTGTGTACGTCGTCTTTAAGACGTCGTAAATTAACGTCAAAAAGGGAAGATTTTGCACCCGCGTTTACCGTGATATCGACGTCATATTTTGACGTGATATTGACGTATTTTTTTCCGAAAAGGCGTCTTTATGACGTCTTTAAGTCGTCAATTTGTACCATTAATTACGTTATTAAGACGACATAAAGATGTCTTATTGGTCAATATAAGACGTGATTTTTACGTATTGATTTGACGTGATTTTCAAGTCGTGTACGTCGTCTTAAAGACGTCATAAATTCACGTCAAAAAATGAAGATTTTGCACCCGCGTTTCACGACATATAGACGTCATATTTTGACGTGCTAACGACGTCTTTTTATGACGAAAAGACGTCGTATTGACGTCATATTTTGAAACGATTTTTACATTATTAATGGTTATGGTTATGTTTTGTAGTATATTCCAGTCAACACTTTTATAACATAACATATAACATATAACATATAACATATATAACATATAACATATAACATATAACATATAACATGTAACACATAATCCTATCCTATTCCTAAATCCTAAACCTATCCTATAACCTACGTCTAACACCTTACTGATCAGTTATCGTATAGGTTCCGTATATATATCCCGCTTCTTAGTATGTGAGATTTAAATGGTTAGTATTGACTGTTTAGTATTTCAAAGAGTTGATGCCTAAATAATTAATTTGCAAATCATGTTGAAAATATTAAAAACAGGTTGGTATTTATATTAGTTTTAATATCTGCAAAAACAAGATCATAATAACAATGTTTTCAATGTAAATAGTTATAAAAATTGGAATTTTACTTTGCACTCTAATGCGATGTTTATAATCGATCATGAATGAATCCTGTATCCATTAGACCTGAAGACGTTAATCATAAGTCCTACTGTATTTTCTTTTGTTATTCATGTTCTAAAAGGTTTCTTTAGAAAATTTAGCAATATTACCACCTTGGGATCATTGGGTTATTTCCACTTTGATACGATCGTTTATAATCGATCATGAATTATTCCTGTAGGCGATCCTATTATGTTGTAGACGTTCATAAGTCCAATATTTGTTTGTTTGTTTTTACTCACGTTCTAAAGGGATTCTTTAGGAAATCTAGCAATATTACCACCCTGGCATCATTGGGTTATTTCCACTTTGATACTATCGTTTATAATCGATGATGAATTATTCCTGTAGGCGATAATAGGTTGTAGACAGTCCAATATTTGTTTGTTTTTTCTCATGTGCTTAAAGGTTTCTTTAGATAATTTAGCAATGTTACCTTGGCAACATTGAAAATTTGTTGTAGAATTAGCATTATACAGATAATCAGCTAAATTGCATATTTGTTTTATTAGGTCAGAGGCAGGCGCGCCGGAAGCAGTTTTGGATTGGGGGGGGGGGGGGGGGGGGGGGCAAAACCCCAAGGGGGCTCACAATTTTGGTGTGTATAGGGGCTCATGCCCAACCACACTCTGGGTTGCCAAGTTTGAGCCAGAGGTGAGAGTGAGACATTGCGAGGGAGCGAAGCGACTGAGCGGGGGGAGGGTGTGGGAGGGGGGTGTCCCCCCTCCCACGGTAGGGAGTTTTTGCATTTTTGGACTTGAAATTGTGCAATCTGATGCATACCTAGATAGGAAATTCGGCTGTATTTGGGAAAGCGTGATATGATTTGATCGACCAGAAAGTTTTAATATATTTTTCACGTAGAAAACAAATAATTGACACACTAATAAATATGTACCCCAAAACACACACACACAACACAACATAAACCATAATTATGCAACATTATGTATGATCCAACAACACACTGCCAATAATGAGTCCCGATGGAGCGAAGCGCCTGAGGGCTGGGGCAGGGAGGGAGGGGGAGGGTTTGGGAGGGGGTATCCCCCTCCCAAGGTAAGAAAGATTTTGCATTTATGAATTTGAAATTGTGCAATCTGGTGCATACCTAGATAGGAAATTCGGGCTCAAGATTAACTGCATCTGGGAAAGCGTGTTATGATTTGATATATTTTTCACGAAGAAAGCAAATAATTGACGCACTAATAAATATGCACCACTCCCACATAAATATTGTATTTAGTGTCAAACACAGTTCCAACATAAACCATATATGGCTTATGTATGATCCAACAACATGGCCTACAGCCAATAATGAATCCCTGATAGCAAACACTGGTAAAAATGATGTCAAATTTACGTTGTTTTTCGTCGTGCACGTCGTCTTAAAGACGTCTTAAATTCACGTCAAAAAGTGAAGATTTTGCACCCGCGTTTACCGTCATATAGACGTCATATTTTGACGTGAAAATGACGTATTTTTTCCGAAAAGGCGTCTTTACGACGTCTTGAAGACGTCAATTTGTACCATAAATTACGCCATTTAGACGACATAAAGACGTCTTATTGGTCAATATAAGACGTGATTTTTACGTCTGGATTTGACGTCATTTCCACCTAATGTACGTCGTCTTTAAGACGTCGTAAATTCACGTCAAAAAGTGAAGATTTTACATCGGCGTTTACCGTGATATAGACGTCATATTTTGACGTGATAATGACGTATTTTTATCCGAAAAGGCGTCTTTATGACGTCTTTAAGTCGTCAATTTGTTCCATTAATTACGTTATTAAGACGACATAAAGACGTCTTATTGGTCAATATAAGACGTGATTTTTACGTATTGATTTGACGTGATTTTCACTTTGTGTACGTCGTCTTAAAGACGTCATAAATTCACGTCAAAAAGTGAAGATTTTGCACCCGCGTTTACCGTCATATAGACGTCATATTTTGACGTGATAATGACGTATCTTTTTCCGAAAAGGCGTCTTGAAGACGTCTTGAAGACGTCAATTTGTACCATAAATTACGCCATTTAGACAACATAAAGACGTCTTATTGGTCAATAGAAGACGCGATTTTTACGTCTGGATTTGACGTCATTTCCACCTTGTGTACGTCGTCTTTAAGACGTCGTAAATTCACGTCAAAAAGTGAAGATTTTGCACCCGCGTTTACCGTCATATAGACGTCATATTTTGACGTGATAATGACGTATCTTTTTCCGAAAAGGCGTCTTGAAGACGTCAATTTGTACCATAAATTACGCCATTTAGACAACATAAAGACGTCTTATTGACATCATAAAAAGGTCGTCCATACGCCAAAAATAATTGTTTAAATGTCTTTGAAAGACGTCATAATCACGTTGTAATAACGTCGTCTATACGACAAAAAATAATTGGAAAAAATGTTTTTTAAAAGACGTCACAATGACGTAATGAGGTCGTTCATACGACAAAAAATGATGGCAAAAACTAGTCTTGTAAAGACGTCATAATGACGTCTTAATATTGTCGTGCGTACGACACAAACCTTAATGGCAAAAATGGTCCTTTCAAAGACATTATAAAGACGTCATTATAAAGCCTTTTATACTACAAAATAAATACTTAAAAATTATCTTTTAATGACGTGATAATGACGTCGTTTTTACATTCTTAATATGACGAAAAAGCATTGGAAAAATAGTCTTTGAAAGACGTCACAATGACGTTGTAAAAAGGTCGTCCATACGACATTAAATGATGGCAAAAACTAGTCTTGAAAACACATCATAATGACGTCATATTAACGTCGTCGTACGACACTAACCATAATGGCAAAAATAGTCTTTAAAAGACATCATGAAGACGTCAATTTTAAGACTTTTTTATGACAAAATAAATAGTGAAAAAATGGTCTTTGAAAGACGTCAACATGACGTAGTAAAAAGTTCGTCCATACGACAAAAAATGATGGCAAAAAAACTAGTCTTGAAAAGACTTCAAAATGACGTCGTAAAGTGGTCGTCCATACGACAAAAAATGATGGCAAACAATAGTCTTGAAAAGACGTCAAAATGACGTCTTAATAATGTTGTCCGTAGGACACAAACCTTAATTGCAAAAATGGACTTTCAAAGACATCATAAAGACGTCGTTAATAACGTATTTTATACTACAAAATAAATACTTAAAAATAATCTTTTAATGACGTGATAATGACGTCGTTTTTACATCCTTAATATTACGAAAAAGCATTGGAAAAAATGGTCTTTGAAAGACGTCACAATGACGTTGTAAAAAGGTCGTCCATACGACAAAAAATGATGGCAAAAAACTAGTCTTGAAAAGACTTCAAAATGACGTCGTAAAGTGGTCGTCCATACGACAAAAAATGATGGCAAAATAGTCTTTCAAAGACATCATAAAGACGTCGTTGTTACGTCTTCTATACGACAAAAATAAATACTGAAAAAGTGATCTTTAAATGACGTAATAGTAACGTAATTTTTACGTCCTTCCATACGACAAAAAACAATTGGAATATGGTCTTTGAAATACGTCACATTAACGTCGTAAAAAGGGCGTCCATACGACAAAAAATGATGGCAAAAAATTGGTCTTGAAAAGACGTCAAACTTACGTCTTTATAGCGTTATTGATACGACATAAACCCGTATGGCAAAAATGGTCTTTAAACGACATTATAAAGACGTCGTTATCATGTCTTCTATACGACAATAATACATTCTTAAAAAGGGTCTTTGAACGACGTTATAATGACATCGTTTTTACGTCTTTCCTACGACAAAAATAAATAGTGGAAAAATGGTCGTTTAAAGATGTTATAATGACGTCAATTTTACGTCTTTTATACGACATAAGTCATCATGTCAAAAATGGTCTTTAAAATACGTCATAATGACGTCGTATTCTGATCGTTTGTACGACATATGACGTGTTTACCAGTTTACGACCAAATTCAGACGTCATAAAGACGTCAGTCTGCTATCAGGGTTAGTATGACATGCCCTTGACATGTACCCAATACTTACCCAGCTAACCCTATAGTTGGGGACTTTAATGCTGTTCGTTGCTCACTAAACTGTATGATTCTAAATTAACTTAATTTAAGCTAGCTGGGTTTCATGACTATGGGGCCAGGTCTCCACCACCAGTTAAAATATATATAAGTTTGACGGTAGACACAGACATTATGTACTTCAGATCAATATTTTCATTGAAGATTACTTTGCCAGTTACCTTCATAGAGTTCAATAAATGTACGGATGTTACAAATTGTTCTGTGTCTGAATGACTGCTGAAGAAATAATTTAATTGGACCAAAGTTCTGAAAGCCTGACTGAAAATGGCGCCAGCTACGTTTAACCCTCAATTCACCTGCACCCCAACGCAGCGAAACTAGGTAGGTAGAGCGAGCAATTACATGGGTGTAAAGTTGCCCCGCTTTTCGTGCGAAACTCCAATGCTTTTGGTGGTATGAGCACACAAGCGATCGCGCTTGAGCTTACGGTATACGCTACAGCATCGCTCCGTACGATCATAGCAGAGTCTGCTGCCCAAGGCGAGACTGGCTAGCGAAGGCCGTTCGAAGTTCGATCTCGAAAACGGCGTAAAATTTGTCGAAATCATCCACGGGATCGTTGAGTCACCGATTGTCTATACACTTAGGAGATTCAATAAGTCCCCTGATTGTGTTTCGCTGGATATTCTGGCGCAAATTCGTTAGGGAGCCGAAAAGTTTGAGAAGTTTTCTGCGCGAATGATTCGACCCGACAGCAAAGTTTGCGGCCTACGGAGTAAGGGATCGTCGCTTTTCCGGCCCGCTACCTAGTGCTGGCGAGGGCCTCACTGGAATACAAATCCGAACAGCCGTGCTACTTTTATTTATACTGTTTCGAGTTTGTAAACTTTTTATTTTATGCTGAAAGACTGGAACATACATTTCACGTCCGTGTCGGCGGAACAATTTGATTGGAATATATGCCTCAGATTAACTTGTATTAATAACAATTTGACCTGGACATTTTTTATTTTATTGAATTTGGCTTCAATAAAAGAGGACCATTTTGGAAATTTACAGGCAGGATTCCTTCCCGGCATTTAAATATATCACACGGGATACTGCGGCCAAACAACCAACGCAGACTAGAGCAGAACGATTGTTTCCCATTCAAAAGATCTGTTTCTTATCAAACAGTTTTATTGCAACAGGAAACCCACAAAAAGCGACAAACAAGTCATTTCTTTTATGGCATTTTGTCTCCCACGCAACGGGTTGACATTGCTTTTTTGGGAAGTTTGTTGTTTAATCTTCAGCTCTTTATATTCGCATCAGTGAATAACTGCAAGACAATTTATGGAATGGATTATTATAAACTTTCCTTTGTGTTATATGGTTAAGACGTTATACACTTGCATGTGTATCACACATACCGACTATTGAGGTGTACATTTAATCCAAATATAGTTTTATTTTTGTTACTGACGTCTTCATATCTGATGAACTACAGATGGTGGATTTTATAAAAATTGAACCAAAATGCTTCTTGCATAGCCAGACGTTTTCTCTCCTATAAATTGGGAGTGCATATATATTTGCAGACTCAATAGAGGAATTAGGCAGCCAAGATGACAAACTTTGGGAGTATATATTCGGCGCTTTTCCTCTTCACATGCTGCGGAGTGGCCCTGTTTCCGGTATTTACCGATGGTAAGTAGAGTTAATTTATTGTGGGGAGTAAAAAGGAAAAAAAGGGAAAAGAATTTAAAGAAAAGAGACTGTTTCAGTCTTTCAGATGAGAATTTCAATGGATGTTTTCTATTGTTGTCCGCTGAAGCTAATGCATATGGGTTAAACTTGTAAGCAGTAAGCCCACAGGCAATACAGGCACATTTGCCTTGTCTGTTTGCATGACTGCCTTTGACCCTATCTAAACCAGTTACCACATATCACATCCACAATGTAAATGGTCCAGCGCTGCCAGTGCATTAGGGTGTAGATTCTACACCCCCTAAATTGCCAGAACCAATCTTTTTAACGCTGATTGAATCACTAAAATTGAAAGGGCTTCTCACGTAGATTATCCTTGGTTGTTTTAATATGTTGAGTAGTGAGTAAATGTACATAGTTATGAAATTATATTTGATTTAATTACGTATGACTGTTTATTCAATTGCAATAATTAAAAAAAAGATGTGTAATAATTTGTAACAGTATTACATTGTATACCTATCACCGTTATGGTAAGTCATTACCAAGTAATGAAATATGAAATAGAAATTTGTAAATTGAAAAATATTAAAACCGTTTGTTTTTGTTAATTTGCATTTGATAAAAGACTATGTACAGCGCGGCATTCTCTTCGAAGACGTGTCCACGACTTGGCATGCATAACTAAAAGAACCGATGCGCTATGCAAATTGCATAGAACAAGGGTTCTTTTAGTCCACCCCTGCTAGACAAGAGGCTTACTACTTTTAGTCATGCATACCAAGTCGTGGGCACGTCTTCGACGAGAATGCCAACATGTACATCGCTACAGCCCGAGTATTTTCGGAACTATCATGAATGGGCTAACTACATACTTGTGTGTAGGGTATGCCCTATTGGAACCCTCATTAAATCAATTAAACCAGCACCTGGCCTGACTCCTATTCAATTTAAGATTAAATTACACAGACTTATAATGATAGTATCAAGTCCAATATAACGACAAGTTAAAGAGAGATAATGAGGCAGAGTTGTGCTTAATGAGCTTATCAATCTACAAATTTAGATACAAAGTCTACATTTTGTAGAAATATACTTGATGCTGGATTAAAATGTATATAAGGTGTGAATACTAATTGTCCTGAAATTATAATAACTTATTCTCAGATCACTCTTTTACACTTTCGTGTTGATTATGAAAAATAAAGTAAATGGGTTAAACGATTTATTGGAAACATATTTACTCGCCCCAAAATGCATTAAAGGTTATATGAGATGAAATAATTTATAATGGTTAATAGATATATTTTTTCTTGGATACGGTTCAGTAAAATATCTCCTTCCTAAAGCGCCTTCTTAATCAAGAAAAATAGTCGCGGTAACGTACTGATGTTGTCCGGATGACATTCTACACCGTTTCTATTAAGAAGCTCCAATCAGGATAACATCAGGACGACATCGGGGTAAGATTCACCCTAGTCGGGTCAGGGTGATAGCGCGGTGACGTCCTGACAACATCAGGATGACATCCTGATAAACCTTGTATTAAGAAGCGCGCGGAACGTTACCCGGGTAGAAGACGTGATGGCCGTGAACAAAAAACACAGCGCGCGCCGATACTATGTGTCGCCCCAGCTGTTCGCGTGATGAGGGAGGTGCGGTTGTTATGGTAACCTACCCGAGCGAGGATTTTGCGGATTTTAGATTAAGAATAGGTCCGAAGGCTTGCTGCGTGTTTTACGACCTGACCCCCTACTGTTTTTTATCCACTAGTCGCTCGGTTATCGAGGTGAGGTTTATTTTTCCCAATTAAGAAGGGGTTTAAGTTACTGTCTGCTTCAACTCAAATAGGAGAAACGTTTATTTCAGTTTGGAGAAACCTTGGATTTACAATTTGTTTTCTATCACTTTATTGATTTCTAAATATTCAAATATGTAATCCTTTGAGAATTTAGAGTATTTCAGAGTCAGGCACTGCTTAAAATCAAAGGACAAAGCTTCCTCTGTAGGATGCATTGTAACCACATTTTGTTTTATTTTAAAGAATTTGGACTTGAGGTTTTATTCAAAGCTTGTGTATTTGCATACATTGTATTTGTGTTTGAGTATTTGAGAGGTAGTGTTTTGTGTGGAGATGTTTACGAATCCCACCTTCCTGTTAACCACATCTTCCACAATCATGACTCACTGTTATGGTCTCTTTTACAATAAATCTTGGTTGTCATTTCCACACTTGAACATTTACAATATTTGTTGTCTATTCCATGCTTGTAAGTTTACTATCACTCAGGAAATTATAAGCATATTAGCCTTTATTATTTATTCAGAGTTTCCCCTAATGGTGCGATGTGGGCAATGATAGGATTTCAACCCACTCTACTACATGTATCTCACATTGCAGTAGCATTAATTATAGAATTTGTACTGTGTTAATACTCAATTTATGTTGGCAATTCCATTGGCAATACATTTTTCATTTTAGGGGGCTTCTTTTTTTTACCCAAGTATTTCAGGGGGCTATTTAGAAAAATTAGGGGGCAAAGTCGCCCTCAGCCCCCATGTATTTCCTACCCTGAAAGACTTTACTAATACTGTACATGACAAAGAAAAATAGTAAAATACCATGTAGTGCAATGAATGAATTCATCTCTAGAGGCACAGATTAAAAATAGACTTAATAGTGTATACAATTGTGTAGGCCTACCTACTTGTATGCTTGTTTGTTGGCAAACATGAAAGGTGCTGAACTCTTGAGGTAAAGCTACTAATTAAATCTCAAGTTGAACCGAAGGTCAAGGTTTACCAGCAGGCAACGTTAGCAAATACTGCAGGAACATTGTACAGTCTTATGTAAAGCAACATTGTACCTTCTACTGTAGGTAATTCAGAGGATGACACATTGATGCATGAAAACAACATTGTTAACAAATGTTATTCAAGCAATGAAAAATAAGGGGTTTCAGACTTTCAGGGACAAACGCCGTACTAGGGTTTTCTAAAGCTCAGTCGGTAAGAGCACCGGTCTAGCAATCCGGAGGTCTCGACTCTCAGGTTCGAATCCCGTTGGAATCCCATTTTCTTTGCTCCTTATCACAAATATTATTCAAGAACGAGGAGATTAATCCTCTTGCAATTACATGTACTAACCATATTTTTGACTGATTTCAGACTGATAGCTTTAGTCACAAATTCATAAATGTTGGATACTTTGCACATGTGTCTCCCTAGTGGCAGGGATTGCAGTCAAAGCCTGTCATACATGTAGTCAGAAAAGATATAAGTGAATCTCATTTTAGAGACGTCTGAGTTTACACCCATAATGCTGTACACATTTACTCCCTAGCAACGCAACAGGGTGTTTCCGGTTAACCCTTTTATTATTAAATGTATGCAAGGTGTGGTCATGGTACATGTTGACATTTTCTGGGTCTACTATTCAAGCTGCCCTGCATTGAAAAAGATGCAGAGATCTGTTAATAGCAGAACAAAGAAGCTTTCTACCATTTACTGTTAGAATTAAAAAGGGAACTGGAGATTATCCCTTCCCAACACAAGCAGGCAAAAGAACTTGACAGAGCTGAACAAAATGGCTCTGGAAAGTGACTTTCAATGGTTTCATTTAGTTACCCCAAACCGGATTAAGAGGATTAAAGAAGAAGGACAATACATGCTAAAAGTTGTGTAGTATCTGTAATTATTAAAGCCACAGCTATGGCTTTACTTGGTCAATTACAAATAGGATTTAGATGATCTCGCAAGCTAATACAATGTATGTAAGACCAAAGAGTTTTCTTATAAGTAACTCATTGGTAAGAAGCTTCTTGTAAGTTATGCCAAGCCCAAGGGGTCTTGTAACTGTAAGTGTGAAGTTAGCATGATGAACAATGTACCTTGTGGTATAACCATGTATGGGACAGCTTTCATAAGTAGGTCTCTTTAGTGTAGGGAGCTTTATTCAAACTGTTATGGCAAACAATTAGATGGCTTTTTGGCTTTTTGGCTGTTAGTGAAGCAAACATTGAGAAGGCTGAGGCTCTTTGGCTTTTAAGGTAGTATCTCACCGGAGGAGACGTCGCCGCGACTGATCAGTCGTGGTAGTCGCGGTGAGACCGGAAAAATGGCTTGCATTCTCACCAAGGCGACGTCGCCGCGACGTCTCCGATAGGTCGCCATGAGTCTCCACAAGGTTGCGGAGACGTCGCCGCGACTTCTGCCTGTCTATATATGGGCAGGTCCAAGCTATTTGACTTGTGACGTACGGGACATTCACAGCTTTCAATTGAATATTATTCAAAGGAAGGAGCTATGATCTGGAATCTTTTTGGTGCTTCGGAAAGCTACTTGTAGTCCCTTCCTAAAATGCAAAAAAAAAAAATTCAAAATGCTCGTTAAAATTTAATTATGCTAATAAATATGCAGCGTGACGTACGGGACCAGAGAAATTATGACTTTAAAAAAAAAATGTGTATTGTGAAAACTCTCTGAATCTACATGGCAGATAACAACTGATTCCTGATATATGCATTTAGTAACCATTAATATACACACTGCAAAAAAAAAAAAAAATTATGACCTTTTATCCCATGATAATTAATGAAAGAAAATAGGTATGCGCGTGACGTACGGGACATGTGACGTACGGGACATTTTTCCCTCATGTTTTATTTGTCATTTTCCTGCTTTTATTTTTAAATCTTTGGGTCCATTTTGCAATATATTTGTTCTTATTGTATTTATTCAATATTGTGATGATTTAAAACTCAAAAACAGATTCCGCAGTACATTATAATAAGACTTTAACAAATTGAAGCTCTGAAATCCGATAATTTGCATTAATTATGCTAATTACTAATTAAGAATTAATATTTGATTTGGCTTCAAAAGATGTGGGATACATCTATCTGATATAAATTACTTTCAATATTGACAAAAAAGATTTGAATATGAGAAAATTAAACAGAATCATCATAAATTTGGCAACTTACATGAAATCCTACACATGGGACTATTTAGAAGAAAAACTAAAAATATTGTGTGCCTTTTTAGCACTTTCTTGCAGTTTTTGAACCTGTTTGGAAGGTATCTGTGTACTGAACCAATGTATTACTATATTTCCTTCATTGACATGCAGTTTCCCTACTCAAATTGACTGTCTAGTATTTTAGATAATTATTTAAAGGTAATTATGAGGTATTTCAAATTTCCCCCTCCAGACACATTTTCATCAGTATGTAGCTATAACGCGAAGTATGATGTGGTAATTATGTAATTACTTTTAGAGGTAACTCCTAAAGGTAAGACCTATTTATTCTGAAATTTTTAAGAGTATCTAAGCAAGAATTATTATGATAATCAGTGGTAAAACACAAAACAAATAATTTTCACCTGGCTTGCCATTGCTTTAACACTGAAAATGTCCCGTACGTCACACTTTTGTCCCGTACGTCACATGTCTTAATTAGCTAATAAAATCAAAACGAAAAATGCTGTTTTCATAAAACTTAGCTAGCCAGTCAAGAGTATGATAAATTAGAACTTCACAAAATATGAAAGAAAAAAATTCAGTGTTTCATACTGAAATATAAAAAAAGGTGTTCATTTTTGTGACGTACGGGACATTGCAGTTTGGACACGCCCTTATTAGCATAATTAATTAATTTTGACACTTAAAAAATTGGTCAACTATTGCTAGTGATTAGTTTTACTAGTCCCCATATATGAAATTAAAGCTTGATTGATAAAATTAAAATTAAAAATAGAAATACAATGTCCCGTACGTCACGCTAATATTTGAAATATGCAAATTAGATGCTCACTACTCGTTAAATATGCATATTATGCAAATTTCTGTACTAAAAATCTAAACTTCAGACCTTTAGCTTTGAAATGATACCAAATTTGTAAAGCTAAAATGAAGATGAATTTTCACCATCAAGGGGGACATTAGCTTGGACCTGCCCATATACCTAGATCTACAAGAAGATGATAAACACCTCAGTCACGTGGGTCAAGCAACGTCAAGCAGTGTCGCGGAGACGTTGCCGCAACATTTCCCCTTTGTCGCCTTGGTCTCCAGTAGGTCTCCGCGACGTCGCGGAGACCTGCTGGAGACTGGGAAAAGTCTCCAAAAAATCAAACATGTTTGATTTTCCCGCGACTCAATGGAGACTCGGCTAGTCTCCAGGAGACGTCGCGGAGATGTCTCCGCGACGTCACCGCAACTGATAGAGACGTCTCTGCGACATCGACGCATCTGATGGAGACATCGCGGAGACGTCTCCGAGACCTGCTGGAGACTGGAAAAAGTCTCCAAAAAAATTTGTACATGTTTGATTTCCCCGTGACTCCCCGGAGACCCGGCTAGTCTCCAGGAGACGTCGCGGCGACGTCGCGGAGACGTCTCCGCAACCAGCGGAGACTCGAGTCGCAAACAGGACGCCAACAGGTCGCCAACTAGTCTCCAGGTCGGTGAGATACCACCTTAAGTGAAACTGTTTAGTGTAAAGACTGTATTGGCCTACACATTTTACATTGTAGTTTGAAGGTTCCATCCATGGATGGTCAGAGTTCTACTTCTAACATACAATGTATTGCAATCTGCAAGGCAATTAAAAACTCTCAAGCCGTTTGATTCATGATCCCTCTACTGTCTAGCTATTGTTGAAATATTAAAGAGCATTACTGGTTACTGGCTACTGGTTCATCAAGAAAATCGTTTGCTTATTTTTTATGTAATACCAAACTTATTTCAATTTGGCTCTCAAAATGAGCATGATTGGCCTCCAATTGTCTGGAATATTTGTATATACTCGTAAATTACAGAACATTGCAAATTTGTATGTTGGCCAATGTTGATAAGTATTTGTGGCAAGAAGCTTGTGTAACAGATTACACATATCTATTCATATATTGGTGTATTGCCGTGTGTCAGGCATTCTTGAATGACTGATTAAATGCATGGGCCGTAATACCTATTCATCAGGGGGGGATGAATGAATAGATCATCCCCCCTGATGAATCTAGGTATCAATGACAGATCTATGCCAATGATTAAATGCAAGATGTTATTGTTCTAACAAAATATATTGTTTGCAACAAAATGGCTGTATGTACATGTACTATGTACATACATGAGGATTTCATTTACAATATGATGTACAATAAATAATGGTTTTGAATGTTTTTGATGGTTCTTCTTCTTCAAGACTTCCAGATGAGCTTTAACTTTAAGGGTTGCATGTGTTATTATGTCCAGAACTTAGCAAACTTGTTTGGCTTCATTTTCCACCAGTCGGAGATTAGACCATAATTGCTTTTGTGGAATCGCATTCAATGGGGAGAATCTTTTAAATGTGATTGTTTGGAATGTTATTCAACCGATATATATTTTTTTCTTTATTTTATGAAACCAACCAGGAATGAAAAGTTCTGCAGTTGTTTTGGACACTTATTCATAGAACCGCACTACTAGTTCCTTTCTAAGTCTATTTTAGATGCAAATTTACAATGTCTTCTTTCATAGACTTTATTAACTACATGGTTATCTGGGTAATCATTACTACACTACTGTAGTAGGAAACCTATGGAATCTTGTGTTGCATATAAAACTAAACTAGTGCAGTTTTGTCTTTGAAACATTGTAGAGGTATTTAAACTAATACCAAACAACCAATGCAATATTATTTGTTAACCTAAGCAGACAATGCAAAGCGCATAATGCTGTGAGCTACCATTTTCTGATATCAAAATGGTAACGTATTTCAACTAATTGTCCCCAGCTAAAACCTAAACCTGTATAGCAGTGGGGCTTAGATTTGGCATTATGATTGAACATTATTCTCATTCCAAGCAGTGATAGATTGTAGAATGATAATTGCTGGTGATGGTAAACTTTCCAGATCACTCTAATGACCAATCAATCTTTAGATGAAAAAGAAGATAGTCTGGCCACTTTGTCCAACAGTAATAGTGAGCTGTGTTTTCTTTAACTCATACCACTCTAAAAACAAGATTGTGTTCTGTGCTACTGTATTGTTTGGTGGAATACTCGAAATATGCACAGTTGAGATTGTAAGACTTAATGACCACATACATGTTTAATGTTCCTTATGTCTGCAAATCAATACAGATAATTGAGATATCTGACAAGAAAAGAATAGCTAGAAGAAGGGACTACTTATGAAGGCACTCATCAGGAAAATCAATGTGACACTCCCTTTCAGTTAACTCATGATTTATGTATGCTCACTATGCTGTAATTTAAAGGTTATTATATTTAATAGTATCACATATATTAGCTTTTTAGCTTTAATGTGATATCCTGGTAAATTGGTTTAATTTCAAGATGTATCTAGAGTTGAAAGTTTTGTCATACAATAAAATAGAAATTTAACTTTGGAGGGCCATTAAAAAAAATCTTGCATGAGATTCAAGAAGCATTTTCATTGAACTCTGTGATAGTTTACGTTGGCTTATATATAGATATTTGTATTTTCAGGGACCCTCTTGTTATTTTCACAGGTTTTAGGCGTTGCGGGAGCAAAATTGCCCTGAGTCCCATTATGTTCACTGAGTCTCAGATTCTAGCACATCATTGTACGTGTTTGACGATGTGAATTTGCTGCACTTTGCTGCAAACATGTTACAAAAAAGTCACCCTTTTATTTTGAGTAAGACTAAGAACAAATGAAGATGATAGAGATTTAAATTAAAATTGATTTTCCGCATGAAAGAAGTGGCATTATTTGTTAAACTTGGTTTTTAAAGGCCTTTAAGTTCACAGTACTAATGGAGAGTATAAAGGATCAACGTTTAATGGATAGTATTTGCGGATCTTCCCTAAAATTGACTATATTGAATGTATCTCACGGACGGATCTCTGCAGTTTCTTGATTTTCTTAGATTATTTGCTAATTTCATACAAATTATGAAGCTAATTGTTCGGAGTTCAGAACTTGAGACAACCTGATAAACAGAAATACAAAACGCTTAGAATCAAGAACTTCAAGATGATTTCAATTTAGTCCAACTACTCCTTTAAAGGGTACCACCACCCACAAATAATATTCTTATTATAGAAAGGTAACATCTTTAGTATTCCATTCCATCAACAAGTTCACAAAAATATGTTTTCAGAAACAAAATATAATTGTAAAACGCATCACCATTCTAAAGCATGCGTTCATGCGGTCTGAATGCGAAGACTAATGGTGTGCAGAGCGAAAAGAATCGCCCGGGATTCTATTGCCTACAAACGTACGCGTGAATAGCATTGGCGCACTCGCAAATGTTTGGCCCGTATGGAACCAGGAAATAGTAGTGGTTCCGTAAGTGGTGGAAATTAATTGCTTTGTTTATGAATTACACAAACCTTTGCAAAATGCTGGGTATCTATTTGATATCCCAAAATGCTACCAAAACATATAATAATGTGTTGTTCTTTGCCTGGTGGTCCCCTTTAAGTTTGAGAAGGTAGTGTCCAGCGAATGGTCAGCCAAGCACAGAGGACGGTCAGCAAAGGGGGTCAGCCGCTGTGAATAACACAGTGTCCACAGATCAATACCACACAATCAAGCTGCATTTTGTGGCCGAGTTGGACATCAATAGGTCCTATAAAAGCCATTCTCTAGAGTTCCAAACCCTGTTATTAAAAAATCGATAGACCTGAGCCACTTGCGCAAGGTCCCAAGAAGGGCACGCATATATAACTTTAAACAAGTTACTACCTTGTGCACTGTGCAGTCAGCCTACCATAACTTAGGTCAAATCCATTGGGACCTGTAGCAGAAAAAGCTTAAACTTAGGCAGGCATATTTCGATTTTGGACTTATGTAGAAAAAAGAAAGAAAAGAAAACCAATATAATCAAACCATAATGATAATCAATATATGAAGTTTGATTAGGCATGTGGTACCAATCCGATGCTTACTAGTACTGCATGACAGAATGAGACATTTTGGGGATAATTTTCAATTCATCGGTTAACTTTTACTTTGGAAATTAAACTATTTTTTCCTCTTCTCTTCTTCACTGAATTAAGTTACAATCTATTGAAATTACACAAAAATGCAAGTCCTTTGTCAATGAAAGAAGTCGGATTGTTTGGAATATAAACTGGGAAATGTCAAAACTCCACAATCAAGTATTCTATGAACAAACAATACAAACAAAAATGATGGCTGTACATAACATGACACATATTCTAACAATTTGCCTAAATATGAATAAAAAAATGTGTAAAACATATGATAGTAGTGTCTGTATCTAGATTTACCTGCAAAGATTTAGTAGGCAATTCAGTTTTCACAAACAAAGGTAAAAAATGTGAGCCTTTGTCATCCCCAGTGTCAGATAGGGGTGAACATGACAGTGCTCCTTTGTTGGGGGAAGATCCATAGACATGCAGTCAGCCTTGTTTTAATTAGTTTACTAATAGTAATACTGTAATAAAAAAGGGGTGCAGAATCATTTCGTAGGATACGGACCGTGACTCCGGAACCATGACTGGATATGGTTGATTTGAACACTGTAGTTTGAAATACTGTACACTTTAGCGCACACTTTGTATGCATTTAATGTATATTTTGCAGTATTTTTGTCAAGTACTCTGTCAACAACGAGTGTCAAACGTAGGGGAATTAATTGCATGCTAACACAGTTTGTAATACAAGGTCGCAATAATCTTCATGAAGGTTATATTATATTGTAAAATTAATGTAGATCATAACAATAATATAGTCAACATTGAGTCTACACATGGAACTTGTGAAGTTACATGTACTAATTGGTCAAGTTGAAGGTCTATCCTGGCAAGGGTTTCTTTGTTTTCCATTGTTTAAATGCCAACTCAAGACATAAAATGTACTTTTAAAAAAGTAAAAGCTATTCATTTTGTTTGCAGTTTCAATTGATTTGACTTGATAGTACCATGTGACTGCGCTGTCAGTCTCCACTCCATGTACATGGGCAAATGTAGTAATTTATACAGTTCAATACACTCCCTGCCATAAGGGAGAAACATGTGCAGCGTTTCTGTCTGTTAGTAATAGTACAGTCATTGAACGTGTATACATAAAAACACAGATCGGGAGACATACAAAGTGTGAATGTAAAACCTGCTCTAGTGACCACCTGTATATAAAGAACTCCCACTCTAAGAGATCCCCTGTCTATAAAGACCACGTATAGGATACTGTTTGTGTCTTAGTCACACAGGTTTTCTTTACAGATAGGTTTGACTGTATATCAGGTGGTCTTTAATTAGCAGGTTGATTCACATGTAAAGTACTTTCTATGGATACAGGAGTAGTGGTCTATATAGACGGATGGTCTTTGTACCCAGGTGGCTGCTAGAGCAAGTTTTGCAATTTACTTAATTAAGCCGATATATACATGTACATGTATTCCACTCCTGACGACGGATAGTCAACCTATTCGAAACGTCGAGCCCCTCCTACCATCCACCCTCTCCTCGCAATACCAACAGTCCTTTCCAGGACTATCCCAACAGTCCTTTCTAGGACTACCAACAGTCCTTTTTAGGACTCTGCTAGATAGAATACCAACAGTCCTTTTCAGGACTATACCAACAGTCCTTTCTAGGACTACCAACAGTCCTTTTTAGGACTCTCCTAGAAAGAATACCTACAGTCCTTTCTAGGACTACCAACAGTCCTTTCTAGGACTACCACAGTCCTTTTCAGGACTCACCAATCCTCCTCTCTCACATGGTGCAACCGCAAATCATGAGTATTATAACATGTGGGCAATTCCGTATGAGAGAAGGCAAAAACACCACCTCTCAAAGTTGAGCAATCTTCCCCAAATCAAACTGTTATCAATAAAGGAAAACTTGAATTTTAGGAAACTGAAAACCGTTTGTATATAGCTCTATTGGTTTTTCAAATATTTCTGCTTGAATTGAACAGAAATTTATGACCTTATTTCATAAATCAGCTTTATTTTTATGAAAATAAAGTGAATCTTTTAATTCAATGACTGTTTCTGCTCATTTTCTCATATTTTCCATATGATATTGTAACAATCACAAATTGTAAAGCATGGGCAGTAACTTCATTGCATATTTTTTTGAGAATTTTTAAAAATCTATGCACATTTGATCGTAATTCCGTTACGATAAAACGTTTTAAGTTTGTATCAATATCTGATTACTTGTTCTTTGGTCATGTCATTGTGAATTCTCTTCCTTCACCATAGTCCTAAGAACTTCCAACATAATTTTCTGAAATAATGTCACTACTTTTTCCAAAAATGGCGTAACAGTATTAGTAATTCCGTTACGTAACGGAATTACACGCACATGGTTTGTAAGGTATTGAATGATATTGCTGAAATTTTTTTTCCTTTCTTGTTCTGAATGTAGAAATACCCTTTAAATAGCATAGCATAACTGTAGCCATGTACATAGACAATAAGTCATTATACATGTACTGTACAATGTTACTTTATGTGACTCATTGCCTCACATGCTTCATATTGCATCAATGGTGATTTAACTAAATTGAAACACGATAGATAATTTCTCTCTCCATGAACATAATAGAGATGATAATGTTCTATGATACTTCTATCATTAAATTAGTTTCTAGCAAGACCCACTTGACTGAAATTATCAAGATGCAGCAGATTCATGTTTGTACTTTAGAAAGGGAAAAACGAAAACAATAACACAAATTTAAAAATATCCAGTACTTAGTATCACACTGGTTCTACATTTATTTTCTCACATTAATTTACATTGATGCATTATAAGATATAAATCATACCTTCAACTTTCAAGGAGATTTAATATTAATAATTTTGTATACATGTAGATTTGATTATCATTGATCAGTTAAGTGCTCATAACTCACCATTAATTATGTAAATTTGTATTAAACTGAAGCATATAAAATCAAACCTAAATACAGAATAGGCTTCAAGATATTCAAAACTATATATACATAATACAGGCTAAGATATGTTTTATTCATTATCATAAAGTCAGAATTCATTGAGTGTTCAGTGTGCTTCTGTATGCAGATCAACTTAGAAGATGTACAAAGTATTTGCGTTTTCAAATGGGAATTCCTAAAGGTGTCTTTCATTTTTTGTAATTCGATATTTATATTTGATATGCCAACTTTTTGTATTTGGATCATACATGTTTATATCCGATATCATGTATTTCATGGAATGAATGAAAACGCATTCCAAATTAATTTGAGAGTAAATTAAGATCACTTTAAGGATGAATTTTCAAAAGAATAATTTCAGAATATAACAAGAGTTTATACAACAAATCTCGATTTGTTTGTAATTCCGTTACGCACACACATAAATTCAGGATTTGTTCTGGTCCTTATGTAAGAGTTTAACAATTATTGTTTAACAATGCATACAAAATCTTACTATAGACTATAAGCAGAAAAATGTAACCAAGAAATTGCATTTTTATGGGTGGATTCATGGGTGGATTTATGGGTGGATTTCACAGGTGTAATTCCGTTACAGTGACATTCATTTGTCTTAAGGTAATTTCAGAGGTTAAAACAGATCATTTCTGGAAAAAAGATGTACCAAATTCAAGTTTGTAACTTACATGATAAGTTTTTATTACCAATGCAGAATTTTTTGAGGTAGCTTTTGCAGAAAATCATTACAAAATTAGTGTTGAATAAAAGACCCCTTTCCGTTATGATTGTATTTTGGTCTCCTGACGCTATAGTGTTATAGATTTGTACCTCTAGTACCCCTGCCAGTTATTAAAGTTGTAAAATCTGTGGAAGTGAAAGGAATTTTAAATATGATTAAGAAAACAGAGCTAAAAATCACTTATTTGTCATTCTGTAACAGTGGAATTGCCCATTCACAATGCATTTCCATTCACACCTTGATTTTCAATATTTAGGATGTTTACGAGGCTTTATAGCATTGAAAGTGGAATGATTTGACCTGTTTGTGATTTTAAATTGTTTAAATGTTTCTTAATGATGATGTGCAGTTCTTTAGCATGTCACATAATGTAGGTACTTTTTTTTTTTTTTTACTTTGGGTTTTTCACAATTTAACCATTTTTCTTGGAAGTACAGGAAAAATTATAAAATGTTGCTATTTTTTTCTTCAAATATGGTTATTATTGTCACATTATTGATTTTTGAAAAGTATTGAAGCTAAAATGTGAATTCTTTGTTGTTGATGTACCGATTTGTGGAAAAGTTGATTTCACTGCTTAAGTTGTGTAATTCCGTTACACACTTTAGTGGACATAGTTTCTAGGATTTTTCTTTAATTTAATTGATGCAATCCTTTTTAATTCCTTGCCTACTAATATGAAGGTGAAAATAAACCAAAATAAAGCTGGATTTTAGCAATAGTTTTTTCAAATTTCACTCTTAATTGTATTTTGGCCATATTTTCATTCATTTAACACATGACAAGTTTAAATATTGCTTTACAGATATGTCAAATTATGGTTTATATTCAAGTGCTAGATAGCCTTGATGTTTGCATTAGTATGTAAGAAAAGTTGAGTGCAAAATAATTGAGTTTACCTTGTAACTGTCAGAGATGTAATTCCGTTACAATTTTGTGTAATTCCGTTACAGTGCTCTTTTTTCAAAAAAGTGAATTTGTGAACTTATCATTGTGTTGATTATGCACCTAATTGTTCCAAAGTGAAGTTGACATTATCAAGATAAAAAAAATACATAAAATCAGTTTCAAAGTGTCTTATATTTCAGAGAAACTTAACGCAAACTTGTAGCAAAAAAAAAACTCCATTCTCCAGTAATTCCGTTACGGTCACACATATTGGTCTAGTGTGCAACAACACATGGAAGATATAAAATCGTTTCCCTATCATTTTGTAGCCTGGCTGCCCGTGCAACTTATTTAAGTATCAACATTTACTTAAGTCATGAGAATATTGCGCAGAGAATAAAATAATGAGCAAAATAGGTCTCTGAATGTAATTCCGTTATGGTGGAATTGCCCATGTATTCTTGTGCTCAAAGTCTTGAAATTGTTGACAACCATTTATAGAGATAAGTATTAACTGAGGAATACCCTTATGACATGTTCAAAAACTGTGGTACATGTGTGTGCGCTTCAGTATTGCTAAAATGAGGAAGACACCTTGTACAATAGTATTTTGTCTGCTTATCGTGGTGTCTGTCATTGTAGTACAGTGGATGTATCTAAAGAAAATGTTATAATGGTGCACATAAAAGGTTCACAAAGAAAATGTTCCCCCTGCTTGCTCGTATTCAAAGCCATGTAGTTGATTCTGTCAGCATTTCAATGGAGCAATGATTTATGTACCACTGCAATGATTTATTGCAGTCAATCAATATTAATTTCTGTCATTTATATCTGTGTGGCTGTCTGCCCCACCTTGTGTCATAATAGGTCCAGTGAAAATATTTAGAAATACACGTTCATTCATTTGTAAATTATGGACATTTGTCATTTTTAATGATTGCCTTGAAGTCGTTCCGAGTTATTTAAAGGGATAGTTGAGTTTTGGTAGAGAGGGCGCTAGACTACTTATTTCTTTTGTGAGGTAATGAAAAACTGAGTGTAAAATTTGAAAGAGCATAATATTTAAATAATAAAATCATCTTTGTTTGATCAAAATCGGTTTAGAGACGGCTGAAATATCCAAAAATATAACAATTTGTAATAAAGCTGGGGCCCCAGGTTTATTAGAGAATTTTGAACCAGCCGTTACAAATTCAAAAAAATGCTTCCTCTTTTCAAAAAGTTACAAAATAGGTATTTAAATAGTTGTTGGTTATTTCTCTATCTAATCACTATTTCAACAAAACATCACATGCACAATATTTTATTCAAAATGGTTGAAACCGATGAGTGTTTAGAGAGCGCCCTCTTACGTTTTAACGGCTCTTTTTGAATGATAACATGATCTTTACTATGTCATTTGTAATTTTGTGTTCCTTTCTAGTTATAACTATTAGTTTGTAATGTAATGATGCAGGTTTTGGTTACTAAAATTCAGTTTCACCTAAACTGTACTCTCCTTACCAGAACTCAACTATCCCTTTAAAGTAGAAATTCAAAGGGAATAGAATCAAGTTATTATGGTTTATTTTATGATAGAATGAGTTATTAAAGCAATTTGTGCAGTTAACAAGTCCTGAAAGTGTTCAGTTTCATGTTTTATGAAAATGAAATTTTAGTGAATTGACCCTCCCCTTTACCATGAAATCGGCACAGCAAAGTGGCTCTGTGCGTGACGTAAGAGCCGGGCTTTGCGCTCCCGACAGCTCTAGCTCGAACGGCGATCTACACGCAATCGTTCATAGAGTGGACGCAGTTCTACTCTCTCAAAACGATTGAATATTGCCTGAATAATCAATATCTGACACACAGTTGTCCTCTCATGTCCTGAAACATATCCTAATGTGACTAATGTCAATATTCATGTCATTATTGGCATTGAAAAAGTGTCAATCTCCGTAAAATAACTGTTTACAACTCAATCCATTTTGCCGAATTGTTGTTCATTATGTACACGGAGATAGTATGAAAAACAAATCTATTATAGCTGTGTTTCAAAAGAAAATTACCTAGTAGAATCATGTTCCGAGCTAGAATTGCCTTTGTTATAACAATATATAATATTTCTTATCCATTTCAATATGTCAATAACTGGTAGAATAGTATCTTTCTCACCGTTTTGTTTTGGTTTTGTTTCGTTTCGTAAAAGTTTCGTCCATCGAGAAATACATGCAAGCGCACGATCGTATATCCCGGCCGTATACTATGCATATTGTGTACCGGTATGTTATTGAACTAAAAGTAGTTCCAACGTATGCGCTATATTCGAAGCTTTCTACAGTCCACACGATCACGATCTCGCTCTAGAATTACATCTGACAGTTCAACATGGATGAAGAATTTCAACAAAACAGCCTGTTAATGGACTTCGAAGTATCCGTGGAGGAGCAAGCTAGCTAGCTAACACGTGCACTCGTTTGTTTTGATGCGCGCGCAGGAAATGTAAATCCGCCAGCGCTATCAGCCGTATAGGTAATGCAGCTGCCAATGTTCAGAGAAATCGCGGATGAATCGTAACAACACAGGAGATCGCAAATCTAATTCACTCGACTTTTCAAGCTAAACCATGAAACTAGCCATGATAGATCGACTAAAGTAATAAATATTCTTCGTTTTTTTTAAAATTTCATTTGATTCATAATGATTATTAACTGTTTGTTTCCATAATGGAAGTGGTAAATTCTCCGTCTGATATGTCAAAGTGAAACTACATGTTGGTAAAAAATCTGTGCAGGCCTACTGCACAACACAGTCGTATAGTTTCCCCTTCTTTTTTCACCTTTTTTCAACTTTTTTTGTCACAAACAATACATTTGTTGGAATATCATGATGAAAATATAAATGAGAAGCAAATTACAAACAATGTAGTATTATAATTTATTCTTGGTAAGGGAAAAATAGCACATAAGTTGAAGCTTGTCTTTCCAGCCTGGTATGTTATACGCTTATCTACATACAACCGCGGCAGCCGCCTGGGCTTCAAGCCCGGTTCTTACGTCACAGCTAAAGGCCGTTTCGTGTAGCGATTGAGCGAATTTGTCCCTGGGAATAGGGTGATGTTTTCACCCTAATTTCGCTTTTATGGACGCGTTATATTGTTTGAATGTCAGTCAAGCTCATTATATGGCTTATAAGCTTTCTGTGGATATGAATATCGTCATATTTAGGGGTTTTCTTTGATTTTCTCCTTTAAGTCTGATTCTGAAATGGTATGTACCTGGTTGATGAGTCAGAGTAACCATACATCTCATTTTGAAACCGTGATCTACTGTACTCAAATTAAAAGTGACTTTAATGAATGATTTTTAAACAACAAATTAATAATGTTGAATATCAGAGCCCATTTTATAACAACACATTATACATATATATATGTACAAGCAAAAATCACCCAAAATCCATCTTATAAGACTAGACTCAATGATTATGACATTGTATTATAAATGCCTACATGTACAGTACATGTATTCTTGAGATAAACTTAAATTTCCTTTACATTATCAAAATACCTAATTATGGTTGTTAAAGTTTGGGTATTCAGGGAGAATATTTCTGTAAGGATCTTAAACAGTTTATAATTGATGCTATAAAAGTTTATACATGTATTCAAATGTGTATAAATATCAGAGTAGGAATTTGTATCTTAACAATGAATATGGAGATTATATCTGTAATATTCACTGTTATTGAAAGCTAAATAACTGATACTGAGATACGAAAGATAAGCTAAGAGGATTAAGTGATTATTTTTGTTATTGTACATGTATTTTAATTTGTCCCCCGTTGGTAATTGTAAAGAAAGAACTAAGTTATTTTCTTGTGAGTTTTGTGAAAACTTAAAATGACCTCTAAAAGAAATCCAACCTGAGTGTATCTGAATTATAAACTTGTGAAGCTTTAAAAACGGAATATTAACCCATTCAAGACTTGTCCCAATAGTACTATGGAGAATGCATGTCATAGCAAAATCAAGTCTTGAATGGGTTAAAGAGAGAGGACATAGTTTCTGATATAGTTTCTTTGTGCACTCAAATCTTACTCCTGGTCATGATATCATCCATGAATTACATTTATTGAGCTTATTGTTTTGCTTTTGTTGTCCCCACCACATACTATTATTTAGTTTGATGTATACACCAACTTTTATATTTTTACCTGTATTTTACTGTGAATGTACACATGAATTGTATTTTAAATTGTGGAAATAAAATGAACTGAACACTTCAAAATATGTCCCTGCTCACTATGTAGATCAGAATGCAATCTTAGGGGAGAATGTGCAAAGAAACAAGTAGTCATTTAAACTGGAAATTTGCCACTCCCCAAAAATACAGCTCCTATAGCCAGTTCAATAGTCAATCAATAAATAATATATTTTCTGTGTCCATATTCCAACTTTTATTAAATCAGGCCCTTAAATGTACATAGATCTAGTTCAGAATCATAGTCGATCAATTACTAGTAATGGCAAAGTGCATCTACATACTACATGTAGGCGGTCCAGGATGCAGTAGTTACGAACAAGCAGAAAAAAAGAGTGTTAGAAATCGGTAATTTAGTATTAGATTAGTGTCCCCATAGCTTTTCCATGACCTCTCGTCGTCGGCGTAATTAAAAAGGGAAGCAAAAGCATTGGACGATTTCCATCCCTTCTGCTATAAATAAAGCAGTCCGGGAAGACATCAGTCAAGCCTGGGATTAATCCTGTATGTGTGAGAGGAGTGTTGTAACCTGTGACCCGTCATTAGAAAAGTTATAACCGAATCCTCCTGAAATATAACTGAAAGTCACCCAAAGCGATGATTTAAAAACATCAAAGTGCATGTCATGGAAACGCATTGAGATTAATTCTATGTGTGAATTGGAATTTATTCCTAAAGGCTAAAAAGTTTTGAAATACAACAGAAAATCACTCAAAGTGATGATTTAAAAACATGAAAATGTACGTAATGTACACATTGGGATTAATACTATGTGTGAGAGGAGTGTTGTAACCTCTAACCCGTCAGTGGAATAGTCCTAACCGATACCTGAATATAACAGAAAGTCACCCAAAGCGATGGTTAAAAACATGAAATTGCATCTATGGGACCACATTGGTATTCAACTTGTCATTGATTTTGAGGCAAACCACCTGAAATATATAACAGAAATTACAGAATTCACTCAAAATGATGATACAAATGTTGAAACAGATGTATGGGAATTCATTGGTAACCTGTCATTTGTTTTGAAGCAAACCTCATAAAAAGTAAGAGAAAGTCACCCAAATGCCGAAGAAATAGTTACAAACGTGAAAATGCAGGTATGGGACTAATGTGCACTGTGAACCTGTCACTATCATTGATTTTGAAGTGAAACATCTGAAATAAAAGATATAAATTTATTAAAAGTGATTATTAAAAGCATGAAAAACCATGTCATAGTGGTAACTTGTCATTGATTTTGAAGCAATCCACGTGAAATATAGTGCTCAGAAAGTCACCTAAAGCAATGATTAAAACATGGAAATGCATGTATGGGACTATGTAAGTCTGTCAATGGAATAGTTTTTAAAAGCAAACCTCCAGAAATATAAGTTCAGAAAGTCACCTAAAGCGATGATTAAAAACATGAAATGGCAAGTATGGGACCACATTGGTAATTGTCATTGATTTTGAAGCCAACCACCTGAAATATAAAAGAAATTTACGTAAAGTGATGATTAAAAATGATAAGGCATTCACAATTGGACTACACCAGTAATGGTTACCTAGCTGTCATTTGTTTTTGTTGAAATAGATTTCATATAGATTCTAAATAGATTGAGGCAATAAAAAAAGAAGAGAAATAAAGACATTATTTGCCTCAACTGGGCAAGCCAACTCTACAATATGATTCACAATTATATACAAATGTAATTCATTTAAGTTTTATCTATGATTTGGGCAAGTGATTAGCCTCTGTGGCCAACAGTTTTTCATTATGAATCAAGAGACATTCTTTGTGAATAATGTAGCATAGATCTAGCAATGAAAAATATGCTTTTGTCCTCATACAGTAATACAGCATATTGTAGAATTTATCATACATTTGTATATCTAATCTGTCCATTGGTGCAGAAAATGTTCGCTTTGAAATAAATTGAAAAACAAGATTAGTGTAGGTGTCTTATCTGCCGCTTGCATGGTCTTCACCAATTTGGTCTACTCCTAATTCTCCTACTAGAGAACCCATATTTCAGGGTTTAGGATTAGGATTTAAAATGATTTGGATTAGGATTAGGGATTAGGATTAGGGTTAGAGGATGTGATAAGGGTTATGTAATAGGGTTAGGGTTAGGGTTGGAGGTCAAGTTTAGAGTTGGGGAGATAATGTAGATGTTTCAGGCACAATGTAGTAGACCGAAATGAGACGCAGACCAAATGGGTTTATACCAATCGACCTTAAACTCCAGTTTATCCCTTAGGCAGGCGTGAAAATTGCTACAGATTATCATCTGTTGTTGGTATTTGGTCTTATTCTGCTTATTCTACTCATTTCTTTTCAGCTCAAAATATGATCCCAGGCTTAGAAATGTTTAGGGCTCAAATGTTAGAGTCAAATGCATGGACAGGACCAACAAAGCATAATACCCCCGCTTTGAAGTTTGTCCGTCATTCATTCAGGTTTACACCTAAGTACCAAAGATCCAAAACTGCGGAAAATGCATGTACATAGCTACAATGTCTTGCATTGAACAATTCTATGCATTGAATTGTACATGGTGTTTATGTTTTATTCATGTATGTAGGCGCTGCCCTATTTGTTCAAGTCAACTGAGTGTACAAGGTCAATTTAAGTTTAAATTATTTAAGTGTATTTAATGTAAATGAAGTTTACATGAAATACAGGTACAAAAATGAGGTACCCTCTAGGCTAGAAATTACTATGAAGTACACATTTTATAGCCATACAATTTGGAAGCAATTAATGAGATGATTGTGTATCAAACCCATTCATTGTACATGTATTTGAACTTGAAATGTACACACAATTAAACTCTCTATGTTTGCTCTTCTTTTGTGAGACCCACGCTAAGTAATCACCCACTTACAAACATGCAATTGTCTCTGTAGAGGTCATGACCTAAACATAATGTACATACCTCAACCTTTTGTACAACTTCAGAACGGACCTCATAGCCTCGCCAAGCTAGTTGAGTTAAAAATGTGCCTATAGGTACAAATGAAATTGAACATAAATAATAACTTGTAAGAGTTTTAACGACTTATTTAACCCCTTGCCTATTGCAACCTGGTGGGCATAGAGACAATATTTTGGCGTGATATACAGCGCTATACCCAAAAAACAATAATTTTGTATTTTTACATGTATGCATTCATGTATTCTTATGAACAATGTCTATGGGGATTTTAGAATCTTGAAGGGATATATGTTAAATTTAGTCTCTATACTACATGGTACAAGTAAAACAATTCCTTTGTGTATGCAAATATTTGTTCAAAAGAGATCTCAAAAAGACTCCATCTCATTGAAAGAGTTAGAAACGTACAGATACTACCAGAGTAGAGAAGCACTATTTGACATAAAATTAGAAACAATAATGAAACAATACTGTCTCTGAAATGACCACTCATGTATTCCTAATCGGAGCAAAAAGAAGCGAGCTTGTAGCATTTTGTGAAATTCCAACAATCTCTGTTCTTATATTCCGATTGCACCTCCTTTGATCGTACCGAGAAAGGAAATGGTTTCATTGTATCGGGATAATACCTTTTATATCAGGCATTGTTAGATTATTCCTTTTATCCGCCACTCTGCAAAATAAGTTCTGGACATCACAAAACTGTTTGTCCTTGCCTGCAGACCATGCTTAAAATAAAATCTGATCGCCCTTTTTAAATTTTGAATGTCTATAGAGTGGGCTAAATTTAAAATGTCATTAAACATTCTAATTTATATATAATGATATAATGTGTTGGACATTGTTGTTCCTTATGTTTATTCTGTACCACACTGTACATATGCCATAGAAAAGAAATGGTGATTATAATAACACTAAGTTTTCTAATCCGATTTGTACGCCTACCTTTTCTGTGGTGTGTATCTATAAAACAAACCTTGTAATCTATTGAAGATGATAATTAAACTGTACACTTTTTTAAATTATGCTATAATGTTAAAAATGTACCTTTTCCCTGAGTAGCAAGTACAATTGAGACCCATTACATATTAGTATCACAATGCTAGTAATGTAATACCATAAAATAGTCCTAGTTGGCAACTAAAAGGATCTCCTGCTGCATACTAAGCCCTATCATCTGAAATAGACTAAAGCCCTGCTCAAAATGAAACCCACTTGTCATGGAAGTGGTCACAATGGAATTTAGCTTAGGAGAGAGAAAATGTTGTGGTTATGTAACATGTTTATCGTAGGATACCAAACTTTTGGCATCCACAACATGTTATCTTTGTCGTACAATGTTATCATGACACCAGTACGACAAAAATGTTGTGGCATAAAATAGGGTAGTCCGAATTTCAGGCCATGACAGATTTTTTGTTGCACGACAGTTGTACAAACTCAGCCAAACATGTACGACTGTCGTACAACATTGCATTTGCAAAACAAGCCACGAAATCCCCCAAATTTACGTTGTGAACCTGTCATGAACCCGTCTTCCATTGTGACCAGGGCTGTAGTATGGCACCAAGCTAGCGTGGTATCAAGGAGGTTTAATTTCCTTGGTGGTATTATGAATAATGGCTCAGCAGGGTAACCCAAATCAAAACACACAAGTACTACTACATGTATTCATACTGTACTGTGTCTAGGTCTTATCAAAGGACAATCTTATGTTTACTTTTCACAGTGTAATGCACATTTTATTGATCATTGATGATACCCAGAGCCAGACTGGAAGTACCTGTATGCAATATTGAACTTCCGTTATTTATTTTTCCTTTCTCGCTCAGTCTCTGTCAAACCAGCGTGCCATTCAATACATGTATACCACATGCAATGTACATATCTAGGTTGAATGGTTAGCACATGCTAGGAGATTAATCCATCGCTTATGGGAATCCAGGGTGATCTAAGTTAGTGCTCAAAATTAGCCCAGGCCTAGGTAGGTGTTTGGCCCCGCCAATAAAAATGAGATTTTCGTCACCAAATGTAATTGATCCTAAATTCCACTGGCCTGAACGGACAACATATAGTACAGAATTATTTATGTTTATCTTTGTTTGGGGCCACTAGAATCTTTAAAAATCTTGATTTTAATTGCCTGACTGGTCCACAAGGCAAGAAAGGTCATAATGGTGAATTTACATTGTTGTTTTTTCTCTCTGTATGTCAACCAGTGTACCAGTTATAATACATACCAAACGCACAAGTAAACGTGTATCTAGGTGGAATGGTTTGCTCATGGACGTTTGGTTCTATCTTTGGTTTGAATGAGTTTATTGGGAGTTTGGATTCGTTAGTCAGATGCGCGGTGCCATCTTGCAAACACCTTGTGCATGGTGCATAATGCACACTTGCTCACTGTTCAACAGTGCGCACGAACTAGCCTAGTTCAAAATGGCGACCTTTGGTATATAGCATCCTAATACTTGATGATCTTTAAATATGAAATCACGGTTTTGTGGAGCTCCAATGCGAGTTGGCCTAGTCCAAAGTACAGGATATGGTATTACATGCACATGGTTTTAGATTACATTTTGTGATCTTTTCGTCTAGACCCTAGACTAGCTTGATAATGATTCATCCCAGTTGAAAAAATACATGGCCATGATAGGGGGCTCGGCATTTTAAAGGGATCAAGTAACATCGTTGAAATCCACAAAACTTACCTACATGTTGAACTGTAGCGGTTCACAAATACCTCATTGTACTCATATTACCAATATAAGCATGGAACAGCTTTGAGTTTTCCAAATTCCTCTTGCGTTATGCCTTATGGATTGAAGAGTTCATATTTATAATTATCTAGTGGATAATATAACTGTACAAAGTCAGTGCAATGAATTTTCACGCACATCTCTAAGTGGACTTATCAGATCACAGAATTACAAATGTTATCAACCATTTGACAGTTTTTGCAAATGCCAACAAAGTTACTAGATCCCTTTAATCTTTGAAATGCCAAAAGGGTTCCATAATATGTTAAAAGAGCCCATGTAAATACTCATAGGTTTAAATTCAAAACACATTTCAAGGTACATTTACTATGTTAACATAGACAGCTTGTAGCTTCATATACAGCTTGTAGCTTCATATACAGCTTGTAGCCCCATACAAGTACATTAACATTTTCTGCTTTACATATAATGTGTTTTTGAAAGTTTTGAAAAAATATTCCATTCATGATTTACGTACAAATGTTTAGCTGTGGAATCCATTTTAATGGCCAGAGTCATGTATGTAGGCTTTTTATTGTAAACGGTTTGTGACTGGTTTTAAAACAGAATGGTCTATATAGAATTGATCCAAATATTTGGTAAACTTATTTTCCTACAAGAAATAATACATATATGTAGCTTATCAGAGTGTGAAATGTCAGGTAGCCACTTGTACTCTGGTTCTTAAAAGAAATCCGCAAAAATATTGCAAATTTCAAGTTTTCAACCCCTGTCAAGTAGTCCATCAACTTTGGACAAAATCTTGGAAATCCTTCATTATTGATTCCCAAACATTTGCAAATTTTCAAGTTTTGAACCCCTTCAAATACTCGTCAACTTTGAACAAATCCCTCGTGGTATATAAGCTTTCATTAGTACACTCTTCTCATTCCGCAAAGAATAGAAAGGACGGTTGTCATCTCGGCACGACAAACAAAACTCTGGCGTTTGTTTATTTCCCAAATAGAATATCCCGCTCAAGTCCCTCACAATCTCTTTAACCCGTTGCCTACGGGAACCTTGTGGTCCACATGTAAACTATATATGGTAATGTCAGAAGTCTGGAGGATGTGGCTTAAATGCTCTTTGAAGAAAAACCAGTCACCCATAATACATGTACATGTACGCTGTATACAGCTCAGGTAGGATGCTACATTTGTATATATGTGTTCACTTGGCCTATTCCCATTTGGTCCATATCGCGTTTAGTCTATTTCGTAATGATGCCTGAAAACTTGTATTTCTCCAACTCCAAACTTGACTGCTAACCATAAACCTAATTCCAAGTTTCCAACCTCTGATCCCAATCTTTATCCTAATCCTTATCCTAATCCTGAGCCCCAGAAATCCAATTTGCGGTAAGACAAAATGGGAGTAGAACGAATGGGTGTAGACCGGGCGGCAAGTACCTGTAGGACTCCCGCTGCTTTGGATCTAGTGATTGTTGGATTAGTGACTCCTTCAGGAAGTGGGGTCAAAGAGCGGGCACAATAGGGCCCTAATCCAGCGGAGATAAATTGATTCGCTGGCAGATCTTCAGATCTTCTTCATTCATATTGTATGCCGATTCCAACATATAAATGTACCTGTGGGACTAACATAATCACATTAGCCCCCCCCCCCCCCCAATGATTTTCAAAATAGTTATTTATAAATGGATTTGCTAGCAGATTTTGATTCATCTTGCGAAATCTCTTGTTGAAAGAATTGGGATGCCAATTCCAACATGTAAACGTACCTTTGGGACTAGAAGAATGTGACATTAGCCCCCCTCTTTGTTATGAACATTATGAAATTCAATATACTTCCTTTCAAATGGGTATGATTAAATAAGGTGTATGAACTTTGATGTCACCATCATATTGTGTTGTTTGAGCATCAGTGATGTAAATCATACACACAAACTACATAATTGATTGCTGAAGGCCCCGGTCACATATCACCGGATAGCGTAACCAGATGCCCGATGAATAGAAAATTTGCGAAATCAAATTATCTGGTGGTGAAAGTTGTCTCCATTGCTTCATTGGAATGGGCAAGAAACGCATACAAACGGAGATGAACGGATTGACCATTTTACTCCTCAGTTGGGCATCCATTTACGCCATCCGGTGATATGTGACCGGGTCTTTAGACACAACAAAATTGTTTTGATGATCACAAGGGTGACAAATTCTTTTCCGGTTCATTGACTTTGTTATAAATGTCAAAACCTCATTAAATCACTCAAGTTGTCAGAATATAGAAATCAGAACTACTTCTTTTTCAGCCTTGCACTGCCGATGCAGTAAATTTGTACCTTACAATACGTGTAAAACTCATAGGGCTACGTTCTGAACGGTGCGTTCAGAGTTAAGCATACCGTGCACAGTGCATTGCATCTGTGTATGAATGAATTGGAAAATAAAATGAGCTATTGAATACGATACAATGGAGCTTGATTGAGTAAGACTAGCCATCCATTTGGTCGAAAACTTGAAAAGAACGGTGACAGTGTGAACAAGTACCCCTTTCTATCCTGTAGGATTGCTGAGTGTGTACAATATCAAGGGAATTATCTAGGATTGGCACCTGATAGTGTTAATGGCAGTAAGACTGATGGTGGTCCCCAGCACCCCAGATGTGAAGCTTTTCTCTTTTGGGACACCACATAATTGCAATCTAAAAACTTGAAAATACAATTGTAGACTCAACAGCATTTTTGCTGTGTATGAATGAGCTGGGATTTTGAAAATGAATTTGCCTTACAAGCACTCAAACTTAGAATAGTCCCAGTTGGAGTTAAATTCGGCCACCAACCTACTTTGTCATATCTTGTAGAAGGATAGAATCTGAAATGTCAATCAAAGGGATTTTCTCTGGTTTTCTCTTGCTGTTATCGAAAAGGTTCCTACTAGGCTTTAAATAGTCGCTTCTAGAAATAGGATTTGAATGTTATTTTCACTTATTTGTAAATGTAAGATTGTTGTGATATTTACTCCTCGTGCACTCAATTATTGTGAGATTTAATGATAGTCACTGCCCACTAACATGTATACATGGATACTGTTCTGGATGCCAACATTTCCATGTTCCTTCTTGTAGTATAATATCAAAGGTGAATCTTAAATTGATTCAAAATGATAACTTCTATATTCGTATAAGTATTGTGAGTATGAATAGATTTTGATGTTTTCTACCTAAAAACTCTGGTAGCTACAGCAGTACAGGGGGAACAATTTTTGCGTGAACTTTTTAAGTTACTCAATTTTACATAACCCATTGCTCGAACCTGGAGGGACCTGTATACTTATACTCTCTTGGGATTGCAAAATCTAGTAGGCAATATGTACATGTAAACAAGTCAAAGTTATAACTTCAATAATATAATCACCATTCAGTATGTAAGATTTTTTAGCAATGATAGTTTCTACAGAAAACTGCAGCTACAGAGGGACAGGATTTTGTATCTAACTGTCGAAGTTATAAGGTTTAGTTAACTTTCAAAGTTATCAAAGGTCACTTAACAGCTCTAAATGTTAACGTCTATAATTCATCATTCAGTATTTTTTCTACTTTAAAACTCTATCAGCTACAGGGGGCGAAAATATTTCGCCTTCGCACTCTAGTAGTAGCTATCAAAAGTTACTTATCGACTCGAGATAATTACCGACTCGTGACTCACGTAACTTTGCTCGTGGAAATCTCAGACTGAACCCGTTCGCCTGGAGAAAGCGATATGCACCTGTTGCGAACATTTTTGCAGCCTACACTCTTAACCCCTTTGACAACACCAGAAGTTTAGTTCCTGTAAAAACTAAAAACTTTCCCCTCAAAGCCATAGTCATGGAAACATGTTTTGGATATCCTCTATAAATCAAGCCCCACGCTGTTTAACTTCTTTCTGGCCGCCTGTTATTGCAAGTAAAATCATGAATTTTCACAATTTACCTGCCAAAACAACGTGAACCAAAGATGGTTCCACTCGCTTCTTAATGCCATCATGGACATGCAAGGAATTACATTTTTATTTTGTTAGTTGCCCGATATGGCACCCAAACTAGACGCATTTAAACAATTTCACTTGCCAGACATCAAATTGGTATTTTCCGGTGTTGAGTATTTTGACGATGTTACTAGATCCCTTTAAAATATTTCAACTAGACCTAAGCCAGTGGACATGATATTATGTAGATACCAGTCACTGGGAAGTGTTGCTGCGTACACTCTGACAGGTTAATTTCACCCATTTAAATAACACTAAAAATTGGATGAAGCGAAAAGTTGTGATAAGAATGGTCTAGACATATATATATAAAACAAACTTTTGATAAGCCCAAAAGCAGGGAACATGATGGTATGCAGCTTGCTAAAGAAGGGAGGGTTGGGGCTTTGGTAAATTGGTAAAACCTTTAATTTTGTTTTACAATTTTGAGTTCAAAAGTTGCTAGTTGTAAAGACATACAGACTAGACTAATCCTATTCACTATGGGAACCTGTTGTAGCAGTGTCTCGTAGGCAATAGGTTAAATACCCTTCGACAAGCCCAACAGCATTAAAGGGGTATTCCGGGCCTGATAAAACCATTCGTTATTTGAATAAGCAGAATAAGAGGCATAAATGGTGAAAATTTGATCAAAATCAGACAAGAAACACGGGAGTTATACCTATTTGAACATCATGTAGTAATGAGCGATCGTTTCAAAATTGCCGCCATATGCAACATCATTGACGAGCAACTCGCCATGGCTTTAGTACATGAAAATACACTTATTTCTCATTTTCGTTGCTAAAAATTGATTTTTCTCTGCTTGTTTTCACGAATTCATAGAAGAATATCGACGGGCCAACCTATTTGGAATTTGTAAGCTCATAAATTTGCTTTGTTATTAAGAAAATTTAAATTTTGTAAAATTTCCATGTAGAAGTCAAAATGGCTGCAGCTCGCAAGTGACGTCACGATCGATAGCAATTGCGAACGATACTAAAAATCGGAGCAAAGTTCATCCTGTCATAACTTTTTTATTGCTCTACCGTTTTGGCTCAGATTTTCGATCATGATTCTTCATATTCACTTCATTTTGTGGCGAACATCACATTTCTGGGGTGGAATTCCCCTTTAAACATGATGGTATGTAGATAGGGCCCTGTAGTCCAGCAAAGGGGAAAGGCGATAGCCTCATAATTTTAACCCTTTTTTGGACTAGTTACAAAGTAACATTACTTGCTGTGATTTATAGATACATGAGATTACTTAAGAAAATTCGTTATGATATGCCCCAAGCAATGTACATGATGGTACCACGTGCAGATATCATTGGATTTGACCAATTTTCCCAGCTAGATTTAACCAGTTGTAAATTTTGAGTGAACTTGAGGTCTGGGCCTAATCGTCATGACATCACATTGACGTCCATGTTCAAGATTTGCAAATATAAATAATTACAATGTATTTACGTTAATACATGTCTGATTTGCCTCTCTTATTCATTCTTGCATATTATACTCCAATGAATGCAAACTTGCAGTCTCGGATTATTTGATAGGATCTTTTTGGTTTACCAAAGTTGTATTTTTGGCTCAGATTTCTCCCATGAGAATCTCTGCACCCTCTATTTCACCCCCTCATGTGTGAGTGTGTAACCTTGGTTATGGCCTACTCTACTACAGGGTATGCAAGGGAAGTGGAATTAGAAATTTTGATAAGTATTGCTCTCAACTTTCAAAACTTATGCTTCTATTTGGATACATTAATTATCTTATTTTCAATAAATATTGTGTACAAATATTTTTATATAAAGGTGTGAAATGAATTGACCAGTGTCTGATAGGATGTTTACATTTAATTGATTCTGAATAATGATTTGAAATCAAATGATGTTCAATTAATAATGTTTACAAAGATGTGTTATAATGATTTACAATTGAGTAATGAATAATATTTATACATTATCTATTCAATAATCATTACCTATCAAATAACGTTATTTTTTCTTGTTTATTTTCAGGAGCCTGTCTCCATGATGGATTCCATTATGCGGTAAGTCCCATCTTGTAGTTGTAAATATGAATTGGTACGAATGATCTGATATAGTGTATATTTGAGTATGTTTGTTGTATTGGTTCTTGTATGTATGTTTGTGTTGGCTGTTTTAGTACATAATTTGTCTTTTTGTCCAAGTCATACTCTTCGAAATCCAGTTGATTTTTATTTTTTTAAATACAAACACCTCATTTTAACCTGCACATTCAATAAATATTATGGCTGCCTTCCCTTTTGATTCAGATCAAGGAAACAGGCCTGCAAAATGCAAACATTTAATTACATCCTTTCCATCACATGACGTTACAGACTACAGTGCTCGGATTATGTTTTTGTTATTTTTTTTTTGTCTATGTGTTCCTTGGTGTTATAGCATTACTTATGGATCTCGCCGAGTATCGATTCAACGTAGAAGTAGAGGTAGAAGGTTGAGATCAGTGTTGGGTATCTCGAGATCGATCTTGATCTCGAGATCGGCACCAGTAATCTCGATCTTGTTCTTGATCTCTGACATTTCTGATCTTGATCTCAGAAGTTCTGATCTCGATCTTGAGCTGCGGATCTTGGTCTTGATCTTGATCTCGGACTGTCTGATCTATCTTGATCTCGAGACCAGTCTTGAGATCGGCATCAGTAAGCTCGATCTTGTTCTTGATCTCGGACATTTCTCATCTTGATCTCAGAGGTTCTCTTGAGATATTTTCACAAGATGTTTTAAAAGAAGGCAAAGAAAATGGGATTCCAACGGGATTCGAACCCGAGACCTCCGGATTGCTAGACCGGTGCTCTACCGACTGAGCTATAGAAAACCCTCGACGGTGCTCGTCCCTGAAACCCCTTAATGTTTTAATCAGTCGCATGATGTTACAGCAGGTTATGTTTCTGCTATATTTGTTTTGTCTATTGTGTTCCTTGGTGTTATATCCTGACCTATTTTGAATCCTGCTGAGTATTGATGTAGAAGTAGAAGTATAAAGTTAAGACGTTTTCACAAAATGTTGTATTCGACGTAGAAGTAGAAGTAGAAGGTTGAGACATTTTCACAAGATGTTTTAATCAGTCAAGAGCGAGCATTAAGTTATACTGCAGGAGAAGCTCTTCTTTATGTATGCGTGTGACCCAAATTATTTGTCTCATATTTTGACACTCTGACGAAGATTTTGCTGGGATCGAAAGCTTGGTCCTGCATTGACTAATTTGATTATACAGGCAATTCTTTATTTAAGCAGTTAAAGGCGATATTTTAATTTGATCCCTCAAAATATTTGTACAAGTGAAAACAAAATTATAAGTAACAAACTGGACTTTTATATGAACTGGTTCAGGGATGACAGGGTTGAAAGATGTTAAGTTTAATATTATTTGATGGCTTGTTGTGAAATTGGGTTAATACATTCTGTATTTTTGTAGAAACGAGAACTCAGATAATGAACTTGTGTTTAGCCCGTTTGTTGTAGCCTTGTAGGGGTCTTTTTTCTCTCCAGATAATGGGTATATTGTGAGTTGTACTTTGTTGCAAACTTGCAGTGGTACAACCCTATAAAAGTTTCAAGATTTATATAGTCATAGACTAGATCCATAGTAATGCATAAACATACGTTTGTCTTGTTTATTTTAATGTAATTTATACCCAAGTTTGTACTTTGTAGACTGTAGTACAAGGTCTTTATTAGTGACCCTTTTTGTAACAAGCCACCAGAATGTCAGTTAATGCAAACAAACATAGCAGACTTGTTAATAAATTTGCTTTTTTTTAGTGTGGAAGAGTTCTGGTTAGGGTCGCCCAAATCAGAAAAGTCATGGTTTTTATTTTGGTGTTCTCGATAGAGTACAGAAGCTATGACGTCATAAACATTGTTTTTCTGAATTTTCAAATTTGAACTTCATTTTCCAAAAGAGTTTTTTGTCAATAGGCAATCAGTGTTATAGTGCTCTGGTTCAACCAGAGCACCATAACACTGATTGCCCATTGAAGTAAAATTTCATTGCGATGTCATCACAAGGCGGTCCACATAGTCGATGTGACTCTATGATGAAAATCTCTAATAGTAGGACCTAGTCGACAAAACTTTGTGACATTTACAGAGACGTTTAACGAAGTGGCCGAGGGAGTTGAGTGAAATACAAAGTGGAACCAGATGCCCTCCCAGCAGAATAAATTTAGTGTGTTCGGTTTACCGTTATTACTGCGTCGCTGATTTATTCACGTTGCCGTTTTAATACAGCTAAACAAGTTGTCACAAGTTGTCAGATGCCGCATTGTTGAATTGTAAATCATGAGGGCAAATCTAGGGTAAAGTCAATAGACCTCAAGTTCGTAGTTCTTACATTAAGCATCTTGTATGTACACCTCTGGTTTTGTAGATTGTAGATTTTGATTTGGTGGGATAGGCTCAAGTTCAAATGATATGTCTTGAACTATGGGCTTGTGCATGTTCTAAGGTAAATACATGCTAGATCGTAGCCAAAATGATTGTTTGAATAACATATATGTTGCCTCATATAACTTTAGAACTTACCCATTTGCTTTAACCTGTGCACAACTATATTGGAATTCCTAAATAGTTAATACGGGGCTGAACAGATTCCTGTAGGCTAATGGGTTAAAGTTTGTAGAAAATAATCCTTTCATATAGGCTATAGCAATTTCCTGACCAGAAGTAATAGGTCCCGGGTAGGATTGACTTTGGATTAAAGTGGATTTGGACGGTGTTTTTACCTGGTAACCCGTTAACCGATTGCCTATGGGGATCGTGGTGGGTCCTGTATTAACGCTAAGGAGCTTTATGTATCTAGTAGAGAACGGGTTTAAAATGAGGGCATACTTTGACACAGGTCGTTTTGATCTGGACAGTATTTTCACCTGGTGAATCATGAACGATGAGATCAATGCATCAGGTCTGCTTCGATCCAGTATCACTCATCATATATGTTGTGTCCCCTCCAAACCCAGTGCATTTCACAAGTTGAGAAAAAGAAGGGGGCCAAATCACTTTTTGAACTTCAGTGATAATCATATATTTGTGTTAAGTTTGGGATCATTGTAGAAATCAAATTGAACCCTTTTTTTATTTTTGATGAATTTTCTGGAAATTAGAAATAATATTACCTGAACATTTGGAATCACATACAGGAGGCTCCAATCTACAAGATGTTATGCTTAACTCATTTTACCCCAAAACCAACTTAACGTCCTTTTTACTCTCACCCAACGATTCAAGTTCAAGCCCTCCTAATCCTTTGACAAATATGAACTGTAAACTTCCTTTGATATTCAGGAACGTGGATTTTAGGTGTGAAAATGACTTGGCAATACTACTTGGCATTCATGTAATCTGAGGCACTTTAATTCGCTACCTGTGTAATTTGAAATGTTAGATGATGGTTGAAATGTGATTGGTGATCAAGCTTTAGCCCTTGTATGATTAGTTATCTAATTTGAGCATGAGAAATCTCACACTTTGGTCTAAGAGATGTTTGTTATACAGCAAAATAGTCCATCTCCAAAAGATTCATAATCAAGTATGTGCTAAGTAAAAATAAGTACACTATGTGGTATGTATGTATAATACTGTTTACAGATTGTCTGTCCAAACATGTTGACTAATTCCCAGACATATTATTATGGCATACAACAAGAACATGTTATGAAAGACTAAAGCACTTTAAAGTACCTGTGCGAAGGTTTAAAAATGCTTGTAACCTAAATAATTTTGGCATCATTGCAAAGGAAATGTTACATTCTTCCTAATAATTCATATATATTTGTCAAAAATTGTCACAGAATTGATTAATCTACTATCAAAAGTGATGAAATTTCGACCCGTTTTTCGCCCTTGGTCAGCCCGCTGTGTGCGGGTACGATTAATGACGTAACATGTGTGAAGAGCGCATGAGAGCACTCCCAAGCCCGTCGGCTTTGTGTATACTGTAGGTGTATGGGTATACCACCCGAACGCTAAGTATTCTCATCACAATGTCTGATGATCTTGAGGAGGAACTACTACTAAATGTAGACATCAAAGTTGATGTAAACAGCTCCACAAAATATAATGTCATTGGTATAGTGATAGTGATGATGATGATGATTATGATTATTATGATTATGATGATGATGATGGCCCGGATGTAGGAGAGATAGAAGGAATAAAGTCACTAAACAGACTTCTACTACTAGTACTATTTACTTGCAAATATTAATTACATACTCCGTTATTTGAACTGCATGACATCATAACATGCAAAGGTATGCTCGAGATTCACCGTCATGTCTCTCCGCAAAAAAAGAAACTGGACACTTGTACAAGTTGAAATATTTCATATTAATGTACGATAAAGTGTACATGATCATATATCAAATTTAAGGGAATTTATTCCTCTACAGGCATAATATAAATTAAAGGTGTAATCGTTCATGCATGAAATGCATAGTCAATTAACACTAGCAAGGTTTGTTTTCAAAAATAGCAAAACAATGGGGGACCACACCATTCGACTGAAATGATAGTAAGCGTTTCACTTAAATCCAGATGAGCGGGGCAAGTAAATTATGACATTATTCAACTTTATTGTTATGAACAAACTCTGGAAATACAAATTTGTTAATAAAACAGGGCCAGGTTATGAGAGCATTATCATACTGGTCTGTATTACAGGCATGAAGCTTGTCTATTTAATGTGTCCCCTGCAATTTTAACCATAGTTACCTAGAGAAATGTCATGTAAAAGACTGCCCAAATGTTTGACCAAGGGTGACTTCAGGTTTTCTTTTGACTTTGCCCCATATTCGGGTGTCATGCGCATTCCATGATAACATATTCATGGCAAATGTCATATCAGTTTAAAGTGGGGAATACAAGCCGTCCAATTATACCAAACTCATGAACGGTAATAAAATAACATGAGAGATATGAACGCTGAAACTTGAATTGCGGAACTTCTTGTGAGGGTTTTAATACACAGTTGTATAAGCCTCGCTCTACGCTCTAGGCGGAGGACTCGCACGTGTGACGTCATTATTCCGTACTCGGTAATTCCCGTTTCAAGCCATATAGAAGTTCTGAGAAGGGTCTTGGAAACACGCTTCTTATCGCGTTTCATTGATATTTCAAGACTTAAGAGCAGATGGTTTGTGTTCTGGTTGGTATCAGCTTCCCGTACATGTATAATTTGTCTATTTTGTGATATTTTGTGATATTTCTTCGCTCAGCTACTTTAAACATAGAAAATTTGCTTATTTGTAGTCTGCACTCTGCAGGCCCCCTCTTTTAATTTAGTTGCTATAATAAGTATTTATAAAGTTACAATCATTTAACGCTTTGCCAACTTTGTTTGTGCATAGTTGAATCTTTTGAATAAATGTTATTGAGACTCTCACAACATAAATTGCAATGGAACTGGCTTTAGAAAATTAATGTTCTATATGTCGGGCCTTATGTAAACTCTTCCACTTTTGTGCTTTGTAGCTGTATACATTGTTAATGTAAACTATTTTCTTCTTTGGGCTATGTGCGATTTTGAAAAGACCTTTTTGGCATTTGCTGTCATGTTCCTGTTAGATTTGTCGAGTGTCCAGTTTCATGTTTGCGCCCGGGATTTGGAGCTCAACTGACGAATTTTGACTTCTCTCAAAAGTCTTTTTCCAAATGAAATTTGTTCCAGAGTGACTCCAATGGGGAAAGAAAGAAAACATGAAAGAAGAGATTTTGCTTCCTCTTTACTATTATTTTTGCCTGTCACAAAGCTGAACTTTTTCTCACATCGGATTACCAAGTAGAAGGCGTCCCTGGGGCGTGTACAATGTAGCAAGATAAGTCATCTTTAAAGGTATAGGCCAGTTTGCAAACGCCCCCCTCTCAAAAAATGAAATGGATGCTCTTATTACCAATCATGTGAAAGAATATGTTTTTACTAATACGGTATGATACAAATTTTGCCTGGAAACCGCCTACTAATTGATATATTTGGTAAATTTTCAAATCGTTCGCTGCGGAAAGATATCGCCAACACAGAATCGCGCATACGCTACGTGCATTATTGACCACGTGCGTTCGCTATACGGGCTTGTCCCCAGCTTGTCGATACTCCAGTCCAGCGCTAGCGGCGCGGACAGGTGCGAATGGGCGGTGGATTTATACATTTCACTGGCGGGTATTGGATTTCTTCCAATATTTCTGCATTTAAGGCATCGTTAGGTTCGGATTTTACCACACAAGCCCTTTTTAGATACTTATTCAACAATATTGATCAATTATAAATGTTTTCTGTAACTTTCCCAAAACTGTTATTTATCTTTAATTAATACATGTTACTTTGCAAACATTGTTAAGTGCTGTATTATATAAAAGTATGGATAAGAAGCAGCAGCTTTAAGGCATGCACCATACTTAAATACGATTCCATTTTTTCTTTATCTTTGATTTTAAGATTTAAGTAAGATGAAGAAAATCAGGCTAACGTGGCTTAAGGCATGCACCATACTGAAATACGATTCCATTTGTACTTTATCTTTGATTTCAAGATAAGTAAGATGAAGAAAATCAGGCAAACATGGCTTCTAAAAGAAGGATGTTTATTGGATGGAGCTAAAGTAAACCTATGTTGAGTTTCTTGACATTTTAAATAACTAACATGTTGAGTTTCTTGACATTTTAAATAACTAACATGTTTCCAAAGATAAGTCGTCCAAATAGAGAATGAAAACAAAAATTGAATAATATGTTTATGCTCCCCGTTTATGGTTGTCTTCGACTCTGCAAGTTTAGTTTAGTTATTTCATACTTTGTCTGTCAGAACTTGTTTGTACCCTATGCAACCGTCTTTAGTATTAGGTATTGTGTCCCAGTAGGCTAGACTATTAAGCACATTACTTCTCTGAATTTATGAATTTCGGTCCAGTGACAGGAAGCATTCAATCTTGCCTCATTTTTTTCCGTAATAAGACAAGAGACATACATGTACACGGCAGTGCAACCCGGGGGTATATTTTTGGCAGTCATGCCCCTCCCATACTCAACTAAGTCAAGTTTACCATGTAAAAACCCAGTATATGTGCCAACAATATATTATGAATCCCATTTTATTTGCTCTTTTTCAATCACATTATATATTTCTGTCAGTTTCTTTATATGTTTGAATTAACAATATATTATAGTGCGTAAGTAGTGCGAACATACACTGCATGTATCACATTTGTCTCGGTTTTGCTTGTAAACACACACAATAAGAATTCAAATTAAAAATACAAAGCAATTGCCAACAGTAATTCGGTGTATCATTGAATGTTTTAACCTGTTGCTTACGGGAACCGAGTGGGCTATGTACAAAGTCTATAGGTATATCAGAATCTGGAAGGGAACAGGTTAAGTCTATGGGAGTAATAGTGCCTGATATGCAAGTGATTAATTCAGATATATGCATTACAGGGTGTGTTTATACAGTTGTGTGTGTGCGTACGACTTGTACTTTTATTAAAATTTGCGGTGGCAACCACAAATTTGGGCCGCTATTTGGCCCAGCATGCTCCCGTTCAAAGGGACCATATGTTCTCGCCCACCAAGTTTGGGTCCACCCAATCTTACTCCCTGGGGAGCGTTGCCCCAGACTTGTAATGGGCCGCAGTGGGACGCCCCACCGCAAGACAATCGACAGCTGAAATGAACCCCACTTTCAAATCAAGAGTTTAAATGTTTTTGGAAGCTGTTCCCTCCCCCCAAAAAATCAGCTACGAGTCATTTGGCTTTGTCAAGTTTTATCCAGACACTTTGGCATTTTCAGTGCAATTACCAAATTCAATTGATTGTCAATTGTTTTTAATGCATTGCTCACAAAAAATTTGCTTACAAATCATGCAATATCATAACTTATCAACAGATTTCATACAGCTCTAAGCTTATTTTTCAAACTTTCAATTTCATAGATATCTAATTAACCCTTAATTTTTCTACATGGAAGTAAATAGATCTATGACAAATTATTGAGGCCCTTTGAATGATTTTGGGAGGCTCTTTTGGGCTTTTCCAGGGCCTTTTGAGGGATTCCAGGGCTCGTTTATAGCCCGGTCACATATCAACGGATTGCGTAAACGGACGTCAAACGGAGAGCTAAATTTTCCATCCGTTCGTCTTCGTTTCTTGTCCGTTCCTTGTCCGGTGATGTACGTTGTTCTATGTTTTGTACATAAAGCAATGGAGACGACTTTCATCACCGGATAATTTCATTTTGCAAATTTTCTATTCGTTGGGCATTCGTTTCCGCTATCCGTTGATATCTGACCGGGCCATCAGGGTTATCTAGGGTTTTTCTTGGCATTTCAGGGGTGTTAAATTTTCACTGAATCAAGACTCTAGATGTAAAAAGGGCCGTTAGTTGATAATTCGAAACGAAGACTAAAACACATATGCCGCACATCCGCACCTTGATTAGAAGTGGCAGGCATCTCAGCGATCCAATGGGTAGCACGCTAGTTGAATAATAATCGCGCTGGCCCTCCATCTACGAGAACCGGTCCTTCTATGTATTGACTCTATGGGGATGTCAAATGTGTAGTAAGAAAGGGGTTAACGCACAGCTTTCTCAGCGTGTTATCACGGTTTGCATTACCAGTGGCCTTTCCTAGGTATGGACCTGTTGAATCAAATCGGCATGATTCCCAGTAAAAGCCCTTCACATGGCAAAATGCAAAGGGAAAGGTGATTTAGAGGAATATGATAATAAAAATATAAATACTCTTATAGCACAGTTATCTTAATATATTAAACTTACTTAAGCACCTGAAAAAATTAAACCAATCAACAAACAAACAAACATAATAAAATAACAAACAAACCCACAACAAATAAAACAGCTGATTGATGAACACAAAATGAGGTCTATACCACAATTATACTAAAATACTTTTTAAACTAAAATTTTCTGATTTTTTAAGGCAGATAAATCAAAACAAAAACTTGAATATTCAAATCATGATTCACAGTGCAAAATTCTCCAATGAATTCTCCAAAATTGTGGTCATTTACCTACAGTACGTGTAACATATGATATGCAGTCGGCAGACACATGTAAACAACTTCACACATATATTTTTGTTCACCTCCAATTTTCTTATCTGATTGGCCAGAGCTATTAGTTTGAATGATTTTTCATTCATAAATAGGAATTCGGACTTGGACGGGGTTGCGTCTAGCCAGGAGACAAATTTGATTTGGAGGAAAGAAATTAAATCAAATTATAAATTAAATTAAGATTATATTTACAGGAATGGTCATCACTGAGTGCTTTAATTACATGTCAGGTGTTGGTCAGCGTTGCCAGTGCCAGCGAAAGCTGTTCATAAAATGTTTCGGCTGAAATTTTAATGAGGTCATAATTTTAAACTGTTAGTACCTTTTTAAAGATATGAATATGTATGTAATACATGACTTGGTTGAGGCAAAGTTGCCAGCAAAGACTGTAAATAAGATGTTTTGACTCAAATATCAATGAGGTGATACGGTCAAACTTGCATGTGACGCAAGAAAATTAGAGAGGGGAAAAAAGAACAAATTATAAAAGCTTTGATTTTTATTATTAAAAGATGATTATGAATCACTGATTTTAATTTACCTTTGCAAAGCCTGTGTACGGTGAGTGTACTCTGTATAAACTTAACCTGACATACATGACGAAAAAAAAAAAAAAAAAGGAGAAAAAGAATATATAAAAGTTGCGATTGATATTGGGTGTGGGATGCCCACGGATCAATCTTGATCTCGTCAGCTTGAGACGGGAAAAGATAGAATATATCGGAAGAAACTGTCGCATCATCAGGGAGGGAGGGAGGGGGCATGGGAAGGTGATCATGCCCCCCCCCCCTACCCTCCCCCTCCCCCCACACCCCAATGTTTGACTGTCTCCATCCCTTGCTGCCCCTTGTTGGGGGAAATAAGTAATCAATTATGAAACTTAATAAACTAATACATTAGACCTTTGCTGAAGTTTGCCTCCCTCCCAGGGAAACTTGCCCCTCCCCCTTCCCTGTTTGGGTAGACCCAAGCTGTACGCCACCGGGAGGAAACTGTGTCTCCGAGGCGCGATAATGATCTCTCGGAAATCCACGTCATCTTCACCCCAAAGTCTGTCATTTTAGGAAATCGCTTCGTATTCTCTCCCCCTTAACTAGAAACAGAAAAAGAAAGAAAGATAGAGGGCAGAAAGGATACATGTATATTATATAGACACAAAATATGGTATCAAGTTCCATCTTTTGGGTTTGTTTATCATTATAATTTGGTTATGTTTGGTACAGATTTTCAACGTATGGGTTTGCACATTTACCCTGACACATTACCCCAAACTTCCCAAAGTCTGTCAAGTTCTGGAATCACTTCAGATGCACCCATTTATGTAATAGAAACATGAAGGAGGGAGAACTTTAGAGGAGTTCCATCATTTGGTTCGGTTCTGAAGCATGTGTTTGATGAAGATTTTGATTGTGTAGAAATCCATGTCACTTTCGCTCAAGACGGCAGGAAGCAATTTTCCCACTCATTACCCATCATACACTAGAGTTAACTTTAGGTCATGAAGGTATGATGACTTAAGGTCAATGTTTCCCTTTGACTTATATGAAGACAAACATAGTAAAGAGAGAAACGTTTTCAATTATGTAATCTCACAAGGAATCTTCACTAAGTACTCCTTCCTAAGTACAAACAAAAGTAACTCTCAATCGGAATTTAAATGTGTTTTTAATGTTGGTGTACATAGTATAAGCTCTATTTGTTAAAAGTACATATCTATTTGAACAAGTTCTCTTGTGCACACATTTATAATATAGGCATTGCTGGAAAATCTAAATTAGCACTGGCCTGTTCCCTAGTGCCACCAAAAATATTCCCAGGGCAACAATGTTATCATTAATGCCAAATTTAACTTATAATGAAAATGTTTTACTGTGTGTAAGGTCAACTAGATCCAGTTTTGGGGGCCATCAAAATTGGATAAGTCTTGGTTTTACCTCAGGGCAACTTGGAAAAAAAGTTTAATATTTATCTAGCACTGATAATAGACCAAAACTTACAAGCGAGGAAAATGCAGAACGTTCTATTATAATTATGTTATGTGTATTTCTGAATCAAATCCAATTTAAACCTCGTTTGGTTGCACTTTGACCTAGCTGGAGATGGGGAAGGAAGAAATTGGACGCACACCCTCTTGTGTTTTGTTAGCTGATTGAAAGTGCGAACGTGCACGAATGAATATATGCGAACCCTCCCAGGTCATCTGTGGTGTTGTGTTGAGAGGTCACATGTAAGGTCAGCTCAAAGTCAACATTTTTATGGAGCTTGTTTTGTCAGTTCATAAATTGTTGGATGTCCTTATGTTTTAATCCAATTTGTTTGAAGTCTTATATAAGTTCAGGTTATTTTTTAAGACATATTTTATTTTGTTTACCTTTTTGTTGTTTTTTGTTGTTGGGGGGGGGGGGGGATCATGTTAGTAGGTTCCACTTTTGTTTGGTGTTCGGGCATGGGGGGATTGAGGAGGGAGTGCACTTGCTTGGTTTTGAAAAGTAAGTTCCAGTTATGGAGCGACAATAGAGGTTATTTTCTTATTATAAATAAATCACAACCACCAAAGCACCCTCTTCCTGTGGTTTACCCTTATTTGGGTTTTATTTGGATCTCGAAATGAAGTTTCAGTTTGGAAAGGGCAAACAAATTTGACCCGCTAACTTCAGGGGACCCCCAGTATCGAAGTCAATTTGCAAATTTTAATAGTTGGTGGCAAAATAAAGGTTGGGTGTCGAAAAATGAAAACAAGGTGACATCAGAGATTTGAAAGTGTGGAATATAAAATGCAAAAACAAGCTATTTGTACCATACTTAGGGGTGTGTACACCCTTATTTCGATCTACAAATTAAGTTTCAGTCAATACTTGCTTCCGCATAAGTCCATACTATGAATGTTATCAAACTATTCATGTTTTCCAGACTATTTGTTTATTTTCTGGATACTTAATGGAAGTACATTAACGAACATCTTGTTCCATGGATTAATATATTCACTGAAGTCTTTCATTATGGTTATCGTTCTGCTGTGCATTTATGCATGGTTTAATTCACTCACTCTGGTCTTTTCTAATGTTTACCATAATTATTGGATTGTTTGACTTATCCCCCCTCACTTAATTTGTTAAATGTTTTATTGTCTTTATTCGATTGTTTGATTTACTCACTCAGTTGTTTTAATAATGTAAACAAAGTTAAGTGTTCCACTGCCTTTCTAGGGTGAATCACCTTTAATACCAACAAAGCAAATTTTAAGAAATCTACACATCAGTTGACCCCAGAAAGTAGTTCCAAATATTTGCGAGTAGTAGAACCTCATATTTTGTCCCCTCCAAGTGGGATGTGTTCTAGATAAAATCATAATAAGAGCGAGATGTCGTTTTTAAAGGGAGTTAGTAACTTTGTTGACATATTCAAAAAGTGACAAAAGGTTGATAAAATGTTTACCTTTGTGATCTGATATGTCTTCTGAGTAATATGCAAAAATTCAATGGTACATGAATGTCACATTGCTGATTAATAAGGGGAAATGTGAAGTTATAGCTGCTTAACTCATTGCACCAACTTTGTACACAGTTTAAAATCTCCATGTGAGACTTTCAAATCCAGAAACTTCAATCATAAATATCTTCATCCACATAACAAAAGACAAATTCAGAAAAACAAAACCTGTTCCATGCTTCTATTGGTAATACAAATACCCACAAGGTATCTGAGAACCACAAGAAATCTAAGTAAAGTTTAGTGGATATTGACAATGTTACTAGAGCTCTTTAAAAAGGAGATGCAGTTTTTAAATTTGTTTAATCCAGACTTTGTGTCAACCTGCCCTCCTCTCGATGGCACCATTAAAACATTTTCATAGCCAGGAGTTTCCACTTAGTAAGCTGCTCTTGACGATATATCCAAACATTGGCCGTTTGGGCGGTCGTTGTGATCGCTTACGAAGTGGCCGTTACTTTTCTCTTTCTGTTTGCATTTCGTCTGCTTCATACGCACACAATACAAGAAAAAGAAAGAAGAATTGTTGGAGTCAGTAAAGAAAGAAACAAGAATCGTTGGAGTCAAATCACTCATCCCGGTCTCCATTTTCCAGTCTCAATAGTCATTATTTCTCAATCTTTCTTCATTTGTTTCTGGAGATTGTGATTTGATACATTGAAAGATAAGGAGTGGTACACTTACCGAAACTTCTTCAATGCAGTTACAGACCAATCATGACTTTTTGTTTCTCCTGTCTCAATTTCCCTTAGATTTTTCCCCAAGCTTTTGTTTTGATAAGTTGAAAGATAACGAGTGATACACTTACAGAAACTTCTCCACGTATACCAATCATGACAGTAATGATGACTTTTTCTTCTTCAAATATCCCCCTCAAGATTTTGGCCAAGAAGTTGAAAGATGAGTTGAGATACCTCTTGAGAAAGTTCTAAAGATTGATTGCGACTTTGATGATGGTTTTGCGTATTATAAAGGATTGATTAAGTTACAGAAAGTTTTATACTTGGAAACATGACAGTGGGGTTTCTCCCTTTCTCAGGCTTCTCCGTTTGCCAACTCCCCCCAGATTTGAATCATCAATATGTTGAGACATAAAGATGAAATAAATGAGATAATACTGTCATAGGAAGTTTGACATTCAAATCAAGATTGAGTCCGTCTAGAATGAATGGTATGGATTTTCAAACATAAAATATTTTGATCAGGAAATGAGGTGTTTGTACATGATGTCTTTGTTGTTGCCCTGGCCTATGATTCATACAAGGAGATACGTGCAGATAGAAGGATAGATAGAGTAGGGACTTTTCGAATTACATGTTCACTAGTGGACTTGTAGGTTCATTTTTTCCCTTCATTTTATTTCAACCAAATATCAAAATACATAAAATACAAGAAAATCAATAGGTTCAGTGTGAAGATGATTATTCTATCATATTGGGCACAATGTATTATGTATTATCAAACCCATGATTATGATTATCTCCCATGTTCACCCATTGTTTGCTAAGTACAGTCTCGGTTTAGTTTATCATGGAATCGACTGATGAGGAACCGGCCTCGGAAAATGATTTGTAGGAAATAATATTTAGGAGATGAAAAGGCCCATCTCTTGTATAAATCTGGATGCATCTTCCCTTGAATTTATTGCTCGTTAGCAATGAACCTAGAACAAAATCAACTGGCCTTATATTTTATTGTAACGCTTGACACTTTTATGGTAACAAATGAAATGGTTTGTCGCAAAAAGTGATAAATGCACGTTTTGAACATTTCAGAATAAGGCTACCATTTTATAAAGTAAAAAGTAATTCCTCTCAATGATACTAACTTAACTTGACTCATTGTATATCATTTATGTTCATTAGTTTCACACATGTGCTTAGTATTTTCTTAATTTCTATTTTATTAGCTTCAATCGCAAATATCTCGAAGTTTATACAAAAACTGGAGTTATTGCTTTTTGCACTTGGGCTCATCAATTTTGTCATAACTTTTCTTTTCCTCACTGACAACACGTTCTCAGCAGGGTTGAACCTGACCCTCCCTCTATTCTTGTTCTCCTCAATTTGCTGAATCTTAATTTATGGATATTATTTTGTTTGGCGATGGGTGGTCAGTGGATAAACAGATGAAATGCCATACTCTGGAGGATGGATTTGGGGCAAAAACATAAAAAGTTGTTATTCATAATATTCCTGTACAGTACCACACTATGAAAGGGCCATAATAATAATTCCTTGTAGAAATGATAGACATTATATATTTCATGTATGAACTGTATCCATGGGAATTGTATTGTTTTGGATTTCTTGTGAATTTACAGTCTCCCATAATGTTGAAATGATATGATACCCTCGTTTGTTACAGCAATGGGGGTATAAGGAATGTCATAATATTTTTGAAAGTTAAAAGGATGTTTTTGGATGACATCATGAGGTGTTAAATGTCACATACTGGACAAGATAGGAGATAGGGTGTTGAATATATATTGACTGCCTGGTCATAAGGGCTTGGTGTAAAATGTAACACCCTGGTTTATTTTTAAAATTTTGTGTCAAGGAATATACTAGGAAACACATCCCCCTGAGGATTTTTGGCTTACATCATGTAGTGTTGAATGTCCTACACTGGAAAAGATAAGGTGTTGAATATAAAGTGAATGAGTTGTCATGGGAGCTTGGTGTAAACAACACCCTAGTTTATTTTTAACTTAACACACACAGTGTTAAGGAATGTACAGGGGAAATAGCATCACCTTCCCTAATCCTCCCCCATCCCGTGTTAATGCATTAAACAGACTGTGTATTATAGCTAGGGCTCATTCATCAATGTGCCAGGCAAAAACATTCTGCCGACATTACAATCCCATCAAGACCCCTATCTTTCATTCACTTCGAAGCTTGCCAAGTCGTATATGTGACAGTGTTTACCAAGTGTAATGCATGGAACATAAGATTCAACCTGAGCATCTTTTATTAAACTTACAGTCAAACCTGTTTAGTGACCACATATTAAAGGGAGACAAGTAATATTAGCACTGTAGACAGGTGACCTCTATTGGCAGGTTCTATAACATTGTTTTTCTCTGCGGGTGGCCACTATAGGCAGGTTGGCTGCTATAGACAGACCTTGGCCTCTAACACAGGTTGACTGTATTTCTAATAGACACTGTACTATACTTCTGTAGTACAATATTTTTCTGTAAGGGAATCAAGGGATCACTTTAGGTGGCCACCATAGGCAGGTTGGCTGCTATAAACAAGTGGACATTATAGGCAGGTTGGCTGCTATAGACAGGTGTCGACTAAGACAGGTTTTTAATTTATTTGAAAAAAAAGATAGGTGAATGTCCTTACCGTTAATGAGTCGAGAAGAAGTTGTGACCGTTAAACCGTGATTAGTTTCAGATCAAAAGTCTGTGATAACCCTACTGGAACTAATAAGCCCAGACAGAGAAGATTTTCTCTTGATGCTCAATTTGCTAAGATTTTTCGGTACTATAATCACCTAGAGATAATCCCGACTAGCTTCTATCCATGCCTGTAATGCCCAATTTGTGTATGCTTTTTCACTAGGGATATGTGGATATTTTTTCTGTTTTAATCATCTATAGGGCAATTCCAAGCAAACATTGACATAACCACTGATTTTTCAAATTCGTTGTACCATAACAAATTTGGTATCAAATGAAAGCTAAAAGATTGAACTTTCCAAAAATGTATTTTGTTTTTGAAAAAAAAAATTGTAAACTATTATTTTATTGTTAATATATAGCATAAATTAATTTTCAGTTATTTTCACAAAACATTCAATTAAATATTAAGCATAAAAGAACTGCGAAAAGGAGTTTTTATAAAATTTTATTTCAGTATTGATAGGATCATTGCTTCAATTTTTCAGATAAATATCAATTTCGTCATTTTCGCTCTTCGTTCCGCTTCAGTGACTGTCTCATTTACAATCATTAATATGTCACGGCGTTACACTAAAAACATATATTTTTAATATTTCTGGAAAAATATGAATGGGAATGAAATAATTTTTTGTTTTCTCTGTATTAGCCCATAGGGCTATAATATGCATGCTGAATAGCAGCATTATCTTTTACCACTTATTAATATAATCAATATCAATTTGGTCACGGCGTTACGTTTTGTGTAACGCCGTGACGCTACCTACTGGATTCCCATTGACATAACACAGTAGACATAATCAAATAGTGTAAGATATTTTTTGTAGGTATGCTTGGGCATTGCTCATGCTATAACTATATGAATAGGGTCAGTTGATAATGTTTCCATTTCAAAGTTACCCGAGTCATGTATGTGTATGGGTTGTATGTCCGTCTGTCTGTATGTGCATCTGTACATCAGTGTTCTTTTTTTTTGCAATATCTCAAGAATCGTTGGATGGATTTCGTTCAAACTTTGTACAATCCATGTATTTAGAGGTACGGATTATTGGATATGATTTTGGTCCATGAGGTCAAAGGTCAAAGGTCACATAGCTAACAAATATGCAAAAATTATATTATTATCAAGATAGTTTGAGAATCCTTGAAGGATAACATGATAATAATACTTGTATGGTCCAGTGAAGTATATGACCTGATTAGGGAATGGGGTCATGGGAGGTCATAGGTCAACAGGTCAAAATATTGTTGTTTTTTGTTCTCACAATTAAGTTCCAGAATCAATGTTAGAAAGAGTGCTGTATGTAAAAGACAATTTTCTGAAACTGTTTGGGGCACAGGTCAAAGGTCACTCGGATAATTACCAATTCAAAAACAAACATTTACTAACTCTGAAATCATGTTACATGAAACAAATCACTTGCAAATATGCACTGTGCAGACCAAAAATTAAACATTTGTATGTTATTTTGAGAAACAAGGTCAGAGGTCAGATGTCAAAGGTCTCATATTTCATCGTTACATTTAAGTATGTATTTTGGTTTTAATATTTGATGGTTCCATTAACTAACTTCTGAAATAGATAAGAATTTCAATTATGTCCTAAAAGATTTTTTGATCAATAGAGGGCGCTGTGCTGCAAATTTGTGTCATGCGGATGATCATTTAATAGCATCTTGGTTATATCACCCATTCATCTAGTTCTTTATTGATTCTGGATCACTACATTAAAATTATATCATATTATTCATCTCTTTAATATCTCCCATATATATATATAACATGTACAATTCAGAGGTCACGGCGTTACAGTCACGGCGTTACAGTGCATAGATACATTTATGATATCATATTTACTATGAGCATTGGATTTTTTCTACATTTTTATTTGGATGTTCTAGCTTGATGTCTAGTACAAAGAATCAATGTGACAAAATTGCAAAATGTTCCTGTAGTTCACAGAGTTTACTTAGTTTCTTAGCATGTAAGAAACCCATGTCTTTTTGCCGTCACGGTGTTACGGCAGATGTTGATATTCATAATTAATAATTTATTGGGAATTTTGGTTTTCTTGCCTATTGTAAATTATTGGTAGGATAGTGGTTACAGATGCATATCAAAAGTTGGTTCTAGATATTTAGATTTTATGAGTTATTTGGACTTTCATTGTGAGAAACACCCTCTGACCGTCACGGCGTTTGCTTGGAATTGCCCTATAGGAGTTTATCTAGGTAGCTTGCTTTATGCCCATATGCTCAATTTTCATGCTGTTTAAATATCTAGTCATTATTTTTGTTACTAAACAAAGGATTTTTTTACTATTTAGCAAGCTTATTAAAATGCCTTTGCGCTATTTTGTCATGTTGTTTATCTTGTTTATGAATAGTCATTACTTCTGTTTTTAAACATAAAGTTAATCCTAGGTAGGTTATGTGTTGATATACGTTACTCTTGTTAATATTCCATGCTCGAAATAATCCCAACAATGAAATGAATCCTCGTCAAAACAAATATAATGTACATAACCCTGGTAAGAAATGTCTAGTATCTAGTAAAGGTTTTTGCTTTATTTATTTTTTGGCATGAGGTATCAATCTCAAAGTGATCAAAGTGATCAGCAGCAAAGCTGGAAGGATCTAGTTTACAATGCACATGGGTCATATATGGCCAACATCAGTCTTCAGCTGAACCATATGTCCATGCTCAAATTAATCCCAACAACAAAATTAATCCTCATCAAAACAAATATAATCTGTACTTGTAATGCTGTTAAGAAATGTGTAGTATCATACATATTTTTAAAAGGTTTTTGCTTTATTTGTTTTTTGGCATGAGGAATCAATCTCAAAGTGATCAAAGTGATCAGCAGCAAAGCTGTAAGGCTCTAGTGTACAATGCATCGATACATTTGGGTCATATGGCCAACATCAGTCTTGTAGAATCGGTCTTCGACTGAACCATATGTCCATGCTCAAATTAATCCCAACAACAAAATGAATCCTCGTCCAAACAAATATTGAAGCGGGTTTGAAGTTGGTCTGGTATGCCCATCTCTGAATGACCTGCCTATATTTATAGTCATCCTTACCAGAGTACAGCAGGATGCCTTTTCCCAATAAGGTTGGTCTTGTTGTAGTAGCCAGGTCCAGACTGCACACTAGTATTTTCAAGGAAACTATTATTTTAAGAAAACTATTTTCTAGAAACTTGGCAGAGTGGTACCCTATTTGTTGGGAAGATTCCTAGATTCTGAACAAGACATTTCTAGCCACTAAAAAGATGAACATACATATATTTTGTTAGTTGTAGAGGGTGATTGATTGTTTAACCCTAGTTTTTTGGCAGGTAATAAGCAAAACAAACAATATTGTTTATTCGGTGCTAATTTTCAATCTTGCCTGCTTGAAAAGGCATGTTTGAATTTGTTTTCATAGAGTTACTGTACATATTTTTTAAAATTATTTATTTTCATTTTATTTCACCAGGGAACCGTTACTCAGCCAATAACTGTTTTTCAGACTGTTCCTGAAATAAAAACAATACATCAAAAGTACAAAAGATTAAATGCAGTATTTACAATTATAAATATAAGAAAGCAACATAATTTTACACAATTTAGACTAAAAAACACACACAAAAAAGAAGGGGAAAAAAATGAAAGAGGATCTATCATAATTTTTTTTTTTTTTTTTTTTTGGGGGGGGGGGGGGGGGGTGTCTAATGGGCATTTTGGGGGCTAAATTGGCCAAGCCCCTTGTATTCATTTTCACTGCATCTGTAAACACATCACTTATTATGCTGCTTCATTCTTCTGATTAATCTAGGAAGGGACCCTGTAACTGTGTTCTATTGCACCTCTCTTTATGTACGTCACTACCTAATTGAGTATTCCTGATGAGCAGGCAAAGTTTTGGGATTTGCATGCAAGTCATGTTTCAAAGGAACATGGTTCGGTAAATTTAATCACGTGGCTTTAGATACTCCAGTTTTAATGAAGTTCAAAAAAGGTCACATAGTGTGATTTATTTATTATTCATGCAAGGCCAGGATGATTCAACAACTAAACGAAGTTATTTTTAGTGCAGATTACAATGTGTATTTAAAGGAAAAGGTATGTAACACATAACAATTGAAGCCATGGTTATATTACATTTACATTAGTATACAGATTCTTAAGTTAAACATTTAAATTTAACGATATGATTTTCATTTTGTGATTATTATTATTATAAAAAAAAATCAATAACCATACTTTGTAGTTGGGGAAAGAACCTGGTTAAATTTGTTATACTTGTTGTAATAATCGTAACAGACAATATCAAGATTGTTACATAATACTTACACTAGCAAGGGAAAATTCTAGAGGCAAAACGTATATATTAATGTAGAGTTCTTATAATAATAATTGTAATATTGTATCATAGCTACCAATGGAACCAAGCAGAAGCTGAGGTAAAAGGGCAATGTTGCTCAACGAGCCATGAAGATGTGGTGACTTGAAGTTGGAATGCACATGATATGGTAGGGGTGGGGCTATAATGACTTTGCCATATACTTGGGTGACATCCCAATGATAGTTTAGGCGACTGGGAAGGTTGTTAGTTTGTAAGAAATCAGAATCTGTGTCATTTTCCATCTGTTGGTTAAGAATGTCTAGTCCATTCTGTTACCATTGCTTGTATATACATGTACATGTGCGAACATTTATTTTGTTGGTTAAGATCGCCGTCATGATGCCTTGCCTCTGTTAACATCCCTTCATTGGTTGTCAATTAAACAGAGGATTGTCTTGAAGAATCTTCTATTTGTATACAAATTCTTCAATGATCAGGCACCATCTGAGTATTTTAATGAGTGTCTTGAGTTGTATCGACCTTTGCGTACAGAAATTCGCTACAATGCAGACTGACTTTTCGTCTTAACAGGATTTTCGGATTCAGGATCCGACTGATTGGAGAGTGCATGGATGCATCCATTTTTTAATTTTGTTCATATGAAAGGCATATAAGGGGGATAAGTTTTATTTCATGAGATGTGGCCCCTGGATGATCGATACAATACAGAATTACGGAACCACTACTATTTCCTGGTTCCATACGGGCCAACCATTTGCGAGTGCGCCAATGCTATTCATGCGTACGTTTGTAGACAATAGATTCCCGGGCGATTCGTTCGCTCTGCACACTTTAGTCTTCGCAATTCAGACCGCATGAATGCATGCTTTAGAATGGTGATGCGTTTTCCAATTATAAATTTTTTTCTGGAAACATATTTTTGAGAACTTATTGATGGAATGGAATACTAAAGATGTTACCTTTCAGTTGTAAGAATATCATTGTTGGGTGGTGGTACCCTTTAATGAGAAGAGGAACATTACTGATCCATGATTAGCATTTGAGATGCCTCAACTTCATATCTCAAGGTCTATTGGAATAGGGAATCCCTTCGCAAAAGCTGCCTTGGCTCCATCTAGGAATTCTCTGCATCAAAGCTGGTTCAGATTTGTATATCAAGACGTGTAGTGCCAGCTTGCAATCGCTTTGTGCATGGTGCAAAATGCTAAGGTTAACCCATTCCCTTCGGGATTCTGTAATCCCCATAGACTTTGTACATAGCCCATTTGGTTCCCGTAGCCAAGGGGTTAAGTTCCCTAGAAGTGGTTCTTGAATGGTCAGTAGATGTCCCCCCAACTCATTCCCTTGGTTCTGGTGCATCCATTAATGAGGAGCATTACGCATCTCATTATCGTTTGGCATGTCTAAAGTGATACCTCAAGGTCGATTGGAAGAGGAAATCCTTTCACAAGGGTGGATACTTCGCTAACCATTAGCAATGTTACTAGACCCCTTTAGGGTTGATTTCTGTCCTTGTGGCCTCTGGATGGTCAGGAGATGTCCCCCCTTCCCCTTGGTCCTGGTGCATCCATTAATGAGGAGCATTACTCCTCTCATTAGCACTTGGCATGCCTAAAGTGATACCTCAAAAGAGGGAATCCTTTCATGAGGGTGGATACTTCCCTAACCATTGAAAATGTTACTAGACCCCTTTAGGGTTTATTTCTGTCCTTGTGGCCTCTGGATGGTCAGGAGATGTCCCCCCTTCCTTCGCCCCCCTTCCCTCGGAAGGAGCATTATTCATCTCATTAGCAATTGGCATGCCTACAGTGATACCTCCAAGGTCGATTGGACGAGGGAATCCCTTCACAATGGTGGATACTACCCTAGCCATTTTGGGTGGGCATTTTACTTCAAATCTAGTGGTCCTGAGTTTGTACCCAATCAAAGACCATTCATTTGTATCCTTCAACAATACATATAATCCATATTGCTGCTCTCTACCCAGGTTGGTGTAACTGAGCCTATAGATGTAAATGATACTATGGCTGCTCTTGGCTAGTATGCTCCCTGGGCAGGTGAGACGATGCACAAGATAATGTGCGGATGAAAACTGTACCAGTAAGAACCATGCAGAGTAATACAATCACATAGGGATGGGCATTTGCAATATGTTTTGCTATAAATTGTTTTATTATTATTTGTAGTAGTTTTATAAAAAGTAGTATGCTAAAGTTGTAGGAATTAATCTTTAAGAATTTGTTTTCTGTTGTTTTCTAGAAAGCTGTTGCAGTGTAGGTTTTGATGTCAGGCGCTCGTTTGAGAGAGTCCTTTAGTTCACAAAGTGCCTCAAAATGTCATATATCCTACTTAAGAAAGGGAGGATATTTGGGGAAGCTATGACAAAGAGTCATCAGTCATACACTGTCTGATCGTAGCGATCACTTCCCATTAAATTGAAAAATTTTCCTATCCCGAGATGAGACGAGAAAATCCCTGGTCGACTAAGAGATACTGCCTTATTTTCCATAGACTTAATGCATGACGATCTAGGTTTGCAGAGGCAATGGGTTAACTCAGTATGAGAGGAAGGAAGTTTTGTCTGCGAGGTCTATTATGAAAAGTCACCAAACTCAGACTGCCCCCAACCTGCCCCCATTTGCCCCCTCCCTTCCCTAGTTCAAGTCCACTTTGTTGAGTAGAACTGAACATGCTGAACATGATGACATTTTGGTTCAAACCATTCCAAATTTATGCATTTAAAACTTTCATATCATGGGTCCTTTAAAATATCACAAAGGCTGGAATTGTTAAGAGCATTGTTTCACAAACCATATTTAATGCATTTGATCGTTTAACAACCATATGCATACTATCTTTTTGGTTTATATTATTGGGTCATTTTGTCTTCAATCTGTGCTCCGTCGTCATCGATGAAATAATGGGTATCACCTATTTCTAAACGAAAGACCCTGAACAAATTATTTTGTTCAAAGCACAATTCTTAAAAGTTCTTGTTTAAGAAATTATGATAAATTGGTAAGGGGGACTTACTTTGTGTATTGTGTTTGTAAGATTTCTTGTATGGTCTACAATGTCAGTTTGCCTTTGAAGAAGATTCTGCCATGATTTTACATTTAGGCCCTCTATTGATTCTCCCTTGTTGTTTGTGTATTCATAAAACAAATTACAATGTTTTTTGCTGCCAGGATAAACTGAATATGTATGTAAAATGTACAATATATGGGTGATTCTCTATGTATGTCGATGTAAATGTACAACATCTGGGTGATGCTGTGTGTGTATAGAGATTCTCCACCCTCGAATCACTCCTCCCACCAATAATCTCTCCGATGCTCCTATCTGTCGTCGTCTTCATTCAAGGGGAAGGCTGGGCAGGAGACAGGGGTGAAAGGGTTCCTCCCAAGCTGATTGGCTAAATATAGCCATATGTAGTGAAGTGAATGGTGTAGCCTAGGCCCATATTCATAAAACGCTGCTAGCCTTGTTCCGTGGTAAGTCTATTTTGTATGGTGTGGCTAAGAATTAAACACAAGATCTTTTAGTTGCCAACTAGGGTTAACTTAGTGGGTACGGAAGGCTTACCAAGCTAACTGTTGTTGGGGTCTTGGAAAACTGTTGCTAAATTAGTTGCACATTAAAAATAGACTTAGCCAGGGATTATTAAGCTAGTGGGGTTTTATGAATATGTGGCCAGGCTCACAATGAAAAAATACAATAGAGGGCTTCAGGACAGATTGCCCCCCCCCCCCTGAAATTGACCAAAACAGCCCCTGACAACAATCATGAACATGAAAGAGTTGCTAAAAGGCCTCAATAGATTTGAATGCAGAGTAAATTAAACAAATTGTGAAGTTAGGTGAGCTTTCGGAGCAAAATAATTTATCCAACTACGAGGTGGTGAACGCGTGTACATTGGCATCACTGCTAAATTGAAGATATATATTCGCTCCCTGCAACATATGAAGTGCATATGTCTCCATATGTGTTCAGAGGAAATGATATGGAAGGCTGTCATTCTGTAGTGTCAACCATCAAAACCATGGATGCGTCACTCAGAAAAATTGGCAAATTGATGTGCCTAGTTTAGGAAACACTGTTCGTAAATACTGTGTAAATTTCCTGCAGATTGGCGAAAGAACTGAGATTATATTTGTATCTCATTTGGTCCAGACAGTTCCCCTTTTCAAATTCAAAGACAGGATATTTGTAATCTTCCATTTTTGATCTTCCATTAATGAGTTCCATGATCTTTTCTCTCTTTTTTTTAAAGTGGTTTCAATTCCCAATTTGTTTGAAAACAGACCTTGTTGATTTTCCCTTTTAACTGAGTCACATCATAATTTTCATGGTCATGTACATATAACTCTGATTGATTAAACAATTTTCGAGAGGGTTTTTTAGAATTCTTTTCTGGCTATTTGTCCCCGTACACTCGGTGACTTATGGCAGGGGGTCTAGAAGTGAAGGACGAACGGTAATGAGATTTGCCTTTGGTCGTTGACCACATCACCACAATGACATGCCACTTGGCTTTGATGAGGGCAACTTAAAAAAAAACGGGAATATGTGCTGAGAAAAATTTCTTCCTACCAAAGCCAGAATGTCAAGTTTCTCCTGATATTGTATTTTGGCAACAATTGTGAGATGCCTGTAGAGATGGAAATTGGTTCCCTGGCAAGCGGTTTTGTTGGGTATTGTCATGGCAAAGACAGTTCCAATTTCAGAGACATTTGACAAAATATCTCTATCGGATGCTGTAATGATGACCATTATTATTTTGAGGTCTTCTCTTTTTTGCCTCTATTTGTAATATTATGCTAAATCAGTAAAATCAGTTATTGGTCGAAATGAAGTTCGTTGAAGAGGTGATTTCTTCAATTTTGTCATAGTCATTTTTTTTTGGTAGAATCCAAATTACAGCATTGTTTGATCTAAAATTTCATGTGGGTGTTATATTCATCCTCATCCATCTACTGGAGACTGTTCAGATGATTTGTAAATAGTGGGTACTCCCTTTAAAACATGATTACCATTTTGAACTTGGCTAGTTCGTGTCCACTTTAGAACAATGAGCAAGTGTGTACTCTGCTCTGTGCGCACGACGTTCGCAAGAGGCCACCGGCTGTCTGATTTACAAATCCAATTTACCTTTAAAATGAGTTTGAACATGTTGCAGTCGTCATGGCTACCGTGATTGATACTGGAAGTGTTTCTTGTCAAAGAGCGACTATCTCTTTTCGGAGGAAGTCAGTGACAATGTAGCGGGACAGATGGTGTCAGTGTCTAGTGTAACTGTCATCTATTCAAGCAAAAAGGGGGGTGACACAGGAAGGAAATATTAAGATTACATCCCTTCCCCACTGTGGACATTCTAGTCTTTCCCCCCAGAGGTTTTGTTGAACCTGTGTTGCTAGAAATTACCTTTTAATGCCTTACAGCCCAGTCGGGCAGGTAAGAGCAATATTTATCTAATTCTAGTGGCCTGGAACCTAAAACTGGTGGCCCCAAACAAAAAACTAAACAATCATGTTATACTTGATTGCCCATTTAGGCCAGACAAATTTTGTTTTGATTACATTTTGTGTCCCATAGCGAAGTTTTAGTAGCCCTGCGCCAGTGGGCCTGTGCTAATTTCGAGCAATGCCTACATCATTCACCTCCTAGGACACTGACAGGACTGTTGGTGTCTAGTATAACTGTCATCTAACCGAGAGGGGAATGGCACAGGAAAGAAATATTAAGGTTACCTCCTTTCCCATAGTAGACATTCTAGGCTTTCCCTCCAGATGTTTTATGGAATCAATGCCCTACAGCATACACCAACTTTGAAACTGATGGAACATGATAGATTATGTGAAAAGGGGCATTTAGTGTTGCTCATTTTACTACTTGAGTTAAATATGTCATGTTGAATGTTCAACTCAATTGTTGTGAAAGGAAATGCCCATCTTAGTCTGTATGAAAGAAAAATGCACAATTGAGAACTTTGCGTGCAAATGCAATAACCAATTTGCGAGTCTAAATCAAACAAACATCTGCAAATAAGAAGAGATTATGTTTCATGTTGTAAAAGCATTTTGTAAAAGCATTTTGTATAATATGTGCCTTGGGCACAATAGGTCCAATCTAATGAATTGAAGAGGGGGTCTTAGCACGCAACTGTTAAAAGTTCCCCGCTTTTCACTGTGATCTCTTCGGATTTTGCTTTCACCATATTGGTGTCTTATTAGCCCTAGTCTGTGATGTAAAGTCAATCCTCTTATTTCATTAGTCCTAGTCTGAGATCTGAGTTAGTTATTATACTCTTATATCTATTAGTCCTAGTCCCTGATGCAACTGGCGTTAGACCAGGGACTTACCGCACAACTGTTAAAAGTGCCTCCCTTTCGACAGGGGTTGCTTGAGGAGGAGTTTGCTTCCACTATACACCTACAAATGTACGTTATTAGTCCTAGTCTCTAATGCAAGGTCTATACTCTCATTTTATTAGTCCTAGTCCAGCAACCTTACTTTCTTTAGACCCCGCCACGACTGTCCATTTTACTTAAATGTCGGAGTATTGACATAACTCAACAAAAGAAGTCGGAATATTTGCCTGTGGTTTGTATTACCACTCCATGGTTTTATGAATGGAGGGGAGGTTTATACCGTGGTTCTAGTATGTACATAGCAGAAGAGGTTGAATCAGTTTTGTCCTGTATCACCAAAAATACTAAGGTAATCAAATAACATGGTGACCGATTTACTTTGGTACTTAGCCCAGTCCCATCCATACAAATCTGTGTAGGTTGCACTGTATGAGATTAGTATATTATCACATAATTTTATAGTCCATGAAAATGAAATCATATAGTATGGAAGAGTTCATCATTTTTCTCAACCTGTCCAGTTTGGCAAATAAATATAAGTTAAACAAAATTTACACCAAAATAAGGGGGTTCCTTGAATAATTTTTTGTTCAAGACTATTGATTTTAGCATAAAAAGATATATATCCTCTTTGGTAATACCCAAGCTGAGTATTTTGGAGACCAGTCCAGAATAGTGGTCCTGGACCAACAAGCTAAAAGTTCTAAATGTCAAACCATGGATATTGATCGATAAAGATGAAAGTACAGTTTACTTGAAATTCTTCATTATTTACAATTTAAGCCAAATTTATGCAGAGTGGTGCCAGTTCTAAACTAATTATGTTAATCCCAATGTTTCCTAGTACTCTGTGGATGTCATGTTAGAAGTCTTACAGTGATTGACAAGTTAGCCCTATTTTAACAAATTCCTATAGTGACTGGGCATTCCATTTATTATACTCTACTGGAATTTCAACATTCGGTAGGGAAGAGGTTATATGGCAATCCATGTATAAATGGGTCTCTGTTAAAACGCAGGTGTGAATTTTCCTGCATTTTCTTCTCTTAAAGCTATCAGAATTTAAACAAATCTCCCTTTTTTGCTTCATTCTCTTTAAATCTCTCTTTTCCCACTCCTATTCTCTTCAAATCCAAAGTCTACACCATAGGGTGTCAGTAATCCAGGGTGTAAACATCGCACCAAACACTTCCAACACTTGTACTTACAGAGCCCGATGAAAGGAAAGAAAGAAAACGAACTGTTGGCAAAAGAGTGGAAAACTCAACAGGAATCACAAACTGACCCGTTCTTGATCTCACAGCACACATCCCAGCTATTCTTTGACCCACCTTTATGTTTCTCAAACTTTTGTTGAGGAAAAACAGAAAGAAAAGAAAGAAAAGAAAAGGTGGGTGGAAATGACATAGGGTGGATGTGTTCATCAACTTTTACAAGCTAGATACATGGAGAAATGCAGAGAGAAATGGATGCCTCGTGCATCAACTTGTTACAAGTTAAAATGGCGGCATTGTCTCTGTGCACGGGCTTTGGGCTATTAGACCAGGGAACTGGACTTAATTCTTGTTGGTCAACTAATTCGCATAGTGCCAGCTATTCCTTCCAAACCGGAACTAATACATAGTTTGCCATACAGGGAGGGTTCAAAATACACACGCATACAAAAACGACATTTCGTTTATCATCTCTCAGAAAGCATGATTCTGGATTGTATGCGTATCCAAATGCATGTTTTTAGCATTGAAATAAATAAAAAGGAATATCCCTTTTTTCCAATGGGGACCTAATCTAGCTTTTTTCTTCTTCATTTGCTCGCCAAATTGTATTTGTGGGTATTATAGAGCTTTTTAGATAACATACTCTTTATACATTTATACAAGAACATACAGTTATGTAAATCGTAAAGAGGAAAGTGCTAAATGACAAGGTTAATCAGCTATGAAAATGGGCTTGTCTTTTTATTAACTGCAAAGATTACCCAGAGACATGTTTGAAAATACTAGTAAAAGGCTAAGAAAGGAGTTGCTAAACACACCCTTTAAGATGCTTCCTCTACAAAAAGTGCAACTCTTGACAAATTTGTTGTTACGTTTTCAAGATTATCTTTTTCAAGTACCCGCTAACTGTTTGTGCATATTTTTCGGGAAGGTTGAAAAATGGGTGTGATTCTTGGTGTGCTTCCTGTGGAGTGGGAAAAATGAAACCAACTTTTGCAGTAATTTTGTTTTCTTCTAAATGTTGTTTTAAAACATAATACAGGAGTAACGGGTTTAATAACTGCACGATTTTCTCTTTTATGATGAAAATAAATGGAACATTTGAATTATTTATGCAGCTTTTGCTTTGCCGCTTTGAGATTACTACTTGTCTTGTTTAATAATAATAATAATAATATACATTTATATAGCGCATAATAGTAAAATTACTCTCTATGCGCTTTACAATACTAAATTAAATAAACAAAATATATTACTACCTACAAAAACAACGTACACACACAAATTATACAATTAAAGAAAAGATAAATATTATTACAGTGCAGCCTATTTAAACAAAAAGATGGGTCTTTAATGACAAATTTGTTGTTACGTTTTCAAGATTATCTTTTTTGATTTAAAATGCTGGCCCAGACCGGATTATCACTTGTCCAGGGCAATTGGGCAAGTGCTTTATGTTTTTTAATGTTTAATTGTACACATTTTGTATTATCTTGGCTACATTGCTAATATTAGGGAGAGAGATGGCTATTTGATCAGTGTCCTCTTATTTTGCCCGTGCTATTTATGTCTGCGCTAAATTGATTGTTTTGTGCAGAGGAAATGAGGAAGCAGGGTCTAGACCACAAGACCAGATTAGCAACCACCGTAGTCCAGAATAGGATATGATTTCATCAATAAATAGCAATGATTTCTTTCTCTGTTGGTCAAATTGACCGTATCATGCTCGTTAAAAAACAAGTGTTTGTCTGAAATATGAAATATTAGCTCTTATAGTTGTACAGTGTTATGTAGTGTCAACTTTTTCACAAAGCTGTATGGTAAGCTGTACAGTGCGATGCTAGCATTAGAATTTGATTCTGTATTTGCAACTCAAACCTTACAGTTTAAATACACCATGTTGATCGGAACTGTTCTGAAACATCTGTTGCTCATATGTGCTCTTCAGATGTCCAAATAATCTGTGACCTATATTTCAACCTTTCCATTCTGAATAATTTAGAGGTCCTTTTAAAATAATAATCACAATTTTAATTCCATAATTACATGTGACCCTTTCTGCGAAAATACTGATCTATTTCTTGTGATTTGAAACACCAAAATAGTTTGAAAGAAATTACCCTGTTTTCCATAACTATTTAGGCAAGGACGTAGATAGGTCTATCTTTATTTTTGGTAGCTTTCTTTGTAATAGTTTTAATCCCATAGAAGGTTACATAGCTCTACTTCTCTTAGTTATAGTGATTTGTGACATTGCATCAATAAATTGTCGCTTAGATTGGGCTTCTCTTGACAGGCTTTTCTGTCATTCTATTTTTCACTGAATTAATTCCTTTGATGTGGAAATTGATGTTTAATAGCACATCATGAGAGAGGCAAATATTTTACCTCCAAAACATTTGTGGGACAATAAAGAATACTAATCCCACTTTACAAGGTGATGTTAATTTTGAGTAGTTGTGAAAATTGGGGTCTGTACAATAAGTCACGTGCTATCAGTGCCAATTTGGAAACCACATATCACTCAAATTGTTATTTAATTTCAGAGTAATTTATCATGGAACGGAAAGGAACACTGTTGGAACGTTGCAGCTACGTTTGCTTTGAAGGTCAGGAATGGTCCCCAGAGAGTTGATTGGATACAATTTCTATACGTTGTCTGCCAAGCCATTTGTTGTGCGGAGTCGTAACGTATTCCTTGACTTCACACACATTTGCGAGGTTATTGAAATGGAAAGAAAATGTTTGAATGATTAGTTTCACATGTATGTACTGTATGTGTAGTATTTCATGATGAAGGGTTACTTTAGAACATTCACACATACTCTGAATTTTGTGAACCCCAATTTTTAAGGCTAAATTTCAAACCACATATAGCTAAAATAAACTTTCAAACATAAAGGAAACCAATCATTCTTTGTGACTTGATGGTTAAGCACCGGTCTAGCAATCTGGAAGTCTCGGGTTCCATTCCTGGCAAAGCCCATTTTTCATAGCTCAATTTCATTTGAATAAACTTCCATTGCATTCTATTCCTTGCTTATTTAATTGCTATTACTCCTGCACATTGCAGGATAATAAACGTAAAATAAAAATACATATAGCATCACCAAAATTTATTCCAAGGTAATCAAACAATTTATTATTTTCTGGTCTTTTCTTCTTTTAATACAAGGAAAACCATAATATGCTATTGTTTAACTGTATTGGTCCCACATACAGTAAAATGTGCTGGGGCTATGATTGGCTGGTGCCAGAAAGGCTAGAATAAAATGCAGATCCATATTGGTTCATTTGGATGACCTCATTGGCTTGCGTTTGTTTCTATTAAAGTTATTCTAGAATCACTTTCATAGTTGGCAGATGCTCCATTTTTTGCAGACGCCCCAAATTGGCAAATAGGATAGATGCCAGATTCTGTCTGAAGGATGTTTAATGCAGAAATATGATCCATATAACAGGGCTCGACACTACAACTTGCCCGCTTGCCCTCTTGCCTGGGGAAAGTTTCAAAAATGGTGTTGGGCAAGCTAAATTTTTAGAAATTGTCTAGTTTGCTTGCCCAATTGGGCAACTAAATAATTATTCAACTACAAGAGAACAATGTAATTTCATATGAGTTAATCTCATCTAGAAGTTAGCAGGCAAGTACATTTTCTGTTTGGGCAAGTAAGTGGGTGGATTGAAAGGGGAGAGAGGGGAGTGTGAGTGTTGGAGTGAGGTAATTAAGGAGAAATTGGAGGGAGAGGGGAAGGGGTAAAACTTTGCAAGACCTACATGGCATGGATGAAAGTTATATTTGTCCAAGTAGCATGTTAAAAATCTCGAAATAGCTACATTCAGTTTGTGATGGTCTCACATGCAAACAAACCTTTTCTTTCTGGAAATATGAGCGTTAATTTGTTCGGCTGAAAGTGAACAGTTAAAGTTTATGTGGGAACAATTACAGTGTAAGGATGTATGTAGGATCAAGGAAGGGGCACAAAAAAGTCGCGGATAAAAAAGTTATTAAAAGTTACAAATAAAAAGTTAAACATTAAACAAACCTTGATTTATTTTGGGGGAAGTTCCATGTAAGTTATAGTTCACAATGTATTTAGTAGAGAGTTTTGTTCTGTTTTGTACAAGAAATAACGGATAAAGGGCTACTAAATTATGTTGTGCATTTCAATGGGGCTGTTTTGTATGTGTGTGGCTCTTTTGTTGGCTAAATGATCTCTTTCTTCAAAAAAGGAATATCCCTTGTCTCATGGGGACCTAATCTAGCTATTTTATATCGTTTGCTAGCTGCAGTGTCTTCTTGTGATTATGTAGAGAGCTTTTTAGATAACATACTCGTTATACATTTATACAAGAACATTTGACTTAGTTATGTAAATGGTAAACAGGGAAGAGCTTGATATTCGTAATAAAGGAATAGCTTGGATTATGTGTATTCTCTCTTTGAAGATCTGTCTTTTAAAATAGTCTCTACATGAATAAATCGATGAATCCCTTTTTTTTCTTAATGTGAAGAAATACCCCACTATCTTCTAGGTTTAAATTTCCTCTCAGATGTACACAATAAGCGATCATAATTAATGTCCATTAATGGGCCTTATATATGTAGAAGGGACTATAAGTGCATTGTGAATATATGCCGTCCACTTGATATACTCATTTCCTCGATTCTAAAGAAAGAATTCTTAATGTACCCACAGGTCCGACCGATTAAGTCATCAGCTGACGGGAAAAGATAAAGATTTCTTGGTGAAAACGTTCTTTGTAAGAGAGGAAAAGAGAACAGTTTTTGCTTGAAAACTTCTGAGAGACTGGAATATATATAAGTTGTGGTTTTTTAAAGACGGAAAATATAAAGCATGTGAGTTAAACTAAATGTTTCTATGAAAAAAAGATTCTATGTAATTGTAAAGATAAAGTTGGTCGCTGATAATAAAGGAGAAAATTGCCCATCTGATTACATTGGATTGAAAGTACATATATATTACCCCTGGAATTGTGCATGTGTGGGTTTGTGTTTGTGTGTTAGTATGTTCACAACTTTATTTGTACAGCCTAGGTATTTGTATTATGTCTGTACATACAGTGTACAAATATGAATATGTTTTTTCTGTAAATGTAATTCATGTATTTCACTGTTTATGTTCATACTATTTGTATGTTTGTATGTTAAATTAAAGAGAAAGCCTTAGCATACAAGTTGCACTTTTTGTTGTTGAAAAAGTAGATCATCCTTAATGTATTAAAATTGTCCATAAAAATGTGTGACATTGGATGGCGGATTATCTCTTACAATTTTGACCTCAATTAGACATGTTAGAAGATTTAAACTTATTCAATCAATTAGTCTTTTGCGTTGAAGCATTTGGTAATATAACAGGTACCTGGTCATCTGGAATGGCTTAGGGGCTTTATAGAGTGGTCAAATTCAGACCATTCGAGTATTTCTGACCTTGCACTTAAAGATCCATTCATACATTTGAAACCTTTAACCCTAAAAAGACTGGGCTATATGTAACCTTAAAAAAACTGGGGGGGGGGGGGCTAAAAGGGCCCCCCCCTAAGATCTTGGCAACCGAAACTCCGATCGACTCCAAATTTGGCATCGTGATAGATGTCCATAAGGTCTACAATATTGCGTAGTTAAAAACAAAAATTTAAATCGAATATGCTAATTAGAGCTAATTAATTATGCAAAAATTGTATTTTTTTTGTAATTTTCGTAGTTTTCTCGTAAAGTATTTTTTGTTTTGGTGTAACACATATTCACAACAATTTTATACCAAATCACATTTTCTCAAACTGGTTACAGAGATGCTCGTGTATTCAGATATGTTTTTTTAAGGGGGGGTGGGGCTTTAACATCCATGTGAAAAAATCTTACATTTGGGCGTTCTATACTAACTTTAAAATTGTTGATTGCATAGAGATCATAACACTGTCCCACATGTGCATATCTGTGTATACAAGTTTATGTTGGGAATTTTGGTTAAAACTGAGGTTTGATTACTCCAAGAGATATTCTGCTGACAAAAGTTCTGTGCTGTAGGATTTCATTTATAATACCATACAGTGTTAACAATGTTTTGAATATCTGCATAACTTGCATACACTGCAGTGCTCCATACTGACTTTTACATTTTTACATAATCAAAAGCTAGAACTTCTCTTTAAAGTTTGATTGATGGGATAGAGGTTAAACTGACCCTCAGAATACATCTCCATTGTGTATTTCGTTCCCAATTTTCATTCCACCAGAGCAAATTTGAACAAAACGACTCATCGAGTTACCCCCTTACAAAGTGAAAAGGGATCTTTGGCTTAGCTCAAAAGAAGTAAATGGGTTGGAAAAAATGCCCCTTTTCTTGATCTCATTCATTCTAAATGCAAGTTATTTGCATTTCATTCTAGAATGGTGCAGTTTTGGGGTATTTATTTCAGGTTGTGGTATGAAGATACAATTTGATCAATCGTGTAGCGTGATTTGGGGGGTAGGGGTAGGGGGGGGGGGGGTACACTCTTTGTCTTTCTTTATGGATTTCCCCATATGTTTCATATTGTTGTTTTTTGTCCTTGCATAAAATCAATTATATGATAACCTTTAGATGAATGGGATGTAACTTATGAATGTTATACCAATTATAAGGGGAGGGCTTTCGATTTTGCACTGTACATTAACTCAATTATGGAACTATTCACAACTAGTCCTTCACTTCATTACTTCTAGCACATGATTATCACCTCTGTGCTAACTGCACAAAAGTCAGATATAATTATGTTTGAAAGTGTCATAAACTGTTTATTCTTTGTAAAATATATATACAGTATTTGGTTTCATCAAGATTTGTATATATGTTTCTTATACATTAGCATCACCTATATACTAAATGCACAAAAGTCATATAAATGTTAGGTAGTGTCATAAACTAATGTTGAGTTGATAGTAAAATATACATGTATGGTTTCATCAAGACGTGTGTAAGTTTTGTGCACATTATTATCATCTTCAGTAACTGCAAACAACTTAACAAGTCTGAAAATATAAAAAAATAGACTGCTATCATTAAATTGTCAAATCTGGTATTCTATTTTTTTTTTATTTGGGGCTTATTTTGTAATTAATGACTAGTAGAATCTGTTAACATTGTCAAATATCTTAGAATATATTTGATTTATAAAATAGTATTATTATGTTTCTAAAACTCTGTATGATGTGTTTGTTTTGCTATATTTTTGTTTTAATTTCATCTATTTCATGATATAACATATATTAATGTTGTTCTTTTTTCTCCTCTTTCTTTACATATCTGTGTTGATGTGTTCATCTATTATCCTGAGTAGGTAAGTGAACTTGTTTTATTTTTAAAATAACATCCAAAATGCTAAACTTGCCTAATAATGAATGAATGAAACAGCTCTGTAAGATTTGTCCAGTTATTTTCTGGGTTGTTGGGACTTTAAGCTATTCTTTCTTTAATTTTGTTTAAAATCCAACCCTCTTTGGATGAGAAGGATTAATTTGGTGGAGAAATCATGGTGAGGATTGATCCAAGATGTAAGCATTTAATTGATTCCATGGAGCCAATTATTTCACAATGTGTCTTTGTGTGCAAATAATGACAGATTTTGTTCTTAGATAAAAGCATAAGTTTACTGTATAATTGATTTCACAAAACTACTTTGTCATAATATGTCATGTGAACAAGTGACGGTGCAGATTTGGTTTGATAAATCATGGGCAGATTTAGAAAATGTTTAAAAATTATACAAACTTAACCCAAAGCGTAAGCTGTGAAATTCAATAAGAACAATTTACCTTATCCTCTAGGATTTGACCCAATTCGTCATAAAGTATTGATTAATTGATCTATCAGCATAAAATTAAATAGAACAGTTTCAAATAATCTTGAAGGATTTCACCCAATTTGCCATAGAGTTTTGATCAATCAATGTGAAATTAAATAGAACAATTTGAATTATCTGGAAAGATTTCACAGAATTTGTCATCGAGTTCTGATTAATCTAGCTCAGTTTGATTAATTGTCAAGTTCCAGTTGATTACTGCCTTGATAAATTGATTGGTTGGTTTTCTAAAGGAAAATTTATAGCTCATCATCTGCGCAATGACTGCTGTAGATGTGTCCTTTCTCCAAATTTGTTGACATTTCTTCTATTACAAGTTTAACAATTGTGTATATCACTTTAAATTATCTGTAATAATGTTTATAATCCAATCACAGGAAAATTAATTCCCTTATTCAAATACAGACAACTACTGGGTGCTGCTGTTTTTTTCACATATACTTGCAAATCACACAAGATCATTTTAAATCTGCTTTTGTTGGTAATCGCAGCAGATTTTGTAGGCAACCTGGCTAACCTTAGATAATTGCAGTATGATCGTACGCAGCATCTACAGTTTATTATAAAAAAACATTTTAAGACAGATAATCGCAATGATTTTATGTCTGGCTTATGAATTGTTTTGATGGTTGAGGGAATCTTTTTCAAAGAGACAGTTCTTTCCAGATGAATGACTTCTTTTTAATTGAGACATCAAAATGTAGAGCTAAGGATCTCGACATGATTTAGGGAGATATATGTTTAATCCCACTCAAATCTTCTTCCGACAAATAATAGATGTTGATACATTCCTTCTGATTCAGGTATCTCATGCAGAAAATAATCTTATGGAAAAATATGCTAATTGCTATTTTAATCTGCTGTTGAAAGTACGAGCCCAATAATTAAAAACTGTTTTGCTGAAAGATAATTCAAAATGTTAAATCAGGTTATTGAAACAGATCTGCCCAAACGTATTTGAATAAATTGTACATTTTATTTCAAGAAAACCGTTGGGTATGTTATCGGACGTTTTGGTAATATTACATACATTATACATCAATGATATGCTAGGTCAGAGTTATCGAGAGGATGTATGAAAGACGGTATTAAAAGGGTGAATCTGAAAAGCGTTATAAATAACTGATGAAAAAAGGTTAATTTTTGAATATATGTGGAGGGAGATGGGGTCCAATAATTTTGTGGGCACGGGTTGTGAGATGCATAAAGGCAACAAAAGTTGTAGAACAAAAGTCATTGCAGGATCATTGGACTGTTGACAGACTAATTATGATAGCTCCGCAAAGCAAATGAACTTTTTTGACACTCGTCATGGGCGTCGGTTTTCCCACAATACGCTTAATGACTGAGATAATGGTAGGCTGGATGTAGATGTGTACCGAACAAAGATATGATTTTGACGGAACAAAGAAATTATGATTAATGATAACTGGGATATTTTGATAAATTATCAGGTTTTTTTTTTTTGGGGGGGGGGGGGGGGTGGCCCCGTGGGGGAGATTGCTTACAATGTCTACAGTATGTTGTTGTTGTTGTGTTGTGTGCATGTTTGTGCAGAAATTTATTTGCATTGTTCAGAGTTATTTTTCTGCGGTACGAGTACATTGTACGTTTTTTGTCCATTATTTCTATTGTTTCTAATTTCATATCTATTTTTCCTGTGGTGATTGTGGTTTCAGAGTGTTTTCTTTGGCACAAGTCAGGCTCAGGAAGTGGGGTTCATGAACCAGACAGTCAACATTTGAGTGTGATTTATTGACCCTAGCAGATAAACATGTAGTCACAATTACAATCAATCTAAATTTGTTTTTGTTTATCTCATCCAGAAATTCAACTTAAAAATACTCTTACAGTTTGTGTAAAATGCCAGATGGGTGAAAGGGTGAATTTAACCTAGTATTATTATAGTTATGATTATTTTTATTATAAAATAACATTTCATATTTTGTAAGTCAAAGCCATTAGGACTGTAGAGGAAAGCTTTGACTTTAATAGACAAATGTGAATTGATGTATTAAAAAAAACACTCCAAAACAATAGAAATCAAAGGAAAACGATCCAGAAGAGACCTTCGACTTCAACTTAGGCAATGTTGGATGGTTATTAACCCGTTCACTACAAGAACCTGGTGTTCTATGGATTAACTTTATGGAAAATGCAAAATCTTGTGGGTGAGAGGTTAAAGTTAGTAACCAACTTGATTTTGCCAGGGGGAACAGTAAAATTTCACAATTCAAATCCAGTGCCATACTGCTATTTAAACTGGGGAATTATAGAATTTGAAGTCACTGTAGGGTCAAGGTCGTACGTGGCCCCAATACCATAGTAGATAGATTGTGTGTCAACATTGGCCACAATTGCAAATATTTCAAAAGAATGCTGTAAACCTCCTTGATACTACCATCCATTCACATTTTGTTAGCAAATGACTAGTCTTGTTGCAAGGCTGGCTTTCACAGTCATAGAAATGTGTTCATTATAGTCAACATTCTAAACAAAGTTCGATGAATGTTCCAGAAACATTGCAGGCATACACCATCCATTTATTCCATTCATAACAACTTAAGTATAGCTTTTTATTAGGTCAAGTCTATGTAAAGAAAGCGGGTTCGGATCTGTAAATCAGATGTGTGGTGATCTTGACTTTGAGACCGCCTTGCACATGGTGGGCACAAGCTAGCCTAGTTCAAAATGGTGATTTGTGGTTTAGCATCCCCGATGCATGACAAACATTAAGGAAATAAAGGTCTTTAGACACAAAATACCTCAGTCAAAATATGGGACTATATCAGAGAACTTTCTCCTGATCGGTCGAAAGTCAAAAAGTCAAGGTGAATCAAAGTATTTCATGCAATTTTTCATAATAGTCATACCAAATCGAATAAATGCATGTATATAAATACAAATGCCATCTTAAGTTAATAGCAAAGCTATTAAGTGAATGGAACTCCTTTATTTAAGCGCTCTTTTTTCCTTCTTCTTATTCCTTCTTTACGTCTGCTTCTTTTCCGCATGGGTTGCACTAGTTGGGACTTTAGCTTTAATCCCTTAATCTTTTTGGTTGGATTTGCAATTAGAGCTCCCCAAAATTTGAAAGGAGGTGTTTGGGGGTTTAAACTCTCAAGGCTCCCAGCTTTTTTCCGCTCCACTTCCCCAAGTTATTCCAAGGTAGGATTTGTCCCACCTTGGGTTGGCTTTTAGCTGCCTCACACCTAATAAACACAAAGACACCTTATGGGGTCCCGGTGGGTTGGTAATAATTTCAATTTAGTTGCGAATCTATTCTCGAGGGCCGCTTTCAAACGCAAGAAATTTAAATGTATAGTCAAGCATGTACAATTTTCTACAAAGAACATTGTACGTTCGATACGATGTTCACACATAATACTTCAATTTCATATGCACAATGTACGTTTGAAACGCTGACAAATGCAGTATATGACAACATGTTTCACTACATGGCTCTCAGACACTGAAACTTCCTACTGAACATCGATTCACAATCTAGAAACTTGTTCATCATATGATAGCCTTTTTAAGCGCGTGTGAGGAGCGTAGGGGATCCCTATGTGTTGAGAAGAAGAGGACTATGATTCACTACATTCACCTTGAATTGTTTACCTTAAAGGGCATGTAGACACAAACATATATATGTATGAACATAAACATATATATTCATATTTGTATTGAGGTCAGTCAGTGTCTAGTCTGACTACCAGGCTGTTTGATTTATTTTCTTATAAAGCTTTACTAAGTAAAACGGGACTAAATGGAAAATCAGAGAACCTAGCTGACCCAACTTTACTAACCCTTCAAACAAATTGAAATAATAATATTAGATATCTGCATATTACGGGAAATTATTGAAAATTTATACTGGCCAAAACTGACAGCTCCTGTGCTATATTTAAACCTTCTTTTTTTTCTAGAAAAAAAAAATGAAGAAAGAAGAAATCATCTGCAGCTTATGAGCGGTTTGTCACAACTCCTAGACGGTCCACTTCCCTCCCCGTTTCCTCCAACGGAGGATGTTTTCATGAGGAGCTAATTTCTTTGACGGGGGATTTCAACTCTATATATCTCATTTACCAGTTCCCTTCTAAAAGTTTCAATCCCCATAGAGTTTAAAACAGGACCCACCAGGTTCTCGTAGGCAATGGGTTAATCAGATCCCTATTTGATATTGCAATGCCATATAGCTATCACCAAGGCCCACCAAGTTGCCATAGACAGTGGGTTAACCCCTTGACTACCGGAACCGGGTGGGTTGTGTACAAACTCTATGAAGATTTCGTAAACTTGAAGGGAACGGGTTAAGAAAGAAAATATCAAGGACATTAAATTATATGACCGTGGATCCCTTTAATAAGGAGGACATTTTGCAAGACATTTGTTCAGTTGACTGGGCTTTACAATGATTAAGTTTTTTTTCTCCAGAAGTTAGATTTCTTTGACCGTAGATCCTTTAAGAGAGGAAGTCTTTATTTGATGGCGGATACTGCTGTGGCGTGGGTTTATGGTCCGGTTCGAGGTAAATTAGAAAAGTCATCGAACGATCTACATGTTTTCCTGTGTGCTCGTAGCTGTCAAGTGTAATGGTTGCACACAGCTGGTACAAAAATGAAATTATTAACCGATTCAAGATGATTGGTTTTTCGGTGTAACACACAATTTTAGAAGACCCTAAGTATCTATTGGACCAGTCCTGAATGGGTCAATCCATTGAAGATAAATTAATTTGGTATAAAACACGTCCTCCTTTATAGATCCGAGCCCAATTTATTTTTGTCACCTATTCAGAACTGGTCCTGAAAATATTCTAGCTGTTGTCTATGCATGAGAATGAAACATGAATGTTTCTAAGTCTTAAATGTGTTTAAGAAAAATTTATCGGGCATACAATATGATGCAGGTCATGTTTGTGTTCATTGTGATAGTACCAAATGTGGAAGCTCTAGTAGATGCTCAATTCTTGATGTAGAAGCTGAAGTATGAAATGTGGAAGCACTTCTGAAGTGCTTGAAAACATTTTACTGGGTGCACCCGAAGTTCATTTCCTCTATTAAAAAAGTTGTTGGTATGATTTTAATCTGTGAACTTTTAAAAAGGAAAATTCATGGACTTTTTTTTTCAAGTAGCACGAGATGAGCATCAGTTCTTGGTAATGTGGTGACAAGAATCAGGGTGTGCACAGGAAGTTTCCAATACCATCTGGAGTTTATCTTTGGATTTTTTAAATATTCATTAATTTGATTTAATTGAGTTATCAATTAATATGAGAACCAATTCAGGGTGTGTACATGAAATTTTTAATATCACCTGGAGTTCATTTCTTATTATTCATTGGGAATCAATTTGATTGATTAACCTGAAATGATTGACTGATGGACTATTTTTGGTCCAAACTTAAATTTGGGACCAGTCTACTCTAGAGCACTGTTGCAGAAAGAGATACAATCGATTGTAAGTTACAATTGATTGTAAGTAAGAAATTTTGTGCGTTTCACCCAATCAGATTTGCTAATTCAGATCATATGATCTGACTTATTGTAACCTACAAGCGATTGCACCTCTTTCTGCAACGGGGCTTTGAACGGGTTAATGAAATTGCTGACCCTATGGATGCAAAATCTGACCAGACAGAAATTCCTTCATTCTCAGAAATTACCCCAGTGTTTGTCAACACTGTCAAGTCCATTGGATAATATGGTTAGTTATCCGAGGACCAGGGGTATTAATTTTTAGCCAGTAATGTGTATTCCAGCTTTCATGTTTCGTTTCTCGGTATTGCGCTATAGGCACTGACATTTATGCATGTTATTTTTACTCACTGGCCTGGTATTGATAAGGTTAAACACAGTTGAAGGATGTTCTTCTATTCCCCCCCCCCCCCCCCCCCCCCGTTGCCCCGTTCATATGGGTCTTAAAATACACTGTATCGAATGATGTACCTATGATTATGCAAAGAAAATTTACTGTCTGAATGTCATAATATAGCCAAATGCATATAAATGATTTGTCCTATGATGTTTCTTGGCATTTCAAACGCACATTGTATTGTCTTGCAACTAACCGATCTGTTCTACTACAAGAAAAAATATATAATGCCTTGTGTTTGAATCACATTTCAAAGTAAGTGGGATATCATTTGTAACACATTGGTTTTTTTGGGGGCAAGTACATTTTCTGTCCAGCAAGTAACTTTTTGTAATGTATGATTTTACTTGCCCCAATGGGCCAGTAGAAAAAAAGTTAGTGTTGGGGCTTGAGTATAAGCATAAAGTTTGACCATACTTGAAATATCTTCCGTCTGAAAACGGGGTGGGTTCACACCAGTATATGAATGTCATTGAACCTCTGGGTGTCAGACTGGGTGTCTTCTAGAAGTAAAGCCCTCGTCACATATTACCGGATAGCGTTAACGGACGCCCGACTGAGAGCCAAATTATCAATCCGTCCATTCGTATGCGTTTCATGTCCTTATTCTGTTCAGCGAATGAGTTCCTTGTCAGGCGATGTACATTGTTCTATCGGGCAGAATGTTTTGTACATGAAGCTATGCATGGAGGCGACTTTCACCTCCAGATAATTTGATTTCGCAAATTGTCTATCCGTCGGGCATCCATTCACGCTATCCAGTAATATGTGACAACACCATTAGGGAGGCGAAGAAGAGATTGATCTAGCAGAGACAGGGTTCTTCTTCTCAAAAGTGGGATAGCGAAAAATGATCTCGTTACCTTTGGTAAACTAAGAGGTGGTATTGCCATTGAACCTTTAGACCTGTACTAAAGATCTTCACTAGGGTTAGGGTTGGGGTAAAATTGGAGAGTGATTATTTTTTTATTCGACCAAGTTAACCTGTTTGGCACCTAGTCAAAAAGGGTCTCACAGTTCATGTGTTGTGGTTATAAGGGTGTTAACCCCTCATTTACACAATTTGCACATAATTTTATGGCCAGTGAAAACAAAAATGGTCTCGCTGTCTCCGGCAATATAGCCATCAAAACGCCTGAAGTTAAAGGGGTAGTTTAGTTTTGGTAAGGCTGAACTTTAGTAACCAAACATGGACAGTAACATTATAAACTAATAGTTATAACTCCACCATGCTCGAAAGGTATACAAAAGTACAAACGACTAAGTAAAAAGCCCGTTATCATTCAAAAAGAGCCATTAAAACACAAGAGGGCGCTTTCTAAATAGGCATTGGTTTCAACCATTTTTCATACAAAATTATGCATTTGATGTTTTATTGAAATAATGATTAAATAGAGAGATCATCAACAACTATTTAAAAAACACTTTTGAAAATTTTTGAAAAAGTGCAAGCATTTTTTAAATTTTTTGAAAAATCGTCAAATTATTTGGGCCCCAAATAATTATTAGATCAGATATATTTATTGATATTTCAGCCGTTTCTGGGTCGATTTTGACCAAATAAAGTTTATTCTGCCATTAAAATTGCATATTCTCTCAAATTCGACACTCAGTTTTTCATTACCTCACAAAAAAATTGTGATGTGCAGCGCCCTCTCTACCAAAACTAAACTACCCCTTTAACAGACCTGTGTAAATGTGTCTGTATTTGTGTGTACACATTTTGATTGTTTATATTGTTTGTGTGTTTTTTAATTTGTGAGTGGGTGTATCTATGAACCAAGCATATTAAAAAGATGCTGTTTATAGAATAGATGATGTAAAGTTTTGACTAAAAATAGTATTGATGCACTTTTCTTCAGATACCACAGCTGTTAACATAAATTCTTGCATGAATGGCATACCAGAATATCTTCCATTTTTTAAATACAGGATAAACAACACAAGATACCAACCCCACAAAGTACATTTATAGATTTGTTCAAAAGTACAGTTACAGAAAGTCTGGTTCAGTGGTAGATCCAGAATATACAATTACTGCATACACCTGAAAGTTATGGGTTTATGGGAATTATCCAATGATTGACAATCATTCATATTTTTAAGAGGGGGTCCGGGGAAAGGTAGGGGGGGGGGGGGGGGACTGGGCTTGGGTGCATGGTCAATCTTGCCCCTTTAGATTTGCAACGTCAGTTCGGCTGTCCCTTGGCCGATCTAGTGGAAGGATTACTCCATATGATACAATGTATCTGGCATCTTTATACGTTTTAATAATGATACTTTTTATTAACTCTTACTATAAATGAAAATATTCAAACAATTTTTAGAGGGTGGACTTGGTTGCATGGTCAACACTGCCCCTTTGATTTGCAATCTCAGTCTGGCTGCCCTTTTGCTGATCCATTGGAAGGATTACTGCATATGATATGATATCTGGCATAGCCATTAGAGTGATCAATGGCATGGATAACACTCAGCTTTACAGTAGTTAGACTTATCTATAAGACACTTCATCACTTTCAAAGGGGTGGGGGCTCAAGGATATATTTTTATCTTTCATAGTCTCTTTTTAATTTAAAGTTGCCCCTCAGGAATGTGGGAAGTATAAAGGAGGCATCCATTTTGTATTTTGAATTTGAATTTTTACAAATCCTGTGTAAATTCATCAGTATTTGCCATATTACTTTGGCAAGTTATATTTTTTGTAAAGCCATGTATAAAGAAACAAAATCCACTGCTCATGAAGCATTATATTAGAAGAATAAATTCCCCAAACATAGAGTTACAGATCAGAAAATTCAGATGAAACAATGTGAGAGAATGACTTGAACCTTGCAAATCCCTGAATGGGCCTTTAAATCTCATATATCTGAACCATCCCTTCCAACCACCCTTGCCTTGCCCTTTGTTGATAAAACAATATATTCTTGAGAATTAATTTAACTTAGCAAAGAGATGAATGGGCCTTTAAATATTGCATATATCTTTAGCCACCCCTCCCTCCCTTCAGAACTCTGCCCTGCCCTCTGTAGATATGAACTGACCCATATTTTCTTTCCTAGCTCTCCCCGTTTGTCTGTCGAAGACGCTGACAAATTTGCATTACCGCTATCTTCTCTCGTCTTCACAGGAAATCGTCAAACTTTATTACCAAGCAAGTGATATGCTTTCAGTACTTCGAGAGAGAAAACGGATGTTATATGTCTGTGATAACCCACAAATCAAAAAGGTTTTATTCCGTGTTATAATGTATGCATATTCTATAAATATAATGTAGACCCCAGAGTGTTTTGAGGACTGGTCTTGACAGGGTTAATAGCAAAAATGGACCTAGTATGTGAAGAGGGAGAGAAATAAAAGTAGAATACAAATGTTCTATCAATTCTGGTATGACAGAAACAAATACATGATGTAGAGCATACCAGGCAATTCCTTTTTAAAAGATATGTCTTTGTACAAAAAAGGAATATCAAAGCAAATTTTCTGATATTCAAATTGTTGACTTGACCATATTATATGGTTTAAAGAGATTATGCAGCTTTTGCAAGTTGTCTCAAACTTGTAAAAAAAAAAAAACTGAATAGGCATTCTCTGACTATAGACCTACTATGCTCTGACCAAGGCAAAAATGGATCTTTTGTTTGAAACACACAGTGTAGATTCCCACCTTTTATCAGCGAAGTTGTTGATATTGAGGTTAGTTGAAGCTACCATAGAACAAATAAAAAATGCAACCTGCATGGTTTTATCATGCTGGCTGATATATTTGTTTCCGGTAGATTACGGTATCATTTAATCTGTATAATTAGCCTTTATTGAATTTAATTGTAATTCATTATAATGCTGACTCCTAGATGCCAATTAAATTATCTATTTATTAAAAAGTTTTGTTATAGACATGAGTGTGACAAAAACAATAAATACATGTAAATCTTAACAGTTGATTTAATTTAATTGAACTTGAAGATTTGTCAGAATAAAGGCTTTTTTGAAACTATGTATATTGAGAAAAAAACATGGATTAAAGGTGATTATTATTATGTATACATTGAAATGATGCAAAATATGTATAATAATGAATGATAATCTGCTGGATAAAGGTGCATTTTGTATCTACATGTATAAACAAAATTAAAATGTATGTTATCACCCCAAACAGAAAAAAAATATTCCCTACATATGATCCAGAGAGGTTGACATAAACATTTTGTCACCAGAATAATGAGATGAGAGATCTGTGCATTTGCAACCCTTCGTCCCCCAACGTATCAGATACTTCATTGCCTACTGGAGTCTGGTGGGCCCTGTTTGAACTCTATGGGGATTGCAAAATCTAGTAGAGAACTGGTTAACCAAATGCCTATGGGAACCTGGTGGGTACTGTATCAACTCTATGGGATTGCAAAATCGAGTAGGGAATAGATTTGCCACCCCTTTTCATAACCACCGCCATCAAAAGCTTCCAAGTGAATGTCCTCGTATGACCTTTTGGAGTGACCTTAAGATCGTGAGGTCAACTCCAGAGGGCAACCTGATACCCCCAGTGAGATGCATTTGGAACCCTTAGGAGTGTAATATGTGATAAGACTTAGCAGGGGTTTCCCTTTGATGTTATTATTGATATTGATCTGATATATATATATTGCAACTTGGGACTGATTTTGAGATTGTGATCTTAGGATTGTGTTTTGATTTGACTGTGTAATTTCAAAAATTCTCAAGGATGGCTTAGAGCAACATATTTCACTGTTATGATAATATCTTGTCTAGGAGTTTGATGTTTCACAACTGAAGAATGAAGTCTGAAGACATATTTTGCAATTTATGGCAGTGGCTGCTTCTAATGTTTGATATGTTTCCTACAAGATCTTGCAAATGAAATCCCCATATATTTGATAACCCTAGCCCACCGGGTTCCTGTAGGCAATGGGTTTACTTTGAAATTATTTCCAAGAACTGCTCAGAGCATTGTATGGCTGATTTGGTATATTGAATATATATATGTTTCTCAACTTTTTCTCAACTGAAAACTGTTCTCACTTGTATTATGTTTTTGATTCAAGTTTGAAATTAACTTTTCTAAGAAAGTCCTTGGAGCAATAATTTCTTTAAAAAACAACTGTCACTGTTTATCTCCATGTGAAGAAGATGGCAACTCTCAAGTCTCAATTAATACAGTAATTAGTTTAGTTTTATTACAAGCCCCTGGAGAACAAGAACTGATATGAAGTTAGTCCCGTAAAGTAGACTTTTAAGGGGGAGGGGTGTATGTAATTTGAAAAAGTGCCCAGAGACCGATCGTGGCCAATACCTATCATGGCCGAGACCGATGAAAAGTGGACCTTTCTGAATTTAGGGGGGTGCGTACGAACATCCCTTTGCTACAGGCCTGGTACTGATGGTACCTGTATTTCCTTGCCGAAGAAACTGGCTCTGTTTTGAACCCTGGTATAGTGAGGCCTCCTATACATGTAGTTACTGTGTGGTGAAAAATAACTCCTGAGTGGACAGCTGGTAGAGCGATTTGCTACCGGGATGTGTAGATGTTTAGAGATGTGGAATGTCAGATAGGCCAGTCAATGATGCCGACTACACGTGATGCAACAAGCAGGCCAAGACGTCTTGTCATGTCACTCTAGACCAGTCATACCAAACGTGGAGATCACTAGCAGGTGAAGTCTTAGAAGGATGGATAGAAGAAGTGACATAAGGATGGATGGAAGAAGAGCTAAAATAAGGATAGATAGAAGGAAAGAATGAGTAGGACAGATAGAAGGATAGATAGAGGAATTGAAACAAGGAATGATGGAAGAAGAGATCAGAAATTAAATGGATAAAAGGAAAGGTTTTAGAAGGAATAATAGAAAGGACAAGGGTTGGGAGGATGGATAGAAGAATGGAAATTGGAAGTTTAGAGTTAATTAACAACAAAACAATATCATCATGAAATACTGTAACAGATTTAGTTAATGCTTACATAGTAATATTAAAAACATTTATACAAAAATCATTAATGACAAATGCATTATACACAACCCACAATTTTTTGCTAATCAGGATCGGTTCTCTCTGATTAAATTGGATAAAGTTAAGAAAAGAATAAATAATGGATGATTATTTCATATGATTAAAGATCATTCTTATAATCAGTATCAATGTGTTTGCCTATAAATTATCACTCTGATAATCACACACATTATAACATATTATTATTATATTTTGTGGCATTTTTCATCCATTCATTCCATAGTGATTAAAATACCGCCTTAGCATGCGTTGTTTTCAGTTCTTTATTCAAAACTAACCATTGTACCTGACATTTTCTTCAACCTGAAATATATTATTGATGTACTCAGTATGGGGTATACCTAGACAAGGTATACTCGTACTTTACTATTTGTATTGGCATATTATCATTTGTTTGAATTTGCTGAAATGGAATAAAAAAGGAGATCAAGAAGAATGTTTTGACAGGATGTGGTGTGACATTCATGTCCTCTTGTTATAATCTGATTGAGATTGAATTTGTTGAAAAAGAAAAGGATTAAAAATGCCCAAATACTTGACAAGATATTGACTGACTTTGACACCCTTTTTGTGAAGATCACATTCTACTCTGCATTTTTATTTACTTTGAAGTCTGAAGTGAGTAAATTTTACTGAAAATAAAATAAAATTACAAGATTTAATCTGACTTTTACACACCTTTCTGTTATTATCTAATTCTACTCATTGTTATGTTATACTGAGGTCTTTTTAGTGAATACAAGTTGCTGAAAATAAAGATAAAGTTGACAGGATTTGCGCCCTGACTTTTACACACCTTTCTGTCATCTAATTCTTCTTGTTGTGTTATACTGAAGTCTTTTTAGTGAATACACTTTGCTGAAGATAAAGAAAAAGTTGACAATTTGGTCTGACTTTTACACTCCTTTCTGTTATAATGGATTTCTATTCTCTATTCTTTATGGTTATTCCACTTTGAAGTCTGAACCGAGTACAATTTGCTATTAAATGTCATAATTAAAAATGACAAGATTTGGGCTGACTTTTACACACTTTTCTGTTATGATCTTAATCTTCTTTTTATTGTCATTAAACTTTGAAGTTTTCAGTGAGTACATTTTATGAATGCGTCGATTCATAAGTACATAAAGTAATTGTCGATATGTCACGTTCATCCTTCTTTGATTACAATACGCCATGAGTCCATTGTCGATTGTTCAAATTCTTCCACAGTTTGCTCCCAACCACTCCTTACTGTTATCTTTCCCAAAAAAGGTTTTTATCTGCCTTCCTCTATCATGAATGGCCCTTACCCCCCACCCCCCCCCCCCGTGTATTTCCTACCCTAATTTAAAGGTAACAAAATATAATAATTTGTTGTAAGAAATCATACTAATCACAAATAGAAAGAAAGGTTCATTTACAAACATTATTAACCCTTTCATGACTAGTTGATATAAATTATATAAATTAAATATAAACTAAAATTGAATTTAAAATAAAATTTTCCCAGATATCAGCCCTAGTTTTAAGAATATTACTGTAAGAAATCTCTCAAAACCACAAGGCAAAAATAAAGAACAAGACGTTCATGTCTGGACAAAAATTTGAGATATACTATCCTTGAATTAAACACCATTTTTCTTTGGATTTTTAACAGATTTGGAAGTGTTGGCACCTAGGTGGCATATCAACTTTCATAAACCTTACTCCTTGTACAAGGATTACATTTACAACGTATGAATTTATGTAATAACTTGCAAATGTAAGAGTATGTTTTCATAAAAATGTTATCAAATTTCACTGGGATTTAAGGTAGTAAAGTGAGTAATCTTTTCCTTGTTATGGTTTTGGGGGAGAGGGGACAGGTATGTTATTCTACATGTATTTATGGGGTGAATGGCTTGTAGTCGGTTTAAAAGACGGATGGAAGTAAAGCTCAATCTGCCCTTGGATATAATATCTTTTCCACTGTTTCTTTTAATTTTGCTGCAAAAATAGCTGCTGCTTTTGTGTCATGAACTCTGAACTAGGTTAGGCTAGGTTAGGGTTCTGATTAACAAATCCGCACTACCTTCAAAGTTAAAATGATGTTATACTTTGGGTTAAATACAGGAAATGAGGTAGAATTATACCGGATAATGATGAATCTTAACATTTTAAGCAGATTTCATATTAATCTTCTTATGTTCTATATGATATCCCATTACTTAAGCATCAGCAACTCCATTTACAGATGTCATTGGCTCTATTTTCTTGACTATAATATAAAGATTCTAAAACCTTTTCTTTTGTGTATGTTATCCATTTCACTGAGCATCAGCAATTTTATTTTACTCTATCGTTGTCCACCTCAGTTGTCTTGAATGTTTTTAAGATTTTAAACTCTTTGTTTCTAGCATGATATCCGTTTATTTGAGCATCAACAATTTTATTTAATTGGAGTCATTGCCCACTTTTTATTTTGTCCACTTCAATAGTCTTGAATGTTTTTTTTAAAGATTGTAAACTCTTTGTTTCTAGCATGATATCCATTTATTTAAGCATCAACAATTTTATTTAATTGGTGTCATTGCCCACCTTCTTGAGTGTTTTCAACCTCCCAAGCTGCTTTATGCGATAGTCATCTTAGTTAAATGTTTTTCTCCATCTCTTTAAAGGTTTGATAAATTCAATTTTCCCCCTAAAAATGAATAGTGCATGAATAATATTAGACCATCTCTATACAGTCACATGCTTTGCATTGTATACGAATGAAAATTAATTTTGTTAAATTATCTGACAGTTTTGTTTATTTTGTATTTTAAAAATCTCAATATAATTTTCTTTTTATAATTTTTATATCATATAATGTATGTTGTTGAAAATGTGGAAATAAATAAAATAAAATAAAATCAATGAACTATTCAAATTTTCAGAAATGTAATTTGGGTATTTCCAGTCGAACATGGACAAAATGTCACAGTGTTAGCACAAAAACCTTTTTGGCATTTGAATCCTTCAAATGGCCCGGTCAGACATCAACGGATAGCGGAAACGAATGCCCAACGAATAGAAAATTTGCGAAATGAAATTATCCAGTGATGAAAGTCATCTCCATTGCTTTATGTACAAAACATAGAACAACATACATCACCGGACAAGGAACGGACAAGAAACGCATACGAACGGATGGAAAATTTAGTTCTCCGTTTGACGTCCATTTACGCAATCCGTTGATATGTGACCGGGCTAAAATGTTTATGTTCTCATTAATACAAAATAATACTGAAATGTGTTTGCAGTATCCGTATAAATATGGGCAGGATTCAAATGCCAAAGGGGTCCGACTTTTTGGTAAAACGGGTAGCTTTACTTGGAATTGCCAATTTGTTAATTTGTTGGCCTAGAAAGAAGGTAATATACTCATAATTTGCACTTTTATTATTATAAAATTTAATTCACTACTTTTGTATTTCAATACTGTGAACTTAATAAAATGAACTCATACTGAACTTCAAATCTTTAAATCAAACACTACATCGTGAATTTGGTTAATAAGTTAGCAAAATGCTAATGTATGTACTCATAATTTGTTTGATTAGGAGAAGTATTTCAAAAACTACTTTGATTGCTGTTTCTTCTGTGCATACAGATTACAAAATGCATTCACAAACTTGTGCCATCGATCAAACATTTCTTTCTCACACATAAAGTGGGGAGTACATGGACATTTATTTGTTCTGATTTCTCACATTTTCAGTGGCTATTTGTTCAGCATTGTTTGAGCGCAGTTTGATTTTTCCCATAGATGTTTGCGTCCGATTGTATGAATCGAGTTTGATTTCTTTTATTGCTTATTGAGGATGTTTATTCTGATTGGTCGACTGATCAGACAGAATGAATGCTCGCTAAACAAAAAAGTGATTTTGCCCCGAAATCCTTGGCTGTAGTTGCGTGTTTGATGAACGTTTTTGAGGTTGTGATAACTGTTATTTGATCTAGACTGTGGTGTGAATTTGTTGTCTACAAGTTAATTTCACCAAAATACACACAGCTTAAAAAAAAAGCTTTGTTGTAAAAAGAAAAATTAACTGATTGATTGGCCTTGCACTAGAAATAACCCTTCCATGTTATTTTTCCCTTTGTCTCTCTGAACTTTGTTGTGCAGTCAGTGTGCATTTATGTGTTTTCCATTTTTGTATAAAAACATACTTTGTATAAACAGCCCAGTCAGGGCAAATACAATTTATTATTTGTATATATTTATTATTTTGCAGCATATTTTTGTTTATATGAAGATGGCAATCTTTGAAATCGTTTCCACCATGTACAACATTATAATTTTTAATGTATAAATATTCATGTTGTTTCTTTCTCTTTTTTTATTTCTTTACATGTGCATCTCTTCATGGTGGTTGCTAATCACAGGTAAGTCTTTATTCTAACATGTTTGTATTCAATAACAAACAAATGAACGAAAAGTGTTTTCATCTTGAGTAAAAGAAAGAGCTTTTGCTTGTGTAGAGCTTGTCAGGAACACTTGTTTGATGTCCCGGTCCACTAAAAATTGATATTGTCCAGCAAAATGTATAAATGTTCCAATAAAAAATATATTAATAGTGATGGGTGATAATGATGATGATGATGATGATGATGATGATGATGATGATGATGATGATGATGATGATGTTGATGATGATGATGACAATGATGAAGATGATGACGGTAAAGATGAAGATCAAGATGATGATGATGATAATGATGATGAAGATGACGACAGTGATGATGAAGATGAAGATGAAGATGAAGAAATGTTTTATTTGGGTAGGTTTTGCTTGAACACACGCACATGTACAGTCAGCAGAGAGGCAAATGTACACATACACATTTACATGCAGCTAGCACACATAAGTACAATTATTAACTTTGATAACATGTGCAAAAAGTGATAAATGGTTGATTTAATTTGTATTGTTGTGATCTGATTTGTCCACTTAGTAAAGTGTGCACATTGCAGGTTAATTGGATGTTATATGACAGAGAAATCAGCAAAAATGCAAAGTGATTTTTGCACTCAGTGCACTGACTTTGTACACAGTTATAATTTTCAAGTGGATAATTAAAAATGTGAACATTTCAATTGTAAATATCTTTTTAACGAAAGGGAAATAAAAAAAAATAAAAACTGTTAACCATGCTTCTATTGGTAATACGATTACAGCAATGTATGAGAGAAGCACTAGAGTTCTGAGTAAGTTTGAGGATTTTGACAATATGTTACTAGATCCCTTTGAACCCTCAACACACCTCATTGCCTGAGACCTTCCTTTGTTCATAGGTAACCCAGTGGAAAGGGAAACTTAAGATGCTGGTCTACCGAAACCAATCAATTTACCTCTAAATTGTATCATATTATGTTTGTGGAGACAGAAATTTTTTGTCCTAAAGTCAAATGTAATTGAATATCAGATACCCAGAGCAATGGCAGACCCCAACTGCTCAGTACCTTTTGGGGAGTTTCATTTTTAAAAAGTGTTTTAACCCATTGATTTTCGTAGATCATATATTCTCCATTTGCACCAGCCTTGGTATTTTTCGGAACCTGTCTTGAATGGGTTAAGAGCTCCATTAATGTAGCATTTCTTTGTGAAAATATAACAATATTTGCCAAAGTCAATTTTCCAGTTGTCTGGCTATGTTGAGAGAAAATATAAATAAGGAAACGTGGCATTCTTTTGTTTGGTTGTGTGCCAGCTAAAGGAAAGGGGCTTAGGGCTAAAGGGTAGCTGAGCCAGGGTAAGTTTTTAGTAATTAGTAGGAAGTTGAAATTCTAGGCCTGCTAAAATAATGTTGAATTTAGGCAAACATTCACGAATGTGGGTGGTATGAAAGTCATTCTCAATTTTCAATTTGTAGGAAAATGTGTTTATGTTGGCATTTTGAGCTCTCAAATTTTGTTTAACATTCATGAATTTGTTTGGACAAATTTTGACAAGTGTGGTTGGTTTTAAATATTGAGCAATTTATAAATTTGCAGTATATAGTTTTCTCGTTCAAGATGATTTTGATTTTGTAACAACACATGTAGTTTTACAAAGACATCAGCCCAGTATTTGTAGCGCCAATCTTGAAAAATTGCTCTTGTTTATATTTTTTTAGTCCAGTCCGAATGGGTTAAAAATCTCTGCCTATCATTCAGTATTTTCTCTTGTTACATGCATTTTTCTTTGGGGCATTCTAGATCACAATTCCCCAAGTGGTACGCCATGTATGTTAACGCTTTTCTTAAATTTCATTGAAAACTGAAATGTTGACCCAATCTATGTAATATCACACATACACATTTTAGCTTGATTTTCAAATAAAATTTCCCCTTGCTTGTAGGGTGATGACCTTCAAGATGCAGGGAGGTCAAAGGTCAATACTCACCTGTCAGTGAAGTGCTACCAGTGACTGTGACCTTTGACCTTGACTGTTAGGCACTTGATGTTACTTGATAGGCTGGGCTGAAATGATTGGATGAAAGTCATTTTGATAGTTGTAATTGGAATCATGGAAGGAAAGGCGTGAAATCCAAGAATAAGGGGCATTGAAAAGGGTTTTGTGGTAAGTACACCCATACAAGGGTCTTTGTGGCTCATTGGTTGAGCACGGTTCTAGCAATCCGGAGGTCTCGAGTTTGATTCCTGATGAAGCCCTTTTTTGGGGGCTCATTTTCATAAATCCAGGAAGGATATGTTAGCTTCTTCACATCACATGAAATCATTGGATTTTCTGCATTCTTCAGGGCTCAAAACCAAATTGTGATTTCTTTCCTGTTTTTTATTCATACCCTGACAGTGACACAAACAATTACTGGCCCTTGAATCAGCAAAAAACTAAATGAACAATCTCTTTATTAGATGAATATATAACAAACCAACCATGATTTATCTGCAGAGTTATAAAACACTAAAATGACCAAGCGGTTCTGTAAATAAATGTATTATAACCATGGATAATCTGCAGAATTCCCCAACATGTAAGACATTAAAACACATCTTCCTATCAAACTTTGACATGAGGCAGGCCAATTTTACTTCTGATTGACAAGTTAATTAAGTTGCGTATTTGTTCTCATTTTCTAGAATTCTGTTTGTCGTGACTTTTAGTCCTCATTTATATTTCTGCCTCATATCAGCCCATTCCCTTATCTTTACGTTCACAGAATAGTGACAGAATTACATTTTAAATCCATTTTGAATAATACGTTATTAGCTGGAGGTCTTATTTTCCTTTCCCAATCAAGCAGCGAGGAAATTAAAAAGGGAAATTGCGCTAATGTGAAGAAACTAGAGCCTCACAGCATGCATGTTAATATTCCCTGGGCCCTGTGGTAGCTTGCAAGAACCAAACATAATTTTGATTGATTATTTTGTTTTCCTCTGAAAAATGTCAAAGAATATTAAATGTGTACGCATTTGGGCTTGGCATCTTAAACCCCTTTTTAATTGGAGAATTTGTTTTCTACCTCGCTTTTACCCGAGTAGGATTTCGTGGAGGTCGGGTCGTAAAAGGGTCGTAAAATACGCCGCGATAGGTTGTGCAGCGTTTTAATCAAAGGTGTTTCTCTGAGTCACACGGGTAGGTTACTATAGCAACCGCACCTCTCTCATCATGCGACCAGCTGGCGTGACATGTGCTAATCGGCGCGCGCTGGTATACGTTAGCGGGAAATTGTTTACACTTTTTACGGCCATGACGTCCTCTACCCGGGTAACATTCTGCGCGCTTTTTAATACAATGTTTATCAGCTTAACATCCTGGTAACGTCTGGACGTTACCGCGCTATTACCCTAGCCCGACTAGGTCGAATCCTACCGCGCTGTTGTCAGGATGTTACCCTGATCGGACCTTTTTAATACAAACGCGGTAGAATGTCATCCTGACAACGTCTGGACGTTACCGCGACTATTTTCCTCAATTAAAAAGGGGTTTAACATGAGTACAATAAATTTGGTGATTTTTTGATAGAGTTTCATGTTATGTTACCCTCTTGGCACAGTTTGAGATGTAAAATTCCATGTTTGTGCCTGCCAAATTTGGAATTTCAGTATTTTGAGGGCTTTTTGTAGCCCAGAGGTAGAGATCTGGTTTAGCGATCTACACCTTACAGGTTCAATTCCCATCAGATCCCATTTTTGTATTCATCTAGTTTAATTTGTATTGAGTCAATTTTCCCTGCGTTTATTATGAGATCAGGTATAAAATACACTCATTTTGTTGTTCAGAGTATTTCAAACAGAGCACCCTTACTACGTTTACTTTTGTTTGTCTTTATTTTACTTTTTTCATATTATGAAAATGTATTACAGCTGTGTTTTTATGCTGCAGTTTGCCAGAGTGCACCAATCGAGACAATCCAATTGCCACGTCTGAGTTCAGTCTGAATTCCGTACAGAGATTCTATCAACTTTTATTTTGCTTGTCTTCCAATTTGAATATTGGATTCAAGTCCAATTGGGCATGAAATTGAAAAAGCCAAGTTTCGTGCTCCAAAATGAAGGTTTAGGGCCTAAGGCCTAAATTTTGTTCTTTTACATTATTTCGCTTGATCTCCCCTATGTACATTGTATTTTAGCAATTCAAAGACCCTTTGTGTGAGTTTTGTCTGCTTATTATTATTTTACCAGAATTGTATACTACTTTGTAACCTTAAAAACATATGTATTGTAAATGGCAATTCCACTATTATGATGTACACCCAACAAATTCACATGTAATCTGCTCGCTAAGGTAAATAAATTTACCTTTTTTTTTAAATTTCTATTTTCTATTTTTATTTCAATTCAATGTAGACATTTATAATGCATTTAATCCATCTAAATCCTTTTAAATCTGTTTATAGTTAGTTAGTTACATACCTGAAGAGCATATGTGTTATGTGCCCACGAAACAATGTTGTAGTTAATATAGATCAGTCATACTAAATACTGTTATAAATATAGTTATATGCAGTTTCTGCTCCATTTAGGAATATATATGTTCACATAAGTTGACAGGCCGTGTTTCCTTCCACTTTGGATGTGAGGTGAAATGCAAGGTGCTGCTGATGTGACTTTGACTTTAATAAACAAAAATGATAGAACAAATAAATGCAGTATAAATAGTACTTGGGAATGAGAAAGGAAGGAAGAAGGTTGAAAAAGGTGAATGATTAGAAATAAATTGGCAATGTTTGCATACATACATTTGTTAATCATGAGAACATTAGAAGTGATTCAGTTTAAAACATGTAAAGGCAAATATATTTTTAACAAGAGTGAATAACATTTGCCCTAGTAGTGAAAATACTAAATTATACTTGAATTTAATTTCAGATTTTCACATGCCCTGGGATGGTGGTGGTGGAGGGGGGGGGGGGGGGGGGGGGGGGGGGGAAGGAGCAAGTGCTTTATATCTTTCACCCCCTATATAGTTTTGAATTGTTTGAGATTTCACATTCTAGTTCAAGGTGGTTCTGATTTGTAATTTGGATGCACCGTGCCATATTGGCAACGCCTTGTGCACTGTGCCAAATACACACTGGCTCGTGCGTGGACGTGGTGTGGCGAGATTGTTAGAGCGCGTGCCTTCCAATCGTGAGGTCCCGAGTTCGAACCCAAGGTATGCCCATCGCGATTTTCCTTCAGCAAGAAAATTATCCACATTTGCTGCTCTCGACCCAGGTGTATAAATGGGTACCCGGAAGGATGGAAAGGAGTTACTTAGCACTGTGTGCACCTTGGAGGCTGCCTAGCTGGAATGCTCCCCAGGGAGTGGACAATGTGCACTTTGTGTGCTGGATTGAGTGCAGTATGTATCCGATGACCGGGGTAATAATAGTGATGCGCCGCGAGCGTCGAAAGACGGAACGTGCGCTATATAAGTAGCCACCATTATTATTATTATTATTAGTGCACACAAACTAGCATAGTTTAAAATGCTGAACCCCAGTGTATATCCCCAATGCATGACAATCTGGAAGATCACACAATTGTGAGTCACAGTTTCCCTGATTTTTTTCAAAGAAAAGTTATCATAGACTGTCCAAAATGACACATATGTGGATTTAGCCCAGAAAAGAGAATCTTCATCAGCACGTGATTGAGTTGAAAAACACCTGTTACGAGAGGATGTACACCATATCCACAGAAGAAAAGAAATCTGAACCGGCAACGGTCTTCCTGAATGAGTGCTAACAATTTCCTTTATAACGAGTTCGTTTCCCCGTTTTAACACAAAAATGAGAGCGCAATCCATTGCTTCTTGGTTTAGAGGTGGTTCGGATTCGTTAAAAAGACAGGCCCTGCCATCTTGCAACAGCCTTGCGCACTGGCTCAGCGTTGTACAGTATGCACAAACTAGTTAGAATTGGGGATCAACGATGTAGCATTCCCAGGCATGGACATCTTAAACGTAATGATACATTTTTGTCTAACAGCATTTTTTAAAGGATCTTTTTTAGAATAAATCTCATAATAACATGAATGGCATTACATTTGAGGGTCTTCCAATAGCTGCTCGAACAAATTGTGGTCCTGCTTAGTTCATGTCATTTGAGGATATAATTGTCCCTAAATAGCTATAGGTCCCATAGTCATAAAACCGCACTAGCCGAGTTCCATTTAAAATTTTAAAAGTTCAAACTTAGAAGAGAAATACAGCAAAAAAATAAAAAATGAGCAAAGAAAATTTGGCTTTGCTGGAAATCGAACTGGAAAACCATCTTTAATTTATGTGAAATGATATTAGAGATTATTTTTTCTGGTGACTACCGTTAACTTAGTAGGTACTAAATCCTTATTCAGGTAAACATAGTTCATAACAATATTTTGCAAACAAAACAACTTGAAATTTGACATTTTTCATGGGAATCTGGTGAATTATGTATCAACTCGACAGGAATGAAAGGTAGAATGGGATAATTATACATGTATGTCATAATAAAACATTTTCAATGTGATAGTTTATGTTAAAAAAATATTCAAAGTGATAATTAATGTTTGTCAACAACTATTATAAATTTATTATAAATTTATTATTATTATTTGCCCGTTATGGACCAATTAGGAACAACTCGCTCATGCGAGATAACGCGGTTTGGAGCCGCATGAGAGCATAAATAGGAGTGTTTTACGTTACTTTATATCACTTGACAAAGTATTGCAGTAGCATACGAAACGTCGTGATCTTTCAGATTCATTGTTGACCATACATTGCGAGACAAACGAATATCACTAGCGATATTATTTCCGATACAATATCCGCAATGAGTAATATATTTACAACTATTATAAACCTTTGAATTTTGTGGGTTTTTTTTCTTCATAATGGCTAGCAATACATGTAGTGCTAGTATTATTTTTCATGTGTTTTTGCAATTCACTGATTTGTATGACCCAATTTTTATTCTTTCAGAATAGAGGTTTCATGACCCAATCCATTCAGGTAGCTGAAACAGAATGTACCCTTAATCCCACTAGACATCATGTCTATGAATTGAGAAGTTGTTTGTGAAAATATGTGGGTAATTCAATACTTTTATATGCATGTGTGGATAATTTATTACTCTCAATTAGGCATTCTGATTGTTATTTATTAAAAGATAATTATACTAAATGTACAATAAGTTTTATGACCGTTTAAATAGTAATGTATAGATTTATGTCTAGCACATGATACAAATCTAGTATAGAAGTACATGTATGTGAAAATATGTGAATTTGTTTTCCGTTACTGATTAAATCGTGCAATTTTTTTCAGGTAGCTAAGAAGGAAAGATTATTCGCTTTATCCTACATTTATGCCTATTAGAGTACTTACAACTGCATTTATAGGATTAGCTGAAAAAGAGGAAAAGAAAAAGAATACCAGTCAAACATTTTTCCTTTGTAGTGGCCCAGCCCCTTGTTAAAGATGAATCCTTTTAATTACAAAGTTAGGCTTTTGGCAGTCGTACAAAATTTGAAAGTCTTGGAACGGGGGACGATGATGTATGCTTGAAAAAACACGTAGTTTATGTCTTATCTGTAGTTTACAAATCTTGGAATTTCAGAACGGTGCATAGTTTCACTAAAATTATTGATTTAATTTTGGAGTATTTTTCCCCATTGTTTTAGTAAAGGTTCAAAGAAAATTAATCAAAAAATTCTACCATTAAATTATTACCACCCTCACAAATAACTACAGATGAACGAAATGTACAGAATGTAACACACACACTAATCAATAATATTCTTGATATTTAGTATAAAGTTACAATACAGATGGGAAATGTATATGAACTACATAGTGACCAAGCATATCCAATTTAAGAGGTGTGATATGATAAGTTCCATTCTATAATATAGATATAACTCATAGTAACATCATGAAAGCAAAAATACTGGAGTGTCTTTTGTTGGAACTTACAACAATACTGAACAATACTATTGAGTATAAGGTTTCAATACCTGTGGGAAATGTATATGAACTACATAGTGACCAAGCATATCCAATTTAAGAGGTGTGATAGGATGAGTACCATTCTATAATTATAGTATAACTCATACATGAAAGCAAAGACACTAGAGTGTCTTTTATACTTTTAATACTGAACAAATCTATATACATGTACTATTGAGTATAAGGTTTCAATACCAGTGGGAAACGTATATGAGCTACATAGTGACCAGGCGTGTCCAATTTATGAGGTGCGATGGGATGAGTCTGGTACTAACTAGTTGGTCCCACCGGGGTGAACGTGGGGTGGGCCCTTACACATGATGAGAGGCAGACAGTTTATATGATTTTATATAAATAATAAGATTTTTATCATGAAAGATATAAAGTCACAATCAGAATATTTCTGATTGATGTTAAAGGCCTGGTCACATATCACCAGATATCCTTAACGGACGCCCGACGGAAAGAACATTTTCAAAATCAAATTGTCCGGTGGTGAAAGTCGTCTCCATTACTTCATGTACAAAAAATTCCGCCGAATAGAACAACATACATCGCCTGACAAGAAACGCATACAAATGGAGACAAACGGATTCAAAATGTTGCTCTCCGTCGGGCGTCCGTTTTATGCTATCCTGTGATATGTGACCAGCCCAGGCCTTTAGGGTTGGTTGTGTTTTCAAATGCTATGAAATTCTAGTTGACAATGGGTGATTTCAAGTATGGTATTTGGGGTTGGTGTTAGTGCTTATTAAACACTAACACCGGCCTTAGGCGCCATATTTGTATACCATCCTAACACAAAGTTATCTCAAATATGGTGCCTAAGGCCTGTGTTAGTGTTTAATAAGCACTAACACCAACCCCAAACACCATACTGTCCTTGAAATCACCCACTGAGGTCCAGAATGAGTCCCAAACTAACTAGTTGGTTCCAATAGGGTGACTGGGGTGGGCCCTTAGACATGATGAGAGGCAGGTTGTTTATAAACAAAACAAAAAAAATGATATTCTGGCTTTGAATATGATTTTTTTCAATGACAAAAACAAGATGAGATTTAACAAAATGAAAGATACTTTAAAAGTCACAATAGATAAATTTGTCCTTAAAAATATGATATTCTGGATATATATGCGTATGATTATTTTATTACACTTGTATGATTTTGTTGATATATAAATTCTATTGAATAGTCTTAAACAGGATAATGTTATTTGAACACAAGAACAATTAACATTATATACATTATGTATATAAAACATATAACCATCATTAAGTGTGATGAACATTTAGGCGAAACATCATTAGCCTTTAATGATGGCTGTACAGGTGTATTTTTATAACCATTTAACAGTTTTATATCTTAGCTGTAAAGATTAAGGGACGTATTCAATCATCATAAAAAGGTGCAGACTATAACAATACATGTGTACTACGCCTTTAAACACACACTTTTAAACAAATACGATAACTGTCCTTTTAAATGTTCTTGTTTTCTATTGCCCGATAGTTTTTAATATTTCTATAAATGTACCTGTATTTATGAATGCCTGCTATCTTAGTTTCATGCTAGGTCTATACTTATTGGGTTAAAGTTGCAAGCATTAAAGGGATCTAGTAACTTTGTTGACATGTGCAAAAATTGATGAATGGTTGCTGCAATGTATATTGTTGTTATCTCATATGTCCACAGGGTATTGTGTGAAAATTTCAAGTCAAATGGACATTGTATGGCCAAGTAATGAGCGAAAATGCAAAGTGATATTCAGTAACTCACTGCACTCACTTTGTACACGGAAGAAAAACTCGCCCGGATTTTTTCTTATCTGAATACTTCAATCATACATATCTTTGTAACGAAAGGGAAATTTGAAAAACCGAAACCTGTCCCATGATTTAATTGTTGATATGAATACAACAAGGTATGAGGGAACCGCTAGAATAACAATTTTATTTTGAGGATTTGGACAATGTTACTAAGTCCCTTTAAGTAAGCAACGAGTAGTCTTCATAGTTGCCAACTAGGGTCAGCTTGGTAAGCCTTTGTTAATCTTATTTGGCATTATATTTCTAGGACCTATCAACCCTAAAATACATAGTAGGGAACTCGGCTAGCAGGGTTTCATGAATATGGGTCAAGATTTGTGTAAATGCATGAGGAATAAATTACGTAGTGGAAATCAGTGAACATTTTGAAGTAAATGCATTTGGAAAATCATCTATCATGGCTATTTCCTACCCCCCCCCCCCCCCCCTCTCTCTCTCTCTCTCAACAAACAAAGAAAACATCTACTATTAGCATCAATTATTTATACAGGTGCATTTTGATTGCAAGGTGCAGTAATGTGAGAGGTTATCTCTCATCATGGTTTGTATTTACTATATATATATATGTTTTTTCATCCAATTCACCCAAGTTTGAACGTCACCCTTCACCACCCCAATTCCATACACAACGGAACAACAAAAAAAAGTCATCTCTGGGGCATCAAAACATGAGAGTGAACAAAATAGATAACTATTGAATAGATATAAAGAAAATTATTGCTTATTAAGTTCAAGTTTATTCCAGAGAGTTATCACCCTTAATGACTCGGGCTGTGCACTTTTATCTTGGGCAAAACCAACAAAACGCTTATTTACTTTAAATACTCGATTCTAATCCAAACATGATAAATTTAATAACAACCATGAAATTTTAAAACTAACACAATAAACTGGGCAAATTAACGGTTCAATAAAAAATTACGCCTTTATCTCTTCAAATTTTGGGTTTATCTGCTATTCATATTTTGTGAGTTGACAATGCTATCGCTTTATGGCCACAATACACGCACAGGAAATGGGGTCGTCATAGCTCGTTCAAATCGTTGAAAGAAAAGGGAAAACCGACTTAAAAAGCTCATTCCCTTGTATGCTTTCGTGGCAGTTACCACCCCTTTTTTCAATAGATATAATTATAAAACACCAACAAAGCTTCCCCCATACCAATTACCCCACTGACCCCCTTTGTAATGAAAAAAAAAGAAACCCGCAGAAGCCAGAGCCTAAATAATAACACAACTGGAGATGCTTCTCTTGCCCGTTTTGTCAACATTACCTGGCATAATCCTTTTCACCTATTCTACATTTAGCGCCAATTTTCTATTTTTCTATTCATAAAATCCAAAGCAGCCCCTACCTTTGTTTATGTAAAAAACAAACCCAGCAAGAAGTAAAAACATTGCGCATTAATTCACCCCCCTAAACAATGTCCTAGCAAAATATTGCACTTCTCGGATAAATCTCTTACGAAAACATGGTTGATATTTTGTATGAAATCAAATATTGTGTAATGAACAATCAAAAGGAATCCACCGATTCAAGCCCCAAAGATCTATAGCACCCACTTCCGATTTTTGTACCCCAACCTCAACCTTTTAAGATAACTATGCTTTAAAGAATTATTTTGATTGAATACGTTGAATAAAAAGAATTATAGCATGATTTGAGTAAATAGGTTGACTGAATAGTTTGAATAATAGTTGGATTGAATAGTTCTCCTCCCCCTATTCATAGCAATATGTATTCTCAATAAATGAACTATTAAGTTCAAGCTGTTAACACAAACCCGAGCCAATTAGGGACAAAAAGTTCAGGTTATATCAACATATTTCAGAAAAATCACTTCGACATCTGAATGCCCACATATCACTCAATGAGAATGAGATATAACTGCTCCTGATTTGAAAAGAAATTGGCATAAAATCGTATTATGCATATCTCTACACCATATAAATCCCCACGTCAATCAATCTTCGTAAATTTGTACTTTTGTCGTTTGACTAACCAACAAGGTCCATTTGCTGTTCTCAACCCAGGTGTGTAGATGGGTTCCCAGCAAAAATCGGAACATGGTTCTTATTTAACCCATTATAATACGACTGACGGTTTGATTTTGGTAAAACATGCATTCTCCAGCTTGGGTATATTAGGGACTTTTCAATTTCATTAAAAATCATTTCTAGTCATAGCTTGTCAATCCTTGTTTTTTTTGTCTTGGGGCAGTTGGGTATGATAAAAAAGACTTACTAAAAAAGCAACCGCTTTGCAATCATTAGCGTTAGAATTTAAAAAAATTGTATACAGCTGAATGCAAAACTAATTTTTTAGTGCAGAATCTTCTGCAGATTCAAAGTGATCCGAAACCGGTCTAAATCCCACACAATGGTCCAAAAAAAGGTCTATATAAAGACTTAAGAGGGGATTTCTAGATTTTTCAGGAATGTTTTAACTTTGGTGTGAAATCAAATGAAAAGTTAGCCTGAGAATAGACTGTGACGTAAGAACTGGACTGCAAAACAAAAGGCTGTTGAAAATAATTGTTCAAAAGTTATAAGATAATGTTTCAATACAAACTTTAAAAACTAAAGTAAATCATTAGTGGTGATGAGAACTGTCATAAATCGAGGAGGAAATAACCGAGTTCCAAAATTATCAGATTTCATTTTCCTGATTGTCAAAAGTCATATAGGATTTTTTTGTACAAACTGTAGGCTGAAGTGGATCATTAGTAGTGATGAAAACTGTCATAAATCCTGAAGGAATTAACTTGTTCCCTACTACATTTGACAACCCCCATAGAGTTAATACAAGACTCACCAGGTTCCCTCAGGCAATAATGTGAAAATGTTCATATTTCATTTTCCTGATTGTCAAAAGTCATATAGGATTTGTTGTACAAACTGTAGGCTGAAGTGGATCATTAGTAGTGATGAAAACTGTCATAAATCCAGAAGGAATTAACCTGTTCCCTCCTAGATTGTAGAATCACATAGATTAAATACAGGACCCACCAGGTTCCCTCAGGCAATAATTGGAATATTATCAGATTTCATTTTCCTGATTGACAGCAAGAAAATGCAGGACCAACACAGGGTTATTGGGGCATGCTCACATGAGCACATAATATTCAAGATTTATCGCCAAATTTGATATCATTTGAATACTTCCCTTTCCCTTCCTTTTCCTCTTTTACTTTCATGTGATTTTTATTATGTTTTATCTGAGAATGTGACTCCATGTTGGAATGTGCACCATCTATTCTTGGACGACATGTTTTTGAAAATGTTTAAACCGGAGCTGCCTTATTTATTTGTGGCCAGAGGCTGCGAGGACTAGAATATTATTTCCTCTGAAATGTTTTTATATAATTTCTGGCAGGCTAGTTCATTTTCCTGAAGCTATGAGAGTCTGAGAAAATGAAACATAAACAATAACTTAATTTTTATATCATACTTTTGATACTTAAAGTGGAAGTCTACCCTGAAAAATAATGTTTTCCGTAAAAGAAGGTGAATGAGCTTGAGGAATTGTAAGTGAAGCGTTACACAAAACTTTTCAAGAATTGAGAAATTTATAGCTGTTTGAACTTCGTAGAGAAATGTTACAATGGGACTACCAAAATGTAAAGAGGATGACTGTCCTCATTTGTCAAGAGGGGTCCATGTTTATCCTCATCAATTTTCGAAGAGCCCTAAGAGGGTTTTTTTTTTGTGAAGCACCGCCCTGACTCCAAAAGTGGCACCATATGATAAACTAAACAGTCCAACTTGTTGCTTCTAGCAGTTTCGATTCCATTTTACATGATTTTAGAGATTTGAGATTTATAGTTAAACCTGTTTCTTTCTGCAATTTGTTTTCCAGTTTGGGATAAAATGATAGAATTGAGAGCATGCCAGCCAGATCAGATTTGAGAAGCAATCTTGAATTTTGTTCTTCTTTTTTCTTGATAATAATTAAGGGGAAAGTCTCATATTACTTTCACAAAAACAAACAAACAAACACATAAATGATCTTAAAGTACCTACATTCAAGTATGTCTTTAAAATCAGTTATGAATGGTGCATAAATTCTAGGAATATACAGTCATTGTATTATTTTTTATACACCCTTGGAAGTCACTTAGAACTTCATTATATCTATTTCCAAGATAATAAAGCTTTTCTGATGAATTTTAAGATTTAAGATATGCTCACCGATTGTTAGCAAATGGCCCCTAGTGTATTCAAAATACAGAACAGTAGGGGAAATGTTTGTTTGTGTATGAAGGGTAACGAATTAGCATGGGACTATAACAAGATTTTAAAAATTTATTGTGACACATCTTTGGAAAATTGCCTGTGGAATGTCCGGGCTTATTTGTACATTTGTATTTAAGACAAATCACGAGAAAGGCTGGCAAGACAACGCTTGTCGTTTTAACTTGTTCCAGACTTCTTGATTTCAGTATAAAATGCAACCTTTACAGGCACTTGTAACCCAGAGCATTATCAGGAGCAGTCCTGACTGGGTTAAAAAATAATAAAAATAATAAATTTTAAAAACGCTAAATGGAGTAAGGTTGTTCTACAAGTGTCTTTCACAGGTTTACTAGGAGACATTTTTCCAGGACAACTACCAAAATATGCATGTTTTTAGTTTTTTATCTCTGAACAACTTGTATTTTGAAGTAGATGCAAACTAATATGCTGATATCCTGGGGTTAATTATGTGGACAAAACTGATTAGATGAATTAGAAGAATAATGTTTATCCATTAAGGGAATAATCAAACTCATTAGATGTTGATTTTGCGATTAATTTAGCTTTGATCTATAGTGAACAATCACATTTGTAGGGACCTACTAAACTTCTGGTCTTTCCAGAGTGGATGATTATCAAATAAATTGGGAACCTTTTATTGTCAAAATTGTTGTTGTGATTTAATTTTGTTTAGTACAATTACCAGCAATGTGATATAATTCACAACAATGTTTATCTATTTGGGGAATGATCAAACTCGTTTGATGTTGATATTGCGATTAATTTTGCATTGATATCCAATTAATAATTCCATTTCTAGGAATCTATTGAATTTCTGAGCTTACGTGACTTGTTTTGAATTTAATATTAATGATCAAAAACTCTTTCATAAAGGTTCAGTTTTGATGATGCATTGGTGATATTAAAATTTGCTATAATTGCTGCAAAAGAATTCAAACAAATATTTAATTGTGGTGTAAATAGATTGTTTACATTTTTTCAAGCAGTTGTGCTTATTACATCAAACATCTGTTCATATCTATTCAGACATTTATTTTTAAATTATTGGTCCTCATAAAGAGCAATACTGTCACAAATGGGCCACCAGGTATTATGAGAACCATTGTGTTGCCAAATCTTGACTGATTTGCAAATTGTCATCAAATTTTGTTTTCAAAAGTTGAGTGAAATTCTGAAACTGTCGGTACCTCAGAGATTCAAGTATTCCTCATTAAGTTAAATACATGTTCCACCCAGTTTCCTGTAAGGGAATGGTTGTTAGATTGTTATTAACCCATTCAAGCCCATTTGTTTTGATTTGGGTATAACATGCATTCTCCATAGACCCCAGCCAGAGTTGTTTATGGTACTGTCATAAACGGGTTAACAAAAACAACAACTGAAAACAAAGAAAGAGAAAGTGAGAATATACTGCACCACCCCAAGTGAAAACTACACCTATTCCTGTAGCGCGGGACTATAGTGTTTGACCCGAGTCTTGGATCTTGTTACTGTTTAGGCTAGACCCTAAGACCTTGTTTCCTGATGTTACAGTGACCAGTTTCTCCCAGGAGACCACTTCTCTGACCTCTGAAAAATATAGCCTCTTACCTGATCCACTGGTTCAAGTTTAAGTGGACCAAACTGGACAGTGTAACTTAAGTGGTCAATCCCAAATTCTTTTGATCACCTAGGGACTTTGCTCTGTCTCCATCTGCATTCAGTCTTCGAATGTCACTTACATGTATGTATGAAAATGTGTATAATTTATAAACCAAAGAGAGACAACTTGTCTGACCTTTGATTCTCTGGGTCAAGTTTAAGTGGACAGAACTGGACATTGTAATTTGAGTGGTCAATCTCAATTTCTATTGGCCATCTAGGAAAAACACTGTGTCTTGCTATTGGTCCTTTTTTTTTCAATGTCAATCATTCTTTGGAAATGTGTAGCCCAAGAGACAACTTGTCTGACCTGTGATTCTTTGGGTCAAGCTTATTGGAATGGACATTGCAGTGGTCATTCTCAGGTTATATGGGTCAAACATGGTGTCCACTTAAAATCTGTTACAGATGCTGCCAAAAATATTGGTCTAGCTTTCTTATTTGTGTTATTTAGGACTGACCCAGAGTGGGATTGTTTTGCCTTTCAGTGTTATGGTCTATTGGATATGAATTGAAACCATACCATAACTCTATTGTTTACCTCTTTTTTAGTAATCATATTATGAAGAAAACAATTTGATAGAGCATAATTTGTTACGATAAAGCATACTTTCTTTTCTCAGATGGCATTTCAGGTTCAGATGGTTTTATCAAGTGTCATGCCCAGTTCGAAACGGTGGGATTTTATTAAGTAAAATCATGGACCATTAATATCCAATATAATATTAAATGACCTTGTTCAAGTTGTTTGCGTAATTGGCACCAGATCCAGCCATGGGGGTGTTTCACAAAGATCCTAAGTTGGACTTTAAAAGTATGGTAAGCCATTTGTAGCCTTGGAATAAAATATATTCGAAAGCAAAAATGCAAGTATTTTAGACTTTTCATGAATTTTACATGAAGAACATGAAATCTCCTTGATAATAGAAACATATTAATGATTTGAAACAACATTTTATGCCTTTTAAAAGGACTTTTACAATTTGTTTTCAAAGAAACCTACGGCTATCCATACTTTTTAAGTCCAACTTAGAGTTAAGTACAACTTAGGATCTTTGTAAAACACCCCCCACCCCATGTGTCTTTATATCATTTTGATAGTACCATACAACACCAATCAGATAAAAAATAGGATATCGTTCCACCCCCCACTAATATTCCAAGTTCATATAATCTTTGACCCTCTTCCAATTGGCAACAGTTTAATGAGTTAATTCATTGGAAATCAGATAAAAATATGATTCGTTCCACCCCCAACTCATATTCAAGTTCATATAAGTTTCTACCCTGTTCTGATTTGCAACATTTTAATGAGTAAATTCATTGGAAATTTGTGATGACCTTATGGGTTTAATTGACACCAGACTACACTTGATTCTCCTGTGATTTGTAGTGAAAAATAATAGCAAAATACGGTATACAGGATTTGATTCTTCCCTTATCCAAGTTCAGATAAATTTCTTCCCAATTCCAAACAGCAGAACTTCAGTTACAGTATATCCACTTGAAATCTACCAATTCACGATGACCTTTGGAGTTTAATTGACACCAGATTCGAACCACTCCCCCTTCCCCTTTTTTGTTTGGTACAAATAACTTACAAAAGTCTGAAGTGATTTTGCAAGTTTTTGTTTCTGGTCGGATTTGTGAGTTTGAGTTTTGACCTTGACCAACCAGTTTAAAAGTACACGAGATTGGAACAATTTTGTTCATACAAATTACTTTAATTGGATACCAGTAGGGTCCTGTCGTAACACATTTGCTGTGCTCTTTCTGTTTCTAGCGCCGCTTTGCGTCAGCTGCATCCTTTAATTCGTTGTTGTAATGGATAAGAAAACTATTTCAAAAACTGTTTCAGAGTTATTGAATGATTTTGGATGAAGCCCCAGCATGTCAGCTGTGAGCCTTCCGTATTTGTTCTTTTTAATATATGAGGAATGAAACAATTGATAAGAGAAGAGCCAGCGCGTTTGGGTTTGTGGCACTTTTTCGGCTCTGGTCTTTCATTATTCTTTTTATTTTGTAGGAAAAATTTGTTTCACCATTTTTAGCTCATCCGGCCAGAAGGGCCCGATGAGCTTATGCCATGCCGTGGCGTCCGTCGTCCGTCCGTCCTTCCGTCCTTCCGTCCTTCCGTCCTTCCGTCCTTCCGTCCGTCCGTCCGTCCGTCCGTCCACAGTTTTCAAAATGCTTCTTCTTCGTTATTTTTCAACCGATTTTGATTCTGATTGTTTCATAAGATAGGGCTAGGAGGGGGATTTAAAACTTCTACACAGAATCGTGAAATTCATTATATATGCTAATTTATGCAAATTTATTCGAAATCACAAAAAATGCTTCTTCTCCTTCATTTCTTGACCGATTTTGATTTGGTTTGCTTTATCTGGTAGAGCTAACTTTGGTACACTAAACTTCTACACAGAATTTTGAAATTTTTCTCCATTAATTAATTATGGTAATTTATGCAAATTTATTCAAAAAATCACAAAAAATGCTTCTTCTCCTTCATTTCTCGACCGATTTTGATTTGGTTTGCTTTATCTGGTAGAGCTAACTTGGTACACTAAACTTCTACACAGAATTTTGAAATTTTTCTCCATGAATTAATTATGGTAATTTTTTATTTATTTATTTATTTATTTATTTATTTATTTATTCATTTATTTTTATTATTTATTTATTTAATTTTTTTATTTTTATTATTATTATTTTTTTTATTTATTTTTTAAAAATTTATTTATTATTATTATTATTTTTTTTTTTTCCCATGTCCCTTCTGGGGCGTCAAATCTATATTTTTTTCACTCTATTTTTTTTTAAATTAATTTTTATGTCCCTTCCAGGGCATCACATTTTTATTTTTTGACCAGTTGAAAAGTGTACCACATGAAATTTGCGATATTTGATGTTGCGAGATGCCGGATGAGCGCTACGTCATTGACGTTCTGGTTATTTTCCCATGTAGACTACAAATGTCTTTGAAAAGAAGCAACCAAAATACATCAAAGTTATTGATACTTTATGCAAGCAGTGCAGGCATTTAGAATGGTTTCATTTTATTTTGCAATGGTTTCATTTTATTTTGCAATGTCAAATTTTGCAAGTGATGTCAAATTTAAAGTATTATTCTGACCCCAAGATTTATAATTTCCCTGTTAGACCTCAGTTTGGAATAGTCATTTTTAAAACCAACGTTTTGCCCCACCCTTGTATCTATTAGTCATTCTGTAGTTTTTTTTTAGTAATATTTGCAAAAGTATAATTTATAGAGTAAATGTATATATTCATGCTATGTCCCTATAAATCAGCTGGTAGATTTTAAGAGCCGGATTTCAGTGACTCGAACTTAACATGAATAAACATCTGTCCTTGTTTTTTCCGTGAAGTTGGATATGGCTGTAATTTAAAAGTAACTTTCATGCTTGGAGAAGGAGAATATCTTTCGAAACTTTTTTGAAACAGTAGAACTTTCTCAAAATAGTATACTCTCCATAAATATAGCCTGTAACAGACAACCTTGTTTTTTCTCAGATTTGTATTTTTAATATAAAACACGTTCAATTTTGAATAGTTAAGGCATATCTTTGTTATAATTACTCAACGCTATTAAAGGTAATGTTCTATCGCAAAGAAATTTAAAACAAACAGGGCTGATAATTCTTACTTGACCAGTAGTACTCATCCCTCTCTTTAAATGGATCTAGTAACATTGTCAAAATCCACATTTCTCTTCTGTTGTAAAGATATGTATGATTGAAGTGTTCAGATTCATAATTATCTACTGGATAATTATAACTGTGTACAAAGTCAGTGCAATGAGTTAGCGAATATCACTTTGCATTTTTGCTCATCACGCAATCATGAGACATTGATTTACCATGGAATTTTCACACATCACTCCATGGACATATCAGATACATTTTATCAACCACTTGCTTCTTTTTGTGCATATGTCAACAAAGTTACTAGATCCCTCTAAACTTGACAAAGTATGAGAGGTAGTCGGATTGTCTGCTGCATTTCCTCTCGGTTTTGGCCAGTAAATACCGCTAGACAAACGATCCAATTTAGACTGGAAATTCGGCATGATGGCATCCCGTTGGTTGTCCATTTACTGCAGCAAAGAATTTTCCTCACCCCTTTTTCTTTCCTCCTTGTTTCCTTCAAAAGCCATTCCCTCCTAAAGATTTAAATTTCTGTAGAGTCAATACATGGAACACCAGGTTCCCTGTATGTACTGGGTTTGTTCCCTTCCAATAAATTTGTGTTTTGCTGTAATATTGACATTTATTAGGCGAATCTGTCATCGGTCCTTTCAATAAATGTTATTATGATATCAGTATTAAATCGGTCCATTATTGAAGATTTCAAAGTCAATTGTCATTGCAGTGAGGGTTAAACACACATTTCTGTTTTATGTTATTCTTAACATTGTCAAAGAATGTTCTCAGACCACCAACTAGGTCTTTGTGACTGCATGTTCACTACGTTAACTAGTACGTGGTGACTTCAGGATCCAAGCTATTGCGCATGTGCTGTTCATGTACTCTCCCATCGACTTTTCCAGTACTAGATGTTAGGCAGTGTTAACAAAATTATCACAGGGCCAATAAAAATAAGCTTTGGGCCACCAAATTTCACTGATGCTTAAATTCCAGTGGCCCGAATGGGCAACCAAACACAACAGAATTTGTAATGTTTATCTTTGTTTTGGGCCACCAGATTTATGTTTTGACTTGCGTGACCTGGCAACAAGGCAAAAAAGGTTACTTTCTAGCATTGTATTAGGACTGCAGATCAGGGGTTCTACCATCCTGGCATCTGTTACAGGGGGGGGGGGGGGGGGGGGAGATGAAGTGAGAGACCCTGGGGCAAAAGCTAGGGGGCATAACAGCTCGACTGTGCTCTATGCTACTGGAAAAAGCTAACATGCATAATATATGCACTGGCATGAATGTACCAGCTCACACTGTTGATACGCGATTAAAAAGTCCATAATGTATTGACTAAGGTGGAATAAGAAGTAGGCAAAGATAAAACAGCCCGTCACCAAACATTCATGTATAATGACCACTCCCATAACACTTCACGTTTTCTTGTTTGAAGTCATCAAATACTGCTCTTGGTTGTGCATCTTTACTCCAATTGATGCGTCATACATTTCCTCTAGTTTCGGAAGTCCTCAAAGAATGATTCTCTATTTACATGTCGCTTTTCTGTACTTATCTATTAGTGTAATGATCCTCATTTCTGATTTATTAATAGATTTACTACTTCAAGACCACATACTCATCTTCTTGTTCACCTTCTTCAAACACTTCTCTCATTTATTAGAGATGTTCCTATTTCTCTTTTGGTATAACTTTTTCTAACAATGTCTATTCAACCCAAATTGGATTGAGTCCACTTGGTATTTTCTTCACAGCAACAAAGAAAATATCTTTTCTCTTTAAATGTCAACTTTCTGTATATATTTATAGCTGCAATGGTCCTCACTTCTTAATAATTAATAATTATATAGGTTTACTACTTCAAGACCATGTCACCTTTTTCACGTTTGACTTTGTCAAACACTTCTCATTTATTAGAAATGTCCATACTTCACTCCAATAATGTACATATTTATCAAAGAATGGATTTATTGTAAATGTCCATACTTCACTCCAGCAGTGTACATATTTATCAAAGAATAAATGGCCAACAGTGTCCATTCAATTAAAATTAGATCGAGTCCACTCGTGATATATTTTCACAGCAACTCAAACACACACTGAGCAACACACTGAGCATCCAGTGTTTAACTTGCTTCGACCATGAAGGGCAAAGTATACTGTGATGTCTGTTCATATATCAGCTTGATTGAAAAAGAGCAAAGAAAATGGGTTTCCAATGGGATTTATCAACTTCTGAATTCATTTTTCACTAGTAAATATGTCCAGAAATATGTTCCCCCCAATGCAGGAATTCGTTTTTAATTTTAGGGGGCTACTTTTCCAATCTGATGGACATCCAGAAATTGTTCACATATAAAATTAATACCCTATGGTAATTTTAGGGGCTACCTACTGATTTCAGGGGGCTATTTTGAAAATTAAGGGGCAAAATTGCCTTCAGCCCCATATATTTCCTACCCCGCCCCCCGCCCCCCCCCCCCCCCCCCCCCCCCCCCCCCCCCCAAAAAAAAAAAAAACTCTGTGTGGGATATGACCATGAATTTGCTGCTAATGCAATTACATTTTTTACATTAATTTATGGAGTCCTTGACACTTGTGTGAATTGTTTGCATGATAACGTTGTGTATGACACTTCTAAAACACATGTCTTTTTTTGCCTGTAGTGATGGCAATTAAAATTCCATAAATACATTTGATCTGATTTGATTGATTTATTTCCAAACTTTTTGCAAAAAAATAACATGTTAAAATGCAAAGTACAAAGGTATATACAAAATAACAGAAAGAAATATTGAATTGTACAATTTATTTATCAGTAACTTAAGAAAATACTAATGATGATGATGATGACGATGAGGATGATGATGACAAGAACAATGACAATCATGATGATGATATGTTGCTAATGGTGATGACAACGATGATGAGGATGATGAAGAGAATGGGGAATAGGATAATAATCATTTCTATATCTATTTCAATTCATTCTGTTTTTGCTTGTCTGTTCTTTATTTATATATCTTTTTAAAATTGTATTTTTAGCATTCATTTTATTCTGATTTTGTTTGTCTGTTCTTTATTTTTCTACAGAATAACACAGTATGGGAATCGGACCCCTGTACGTTATGTTCGTGTCTGGGCGAGATTGTATCGTGTTCACCAAAGCAGTGCAGAAATCCGGAGTGCGACTTTACAAGGGTGAGAAATTCATGTGTCTGTTTGTGTGTTTGTGTTCTTGTCTGCATTTGTCTCAAAGTATGTATATTATGTCACTTTGTGTGCATTTATTTATCCATATCGAGATCCCTAACCAACCCCCTTCAACATTTGTATATCCATTTGGATGCACAGAAAACAACTCGCTAAAAACCACCCTAAAAAGAAACTGCCTTGGACCGAGACTACTCCCCTATATATACCAGGCGCTGGGCCATAATTGTCCTCTTTCATTTGCGACGCCTTAGAGACAGTCACGCTGAAAATCGCGCTCTTACATTTGATTCTAAGAATTTTCGTAGCAGTCTACAATCTAAAGTAAGACCGTTCTTTTTCTATCTATCAGTGTAGCGCAATAACCCTATTTGATTTGTAAGTCCTTGGACCTTGTCAGAAGCGATTTTGAGACCATTTTCGGAGCTTTCTGTTAGGTTTTTCTGGCGCTCCGTTGGTGGTTAAGAAAATGACACATGCGTGAATTTTCGGACGGCTCGCGGTGGGAGTGTTCCCCCGTAGTTACGGGCGAGATTCGGTCCGAGTTTTCACTCTCAGTTAAATTTTTTTCTCGGGGTTTTATACCTCGGGTCATGTATAAGATTGATTTTTATTTGGGCTTGCTCGGCCCCCTCGTTCGGGGGGTCTTGCGTCTTGGCTCGTGTATAATGTTGCTTCCTCTCTTTCCATGGCCGTCAATCATTTCGGAGACGTTGTGCTCGATTCATGAATGATGTTGAAAGTTTTTTATTTTTTAATTTTGATGTCATGTTCGTATTCTTGCATGCCCGCCATTTTGTTTTTATAACCTTGTTGTGGTGTGTGTTGGTTCGACCTCGGGGTCGTGGCTTGTCCTTTGTTGGCCTTTGTTTTGTTGAGGGGGGGGTGGTGCCTCGTCGGGGTCACCATGGGTTGAAACATGTCTTGGGGAGAGGTGGTGTCGGGGTTCTTGGCCCCTCCACCCCCTTCCCCCCCCCCTCCCACCCCCCCCCTCCCCCACACTTTAAAAAAAAAAAAAAAAAAAAGTGCGGGGGTGCCCTCGAAGGGACAAAAAAAAAAAAAAAAAAAAAAAAAAAAAAAAAAAAAAAAAAAAAAAAAAAAAAAAATAATAATTGAATGTTTATGGGGGGATGCTAACCTCCCTTTTTTCCTTTGGTTTTTTTCTTACCTTGTTCCTTTGTGCATCTAGGTATGACATCGGATGATGGTTGGGTGGACGTCTTGTCGGCCTCGTCCGGCGAGGGTCAAGAGACGGGGAGTTTGAGGCCGGGTTCCCTTCCCCCGGGTCGTTCAATGTCGGTTCCGGGGGAACCAAATTTAGAATCCCGTGCTACTAATTCGCGCCTCACGGATGGGCGAAGCAGTAGCTGTGGCACCCAGGGGTATCCTATGGCTAGAGGGTTAGTAGGGTCTCCTGAAGACGGTCCCCCTATCATCGTAGGGCCCGGGGATCGTGGCGTCAGCCGGGGTGCCGTCCCCGGTTGTAATTCGCCTATGATGTCCGGCTTTGGTCACGGTGAGCAGTTCAAGACTCGGGCCATTTCTCACCACACACGTAAGTCCTCTCGCAAGCCGGGTAAGTCCGCTCTTTCCATAGCTTTTGACGGGCGCGGGACTCCGCGCCCGGTGCACTCGAAAGGTCGCACCCAGCATGGACGAGTGACTTCTGCTCCCGGGATTCCTGGCCGAGGGAGGTCAGTCCCCACTAGACCAAGGGTAAGTTCCCCTAGTTTCGCGGCTGTTTCGACCGCTTCTCGTGTTACTTATAGCGCGGCCCCCCCGGGGGGGGCCCTTGCAGCAGCGTCTCATCCCCCTCGGGTTGGGGGTGAGGCCCTTTCTGTACCCCGGACCCCACGGGGGGTTCCGGGGCTTATTCATTCTTCTTCCTTCCCAGGGGTTGGATTAGGTTTTGGGGGGTTGGGTGCCCCTTCCGTGGCCCCGTCTTCTTCGCTGGGGGCTCCGCCCCCGGTTCGTCAGGTGGCTGATGAGGTGAGGGCTGCCCCTTCCCGTGCGGCTGGGGTGGGTGTGCCCCTTTCTCCTGGTAACGAGGAGTTGATGCGGCTTTTCCAGGAATTTCTGGCGTCTCGTTCGGTCCCGTCCTCTTCGCTTCCCGTGGAGGCTGGCCCCTCCGTGCCCATGGATGTACCGGATGGGGAGTCCTTTCCGTTAGAGTCGGAAGAGGAAGAGGAGGAGGTGGATTCTCCGCGTGCTCTCCAGGTCGGCCGCGCGGCAGAGGCGCTGATCAATTTCTTTTCTCCGGCGGTTACAGAGGCGGAGTCGGTTGTGCCTGTTCCCCAGCAGCGGATTTTTCAGTCGGCGTCCCCCCCGGATTCGTCGGGTATTCCGGTGACGGCGGATTTCCTCCGGGAACTGGAGGCGGTGGCGGAGTCTTCGAGACCGGTATCCGGGACCGTCAAGCCGGCCGCCATTGTCCCTACTCATCATGTGTCGGCTTTTGGTATTCGTCTGGAGGACCGTGACAGTTACTTCACGGTTCCTAAACATTCTCCTGCCCTCCTCGCTCTGGCTTCCTCGTTGAGCGGGTCCAGGGCGACGGGACTGCAGTCTGCTTCCTTCCGGTCAGCCGATCGCACTTGGTCTAATGTGTCCCTGGCAGCCCGGATGGCTCTTCGTCTATCGGTATACTCTGTATCTCTGCAAGACATTTTGAACCGCGCAGACGCGCTCGAGATGTGCTCGGAGGACCGCGAGTCGACGTTCAACTTGATCCGGGCGGTGGAGGAGCTCCTTTTCGACCAGATTGCTCGAGTAGTGTTCCTGGCCTGCCGCCAGCGTCGGGGTTTGGCCCTTGAGGCCCTGGGCTTAGGTCGCCTCATTCCCACGCCTGCCGTTGCGGCTATTCCCTTAACGGGTCCGTTTTTGTTTGCGGGAGAGTTGGACAACGCCCTCGATGCCGAGGTGAGCACGGCCAAGAGAGCCTCGGAGGTGGCCGGGCGTCTCCGCCCTTTCCGTAACCGGCCGTCTCGCCGGGAGGGCGCCTCTCCGAGGGCCTCTGGATCTTTTCGTGGTTCCGGTCGGCGGCGTACGTCCCACGACTCCAGAGCGACTCGTGCTCCGGCCCGAGGCGAGGTCGTTGCCCGTGACGGACCTCCTGCGTGGGGTGGTCCCTTCCCCGGTCGTGGTTCCTTCTCCGGTCGTGGTTTCTCCTCCGGTCGTCAGCCTGCCCCGTTTCGTGGACGAGGGGCGGCTAGGCGCCCTAGAGGTGGCAGACGTGGCCGTCCTGCCTCCTTTGGCCAGTCATGACGGTGGCGTAGTGGCGAGTGTGGCCTCGGGGCCAGTGGGAGGCCGCCTTTCCGGCTTCCGGGAAAGGTGGGCAGACATCTCCGTGGACTCGTTCGTCCTCTCCACGGTCGCGCAGGGCTTGCGCATCAGTCTACTGCCCTCCTTCCCCGGTACCCTTCGTTTCCCCACGGCTCTGCCGCAGTCGCAGGTGCGGCGAGCGGCGGTTTGGGCGGAGATCGACTCACTTCTGGCCAAGCGGGCCATTGTGGAGGTGGTCGACTCCCCGTCGTTGTGCCTCTCACCGGTATTCCTGGTGCCCAAGCGGACAGGGGATTTCCGGTTAATCCTGAACTTAAAAAGATTCAATCGTTTCGTCCCGGATGTTCATTTTCGTATGGAGACCCTCGCTTCCATCCTCCCCCTCCTCGAGCCGGGCGAATGGGCAGCGTCCATAGATCTCTCCGATGCGTACCTCCATGTCCCCGTCCATCCGCACTGCTGGCGGTTCCTGGGGTTCCAGGTAGGACTGCGGACCTTCCAGTATCAGGTCCTCCCCTTTGGCCTGAAGTCCTCTCCCAGAGTTTTTTCCAGGTTGGTGTCGGCAGTGGCGGGGTTCCTTCGGTCTCGAGGGATCAAAATTTTCGTCTACCTGGACGACTGGCTGGTGGTGGCCCCTTCGGAGGCCGCTCTCCGCCGGCACCTTGCAGAGACCCTCGAGCTAGTCAGATCGTTGGGCTTCCTCATCAACGAGCGGAAGTCGGAATTGACTCCCTCCCAGACCCCAGTGTTCCTGGGGGCCGAACTCAACCTAGTGTCCCAGCTGGCCCGCCCTGCGGCCCACCGAGTGGCGGCAGTCCAGGGCGTCGTTCTCCGATTACGTTCGAGCCCCACCTCCCCGGCGGAGTTGTGGCAGGTTTTTCTCGGCCACCTCACCAGCTTGGTGGACCTAGTGCCAGATTGCCGTCTCTTCATCCGGCCCGTGCAGATGTTCCTCCAGGCCTACTTTCGACAGGCCGTGGACTCCCCTCGAACCCAGGTGCCATTCACCGACGAGGCCAGGAGGGCCTGTGCGGTGTGGGCGGACCCTCAATTCCTTTCGCAGGGGAAGGCGTTCAGAAAGCCCTCCCCCTCGGTGACAGTGACCACCGATGCCTCAAAGATTGGGTGGGGGGCGTACATGGGAGACCGCTACATCTCGGGGCTTTGGTCCCCCCTCCAAGCGGACCTCCACAGCAACATTCTGGAAATGTATGCAGTGAGACTGGCCCTTCACGAGTTTTTCCCGTCCTTACGGGGGCGAACAGTCAGAGTGGTCTCAGACAATTCCACAGTAGTGGCGTATGTAAACAGGCAGGGGGGCACGAGGTCCCTCCCGTTGTGTCGCTTGGCACTGGACCTGTGGACCTCCTGCCGGGAACACGGCGTGGTCTTGCTAGCAGTCCACGTACCAGGAGACCACAATGTAATTGCGGATTTCCTTTCCCGCGGCCGTTTCCTTCCGTCGGAGTGGCATCTCCACCCAGTAGTTTTCAACCAAATTTGCAGGTCCTTCCCGTGTCCGGGGGTAGACCTGTTCGCGTCGGCCATAAATCGCCAACTAGACGCGTACTGTTCGCGGGCCCGGGATCCCCGAGCCTGGGCGGAGGATGCGTTCTCCGTCTCGTGGCAGGGGATCCGGGGCTATGCCTTCCCCCCCTTCCCCCTCATCCCCCTGGTGCTTCGGAAGGTGGTGGAAGACAGGGCCGAGCTGCTGTTGGTGGCCCCGATGTGGCCGGCCCGGCCCTGGTTTCAGACTCTAGTATCCTTGTTGGTAGCGCTGCCTCGCAGCCTTCCCCCTCGGGTGGATCTGGTGGTGCAGCCGCTGTCCGGCCTCCCCCACCCGTTCCCGCGCACGCTCAGATTGGTATTGTGGCCTCTGTCCGGGTGTCCGCGGGCCAGGACGGCCTTTCAGAGCGCGCTGCAGATTTCATCGCATCATCATGGCGTCTTTCAACAAGACGGACCTACGATTCTCGTCTCTCCCGGTACGGAGTGTGGTGCAGGGAACGGGGGTGTGATCCCCGTACTGCCCATTTAGGGAAGATAGTGGATTTCCTAATTGAACTATTCGATGAAGGTCTGGCGTTAGCCACGGTGCGGGGGTACCGCTCGGCCATCGGGGCGGTGCATGCTGGCTTCCCCGATGGTTCCACGGTAGCCTCTAACGAATCGATATCCCGAATTATGAAGGCGTTTTTCATCAAACGCCCGCCCTCCAGGTCCCTGGTGCCGTCCTGGGACCTGACTCGCGTGCTCCAGGCCCTGGCCCGCGCCCCGTTCGAACCTATGGCGGAGGCCTCTCTGAAGCAGGTGGCAGTGAAGACTGCGTTCCTTCTGGCGATTGCTTCGGGCCAGAGGCGGAGCGCCCTCCATGCCCTGTCCCTGGCGAAGGGACATGTGCGGTGGGAGAGGGGTGGAGTTAGACTGATCCCCTCCCCTGGATTCATAGCGAAAAATCAAACAGCGGGTTCCCCTCCGGTTGAGATTTTCCTCCCCACGATCTCCTCGCTCTCATCGGTGCGGGCGGACCGTCTTTGGTGCCCGGTTCGAGCTCTGCGCTGGTACATCAAACGTACCGAGTCAGTAAGGTCCTCCCCTGTCCTTTTCATCTCCTCAATCCGTCCTCATCTCCCCGTTTCAACGGCCACTGTCTCACGATGGCTGGTACTGGCGATCCACGCAGCAGGAGATGACGCGCTGGTGCAATCACCTGCCCATGCCCACGAAACCCGGGCGATGGCTGCTTCGTGGGCTCTCTTTAACGGAGCTTCCGTGGACGAAATTAAACGGGCGGCTTACTGGGCGTCATCAAACACATTCGTGTCATGCTACCTACGGGACGTGGTGGCCGGACGTCCGTCCTTTGCTGAGGCGGCTCTGGCGGCTGGCTCCATGTAGTATGCGTGGGCCGACCCCTCCTCCAGTCAGTAAGTGTACTTCATTTATATTATTTGTGTGGGTCAGGGATTATACAAATGTTGAAGGGGGTTGGTTAGGGATCTCGATATGGATTAAATGAATCTTAGTGATTTCATTATCCATTAGAGATACTAACCAACCCCCTTCATAAATTCCCTCCCGTCCTCCCCGCGTCGGTAGTCGTGCGCAATTGAAAGAGGACAATTATGGCCCAGCGCCTGGTATATATAGGGGAGTAGTCTCGGTCCAAGGCAGTTTCTTTTTAGGGTGGTTTTTAGCGAGTTGTTTTCTGTGCATCCAAATGGATATACAAATGTTGAAGGGGGTTGGTTAGTATCTCTAATGGATAATGAAATCACTAAGATTCATTTAATTTATTTTGTGTTTATTGTTTTGTCGTGTGTGTTTGTGTTATTGTTTCGCTGCATGAACATGTATGTGTATGTATATTAGGGTATGTATGTATGTGTGTGTTTTTTTGTCTGTTTAGTTTGTGTGTGTGTATGTGTGTGTGTGTATTCGTTCGTATTTGATGTATGTATGTATGTTTGTATGTACATGTTTAGTATGTCTGTTTATCTGTATTTGTTTGTGCTCATGTTCATGGTTATGTGTACATTAATGTGGTTATGTGTGCATGTCAATACCTGCATTCTTTCTCATGCCAAAGTTGCTGGAGGGTGGAATATGCCCTCAAAGTGATTCATCATCAGTGACATTTATGACACATTTTTATCTCTCTCATATCTCTGTTTTATTTCTCATGTTGTAAACCTAAGGGGATAATATATGATTTCCAGTCTGAGTGCTGATGGTCAAAAAGGGGTCATGAATGAGAAATCAGGGGTTTGGGGAAGAAACTAGATAGATCTTTCTACCTGAGAATCACATTTAGATCTAAAACTGTAGGCTGTAAGATCTAGAAGTTTGTAATATTCATTGCTACACTAGCCATTTAAAGTTTTTGGCTGCCAAATGAAGATGATATATATCTACTTCATACTTTATACTAGTGTATATTGTTGTGTGTGGTTATATTTAAGTTCTGGTTATGGTTAGATTGAGATTAAGCTAAACCAATAGTTTGAATGTTAAGTTAAATGTTATACAGTGGTGAAGATGTGGTTTGGTTTCAAGTTGACAAATGATGGAGAAGTTTATGTTCAGTATCATTAAGTTGAAGGAATTGGTGAAGTTAATGTCTACTTAGTTCTTATGTTGAAGTGTTAGGATAAGGTTTTAGAAATGGCAAACATTTGTAAAGGCTAGGTAAGGTTTGAGGTAGAATTTGGGTTAAAACAAATGCTATGGTCATCCACCAGAGCAAACTGTATAATATCTTGGAATCAATCAACCCCTTGACTACGGGAACCGGGTGGGCTATGTGCAAAGTCTATGGGGTTTCGCAAATCACAAAGGGAACGGGTTAATTTAAAGAATGTGCCAGGGAGAATGAGCAGAATTTCATTTTAGATTGAAAGATTAGGGTAAGATGTCGGTATTGGAGCTCTTGTCAGTGGAGCAATTATCTGGGAATTGAAAGAAGGTGTCAGAGAAGTGACATGGTTGGAATTGAGGTGTCCTTCAAGAAAGGGATGGACTAGTGAAAGATTCAGACCTTGGCTATTGGATACAATCAGTCTCGTTTCCAGGCTTGTAAACATTTATTTTGTCAATGTTCATCTAGAGCTCAACTTGGAATGTTCTATCCGTGTCAGGCTGGTAAAACAATTCCTCTAAGTTTGTGATGGCCCGTGGCCTGAAACAAAAAGTTACTTGCCCCTAAATTATGAAGGATTGATTTGCAACTTTCTACCAAAGTGGGGGATGTATATGGAAAAACATGAACTTTATTTTCAAAACTTGAAAGGAAATTAAAGTCAATAAGCTCAGGACCTAGACTAAAGGCCACCAGATGTCTTCTATTCCGCCTCCTTGGAGTCTTCCAAGGCGGAAAGAAGTAAGGAGACTTATTTTGGGATTTCCTCTATGCCTAAAATGTTACTCGGTCAATTGGGATTTACTGGGGGCGGGCATTTCCTAATCTCCTCTGGAGTCTGGATTAGTGTGACATTGACCATTGGGAAGTGTTTTTGAGTACAAGATTTGTAATATGACTTCATTTGGGAACTACTTTTGATTGTTGCATTGATGAAATCCTGCCCATGTATGATTGTAATTTTGATAGGGTTGCAAAGCAGGGTTGGGAGGTTGGGGTTCGGGACTAATAGCCCCTATGAGAGATTTGCTGTTCATTTTGTTTATTGGAGGGATTGGTATAATTATGATCTCATGTCCAGTCAGTAATCTGGTGCAGCAACCTTTCATTAAGAACTATATTTATAATGCTAAATATACTCATTGCGGATATAGTATCGGAAATATTATCGTTAGTGATATTCGTTTGTCTCGCAATGTATGGTCAACAAAGAATCTAAAAGATCACAACGTTTCGTGCGCCGCTGCAACACTTCGTCAGGTGATACAAATCTACTGTAAGCAAGGGAATCTAGCAGCGCGCTATCCCGCATGAGCGAGTACGTTCCTAATTGGTCAATAACGGACAAGGCCTATTGGCCTATTGGCTCCAATTAGGAGCGTACTCGCTCATGCGGGATAGCGCGTTGCGCCTACCGCCGGGTATATATTCCCTTGCTCACAGTAGATTTGTATTAATGCTGTAACCGATCATCGGATCGGCATGCCGATCCCGATCCGATCATGGTTGATCGGATCATTTTTGCCGATTTCCGATCATGCAGAAAAAATCGGAAAAAAATCGGATCGGAAAAAAAAAAGAAAAAAAAAAAATATCCCCAAAAAACATATTTTGGGAATATAAATTAATACCAAAGCAACATATTATATCCATATGAATAAGCCCAAGGTAATCTTGTATGGTTATGCTTTCATTTAAAACTGATTACCTCTCCTTTCACAAAATTTCGCGCCGATTCTGAGCTTAGTCCCATGTGATTCTGAAAGGTTACGGCAAATTGATCACATGGGACTAAGCTCAGAACGTTTGGGTAGAACGTCAAATTGGCAACACTTCTATCATATACTATTTTAGTCTTACTGCTGCCTCATAATGAAAGAAAACACAAGTGTCTTTCTGTGGCATACTTCCTGCATACTTCCAATTTCCCACTTTTTTGTGGCAGATTTGCCGCATACTTGCTGCATACTTATAATTTTCCTCTTTTCTGTGGCAGTCTGCCGCAGACTGTTCCTGCGGCATACTGGTTTGCGGCAAGTCTGCAGCATACTTGCCGCATACTTACAATTTTCCTCTTGTCTGTGGCAGATCTGCCGCAGACTATTCCAGCTGCATACTGGTATGCGGCAAGTCTGCCGCAAAGCTTCTTTTTGCCGCACACTTCGGCATACTCTTTGTCGCAGACTAAAAGTATGCGGCAGATCTGCAGCAGATCTGCCGCAGATCTGCCGCATACTTTTTACTTTCCTATGGGCTGCGATCCGATTTTCATCGATCAAATTTTGCCGATCCGATCAAACGATCCGATCATCAAGGTCAGTTACAGCACTAATTTGTATCACCTGACGAAGTGTTGCAGCGGCGCACGAAACGTCATGATCTTTTAGATTCCTTGTTGACCATACATTGCGAGACAAACGAATATCACTAGCGATATTATTTCCGAAACTATATTCATGTTGGTGTACCACTGAAATATTGTCATGTGTGGAGATGTACAGGGTGGTCCAAACTTGCCCAGACATTTGCAAGTTAGTTAGTTAAAATGTGTACACTACATACAACCGAGTAAGTGTGTATTTCACACTAGGTGCAAGACGTTCCCAAGAGGGCACTGCAAGTCTAATTAATTAATTTTAACTACCTATACAAAATATTGTCCTTGACTCAAACTAGTCACTTCTGCAATTTAGTTCATCTATTTCCCCCCGAAAGTTTAATTATATATCATACATGTACATAATTGACATACACCCTTGAGGGGCTCTTTGGAAATGGCATATTGTAAGGACAAAACTAGAAGAAAAAAAAAATTATAAATAATTTCTCATGACCTTCTGCATTCACATGCTTCCAATTTGATATATCCAAGTCATTTCAGGTTACAAATGTGGGGGTAGTTATAGGTGTGAGAACACAATTATGTACTTGACACTACTGGTCCAAGCCAGAAAAATGTTACTTAAATCAAAGAGTTTCTAGTGGGCACTGGTAGCTGGCTCCCCCCCCCCTTCAATTTATGAAAGTCATATATTGGTAGCCACATTGGGCATGATCACAGTTTTGATCAATAAATGTCCATTGGAATGTCAATATATTGATTAGCCTGCACCTATTTGGTTTAAAATGTTGTGTATGAATTACACAACCTATTGCAAAGTGTTTTACATCTATTTAGTATCAAACAACGATACCATAACATATTAGCATGTGTTCTTCTCTGCGTGGTGGTCCCTTGTATTACAGTTTATCTGCCAAACATTCATTGTGTGATCCGAGGAAAGACTACTACAATGGTTAGGAATACCCTAGATTATTTGTTTTCCTTATTTTATGCGAGGATTGTTTACATAAAAGCACAAATAACTCGGCATGCTGCATTGCCGAACCCAAATATGGATAATAATTCATTCACGTATCTTCATTGTTATTCAGGTATTCTTTTTGTCGTACCCGATCTCCCACAAAATACTATATTTTAAAGGGAATATCTAAGTAGATCATAGTATTACATGTACAGTATACACATTACTTAGTTCAATGGACAAAGTTACTGTGGCTATTCTGGTCCGTGGGGAGTTGAGAAAGTGCACAAGATAATTGTGCTTGTCTGAACTATACCTATTGACCAGGGATTATAATAATTAAAGTACTTCAAAGCCGTTATTAATTTTATTCCTGTTAAAGAAATCATCTGTTATCGCATATTTCATTCAAACCCTTATTTCTCATTCTTTCTCTTGAATGACATCCATACATGTCAAAATGTGCAATAATACTCATTTCAATTGACCAATAATTCAAAGTGTTGTCGCATTTTAGAGGGTGCTTTTAACCCATTCCCTTCAAGTTTCTGAAATCCCCATTGACTTTGTGCACAACACACTCGGTTCCCTTGGTCAAAGGGTTAATAGACTTCATATTTGGATTTGCAAATCAGGGCCCTGTTTCATAAAACTTTTCCAATTGTTGTAAGTGTCCAATTATTGTAACTACTATGGCAACATCTAAAATGCTTGATGCTGATTGGCTGTTGCCATAGTAGTTACAATAATTGGACACTTGCAACAATTGGAACAGTTTTATGAAACAGGGCCCTGTTGCATGGTGCCATCTTGTCAAAGCCTTGTGCGAGGTGTGTTACGAAGTGTAGCATTTCAAAGAGTGCCCTCGACATCCCTCTACAGGCATGACCAATCTTTAAATTCAGGAAGAGACAAGATGTTATTTAACTGAATCACAAATATTTATACTTGCCTGAAGGTATCCAATGCAATTGTCACAATAAATTGTGTTACTTACATTTTCACATCCTTCCTCCTTGAATCACTTCATAAGTGACACACCTTCCCTTTGTAGTTTGTTTGATTGTCTTTTTGAAAAATATTGTTTTTATATAAGAATAAATCGAAAGAAGGATAACAGATTTACATTCATGTCTGATGTCTGTATCCCCCCCCCCCCCCCCCAAATGTTTGTTGTTGTTTAGTTTGTTTAAAAGTACATCTATTTGATTGTATTCTGTATAATAGTTTAATTTCTGTTAATAGCCTTTTCTAATAGCTTTTCTATTGTAGTATATATCATTTGAAATATTTCTGTACATTTTACATCATAAGAAGTCGTTTGCGGCAGTTTGCAGTTATCTCAGAGATTCCCATGATACTTACACGTTCATATGAACTATTACTTAGTCTTTAGAGCATGCATTTTCATAACAAGGCAAAATTGTGTAGTTTGATAAAAAAATATATGAATAGCGACGATCATAGAATTTGTTCCTATTAAAATTCCTAATTGCATACATATCGGTTCTTAAAAAGTGTTATCAGTTGTGGCTAGGTAGACACCCACATCAAAAGAGATTGAACCGTCTAATTTGGGTTATTCCTAATTATATTACTTAAACAAGGTCATCATCATAATCACATAAAATTGGTTTTTGCCTCAAGTTATCACTCTTGCCTCAAGTTATTACTTTTGCGGAGAAGTAACTTAAATTTGTTTGAACTTTGATACAACCTCTTCACCACATTTGATAGTTCTGTTATCAAGTGATGAATAAAGTAGATTCCTCAACAGAATCATTACATATAGCTGGAAGTCATATTATTGTGAATTTTGGATGATCTCTGCCGCTCTTTATACCACAAATGTTGTTAAAAATAATGAACTTACTAACTACTCATATAATAATACACCTAATTTTAATGAGATGGTTAGAAAGATCACTTTGAATGGAAACCACAAAAAGAGATAACAACATGGTGATGATTTTCTTTTCGTTACACTCACATATTTTGAAAATGTAAGATGTAACCATTAGTCTGTAGTCAAAAGATTAACCCTTTGTTACCCACAGTATTATGGTCAAAACCATTTCCCCATAATATGTTTCACTGTATTAGTTTGTATTGAAGGGGAAATATTGTCATTTTGTTCTTGAGAACTGATTACAATAATGTCCTTAATATCTATATCTGTTGTAAATATTTACTAATAGATTATGAGCAAAATTACTTGCATTGGTTCATTATTAATTAATAAATTTGCCTAATTTGCCAATTGGTTGTGCTATGTAATAATTTGGGGAGATTGTCATTTTTGTAACCCACTCAGGACTGGTCCCAAAAGGCATGGGTCCATGAAGAATACATGTTATAGCAAAATCAATCAGTTCTAAGCCGGGTTAACTGGAGGAAATTTTAAATATGCTCCTTCAATTTTGAATTTCACATTGCAGCAAAAGTGAATATTGGACTCGTTACCACAAATTCATAGAATACAAAAGTTCAAATCAACTTTATTTCAGTTTCATATAACCAGTTATTATCAAAATTGCCTACTAATTTGTTTTGCTAAATGAATTGATCTTATCTAAAAAAATACATTTTCCCCTTTAGCATTGGAAATACAAAGACTCACCTGTTTAACAGGCACAGAATCTTCTTTTTTATTCCGTGAATTGCTACAAATATATCTTTTATATCTATCCTATAGTGGACTTGTCTTGAACCGGCAATAAACTACATGTATATGACTTTGTTGAATCACATGGGGTTTTTCATTCATTCACCTTTTGTCCCTTTTGCTATTTCTTTCCACCCCCCTTCCCCATTTATCGGGTAACTGGCGGCGAGACCGCAAAGTATTTCCAATAAACTATCAATCAAAATTATCAACAAGACTGGAGGCACGGTTTTAGCGGTTCCTTCCTATTTGCGACACGGGGGACAAAGACGGGCGATTCGAGTTACATGAAGCCGGGGATTGAGGGGGGTAACGTTCGCAGGAAATGGTAGCCTTAAATAATGAAGAAAAGTGGTCAGAGCCTAAAGCAAAACCTCAACCATTTTCTCTAGCTACTTTTAAAGGGTTTGTAGCAAATACAATATTTTCCTCATTTATGTACCCAAATTTATCTAAAATTTATTTGAAAACGTTCTAAAAGCATTAAATATACAATTTTTTGTCCTGTATTTGTTTAGAAAAATTTTTAAAGTGAAAAGATACTTTTAAAATGTTCTTAAAGTATCAATACAATATTACATGTTAGTTTTGTCCGAAATGACATTGAAATCTTTGTGTGTATTTCACTTACAATTTATAGAATGGTTACCTTTAAGAGTTCCTTTTAATATGCAAACTATGTGCATACAGTCTCCATTTGTAAATAGCCGCTAATGAGGGTGTACTGTAAGTGGTAGCTTGGAGCGTTTTCAGATTGCACCAAACCAGAGGCTTCAATTAACCTTCCGAACTCTCCCATTCTCTGTTGTGTAAAAAATGCAATTTAGTAAGTAATAAAACTCTTGAATAATCTACCTATTTTGTTGCTGCATTAAACTTTATGATATTTGTTTGAATTTTGTTATTAGCTTAAAACTCACAAATAATCTTCTTATTTTGTTACTGCATTAAACTTTATGGTATTAGTTTAAATTTTGTTTATAGCTTGCATTTCCTTTCCTTCTTGTTCCTCTCCCCTTCCTAAACCGTTCAGTGAGATGTATATCATACTTCCATTGAAGTAAAAGATGCAATCAATTGTAAAGTTGCAATTAATTGTACTTGGCAGATCATGTAACTAAATGTGCAAATATGATTGGTTGAAATCCACACATTTTCTGACTTACAATCAATTGTAATTAATTGTAAATATAACAGAACTACCTAATTTCAAGTGGGTGTTATATTTACCCTCATCTATTTAATGGAAACTGTTCAGATGATTTGTAAATTGCAGATGCCCCCTTTGAATAATTTGAATAATTTAACTGGAGTTCCCCTTTACATCTTCCCCCTAATAACCAGAGACCACTACAGATACCAACATCATCACCATGGGTTACTAAATGGTTAAGCTCTGCTATTTTATGGTTATTCATATTTGAATAAAAAGAAGTAAACACGTTAGTTGTAATATGAATCATGCACTAGTAAAAACATGTAAAACTCAGATATATGTAGGTACATTTCACCACTCAATTCACAATATCTGATAGTGCCCCAGGGTCTTGACAGCATAAGTTATGTCCACTTGTGGTCAACTTGACCCTAGGACAAATGAGATAGATCTTCAAAGAAAAGTTAGACCTTGTTGAATACAAAAATGAAAAGGGTAACTTTTGTTTCATTTGGGACTTTACCAAAGAGAGAAGATTGATGATTTGCCAATGAGGACAAGTGTTGAGGGAATAATCACATACTCCCATTATCCATAATACTGAAATCAGACTATTCTTTTTTCATGAAATAAAATGGATTGATAAATGAATTGAATATGACAGAAGATGGATTAGACAAGTGAGTGTGTCAAATTGTGATATCAGAATTTAATTTTGTGAAGGTGATGCGAAATAAGTGAATAGTTTCACGCAAATAATTGTGTGATCACGTTTTCTGTGTTTCAGACATTTTGTATTAACAAAAAGATTTTATTCCTTGGTCAATTTGAGATGAGATGGATTGAACAGTGAATTGAATAGGACAGATGACAGATTAAACTAACCATCACGTTGTGATATGAGAATTTAATTTTGTATGAAGGTGATGTCGTATAATTAAATAGTTTATTATTCATTGTGTTGTCATGCAAAGAAATGTGTGATTACATAACCTGTTTTTACTAACATTTTGTTGGACACAGATTTTACATCTTTGAGCAACATTTGTATTAAATATATTATAACAATCCTTTTTACATTAACCATATTTTTCTATGTTTTTAAAAATACATTTTTTGTATGTGTTCTTCTTATTTTCAGGGGGAAATTTTAAGAATATCAGCCAACAAATGCTGCCCAGAGTGTGCCTCCAGCGCTGGGTCCTGTGAATACCAGGGGGAGATTGTAGGGGTAAGTATCTTAATGCTCCCCAGGGAGTGGAGATAGTGCACACAATTGTATCCTATTCGTTGAGCGTTGTAATAGAGATGATATTGTATCATATTAGACACTGTATAAATCAAATCTTGATTTTAGAGGTAAGTATTTTAATGCTCCTCAGGGAGTGGAGATAATGCACACAATATGTGTGGGCTGGCATTGTATCTAAGGACTGGGGTACTATTTTTGTCAAGGCTGCAATAGAGATGATATTGTATCATATATAAAGGCATTGTATAAAATCAAATGTATTATTATTACTCAGATGCAGGGAAAATAAGATTTAATTTTTTATTTGAAGAATTCTGTGATTTACACACTGAAAGCAGTTTTGGTGGCAGGTAAAATATAGTTTACATTCCATACATGTCATAGTTGGCCATGCATTGAACCATTGTGAACTGGTTGTAATGATGAATAATGTGTTCATATGACGAAACGGGCATTTTAGATTGGAGAATAATAACAGACAAATTCCTAAATGGGATGGTATGAACATTTCAAGCTGCCCCTCAGTTTTGTTGTCAATCTTTATGGCAAGAATCGTAAATATCCCATCTCTAGAGCTTACATTCTCAATTTCGCATTTGAAAACAAGAAATATATGTTGATGTGTTCAATCATGATAGATTGTGTGGCCTTGGCAATGTGAGGAAACAGGTGTTTTTCATTTTTTGAAAACAGATATGTATGTATAAATAAAATCCCTGAAGAAGCCTTATCTATGAAAATTTGAAAAACTGTTTCCTGACAGGTGTTTATTTCACTTTTTGTACTTATATACATGTGGGCCATTCTTGGTCACGTGTGTGACCCAAAACATGACAAATTTTGAAATGGGATGCTTATATTTCAGTAAGTATGAGACTATAATGGTTTTTACTTCATATGTGACTTGAATATGTTGTAGTCTTTCAAACTTAACACAAAAGATTTTATAAGGATTACGTAACTCAATGTCAGAGGTCAAATGGCATGGGTCACGTGTGTGACTTCGCACGGAGCGCTTTTTTTCATACCTAAATTTCATTTGGAAAATTCTTTAAAATATGAATAGCTATAATGTTCATCTTATTACCAGAGAAGTACTATACATTTGTAAGTACAACAATAGCAATGAATGAAAATTATATCAAACCGTTGTTTTTTTATAGTACTTAATTATGTAGCAACGTCTGGTCACGTGTGTGACATTTTGGGGTGGTCACGTGTGTGACATGTACAATATGAATGGAAAAATGGGAATTTTATAATATCGGGTTTAGAAAAGAATGAAAGGTTGAATTTGTACAAAGTTGGTATCAACCTGTACAGGAAAGTGAGAAGAATGAGCTTGCTAATTATCCTTTTGATATCTTGATTATTTTCTGAATTATGATTATTAGAAAAATATTGAAATATGTAAATTTATGCAAATGAGTAAAAAAGTTTCATTTTAAACTTCAAATCATGTATTTCATGAAACTTTACACATGGATCATTCCAAAAATGGAACAAAACTACAGAAAAATAAAACTTCAATTTTTCCGAAAAAGTTTCACTTTTCAAAGAATGGCCCATGTATATAAATTAGGATTGTATTAGAATAAATTTCTTGTCTATCAGCGTGTTCACACACAAACATTTTCATCCCTTAATCATGACTAAAGATTCATGACTAAAGAATCATGATTAAACCAAACGTTCACACACACCAAGCCAATATTCCCAAACAACTGGCTTCCAGGTGCATCGAACACCAGGTCTCCCTAGGGCCCCCCTAGGGCCCTGTGTGCGCGCGAACGTTCACGTTAAGCCACACCCAGTTAGTTACGAGTCGTATAGCTAACCATGATTAAGCGAGAAATCCTTGTTCACACACGAAATGAGCGCGATTCTATAGTCAGCTCTCGTACGAAACGATGATAAAACCCGTGTTTTGTTAGTCATGACTAACGATACGTCGTTTCGTTAGTAAGCGTTCAGACACAAAATTTTTTAATGAGAAGCTGATTCTTTAGTCATGATTAAGGGATGAAAATTTTGTGTGTGAACACGGGGTATAAAGGTTTTTGTCATGTACTGCATGATTGCAGGATTAGTTTAGACCTTTGTGGCAACAGAATGTTTGCTTCATACAGTCAAACCTGTCTTAATGACCACCTGTCTATAGCAGGCTAGCAGCCAACCTGCATATAGAGTATAGTGGCCACCAAAAGGGATCCCCTACAGAGAAAAAAAAACATGTTCTGGAACCTGTCTATAGTATAGGGGTCACCTGCCTACAGTGGCCATTTTTCTTGTTTCCATCAGGTAGTCACTATACACAGGTTTGACTGTAGTTATTTTTATATGTCTTTTCTATCCAATTTCTCTTTCTGCTGTATGCATGCTGAATGAATGTCGACCTATTGTTTGGCATCTGAATTCTTTGGCTTCAAACATTTATTTTGTTTCTCATGAGAGAATTTATTTGATAAGTTAAAATCATGAAGTAAGGGTTCATTCTAGTTCACGACCCTGGTGTTTTACAAGTCCCCTGGCCGTACTTACAGCTCGTCAAGTATTCCTACTTTACCTACTTTTCCCTACAACAATTTGAACCCTATTCTGTCTTTTCCTTTTTTCTTCTCTAAATTCTTCATTTAGTTCTTCCAACCAAGTTTGTCCACTTTGTCCAACCATGAACCTACTCCATGGTCCAACTATTGCCTACCATGTAGTATTGTATTAGTATAATTTTCTTGTCTATGACAATTTTGCCAGGTTTAATTTAAATCAGTTTGTGGCAACGGAATGTTTGCTTCATACAGTCAAACTTAATTTAATGGCCACATGTCTACCATTTTTGTCCAAAGGGAACTTAAATTAAGGATGGTTTTATACTCTTTAATATTTTCTTGGGAAGAGGGATGGGCCACGGGATTGGGAGCGTAGGGGTCACACTACTACAGCTCTTGCGCTTGCTTGCTTGCTTGCTTGCTTTCCGGGGACTTAAAATAATATTTATCTTCTGCAAGTCCTTAATTGACTGCTTGAGGGTGAACTATGTTAGTAATGACCTAGCAGACAAAGAGAGCATTGTAGAACTGCATGTTCGCATGTCAGGACTTAGTGCTACCTTTATATGTGAGTCATAACATTGTTCATGAATGCCATCTAGCTGATATATTGATCATATTTTCTCCTGCCTCTTTTTAAAATGTTTGAATACCCTAGAACTGTCAGAACCTAGTGGAACCATAATTATATGAGTCAAGCTGACATATTGATCATGTCTCCCTGCCTCTTTATAACAAAAATGTATTACCCTTGTCAGAACTTAGCGTAGTAAGGTTCATGCTGGTACCATACATTTGAATTATAACATCGTTCACGAAAGTCATCTAGCTGAAATATAGATCAAAATTATCTCTGCTTCTTTTACACATTTTTATTGCCCTTGTCAGAAGCTAGTGGTAACACAACTATGAGTCATAACATATTGCTCAGGAATGTCATCTATCAAATATAAAGATCATATCTCCCTGCCTTTTAAAAACATTTTACAGTCAAACTGCCTTAGTGGTCACCTGTCCATAGCAGCCAACCTGCTAGATAGAGAAAAACAATATAATAGAACCTGTCTGTAGGGGTCACCTGTCTATAGTGGCCACTTTTCTCATTTCCCTTCAGTGGTCACTATAGACAGGTTTGACTGTATTAATAATAATAATGAAAGCTAAGGGGTTTCTGGGATGAAAACCGAACAAAGGGTTTTCTATAGCTCAGTCGATAAGAGCGCCGGTCTTGCAATCCGGAGGTCTCGGGTTCGAATCCCGCTGGAATCCCCTTTTCTTTCCTCTTTTTCATCAGTTTCCCTATATGTTTGAATTAATAATAATAATTAATAATATTCTTGATTTATATAGTATAATATAATATAAATAGTATGATTAAAAACCATATTTCTCTTTTTTTCTGCAGCATAATTCCCAATGGAGCCCTTCGCCGTGTAGCACCTGCTATTGCATCAGTGGTCAGGTGACTTGTCGGAACCAGACCTGTCCAATCAGAGAGTGCCGGGCGGGGGAGGTCCTCTATCAGTCTGAGGGGGACTGCTGTCCGGCCTGTATACGATCAGGAAGTAAGTTGACATCCTTGTTGGTGGGTCTGGGGGCATGCTGGGGGAGGGGGGATGGGGACATGGGGGGCAGTTACCCCCCTGTAACCCTGCGAGATGAGAATAGAATCAGAGAGTGTCGGGGTGGGGGAGGTTCTCTATCAGTTGGAGGGGGAGTGCTGTCCAGCCTGTATACGATCAGGAAGTAAGTTGACAACCCTACAGGTCCAGGGTGGGCAAGTTGGGAGGGGGAGGGGGGGCACTACCCCCTTGTAATGCCCTCACTTTGAAAGCCCCCTGTGAGAAGAGAATAGAATCAGATAGAGTGCCAGGCGGGGGAGGTCCTGTATCAGTCGGAGGGGGAGTGCTGTCCAGCCTGTATACGATCAGGAAGTAAGTTGACATCCTTGTTGGTGGGTCTGGGGGCAAGCTGGGGGAGGAGGGATGGGGGCATGGGGGGCAGTTACCCCCTGTAACCCCTTAACTAAACTCCTGCGAGATGAGAATAGAATCAGAGAGTGCTGGGTGGAGTAGGTCCTCTATCAGTCGGAGGGGGAGTGCTGTCTGGCCTATATACGATCTGGAAGTAAGTTGACAACCCTACAGGTCCAGGGGGGCAAGTTGGGAGGGGGAGGGGGGCACTACCCCCTTGTACTCCCCTCACTTTGAAAGCCCCTGTGAGAAGAGAATAGAATCAAATAGAGTGCCAGGCGGGGGAGATCCTGTATCAGTCGGAGGGGGAGTGCTGTCTGGCCTGTATACGATCAGGAAGTAAGTTGACATCCTTGTTGGTGGGTCTGGGGGCAAGCTGGGGGAGGGGGGATGGGGGCATGGGGGGCAGTTACCCCCTGTATCCCCTTAACTAAACTCCTGCGAGATGAGAATAGAATCAGAGAGTGCTGGGTGGAGTAGGTCCTCTATCAGTCGGAGGGGGAGTGCTGTCCAGCCTGTATACGATCAGGAAGTAAGTTGACAACCATACAGGTCCAGGGGGGCAAGTTGGGAGGGGGAGGGGGGCACTACCCCCTTGTACTCCCCTCACTTTGAAAGCCCCCTGTGAGAAGAGAATAGAATCAGATAGAGTGCCAGGCGGGGGAGGTCCTGTATCAGTCGGAGGGGGAGTGCTGTCTGGCCTGTATACGATCAGGAAGTATTACTTAAAGTTGACAACCCTATTGGTGGGGGTTGGGGGCAAGGGGGAGGAGGGATATAATAATAAAAAAGGACTTGTTTGTTATCTTAACTATTTACATCCTAAGTACAGTATTTGTAATGTATTTATGATTGACTTTTAGAAAATAAGAGACAACAAACGTTTTAATATTCCCATCATGTGTTTTGTCATTACCTAAATTGGATAATATGCATTGACTTTGCAGACCATGGGCATAAAATCCATTGAGATTCAAAAAGTTTTAATTGAAATGTAAATAATCTTGTCATCCAGGAATGTGCAATGATAGGGGGCGGAGCTACCATGACGGGGAGGAGTGGTCTCCAGTCAGGTGTACCAAGTGTGTGTGCGACAACGGCCAATCACGGTGCTACGTTGCTGACTGCCCTGCGGTTACGTGTGCTCAGGTACGCTATGTCAGACAAACTCACTCTCCAAATTTTGTTTCTAGTAAATGTACTCTGTTCGAATAGAAATGAATCTAATGATTATGATAATAATGACAATGATAATGATAATGATTATGATAATAATAATAATAATAATAATTTCAATTTTCATAGTGCATACACGTATATTGTATACATCATCATTGTTCTTACGTTTTTGTTATAAACATTACAAATTTGCGTTATACAAAAGTCAGTGGACTAAAAAAACATGTGAAGAAGCATAATAATCACAAAAAAGAAATTTTCTTTGGAATTTCCTGAATGAATCAAATTATTACATTAATAAAGTGCTTTATACATGTACCAATATTGAAAAAACCCTGGGTTTTAACTGAGCTGCCACAATAAAGTGCATCAAGAATTTCAAGGCATACATTCCTGCCAGGTACCCATTTACTACACCTTGGTTGAGAGTAGCAAATGTTTGAATAGCCGAGTGGTGTATTTACAGTAGCGTATTTACCCTGATCTTATTTTCTTAGAAATCCTATTTTCTCAGAAAAAAATAATAAAATGTAAACCACAGCAAAACATATTTTAACAGTGACATATTTTGAATGTAGGATATGATTCAAGGCATTTAAAGAAATACCTAACTACAGTTGTTTATGTTACAAGTCATGAATATCTATTTCTGTTTCATATTTTCTGTATACTTATAAAGATGGGGGTATGATATTTTTTGGGAAACAATTGCAAATATTGATGAATGCCTGTACAAACAGATATGAATTTCAAATATCAACTTGTTGAAAGATTGTATCACCTTGTTCTTTTATTTGTTATTGTATTTGTTTTAGGATGAAGAGGCTGTTGTTTTAGATGGAAAATGTTGCCCAGAGTGTGTCGGCAGATCTTGTCAAGTTGACGGAGCTGTCTACCAGGTACAGTAGTGTACTAATTTCCCATTTTGTAGATTTTACAAATATATATTTAAACCTGTCTTAGTGACCACCCACCTGTCTATAGAGACCACTAATCTTGACTCCCTTGAATGCAGTTTACATGTAAATGAACCTGTCTATATAGACCACTAATCTTGACTCCCTTGAATGCAGTTTACATGTAAATGAACCTGTGTATATAGACCACTAATCTTGACTCCCTTGAATGTAGTTTACATGTAAATGAACCTGTCTATAGAGACCACCTGCTCTCAAAGACCACCTTTTCTGACTCCGTTGGGTAGTCTTTATAGACAGGTTTGACTCTATCCTCAAACCTGTCTTAGTGGCCACCTGTCTATAGTTATGTTCTAGCTCATAAAACTCCCCAGCTCATACAGATGTGTCAAAATTTGTTTTAAATTTCAGGTAAAAAACATAAACCTGTCTATGAAAAAAACATATATTACATTTTGTTTAAGAATGTCATCACATACAGCAGCTCATTAAAAAAAAGATTGTTTTCTGCAAAATGTTCAAACGGGCATAAATTCTTTATTTGAAAAGAGATTTTGCCCAGTTTCTCAGAAATTGTTCCTGTTGTTGATATTTATTGAACAAAAAGAGCTATTTTGAATGGTAAACTGCACCTTGAATTTAATAAGTATTAATGAGCTAAATTATCAGCACTGAAATAACTTAAATGTGTGCTTTTCTAATGATAGAAAAATAAAGAATTTACCTTAAGCTAATGATATTTCTGTGTTAATAGTAGTCTCCAAGTAAAGAGGTACACCTTTTTAAAAAGGAGTAGGATTTGTCCAAGCATTTCTTATGTTTTCAAAGGAGATTTTAACCATTAATTCAGGCACAACTGTTAAAAAGGTTAATACCTTGCAAATGCCAACCCAATAATTAAGTGGATACTGAATAATAATATCTTTCCCCACTTTTCAGGATGGTGGAACATGGAAAAGCGGAGCATGCACTCACTGTCTATGTAAGAGCGGCGTCATCAGCTGTATGGATGAAACCTGTGTGGACACCTTACCATGTGCTTCCGTAAGTATGATGGTGATGATGATGATGATAATGAGGATGATGATGATGATAATTGTTTTGAAAGAAGAAGAAATAAGTAAGGATAAAGAAATGAAAATGATGATGAAAATGATGGTAATGACGATCAGGGTGATGGTGATGTTGATAATGAAGATGATGATCATGATGATGAAGGTGACGATGAAGACAATGACGATGATGACATTGATGATGATGACAATGACGATGATGACATTGATGATGATGATGATGAAGGTGATGATGACAATGACGATGATGACATTGATGATGACAATGACGATGATGACATTGATGATGATGATGAAGGTGATGATGACAATGACGATGATGACATTGATGATGATGACAATGACGATGATGACATTGATGATGTTGAGTGGCGATGAAGACAAAGACGATAACTGATGATGACAATGATGTTGATGGTGAAGATGATGATAATGTTGACGATGATGATGACGATGTATATTTTCTGATTATTCTTGTATGATGTCTGTATAATTTTCTTCTATGGTTTCTAACAGGCTGAAAAGAGGATAAGAAGAGAAGGCCAATGCTGTTCTGAATGTGTATCATCAAGAGGTATGTATACAGGAAAGATGAGACAAATTTCTTTTATTTTCAAATTAAAACAAAACAAGTGAAAATTTAAATTCAAATGACCTTTATCCTGTTCAAGACTAGTCATGAAGTATTCAGCTGGACCTATGAAAGTAATGTTCATAATTAATTTAATAATCTTGACTATCATGAAAAAATAAATAAATAAATAAAATGATTGGGATACGTTAGAATTATTACATTCACATGTACCTGTATATTTTCTTTAAGACAATGATTCGTTTTCATCAGTATGTTCAAGGTATAATGTGATTTTTTGCTAATATCTTGAAAACTAAAATTGAATTAAATTGAATAAAATCATCCAGAATGGGTCAATGCTTTATGTAATTGCAAAAATTTGACTAATTTGTGTTAATTTGTTCTTTCATGTAATGGCTATTATTGAATCGGATGGAGTTAGGTGGTACTCTGATGACATGTGGAACATTATGCTTTATATATTTGCAACAATTTTGATGTAATTTGTATTTATTGCTTACTTGTAATAGCCACATGTGAAGCTGATGGCGTGAGGTGGTTTTCTGGCGACATGTGGAACGTAACGGACTGCGAGTTTTGCTTCTGCGAACAGGGACTGATTGCCTGCTATCCGGCCGAGTGCGCCCGCACTGAGTGTAGAGAGGTATGTCAAGTTAAGATATTCTGTGAAAAATACAGTAAAACCTGTGTATAGTGACCACCTAGAATCAAGAACAACGGCCACTGTAGACAGGTGGTCATTTTAAACTGGTTCCATTTTGCTTTTCCTTTTTATTCATGTAGACATGTCTCCCCAAATAATTTGAATAATATTATAATGATAGGTCATATGACTTGTAACATAATTTGAACCATATTTTAATAATAAGTTGTACAACTGCAACATAATTCAATATCTCTTTTTATAAGCTATAGAGCATGCAATCTGATATCATTTTAATAAATACATGTAGCTGCATATATTGAATGTATCATTTACTGATAAAATGCAGGACAGGAATTAAAAAGTAAACTTGAAATTTCAAAGATAAAGGAAACTGATCCGAAAAATATAATATAAATACAAAGTGAGTAAAGAATTTTGGGCTTCGCCAAGTTCCTGGCAAATCCCAATTTTCTTTGCTCAATTTTCATTTAAATTTGAAGTCATTTAAATTTTCAGATTGATATTTCTTGTAACATAATCTAGTAACAAGCTGTGCACCCTTGTCTTCAGTATCAACTGATAAAGTGCAGGATGGGACGTAAACAAGAGACAATGGATTTCCCACCCTACAATGAATCATAATGTACCCCTTAGGCCATGTTGAATCCTCTTCCTCGACAAACAAGTAACTCTTTCCAGAAATCCAAAAATGCCAGGTTGTTTAAGTCTATCACAGACTTTGTTCATGCTTACATTTATGTGACAGACATATGTGCTCATGGTGTATATGATAGACTAAAAGACTTAAAAAGAAAAGATAAAACCATTTCCAGAAATCCAAAAATGCCAGGTTGTTAAAGTCTAACACAGGCTACGTTCATGCTTACATTTATGTGACAGACATAAGTGCTCATGATGTATATGACAGACTAAACAAGACTTAAGAAGAACAAAAAATAGCTCTTTCCAGAAATCTGTAAATGCCAGGTTGTACTAAGTCTAACACAGGCTTCGTTCATACTAACATTTTTGTAACTAACAAAACTAACATTTTTGTAAGATACATATGTTGGTTATCACTTTCACCAACCATTACAGAATATTCCATTATTACTATCGCAGTTGTAAAAAGAGTATTTTGTTCCAGTCTGGCAAATAAAATAAATCCTTTTTCGATTTTTACTTGGTAGAAAGCCTGAATCTGGTGGCCCCCAAAGCAAAGAATAAACATGAAAAAGGTTGCAATAATTAGTTGCCCATGTGGGCGCATTGTATTACGAGTGTGAACATTCCTGTCATGTATTATTCTGGCATGACTCACGTGGAAGACCCCACACAGCTGTGACAGGTTTCTTGTTTTTTCCTTGAATGTCAAACCAGCTCAGCTAATGTAAGGGTTCCGAACTATGCTATGCTATGCGCTCTAAATGGCAGAGAGCACTTGTACCTTTAACCACAGTGACTCCAGCCAAAAGTTTTTGGAAAAAATACTCTGTAATATGGATGTACCACTGCATATATATTCTTCCTTCACCAGAAGCCAAACTAAAACATTTTCATTGAATATCAGCTCAGAACAAAATAAGGGTTTCCAAAATAACAAACTTTTACACAATTTTTACCAGAAGCCAAGCTTATCTTACTTCTTTGAATGCCAAACCAGTTTAGAAAACATAACGGTTCCAAACTATGTTGTGTTGTCCAGTAACTTGTCACCTGTTCTAAATCCATTTGGTGTACATTCATTTGGTCTATAAATGTCCCAAGGAAAATACAAAATTTTAGAAACTGGGATATCCTGCATTAAGCCACTTTATCTGTTTGGTCTATGTGCAACAGATAGAAATTTCAAGCTATATGTGGTGCAGAAAGTAGGGCAGCATGATTTAAACCATGTTCTGTGCGTGACCGCAAGATATGACACGGTTTTATGAAGTACTTCCTGTGCTGTGTCATAACAAAGAGTCTCATAATTGTTGGTAGTTTGGTTTGTTAGCAACAGACAGAGCAGGGGCTATGTACATGTACATAATATAATGTATGTTGTAAACAAATGTATTAACCCATTACGAACGGGGACCTAGCTGGTCCTGTTATAAATCTACGAGGATTGAACAATCTAGTAGGGATGGAGTTTATAACTAGAACGGAACTGACTGATTACAAATTGAATACACAAGAATGAGCATAGAAAATTGGGGTGTTTGGAGACTTGAGCCAATTCCTCTGATTGCTAGAGCAGGTTTCATCCCTAGTCTAGCCCTGTTCTAGCTGTTATTCTTCTTAAAGACTAGTCCTTAACAGGCTGGTACATCATAATATATTGATATCTCTTTTCTTCCTTCTTTTGTACTCACTCAGGGCGAGTCCCTCATTCACAAGCACGGTAGATGTTGTCCGGAGTGCAATTCACCAGTTGGTTACTGCATTTATGATCAGATTACTTATGGGGTGAGTATATGTACAATGCCAGAAATCGCAAACTGCTGTTATTTCTTTATAACTACATGTATCAAAGACAGATGTCAAAATCAGAAAGAGAAATGTGATTGTTCCTAAGCCATGGTCAGCCTGAAATAATTGAGGGAAACTCTCATGATGCAGGAGAAAGTATCAGAAAGCAGTGTGTATCTTATTTCTGAACAAAACATGTGTTGCTAAATATTTTACTCATTGCGAAAATAGTATCGTTAATAATATCGCTAATGATATTTGTTTGTCTCGCAATGTATGGTCAACAAGGAATCTAAATATCACAACGTTTTGTGCGCCGCTGCAACACTTCGTCAGGTGATACAAATATGCTGTAAGCAAGGGTGTTACACCAATCAGTGGGCCGCTGGTTCGGCTCGTCTTTTTTTACGGAAACAATAGCGTGCTGGTTCGGGCTGGTCGGCAAGTGTCATGGCGGCGTATCGTACGCATCCAAAATTTGGGGATATCGATCCCGTTATCTCTGTTGAAGAGATAACAGAGATAACGGGATCGATATCCCCGAATTTTGGATGCGTACGATATGCCGACATGACACTCGCCGACCAGCCCGAACCAGCACGCTATTGTTTCCGTCCAACAGACGAGCCGAACCAGCGGCCCACTGATTGGTGTAACACCCGTGTTCGTCGGCCAATAGGACATGTCCTTTACTGGCCAATCAGGAGCTTTCTCGCTCAAGCAGGAAAAAAGCGCACTGCGCCTGCCGTAGGGTATAAATACCCTTGCTTACATCATATTTGTATCACCTGACAAAGTGTTGCAGCGGCGCACGAAACGTTGTGATCTTTTTATATTCCTTGTTGACCTTACATTGCGAGACAAACAAATTTCATTAGCGATATTATTAACGATACTATGTCCGCAATGAGTAACATATTTAGTATTATTAAAATATATGTTGTATGAATTATTACTGTGTAGTATAATAATGATAAGGTGTGATGTGTAGCTATTATTGTGGTATTGTCTTAAATGTATGTCTGATCACAGATACTCTGCTTTACAATAAAAAGCCGTATTCCCTGGCCATCAATTCCATCTTTTATTGTAATGGTATCAAATTATTAATTGTTTTTATTCGCCAATTTTCTATGGTCGTTTGGCTTCTTCAAGATGTACTGTAAGTGAATCAGTGTAAATGAACTTATGATTTTTTGTGTGTGTTTACAAATTATATTTATAAAGATGAACATACAAATTTTATTTATAACAATGAAACAACCTATAAGAAATTAATTTCATATTTTCCTTATAGGCGGGCGAGACATGGCATCCAGACCCTTGCAGGACGTGTAGCTGCTCTGACGGAGAGGCCAGCTGCTTTAGGGTGGACTGCCCTCCATGTCCAGTGGGCACTGTCCCTCAGTGGGACCCACAGTCATGCTGCCCGCAGTGTGCTGCTGGTAAGACTACAGAACCTGTGTATAGAGACCGTACAAAGACCAATTATCCTGTGTAGAGAGGACTGTTATAGGGATGTTGTCTTGCTTTGACAGTAAAGACAGTAAACCGGTGAATAAACACCAGTTAACCTTTGTATAAAGACGAGTAAACCTGTGTGTAGAATGCACAATATTCTCTTCTATACTTGCGAGCTATACATGAAATACTTTTAAAACAAATGCTTTTTATTCCTACCTCTGTTAATAACCATGCTCACACTTTAAAACATGAATGAATTCTCAACAAATTTTCTCATGCAGTTACTTGCCCATTGGAGTGTCTGTCGTGCGATGCAACCGGCTGCACATCGTGTCGTCAAGGGAGACTGCTGCTTGACGGCCAGTGTGTGACGGATTGTCGGCCGGGATACTTCAGAGCAACAGATACTGTTTGCAAAGGTAAGAGCAGACACAGAGGATGATGGTGGTGATGATGATGATGATGATGATGATGATGATGATGATGATGATGATGATGATGATGATGATGATGATGATGATGATGATGATGATGATGATGATGATGATGATGATGATGATGATGATGATGATGATGATGATGATGATGATGATGATGATGATGATGATGATGATGATGATGATAATAATGATTGTGATGATGGTGATGATTGTGATGGTGGTGATGATGGTGATGATTGTGGTGATAATGATGGTGATGATTGTAGTGATGATGATGATGATGATGATGATGATGATGATGAAAAAGATGTTAATGATAGTGATGATAGTAATGATGATGACAGTGTGGACAGTATGATAATTAGATTGATGATAGTGATATGATTGTGACAGTGATTGTGACAGTGTTTCCGAGTTTCTTGTAATCAAATTATATTTTTATTTCTATTTGCAGCCTGCCATGAGAGTTGTGCCATGTGTACGGGCGGCACGGAATACCATTGTACGAGTTGCCGTGGCAACGACCTTCTCAAGTGGGGAAGATGCGTGCCCGATTGTGGAAATGGATTCTTTCAGCTGGACAACACTTGCCAAGGTAAGTTTATTAACGCATTTACTCTTAAACATGTTACTTCCTTTATAGAGTTAATTAATGAATAAATAACCATGTTCTAACCGGCATTAGGTTAATCATTGGACACACTCTTTATCACAGCACCATGCACACAAATCTTATTACCCCCCCCCCCCTCCCCCCCCCCCCTCCCCCCCCCCCCCAAAAAAAAAGAAAACAAGTTTTAATATGAGTTTTTCAGAAAACACCTTTAAAAATAGGTATGTACATGTACATGTGTATTATTATTGATTTTTATTTGTGAAAGGTGTATAATAATATAGTTTCTTATATAGCACTTAATACATGCATTATGTTACATAGCATTGTATAAGTCCATATAGGCCTGTAACGTGGAATAGAAAATCACTGTAGTTTTTTTATCTCACCCTAGGCATATGGTCTACAAACAATTTTGACATTAGACAGAATGATGATTAAATACAAAATGATACATAGACTACATGGACAGACTAGGTGTAGACCAATGAGATTAACCAATATTGGCGTCATAGACAAACTGGCTGTAGACCAAAAGATGGTAAACAGGTAAGGCAAGGAATAAGGGGATAAAATGCCTTATAATTCAATCCCAATCCATCGTGTCAGCACCTCTATTTTCAGAAGGGTATGTGGATGCAAAAATAGGATCTAATCCAGACGGGTATTCTCCCTGGAGGGTTAGGGGAAGTAGGTGGCACCCAAACAAGCCACAGACGAAAACAAGAGCGCGCTAATCCGCCTCGTTATAATGGAGGCCACAAAAAGTGATCCCTTCAGAGAATACTTATGTTGCAGAACCTGCCTATAGAGGTCACTTTTCTTGTTTCCTTGAAGTGGTCACTATACACAGGTTGGTCACTATACACAGGTTTGGGGAAGTAGGTGGCACCCAAACAAGCCACAGACGAAAACAAGAGCGCGCTAATCTGCCTCGTTATAATGGAGGCCACAAAAAGTGATCCCTTCAGAGAATACTTATGTTGCAGAACCTGCCTATAGAGGTCACTTTTTCTTGTTTCCTTGAAGTGGTCACTATACACAGGTTTGGGGAAGTAGGTGGCACCCAAACAAGCCACAGACAAAAACAAGAGCGCGCTAATCCGCCTCGTTATAATGGAGGCCACAAAAAGTGATCCCTTCAGAGAATACTTATGTTGGGGAACCTGCCTATAGAGGTCACTTTTCTTGTTTTCCCTGAAGTGGTCACTATACACAGGTTGGTCACTATACACAGGTTTGGGGAAGTAGGTGGCACCCAAACAAGCCACAGACGAAAACAAGAGCGCGCTAATCCGCCTCGTTATAATGGAGGCCACAAAATGTGATCCCTTCAGAGAATACTTATGTTGCAGAACCTGCCTATAGAGGTCACTTTTCTTGTTTCCCTGAAGTGGTCACTATACACAGGTATGAGGAAGAAGGTAGCACCCAAATAAACCGCAGACAAAAAACAAAAATACACTAATCCGCTTCGTTATAATGAAGGTTGCTGCCGTGATGATTTCTTGTTGGATGTGTCTTTTCTTTTCAACATTATCATGTGGTTCATGCAGTGACCATAAAAAGTGATCCCTTCAGAGAAAACCTATGTTGCGGAACCGGACTATAGAGGTCACTTTTCTTGTTTTCCCTGAAGTGGTCACTATACACAGGTTTGAGAAAGTAGGCAGTTCCTAAACAAGCCACAGACAAAAACAAGCGAGCACACTAATCCATCTCGTTATAACGAAGGTTGTTACCACGGTTGTCTGGTCTCTTTTATTTTCAATATTTTCCCGTGGTTCATGCAGTGGCCACAAAATGTGATCACTTCCGAGAAAAATAATGTTACGAAAGCTGACTATAGAGGTTACTTTTCTTGTTTCCCTGAAGTGGTCACAATAGACAGGTTTTTATTGTATAAAGAAGTTTTACTCAATGAAAATGGAATGATAATTAAGGATAATTACTTTATATAGTACTTTATTTTGATTATTAAATTGAAAACTGTTGTGCATCTCTATCAATAAGATCAACTTCTCAATATTTTGTATAGTTTGGAATTTCAAACGTCATTATGTTATCATATTCTTTTTATTATATTTTCCCTCTCAGAATGCAATGGCACCTGTGCTCTATGCCGGGGTCCCAAGCCGTCCGATTGCCTGACGTGTTCCAACTCGAGTCAAGTGATCCTGGATAGTCGTTGCGTGCCGGAATGTGGTCGCAAGCATTACCGCAGAGATAACAACTGCTATTGTAAGTTCATTGTATTCCAGTGCATCTAACGTTTGATTTTGAACTGCGCAATAGCATACACAGAATTACAATTAAGTGTTTTTATTTAACAAACATGTAGAACAACAATTACAAATGTAGGAATAAAGTGAGTAAAAAGAAATATTGATAATTTGCAGATGTGAAACGGGCTCCTCCTCGTTTCTCCTTCTCCTACTCCTCTGCCCTTATCATATTTGAAAGTATTTTTTTGCCATACTTATGTAGCCATGACACAAATCATAACAAAATTAAATAATCTCTTTTATATCTAGCCTGTGACCCGTCGTGTCAAACCTGTTTCATGGACAGTCCTTGGTGCCTGACCTGCCCCAGGAATCACTTCCTGCAGGATGGGGTATGCGTGCCGCAATGCAGTCTGGGATACTACCAGGCACTTAGCGGCCACTGTGAAGGTATGAAACTGATTTTTGTTTTCTGTTGTTTGTTTTTGTTTGGCTTTATTTCAGTGCTTACATTTAAAAAAAAGATAATATGGTCAAGTTATTACTTGGCAAATAAGAATTGGAATAACTTTTTATATTTAACACTGAAATTAAGGGGGGAAAAAAGATGGAGAAGGGAATGATGATGATGGTGTTGATGATGATGATGTAGATGATGATGATGATGATGACAACAAAGTAAACGATGACAACATCGATAACAATGACAATCATTATATATATGTTTTGTGTCCAGCTTGTTCCCTGGCTTGCATTGGATGTAAATCATGGTGATGATGGTGTAGATGATGATGATGACGACAACGAAGACAACAACGATGACGACATCGATAACAATGACAATCATTATATATATGTTTTGTGTCCAGCTTGTTCCCTGGCTTGCATTGGATGTAAATCATGGTGATGATGGTGTAGATGATGATGATGATGATGATGATGACAACAAGTCAGCAAGGATGACGACATCATCTATGACACTTTTAATTATCATACATATGTTTTGTGTCCAGCTTGTTCCCTGGCATGCATTGGATGTAAATCATGGTGATGATGATGTAGATGATGATGATGATGATAATGAAGTCAGCAACGATGACGACATCATCTATGACACTTTTAATTATCATACATATTTTTTGTGTCCAGCTTGTTCCCTGGCTTGCATTGGATGTAACGGACCCGGAATAAACCACTGCACCCAGTGTCAGACGCCCTCTGTGCTGGTCGATGGATACTGCCTCTCCAACTGCACCCTGGGTACTTTTACCGAGGAAGGACGTTGCTCAAGTAAGTATGAAACTTCTTCACATCAGCGTTTTGATTTGGAGTCATACAAGTAATGTCACTTTTCAAGGAGACATAAGATAAATTACTCACTCATTTGGACCCTACCTTGTCATTGTAATACCCTATTGTGGTAAAATTATATGATAAATATTAGCGTTATATTTTGTTCAGTTTTGTTTAGTACATGACGTTTTAAAACTGCTATTTCTATATTAAATTGTGACAAATTTACTAATTATTCTTATTTTTCCCAATTATAACTCTTCACCTTTCTTGCTAGTTGTCATTTTGTGAATCTGATAACAGCAATAGATTTAAATGTTGTCATCTAAGTTGCAATTACTAACTAATGTTTTACCTTGTCATACAACTAGGCTGCCACTCCTCCTGCCACCAGTGTGTTGGACCAGCCCAGTCTGACTGTACAACGTGCCGGTCAGTGACTCAACTGGTACAGAGCAGACCACCGTTCAGCGGGGAGGTTCGCGGTGCATGTTCAAGCAGCTGCATGGAAGGATACTTTCCAAGTGCGGATGGCATTTGCCTGCGTAAGTACCTATATGTACCTGGTAAAATTGTCTCTATAATTAGGGATCTTGTGACTTTGTTGACATGTGCAAAAACTGACAAAGGGTTGATAAGATTTGTAAGATATTTCCGTGAGCTGATGTTTCCTCTGAGTGATGTGTGAAAATTTCATGGTAAATTAATGTATGTGATAGTTGCTAGCTCACTGCACTTTGTACATGGAAACTTCAAAATGTGAACACTTCATTTATAAATATCTTTATAACAAAAGAGAAATTCAGAAAACTTAAGCCAGTTACATGCTTCTATTGGTAATATTAATACGATGAGGTACGTTACAACCCTTAGATTTTGAGATAAATTTTGTGGATTTGGACGATGTTACTGGATCCAACTCGTTAATTGCGTCTTGTAAAACAAGTTTTGTATGTGCATTTCAATATAGTAGTCACATAATGAACGTAGTTTTAATCATATTTTGACCAAAGTTAACATTTCCTTTTCTTTTTCTTTGTTTCTTCAGCATGCAACCCATCTTGCCTGTCGTGCTCCGATTCTGGTCTGGATGCGTGTTTGTCGTGCCGCGCCCCGCTTCATCTTAGTGGTGGTAGCTGCGTGCGGTCATGTGTTCGCCAGCAGATCGATGTCGGAGGCATTTGTGTTGGTGAGTGAGGGGTGATAGATATAATATTTCTTTTTGTTAGTGTACAATAATTTTTGCCTTTCAATGACATTGGCCAAATACTGAATACTCAGCGATTGAATCATCGTGGGAAAAAATATGGCAATCCAACTTTGTTGGGGATTAAACAACCTCCTGATTATCTGACCGTGGTCAAGACCACTAGACTAAAAAGATTACCTCATGGTTTTGAGAGCCTTATATAAGGGTCTTTTCCACCCAATTAATATTGTATTAAGTTACATTATGACAACTTGGTAAGTAACATTATAGGACATTGTTTCATTCCATTCCTTTCTTAAATATCTCACTGCAATAGTTTCAATTTTGTTGTTTACTTTATTAATTTAAAGCTATTCTCCATTTTGTTTCCACCGTAGACTGTCACCCTAGCTGTCTAACCTGCAATGGACCAGACTCCAACCAGTGCTCAAGCTGCAACGCCCCCGATGCCCTCGAAGGAGGCTTCTGCTCCTCTGGCTGTGGGTCGGCTGAGTTTCCTGGTTCTCTTGGACTATGCGAAGGTTGGTTCCCAAATATTTAATTTTTAAAAAAATATTAAAAATTTTAATTTTAATTTCCTTCTTTTCATTTATGTCGTTATTCCCATACATATTTGTTATGTATTTATTTGCAGTAAACATATTTCACACTTTGCAGTCAATGGGCCAAACTGCGCACAATTTAAAAGAGATATACAGATATACAAAATGCACAATTAAATGAGAAGTCACATAATAAATTCAAGATATTGAGAGAGTATTGTAACAACATAAAAGTTTTAAAGGTAAATTACTGATTCAAGCAGAGCCTAAAACATTATGGATATTTTATACATTTTCAGATATACATATCGAAATGTATTTGGTTGTCTACTAATATATCTCTGTTTTCTTTGTTCTCTCTGTCTAGAGTGCAACTCCCAGTGCGGTACATGTTTTGCCAGTCCCCAGGGGCAGGGGAGCACCTGCACCCAGTGTGCTGGGGGGAATGGCCAGTTCCCCCTGGGGGACACCTGTGTGTCTGACTGTGGCACAGGGTTCTATCTCGATCAGATGGGCATGTGCAGTGGTAAGAAATCAATTAAATGTATAGTATGATCGGATGATTGATTGTTTTTGTTTGTTTGTTTGATTGATTGATTGATTGATTGATTGATTGATTGATTGATTGATTGATTGATTGATTGATTCCTTCATTAATATAAAGACTGACTGAATGCTAACATTACTGACTGACTAACTGACTGACTGATTGAATATATGACTGGTTGGTTGGTTCATTTATTAAATTGTTGATTTAATTATAAGTATAAATGTATAATTTTACAAAATTGTTTTTATATATATTTTTTTTCAGAATGTCATTCCTCCTGCCGCACGTGTTCCACATCAGGGGTGTTTGAATGCACCTCTTGTCATGCTGGACATACCCTCACACACAATGGCATGTGCGCCCGCGAATGCTTTGCCGGCTACTTCAACGACGGCGGAATCTGCAAATGTAAGTCTCTTTTGTACTCATATATTTACTCTTTTATATGTGGTAATGGTCAAAGTTAGAAATCTGTGTTGTCGCCAGGGCATATGTCATGGAACACTTTTACACATGTTCATCTTCTATGCTATACAAAAGAATGATTACAGCGATACTATTTGGTGATTGTTTTGCACATTTATTAGATCAAGCATCTTCTATGCCTTATTCAAATGATATTATGAAATGATTTGCCAATTATTTCATTTATTACAGCTTGTCACGAGGACTGCTTGGAATGTCTAAGTCCCTATGACTGTCTCGTTTGTCGCGACCCGTCGGCGGTGCTTCAGTTTGGAGAGTGTTCGTCAGTTTGCACTGAGCAGTATTACTTGGACCCACAGACAAGGTTATGCAGAGGTATGGTTATTGAGAATGTTTTTTAAATTTTTTTATTTATCCCAACATTTCAAAAAAATTTCATTAGATTATTTGCAGTTTTGTTGGTGATGATGCTGGTAGTTGTGATTAGAAGTATTATAATGATGATACATATAGTTTTGATGGTGATGGTAGTGATAATTTAGATGTCGTTGATAATGACTGGCTATAGTTCTACTCATCTATACCGTGTGCTAGAGAACCCGGCCAGTCACACACAGCACAGTGCGCCATTGACTTTGTACACGCACCGTGCGCGATGGCCGGGTTCTCCTGCACTGCGATAAATTGAACCTTCGTGCATAACATCGCGCCGTGCGGAAACCCGCTTTGCCGTTGAGTGATAATTTTTTATCAGCGAAGGCACCGCGATATTGCGGTCCAATTGGTGTAAGTTTCTACCGAAATGAACTACTGAGCGTAGATTTACAAAAGCGAGAATAAAGATTATAAAAATTGAAATCTCAAATTATCGTGAACAAAATTTTAAAATAACAAATTTTGGAGTTTAAAGACTGACTTTCAAGCGATTTTCTGGATAACCAGGAGGACTACAGAACAGCAAGATACATGTATGTTATGAGCAATATGCAGATAAATCGTTTGATATAAGTTTCGAGTCGCATGTTCAGTGCATTCTCGGCAAATCTAATTTTAAAGGCAGCCCTGTCCATTTTTTTGCCGAGTTCTCCCCCCGGTCGGGTTCTCTAGCAACTACGGTATAAATAATCATGTTGCTTTTTTCTGGCTCATCGATCATGCTGTTTTATTTTTCTGGCTCACCAGAATGTGACTGGAGCTGTAACTCTTGCAGTGGTCCGGGACCCAACGACTGTACGCAGTGCATGGATGGTCTCAAACTCCGGGACGGGTCCTGCGTATCGGTGTGTGGTGATTCCTACTACGAGGTCAGGGGAGAGTGCCGGGGTAAGTTTTATTGGGCAAAACCTTGGTATGTTCCTGTAGTCTTGTTTTTGAGACCCTTGAAACAATTCTTGGCAGTTATCATGAGTTTGCACTTTCCGATTAAATATCTATCATAATAGAATTGTCCGTAATTGTAAGTATACAAACAAAATTTTTTTTCCATGTCCAAGAATAATTTCTTTGTATTGGACCACTTGAAGTAGCATCAAGATTCTATTCCTTACTTAAAAAAATCAAAATGGAAAGGTATGAAGTAATTTCTTTGTATTATTTGATTATGACTTTGTTTTTATTCATCTGTTAATCATATATTTGCATAAATAATGAATGATTCTGATTCATAATGTTGTTCTCATTTGCAAGAATGCGGAGATGTATGCCTTCAGTTATGACTCTTGATGACTAAACTAATATTTAGTTATGACTTAATATCAAATCACCTGTTTATTAATGTCCACATTGATATTAAAAGTATTCATAATTTTTTTCCTTCTTTCCAAGAATGCGGAGATGTATGACTCTTGATGACTAAATTAATATATTTATTTATGACTTTATATGAAATCCCCTGTTTATTCTGTTCACATTAATATTAAAATTATTCATAATTTTGTCCTTCTTTCCTTAGAATGTGGAGATGAATGCATGACCTGCGCAGGGCCAGGACTATGCACGTCATGCCACCCACCTCGTCTGCTGCTTGATACGCAGTGCGTCATGCAGTGTGCTGTGGGTTACTATAGCGACTATGGCTCACACACATGTATAGGTAAGTAAATATATATATAAGAAACACAAACATACAAAATAAAACAAATTTTAAGTATAGAAGTTTTATTTACAGGGGAGCAAAACAGGGGAAAAGTATTACAGATCGGACAAAAATGCTTTAAGAATTTTCCTAAAAATGGTAGGGTAATTTTGTCGGTGTTGTTTTTTGTTTTAGCTTAATATTTTGTTGGTCTAAATTGTGTAAAATTATGTTTTTTATTCAATTTATTAAATACTGTATTTAATCTTTTATACTTTTGATGTATTGTTTTTCCTTGGTGAAATGAAATGAAATTTTTTTGTTTTAAAGTGTTAAATTCTAGTCTGTGTTGGCTTCTAGAATAATTGTAAATGTTGATACATACAGCGAGTGTGCCATGCATTGGTGAAGCTCAAGTTTCTTTGTCCATTTTCATTTATTCCATATAGTTCTGGTCAGTTTCCTCTATTTGAATTTGATTACAAAACAAATTAGGTATTCTATTTCAAGGATTCATTGAATTGTTTCCCTTCTCTCTCTATCTCTCCCAGAATGCTCCCAAGGCTGTGTAGAGTGTATCACGCCCATCGAGTGCATTGCCTGCATGCTGGGCACGTTCCTCCTCAACGGACGGTGTGTGGACAACTGCGGAGACGGTTACTATGCCAACCCCATCAATGGCGTCTGCGAAGGTAAGTCACATTCCAATCTTGTACAGGGTAAAACAGTAGTTAATCAATTAATTTTTATGCCTCCGCCAACGAAGTGGCCGGAGGCATTATGTTTTCGGGTTGTCCGTCCGTCCGTCCGTCCGTCCGTCCGTCCGTCCGTACGTACGTCCGTCCGTACGTACGTCCGTCCGTACGTACGTCCGTCCGTACGTACGTCCGTCCGTACGTACGTCCGTCCGTCCCGTTTTCGTTCTCGCGATATCTCAAGAACCAGTTGACGGATCAATTTCAAACTTGGTATGAGTGTACATATTGGGGTGACAATGATCTGATTAGATTTTAGGGGTCATGAGGTCAAAGGTCAAGGTCACAGGACTCAATATATATGCAAAAATGCCTCGTTCTCACGATATCTCAAGAACTGGTTGACGGATCAAATTCAAACTTGGTATCAGTGTAGATATTGGGGTGGCAATGATCTGATTAGATTTTGGGGTTCATGAGGTCAAAGGTCAAGGTCACAGGACTCAATGTATGTGCAAAAATGTCTCGTTCTTGCGATTTCTCAAGAACCGGTTGACGGATCAATTTCAAACTTGGTATGTGTGTACATATCGGGGTGCCACTGATCTGATTAGATTTGGGGGTCATGAGGTCAAAGGTCAAGGTCACAGGACTCAATATGTATGTGAAAATAGCTTGTAATGGCAACATTTCAAGAACTGAATGTCAGATTTCAATCAAACTTGGTACCTGAATGTTTTTTAGGGGGCCATCAAAGATTGGGGTCATATGGTCAAGGTCACAGGACTCAAAATATATGAAAAATATTTTTAAAAATTAAATCAGTGCATGTTAATTTGGGCTTGATATTCAAATCACGTGATAGCGGAGGCATAATTTTCGATTGCGCGCAATCGAAGATCCATCTAGTTCTTAATCTGGTGTTGATTTGTGCTGCAAAAACAGAATGGGACATGTAAAATGACAGTGAAGAAAGCTACAGCAACTGGCATGTACAAATGAATGAGAAACTTGGTTTGCGGACTTGATCCCACATTTTGTTGCGATAAAATGAAAGGGTTTAGAAAACTGGACAATGTAAATCAGAGCCATTGAGTATTTTTTTACAAAGTACATATAATAATTATGTGATTCATGTGAAATTCAACTGTGAAACTGCCAACCATGAAATCTATAAATACCATTTATCTTTCATATTAACATTTTTTTTTCATGTTCAGCCAACATCTACCCCCCATCGCTGTATGTCAATGGGTCCATAACGACCGGGATCGGCGGCATTCAAGTGCTGGATACGTCCTTCTTCACCGCATTCGATCCCGACACCAACAGCCGTGACCTCACCTTTATTCTGGTCAGCCCACCGACCAATGGCGAGATTGTCAAGAACGACCGCGGCCGAGACATCGTGATGGGGGCCCGCGACACATTCACGTTTTCTGAGTTGGAGGACGGGATTGTCCGCTTCACGCACAACGCCAAGAGTGATCTGCATGGATATGTCACGATGAAGGTATGTATTTGGTATCAGTGATAACGATTAAAGGGATAGTTGAGTTCTGGTAAGGAGAGTACAGTTTTAGTGAAACTGAATTTTAGTAACCAAAACCTGCATCATTACATTACAAACTAATAGTTATAACTAGAAAGGAACACAAAATTACAAATGATGTAGTAAAGATCATGTTATCATTCAAAAAGAGCCGTTAAAACGTAAGAGGGCGCTCTCTAAACACTCATCGGTTTCAACCATTTTGAATAAAATATTGTGCATGTGATGCTTTGTTGAAATAGTGATTAGATAGAGAAATAACCAACAACTATTTAAATACCTATTTTGTAACTTTTTTGAAAAGAGGAAGCATTTTTTTGAATTTTTAACGGCTGGTTCAAAATTCTCTAATAAACCCGGGCCCCGGGTTTATTACAAATTGTTATATTTATGGATATTTCAGCCGTTTCTGAACCGATTTTGATCAAACAAAGATGATTTTATTGTTTAAATATTATGCTCTTTCAAATTTTACACTCAGTTTTTCATTACCTCACAAACCAATTAAGTAGTCTAGCGCCCTCTCTACCAAAACTCAACTTTCCCTTTAATTGTTATATTGTTACAGTTGTACTTTTCATCTGTGTACTACAATAACTCTGTTCTCGTCAAAAGTTGAAGGAATCCAGACTAGGCAAAACAGCATTTTGTGAACAAAATATTTCCATGAGGGTTTTAACAGGATATATTAATAACAGATGCTTTCCTGACCTTCCTTAAAAATATTGAATTGTTTTGATAGATTTTGCATATATGCAGGGCTTAAAGTTAGCACTGGCCTGGTGCCACAAAATTTGCTTCAGGCCCCCTACGTTTCATCATCAATATTTTACTTCCCCAAATGAGCAACCATTTAATACAGATTTTGTAATATTTTTCTTTGTTTTGGGCAACTAAAATTTGAGAAATCTTGATTTTACCTAACCATGTAGGCCACATGGACATTGTTTGAAAAACAAGTTAACATCTAGCACATATGTACATGTAACAAACAACATCCATCAACACTGGGCAAGCAAACTGATCATTTGATAATCATAATTTTATTTCCAGGTCAGTGACCGAATGTTCTACTCTGAGCCCGAGGACATCGGCATCGTGATCGTGTCTCCGCACCCGCCGTACATCACACGCAACGAACCCCTGGTCATCATCGAGGGCGAGATCGGCCAGCTGTCGACTGGTCAGCACCTACAGGTAAGCCTTGTCCAGATACTGGTACTTGTATTGTACTGGTATTTAAACATCTATTGGTTTCATGTATATTCAACCTATTTTTAAAATACAGTCAAACCTGTCCAATAAGTCCACCCAAGGGAGACACAAGTGGTCTTTATAGACAGGTCATTTGACATGTCAACTACTTTCTAGGAAAAATATTAAAGAAAAGTGATTTTAATAAGCAGGCCTTTTTTTATAAGCAAGTGGTTGCCAGAGCAAGATTAGGTTGTGTGTAGGTTTAAACAGTACATTACAAACAAAACAAAGTGGCAGAATAATTAGCAAGTTGATTGCTGTCGCTGACACCGGAAGATGAAAAAGGTTACAATGAAATATGATATGATCTTTTATTTTGTAGGCATTGGTCGTAGAAGTTTCCTTAACTGTTGTTTAGCTTTCAAGTTGTCTTTATTATCATTTACTATCATCATCATCATCATCATTGAATAACACTACTTGCAGATCCACGACGACGACAACGCCGATGCCGTGATCATCTCCGTGATCGACGGCCCAAAGCACGGGAAGCTAATCAGACTGCCAGACCGGTCGAGGCTGCGCCATTTTGGCCTCCCGGACCTGAGGCAGGGGCGCGTGAACTACGTGCACGACGGGAGCGAGACGCAATATGATGTGATCATCTTCCAGGTCTCCGACGGGCACAGCGTGCTCAACGTCCTCTTCGATGTCCACATCGTGCCAAAGGTCAGTGTCTTTAAATCCTTCGGAGTATCAAAGTTTGTGTGAATTCCCTTGCTGCCAGGATTGTCTATTTATAGGTTCTTTGTAATCTCCAGGTGATCCTTGCACTCGCCATATCCGTACCTTTAGTTTTGTTTTCTCTTTATTTGTATTCTATTGTTTTTTAAGTGGAGAATAAAATCAATTCATTAGCCACAGGCGTTTTTTTTTTTTGTTTTGTTTTTTTATCAATGAAATATGACACTCTGTTCATTAATACCAAATTTAGTCTATGGGTTGAATTTAGGCCATGAACTGCTTAAAAATATTACATAAAATAATGTGATTTAACGTGGGGTTTAGTTAACAAACGTCAAGGACTGTTTGTTTTTATTCTACTTATGATTATTGTAGGCATGTCCTTACAAAAATAAGAAAACAGGTTTCTATCCTCATATAATCATACATTTCATTTTGTTTGTTTGTTTGTTCAGGATGATCGCGGACCAATCCTGGTCAACAATGTCCAGGGTTCAGTGCGCGAGGGCGGTCTACTGATCATATCCCGAGATCACCTCCGAGCGCAGGACGTGGATTCAGAGGACTCCGAACTTATCTACACCCTGACACCACCCACTGGTAACCCCAGATTTGGTAAGTCAAGTTATCCCATTGACTACTAGAAGAACCGGGTAGGTTGTGTACAAAGTCTATGGAGATTTAAGAATCTTGAAGGGAGCGGGTTAATGTCCTTATATCATTGGCTAGGCGAGGTGGTATCAATCTCCGTTTAGATAGACTGGCAAAAAACTAGGCCAAAATAATAGACCAGGAATACTGAGAAGTACTAAAAAAAAATACTGGAAAATACTGGGAAATAATTGAAAATACTGAGAAAATACCATGACAAAAAATCCATATTTTCAACGTTGTTTGTCTTTCCACAATCTCTTATCTCAATTATTGGGGCCATTTAAAAATCAAAATTTTGTATTTACCGACTGGGCCACAAGGGGAAAAAAAATATTGATTTCTAACATTGCCTCATCTCTAATATCCTCGTCCTCCATCTTCCCCCCACCGTACAGGCGATTTGGTCATGGTTGTCCCTGTGACGCAGGGCGGGGTAGCTGATGGGTGGAGAGACATCAGGAACGGACGGATGGAGAGGAGACTAGTCTCGTTCCTGCAGCGGGACATCGATCAGGGCTACGTCTACTACCGCAACTCCGGTGCAGAGTCCTTCTCAGAGTTCTTCATGTTTGAGGTAATTCCATTTTGATTTAGTTCAGTTCATACAATGTATCTTTGATGGTATGCTTTAATAGTTATATCTAAGAAACTGTGGTGCTGGAGCTGTCTTGTAATTTTTTTTATTTTTTTAATCTTTGAATTTTACTTTAATATACATTTGTATTTAAGACCAATGTTAATTTCTGATTTATCTGCACATTGTTTAATTACATAATCAAGTGATTTGACATGGTATAAATGGTGGTTCTTCACATGAGCTCCATTCTATGCTCGGGCTTGTCAGAATTTAATAAATCTGGCACAACCCATAAGAAAAAGTTTTCTTCGGAAAGTATTGAGAGAGATCACCCAAAGTGGTATAGTTTTTAATTTAAATTAGCTATAAACGTAAGGAAAAGTTGTTTAATGACATAATCTTTTTTTTCCAACCAGGTCTCGGATTCTGCAGAGCCGCCCAACATTCTCACCGGCCAGGTCTTCAATATTGAGATAATGCCCAGTAATGATGAGCCACCCAGACTTGTGCCTCAGGTCTCTCCGCCATTGGGCATACTGGTAATGAAACGCTCTTTACAATATTTCTTTATATCTCTACAATATCTCTACCACCCACCGTCTCCTTACAATAACTATACCGGCGCTGTAGCTCTTATTAGAACTACAAGCTCAAGAAAGAATACCAACAGTCCTTTGCCAGGACTACCCACAGTCCTTTCCAGGACTACCCCAGTCCTTTTTAGGACTATCCTAGAAAGAATACAAACAGACCTTCTCAGGACACACCAATCCCCTGCTCATAAATGATGCAACCGCAAACCACACATATTAATATCTCTTTAGTTATGTGTATCTTTCAACAAATGGCCATGGTAAAAGGAAGCACTCTTTAGAGCTAAATACTAGTAGGGTGTTTACATGAAGGTAATTCCCAGCAAAGACGAGCCAACTAGATAAGTGCGACAAGTTTCTCCACAATTGCACATTCAAGTAAGACAATAACTGTTAATATGTTAGATATTATGTTCATGATTTGACGAGTCCTCCCTATTTTTAGTTTGTTATAGTAAAATGGGACTTTGTGAAATATATTGAGTGGCATTGAATTAATGTCAAGTGATAGTGAGAATCTTCTCCCAAGCACCTATTCAATAGTTACTCTTTACGTTATATTTTCCTTGATTTGTGGTATGATTGTGTATGATTGGTATGATTGTGTATGATTGGTATGATTTGTGGTATTTGAGGACCCCAAGTGTGCTGATCAAATGTTGGAATGATAAAATTTGGTAAAAAATGGCTAATGTGTATATGTCTCATATTCCCAGGTGCTCGAAAACCAAATCACGCCGATCCAGTCATCACACCTCGCATTCACCGACCCAGACAGCCCCGACCGGAGCATCATCTACAATCTGACCACACCCCTGGGCAACCGCGACGGCACCATTGAGAACGCCGACGCTCCATTTGTGCCCGTTACGTTCTTCACGCAGGCCGACATCAACGCTGGGAAAATCTTCTACCGGCCACCCCTCGGGGAGGTCGGGCTGCGATCTCAGAACTTCACCTTCCAGTTTACAGGTAATTATTACGATGATGATAATTAACTGCTGTCTGATTTTATCATTGACATATCTGAGAATGCTTTTCACATTATTTGATGTTAAATGATGATGATTATTGTGATAATGAGGATGATATTGATGATGATAATTATGGATATGGTGATAATGATGATGATGATTTTTTTTTTGTGGTGATGATGATAATTATGGTGGTGGTGATAACTATATGGTGATGATTCAATTTCTTTCAGCGCATAGAGACATATCTGATATGCGTGTTATAAATACATTATTATTATTATTATTATTATGCTGTTGATGCTGAATCATTATTTCTACCCATGTCACTTGATAGACACAAGCTATTATGTGAAGATGAGCTTGTGAATATAATACCTTTCAACTCTTCTAGTTACGGATTGGCTTACCATTCAAAATATCTTTTACACTCCAGTTACGGACGGGCTAGACGCAGCGGCCAACACAGTCGGTCCATTTCCGTTCCTCATTAGCGTTGTACCACGCGATAACGCCGCACCAAGCTTCAGGGAACCCAACCCTCTGCTACAGGTAGAGAGCGGAGGCTGGGCGTCGATCCGATCGCTGCTCGCCGATGTCATCGACCAGGACACGCCTCTATCGCAGCTGGTCTACCGGGTCACCCAGCATCCCTTGCATGGGTCGCTTTTCAGGGGGGACTTCAGTTATTACACAAGAGGTGAGTGAAAAATCTGACTTCCCAATCCTTTGAGGAAGGGACATAAACTTCAGTAAATTATGGAGAAGAGTTATCATGTCACTGCAAGTATGCTTTCGTAGTCATAACATGTTTGTAAAAACGGACACAGAAAAGCTATCCTTACACACATATCTCTAAGTCTGTGCATCAGATCTCTTCTCAAAAAGTGGAGTGCTTCAAATTCTTCAATATAAGTGCGTGTCATGTGCTGATTGATTAAGAGTCATGTGCCGATTGATAATGTGAAGGACTTAGAGATGATTATCAATCATATAAGTTAATATATAAATCACAAACATTATTAATATTTATCTTGTTTGCATATGTGTGTCTGCTGGCCACGAGTGATAATGTGAAGTGCTTAGAGATGATTTTCAATCATATTTATGTACTATATACATTGAATACATTATGATTTAACTTTGCTCATTGTTTGTTCTTCAATGTCTCATCAGGTGACACCTTCACGTATGACCAGCTGATTCAGACCACGCTCCACTACATACACGACGGCTCGCCAACGGGCGAGGACTCCTTCGAGATCGCCGTAACAGACGGCGCACATACTGCGGCACTCCAAGCTACAATCCTTGTCTCGTTCGCCGATTCGTCAGCGCCAACAGTCAGCCGCCAAGCAACCCTTGCTCTCTACCTCCCTGAAAACTCAGATGCCGCTGTCACGCATGAGAGTCTTTCGTTTGAGGACGATGATTCACCAGCCTCTGCGATTATCATTGAGCTGCGCACCGTGCCGCAGACCGGTCGCTTGCAGCGGCGGGTGAACGGAGACGTCTTTGAGGATCTGCGTGTTGGATCCACCTTCACGCAGAGCGAGATCAATGCTTATGCAATCAGGTTGGTTGGCTGTTCACCTTCTATTTTTTTCTTTTGAAGTAGGGGAAATATCAAACTCTTAACTCAGCAAAGTGATCATGCTATTTGTGAAAATATCGTTTCCTATTATAACAAATGCTTGACAGTGACTTGTTTGACTTGTGGCCTAGTCAGGCAAGTGAAAACCAGATAAAAATTCTGGTAGCCTGCAACCTGAATCTGGTGGCCACGAACATATTCTGTTTTATTTGGTTGCTTATTCAGGCCAGTGGAATTAAAAGGGGCCTAAAGCTAGCTGTAATAATTTAAAGCATTGCTATAAGTTTTTTTCTATTTCTATCGCAATAGTTACTATAATTAGACTATCATCATTTCTTGATCTTTGAACTTTGACTTGTGATAGGTTTGTAGCCGAGGGAGAGATCGGCAGTCAGCCAATCAGTGAGGTCGTCATGCTCAACGTCAGCGACGCTAGCGGCAACAGCCTTCCTGGACAGACGTTCACCCTGACCATCACTCCCGTCAATGACCAGTCGCCTATGGTCAGCCTCCCACGGAGGCTGGAGGTCACAGAGGGGGGTCGTGCTGGAGTCACGAACGTCCACCTGAGCGCAACCGACATGGATACGAGAGTCAGCCATCTGTCGATCATCATGGATACTGTGCCGAGCTTTGGGTTCCTAGAGAACATTAGATCAGGTCAGACACTTCTCCCCTGTTTTCACTTTTTATGAATCAATGATAGTGATGACGATAATGATGACAATCATAATGATGATGATGTTGACGACAACGACGATGATGGTGATAATGATGATATAGAAATTTAGAATGGTTTGATGATAATTATCAAAAATCTTGTATTTATTATTGTAAATATGGTGAAGAAGATATTTGTAATTTTCATAGAAAAATGTATTATACTTCAATGCAAAGTCAGCAAATAGAAGTGAAATAGTGCAGCAAGATTATAAAAGTCGCAGTATTAAACAAACTACCGTATTTGTCGGTGTATTAACCGCTCCGATGTATTAACCGCACCCCCAACTTTGGCCGTTTTTCCATGAAAAAAAAAAAAATTTGATAGTATAATTCTTGATTTTTAGTCTTTAGATGGTCAGCATTTTCTTAGGAAAGGTACCAAAAATAGCTTATCTATCAGAGAATTTTTGCATATGAATTTTGTTTTATTTACTGAAGTCTCCGAAGTAAATAAAGAAAATTATCAGGCCTTCTTCACAGCAGAAGAATCTATAACTTCTGTTGAATTTGCCACACGGATCACTACACATGGGACTACATAAAACGTTAGACAACAAAACAAAGATTTCACCAATAAAACAATCAGAACGGAGATTTTAAAAAAAATGTACCTTAATGTTATTCCTTCTTTCTAGTTCAAATTATGTTGAATCTACTCTTGAAAACTGTTTCAGAAATAGTAAGTAATAATAGCGAGTAATACGGCATAGGATCGTCGTCGATCGTCGACATGGATGAAACGATTCTCAAACGTTGACATCCAGTCCGCCCGGTACTAAACAAATGCTCCGATAGCCCGCCATATCACTCATACACTTTGCGTGAAGGTTATGGGTCTATTTTGTTACGCGAGATCCATCCGCCGGGAATTGGGGAAATCCCCGGCGGATGGATCTCGCGTAACAAAATAGACCCGATAACCTGCACGCAAAGTATATGAGTGATATGGCGGGCTGTATTGGAGCATCGGCGGCCGGGGGTCGGGAAAGAGAATCCCCGCCTGCATGCTCGGCCAAGTGCCAGTCGCGCGGCCGGGTGCATGTTAGGATTCGTACTAAGATCGAAGCAATGATCGTGAATCTTCAAAGCTGCTTTCGCAGCAACAACGAGCAATATTTAGGAAGAGGTAAAAGAGAAACATAAAAGACACTGCATGACTTGTTTTGGGGGGAATATGCTTGTATTTTCCGTGCATCGTATGAGTATGAATGCCTTGCTGAGGTGGACTTTGGTCACTTGTGAATCTTATCTCCGTGTATTAACCGCATCGTATTAGGGCCCGGCGCTGGCTAGGCAATTTGCGTGTACAATTTTCCTATCTCCGTGTATTAACCGCTCCCCCCTTTTTGGAGCTTTTTTTTGAGAAAAAAGGTGCGGTTAATACACCGACAAATACGGTAAATAAATTTTCCCATAATCCAGGTCTTGGTTCAGAGCAGTCCAATGCAGGCATCCCGATCACGGCGTTCCGCGTTCAGGATATCTTAGACGGAGTGATTTATTACGTGAATAACGACCACCGGAACAAGGAGCCAGTTCATGACGGCTTCCTCTTCCACGTGACGGACGGAGAGAACGAATCGCCCCAGTACCGATTCAACATCTCAATCCAGGTACCTTCAAGCCACTGATCTCTATAAACAATCTAGATAGATTATTCCTGAAGAGTTGACGCCGCTGAGTGACCATTTAAACTAGCCCTAGTGAGAATCGTATGTATTTATCATGATGTGTATTATTATCATCATTATTATCTTACTTCATTGTCTTCTACCAGTTGGTGAGTGATGAGGAGCGTGTCATTGTTACCGAGCAGTTTAACTTAGATATGATTTTTAAAAGTATTGCAAGGAAAGAATAGTATAGTTTTAGTCTACAAATTATGGAAGCATGATGGCATCTGTGAGAATTGTATGTACAAGTTCACTTTGTCATGATGCGGATAACATTATTTTCCTTGTCTTCTACCAGTTGGTGAATGATGAGGAGCCCGTCATCGTCACCGAGCAGGCCTTTGTGCCCGAGGGCGAAGGCGTGATCATCGCCAACGTGACGCTCTACGCCCGGGATCTCGACACGCCGACCGAAGACCTACTTTTCGAGCTCATAACGTATCCGCAGTACGGCACTTTGCGTCGCAGGACCTTCATTCAGGACCCGATCTACACGGGGCGGATTCTGGGCGTCCGCGATACCTTCACCTACCAGGTAAAGTGATGATAATAATAGACAAAATAATTAGATTTGTTTATCCAGGTTAGCCTCCTCAGTGCTTTAGCATATTTCTCCCAGAGGTGCCTGTGTCTAATTGTATTACCTTTGTGATAACACCTTGTTGATACACCTCAATGATAATATTTGATCCTTTTTTGTTGCATGACTGTCACTTTCATGTTATTTTCTACATCACTTTGTGTCATCCTTCGCACTTTCTGTGAGTTGATTTGCGTACTTTAAGAAGATGTTTTTAGTGAAATACTTATGAAACTGCCATTCTATTTATTATTTCCCTTGTTTCTTAAAATGCATAGGACGTACTTGATGAATTGATCGTCTACATTCACGACGGTTCCGATGTGAGTGCCGACTCTTTCCGCGTGTCGCTGACGGACGGTCTGTACACTGCGCAGGAAGATGTGCAAATCATCATAGGTCTGATAAATGATGAGACGCCGCGCCTGGCAACCAATAACGGCTTGCGAGTCCAGATGGGTATGTACTGATATGTTGAACTGTAATGTATTTAAGACACTAATGAAATACACCTAAACACGAGCAGGTACCCATTTCTAGTGTGTGTACCTTTATTGCACAAAGCTGCTTCATATGACATTGCACATGCTTCAAATGACATTTCTGCTATTTACGTATTAACAACGGCACAATAACCATATCATTATGCAGTACACCATAACAACGAAAACCTGTTGTATTTCATCAATAAATTGGTATCATATGCCAGCCTGATTTTGTCAACTCAAATTATGAATTCATATCCATTAAAAAAATTATTAGTATTTGAGACAGGTGAATTATTTTCTCTTTTTCTTTGTTATGAACTTGTAAAGGAGCTACAACGGTCATCTCGCCTGACTGCCTGCGAGCCACTGACATTGATTCCGAAGACGCTCAACTTCTCTTCACCATGACCTCTGACCCCAATATCGGCCACCTCCGCTACGTCGGCCCAACCAAGGAATTCGACATCAGCAGCACCCAGCGGGAGAACACTTTCCGGCAGAGCGACATCAATAATGGTTCGTGACCTTTTGTCTGCATTTTGAGGAATTGTTGATTTATTATAATTGATTTGTTTGTTATGATTGATTGATTTATTATTATTGATTTATTTCAGTCTTCTTTGACAAGGTTAGTCTCATCAGTTTGCAAGGAAGCCCTGGGTCTGTACTATGAAAGAACAAAATTCTGTACAAACTAATAACAGAACTACAGTAAAACCTTCTTTTTATGCCTCACTTTGGTAGTCTTTATTTATGGGTTTGTCTGGACTACATAATTAAATATTACTTTGCTTAAAACCTTATTGTAGCATTGATGTGTGCTATATGATAGAAGGAAATGCTGGCATGAGGCGGAGAATAATTGCTATAAAAATGACTTAAGATTTTTAGAAATAGTCTGGATTTATGGTATTGAAGCTAAGTCAGTGATTAGAATAAAAATGGCATGAATTCAGTGATTTATTCATATTTGTTTTATTTCAGTAGGGTAGCTCTGTCAGTAGTAAGAACTTTGTTTTTCCACTGAGATTCTCCAACAACAACAACAAAAGTACATTATACAAGGAAAATAAATACTGATTACAAAACAAATAGAACATTGAAAGAATACTTGTGACCAGTAATAATATAATTACATAACTTTCTTGTGTTGACACAGGTTTCTTGGAGTACGTCCATGACCTGAGTGAACCAGCTGGGACCGTGGTCTTCAAGTTCACGGTCAGCGACCCAGAGAACAATGAACTCATTGACCAGTCATTCATCATCACTGTACTCGGTGAGTAAAAATAACAATTATGTAATGTAATACCTCAAAAAAAAGTTGTCAGAGGGTAGCATATTCCACGTTTATAGAAAAATGCTTGGCAAGGGAGCCATGATCACATGAAATATTTACACTGTAAAATATGACATAAAACTGAATAACAAAGTTTTAAAAAAAAACGAAATCAGAAGGTGAAGTTACATAAAGTATGAATATCCAAACAATTAAGCATAAGTCACTGTGTAATTAAATACATGTTTATATGCATTAAAAAGATTCATATTCATATATTTATCATTCATACAAAGAGTGTTCTCATTGATACGAAATGAAATAATCAGACCACTTACAATTATTTGCAAATTGTTACTTAGTGAATAAAAAAAATTCAAAGTTTTAAAGAGAATCATTTTCTGCTTCAAAATATCTGCAGAGGATCGCATGCCACCACGTGTGCTGGCCAACCAACCTCTGACTGTGCAGGAGGGTGCATCTCGCACGATCACCACAGCGACGCTCTCCGCAACCGACGACGATAGCATACCGGGTAACCTGATGTTTTATCTTACCGCGGGACCGAGCTACGGGCGTGTGGAGCATACTGATGCCCCCGGAATTGCCATTGCGCAGTTCTCGCAAGCAGATTTGGCGGCTGGAGCGATCAGCTACGTGCACACAAGTCCAGAGGAGAATATGATGGACAGTTTCACATTCAACGTGGATGATGGGACCAACCAGGTGAGGGCACTGTTAATTTCACTTTATGTGGGTCATGAATTTGAAGGGTAGAACCGTATTAGTTATTCAATCAAAATATATTGATTATTCTTCTTTTAATAGGCAGTTCCTGGCATTTTTATCTTCAGATATTTAAAAAATGTTATTCTTTCTAAGTCTAAGTTTCACTTTGAACTCCTTCAAATGTATAATTTGGTTTACCCAACCACAGGTGACGCAAACGTTTTACATCAACATCTCGCCAGTCGACGACTCACTCCCTCTAGTGTCCAACTTGGGAATGAGGGTGCAGGAGGGAGTCCGAAAGACCATCACCGAATTTGAGCTGAAAGCACTGGACTTGGACACAAGCGTAAGTTACATACATCATTGCTCTGCTATTTACAGATTTAGGACTGGTGCCAAAAGTACTTGGGCTGTAGTCTATAGAAAATGCATGTTAGACCAAAATCATTCATTCTTGGTTAAATTGTCATAAAAACAAGGTTTTCTTTTATACCAAAGAAAGCCCTAACAATGGGCATATGTTGTGCCTCTGATTTCACCTGTTTGTTTGTTTGTTTATTTGTTTTTGTTTGCATGAAGACATTTTTAAAGAAAACTTGTAAAGGGGGATAAAGAGATAAATAAATCAAGGCAATCAAAATGTGTGTGCTATCTTGTATAGCTTTATAGTGCACACTCAAAGCAAAGAAGAATCAAGGCAATGAAACAGAATCAAGAGAAAGATTTATCAACACACTTTTCTTTCACTTCTGATTTATCACTTTTGAAACAGGAGGCAGATATTATGTTCACCGTTTTCACCCCTCCCCGGCACGGCACCGTCGACTTTACTCTGGACGGGTCGCGCTACACGCCGACTTTAACGTTCTCAATGTCTGATGTCTACGAGAATCGCATCAGCTACAATCACGACGGCACAAACACGCTATCGGACCAGTTTGAATTCACGGTGTCGGACGGCACAAATCCGATGTTTGTTATTGAGAAAGGCACACAGCTCCTCACGGCCTCAGCACCACAGGTAGATACTACAAGCCTCACATTAAAGGGACTAAGTAACATTGTCCAAATCCTCAAAATAAAATTACAGTTCTAGCGGTTCCCTTATACATTGTTGTATTCGTATTAACAATAAAATCATGGGACAGGTTTCGGTTTTTCAAATTTCCCTTTTGTTACAAAGATATGTATGATTGAAGTATTCAGATAAGAAAAACTCCGGGCGAGTTTTTCTTCCGTGTACAAAGTGAGTGCAGTGAGTTACTGAATATCACTTTGCATTTTCGCTCATTACTTGGCCATACAATGTCCATTTGACTTGGAATTTTCACACAATACCCTGTGGACATATGAGATAACAACAATATACATTGCACCAACCATTCATCACTTTTTGCACATGTCAACAAAGTTACTAGATCCCTTTAAATAATGTACTGGCCCGTCAGAGCAAGTAAAATCACAAATTTTGATTTGCCCGAATGGATAATTTGCCTGTCCAAATACTTCTATATAAGATTTACACGTAAGAAATTATGTTTTTTGCTCATAGTTGAACAATCATAAAGTTCCCATTGTGGCAACCAAACTAGCCAGATAACAACTTTTACTTGCCCAGGGCAATCGGACAAGTGCTAGTGCAAGTGCATTGGTGAAAAATTCTGATTAGAAGGCCTGTTGTTACAGTTTTAAAATACATATGCTGTATGCATGCTGGACAATGTTTATTTATTTAACTCAAGTTATTGCAATTCTATATAGTTTAGTTTGGAATGCTACCACTAACAGAATGCAGTACCCAGATTATTTTGAATATCGGAAAGCACATTTGATGTTTTAGTTGAACAAATAAATCCATTCAATGTTGTTTTTCCATCGAAGGTCTTTTCAATCACCGTGATGCCAGTGGACGATGGAACGCCTAGGATTGTGACCAACAACGGACTGTCTTATCTGGAATATGTGGATGATAGGGTAAGAATTGTACATACCCCTTATTTAACTGATATCCTTCTTCATAAGAATTTTATAAATCTTCAGGATCTCCTCTTCAAGATTGATAGCTTGTGCGAATAATCAGTAGCGTGGCAACCAACTTCTTCCATTGTTTAGAATCATTTCCCTAACCTAGCCATTAGTAGCTGTGACATCACGCTTCCTTATTTGATACAGTCATACTTGTCTTAGTGGCCACCTGTCTATAGCAGCTAACCTGCCTATAGTGGCCATGAATAGTGATCCCTGCAATGAAAAATAGTGTTATAGAGCTTGTCTATAGTGGTCACCTGTCTACAGTGGCCACTATTTTTGTTGCCCTTGAGTGGTCACTATACACATATTTGACTGATATATGACATTTTATGTATCTATGATCTGACTGGAAATTTAGTCTCTAATTATTTTCTAAACTTCCCTTCCCAGGCGATGGGGGTGATAACGAGCCGGTCTCTGCAGACCATGGATGCTGACACCCAGGACAGGAACCTAGTCTATACCGTCACTGCACCGCCTAGGCATGGTTACCTAGAGAGTACATTAACACCAAGGATTCCTGTTTCAACCTTCACTCAGGGTAAGTCAATATGACATGTTACAACCAAACCAAATTGCCTTCAAAGGCTTATTTTAGACTGTGCATGGTTGATCTTCCAACCTTGTTCATATTAAACCAAATATTGATAGAAGTGATTTCTGTTTCAGAACAGCAAGGCATCTAGGTATTTCATTAGGTACTTTGATTATTGGACCAATTCATTTGAGATTGGCAAAAGACTCAATGGACAGCCTGATTCAGTGTGATTATCAAAGTCTTTTATTCTTCAAAAGTATGGATTATACAATTTTCCCTGTATTTTTTTCCATCCCCAACAGAGGACATCAACAACGGGCTGATCCGCTACATCCTGAGTCCCGGCTCAGAGTCGGAGACTGGCGACAGCTTCATCTTCGACGTCGCTGACACGATGCCCAACACGGTCGTCGGAACCGTCTTCCGAGTTCGCTGGTCCCTGATCCACTTTGATCGTGCCATGTACAATGTGAGCGAGACACAGGGGACCATCAGCCTGACGTTGAAGAGGACAGGCAACACCAATCAGGTATGTGTGGGACTAGGGGTAGAGGGAAAAGCATACACAGTTAGTTATGGTTGGGACTAAGGATGAAATCTGAACTTACTAATTTATCTTTTTGAAAACAATTTCATCATTTCATGCTCAATTTGATCAGAGGATTGTTATGTTGGCATTTGATTGTTAGTTAGCCTTTGATATTCAGGATCTCTGAATTATATTTACCTTATAAATGAAAATAAAATTTAGTAAAGTAAATGGGATTTCCCCGGGATTTGAACCCAAGACCTCCTGATTGCTAGAGCGGTGCTCTACCAACTGAGCTAGAAAGTCCTTGTGCAGTTTTGTGTGTGCCTGAAATGGTTTCCAATGCTTGTGATGGTCAGAAGCTATTATAAACCTTGACTTGATATTACTTCATTAGCCTTTTTATAGTAGATAAGCAGTTGAAAGCATATTTCCTCTTATTTCTCTTATCTCCTCTTGTAGTATGCCATTGTGCTTTGCCGCACCGAGCCCTTGAGCGCGACTTCCTCAGCGGGAGCCATCTCGCGCCGAGCAGTCAACGACTATGTGGAGCATGCGGGCCAGGTGCAGTTTGAAGAGCGTGAGGACACAAAGACGTGCACCATCGTTATCAACGATGACCGCGTTTACGAAGGGCCGGAAGATTTCATCGTCGAGCTCAGCACGCCTGCCTACGCGCTTCTCGGGGAGCCGTACCAAGCCATTGTGTCTATTATAGATACAGAGGATGGTATGTTTTTGGTTTGTTTGTTTTTTGGGGGGAGGGGGAGGATTTAAGAAAACTTGGAACAGGGTTTACGAAGGGCCCAAAGATTTGATGCTAAGCTCAGTTGAGCTAACAAATTAATAATTTATCAGGGCATAAACATACATTTTTGTCTGTTGCAGTCAACAATTTCAAACAAAGTTTCAAACATAAATCATAGTACATGTTTTAGTTATGAACATTTTATCATACATATATATTATGTATTCTGCAATAATTAGTTCAATTGTTGTAATATTTGTCTGCATTTCATTATCTCCTAACAGAACCAAGTATAGAGTTTGCAGAGACTTTGTACCATGTCAATGAGAGCTCAGGCTTCTTGTTTGCTCCTGTTGTACGAAAAGGTAAATAATAATAATAATAATATGAACTTTTATATAGGGCAGCTACTATAAATGTATACTCTCCTGCACTTAAATTATTACCCATGGTCATCAGGTACATTTCACATCCACACAATGATATTGCATACTTTCTCAACTCCCCAGGGAGCATACTAGCCATGCTGCCAATCACTCATTTTAATTTTTGCTGAAGGATTAAAGTAAACTCGCTCAATACTTATCACCAGTTATTGATTTTGCTAGAAATTAATGACTTTGTGAGTTCAAAAAGTAACAAGAACTTGATAATTACTGGTACAACTTGCATACAATGAATAAGATAGTAATACAACTATTATACTTTGCTAGAAAGTGTTGCTTTTAATTGGATACATAGGCCATCAAGTTTGTCTTTTTTGCTTGTTATAATCATTAATTTATCCTTTTTTCTTCTAAACAGGCGACTCTAGCTCAACAGTATCAGCAATCTGTTTCACCGTCCCTCGTTCTGCTACGGGTAGCAGTCTGACCGGTCTTGAATCAGGGTCTGATTTCAAGACTAGAGGCATGTCTTTAGAGTACCAGGTAGTCTTCCCTCAAGGAATTAACACTGCATCATGTGATATCAAGGTAATTGGGATCTTACTCTGCCTTATACAGTCGTTCTAGAATATTTTTGTGTATTGTTGAAAAAAATTAGACAATGACGATGATGATGTTACTTTTATTTAATCCAGCTGCGCTTTTTTCTTTGTATTGTAGAGGATAATTATGGTGGTGGTGGTGGTGACGAAGACAATGACAAAGACGACGATGATGATTGAATCCAAACTTCACCTATGTTATGTTATTTTATGCACACTTGTAGTTAGTATGTTCCTTTCTACCATACATGTAGATCGCTATGCCATTTATGAAGTGCAGGAAGATCTAACATCATGTTTTAACAAGTTTTTGCATCGTTTTTTTTTGGTTTTGCCATAGATCATCGACGATGCAATTTATGAAGAGCAGGAAGAGTTTGAAATTGCTCTCGCCATGCCGTCCTTCAACGCCAGGATAGGGAAGAAAGCGAGAGCTGACGTCATCATTGACGGGCCGAATGATGGTATGTATGATGTACGATGGTGTATCTAAGTTTCTAACTACTGATTATGTATTCCACACTATTGATTTTTTTGCTAGTGAATATATTCAGGCCAGTTTGATGGTAAAGCTCATCAATGACTGTTCACCTTCTAGATTAAAAATCTTTTTTATCTCAATATTTTGTGGTTAGATATTAGCAGGTACTGGCCTTAAAATGACATTTTATTGAAAACTGTGCACAATTCCATTCCTTTTATTTATCAAACCTGTGATTATTGGTGAGGCGTAACATGGCAGTATTAATCATTTTCCCATTCTGTTGTAGACAAATTCAAAAAGGGAGAAAATCAGAAGTCAAGAAGTCAGAAATTTGTCAAATGTAGAGTAAGCAAGATTGATTATAATCAATCTTTATTTTCTTGTTTCATAATCGGTGATCTACTTCTGCTAGTTGCACCACATTTTTAGTGAGGATATATATTTCCGGTGGAGATTGTAGTCTTCCTATTTTCAGAAGTGGTATCTTTATTTTGTTCTTTATTCACCCTGCATAGAATGTGAGAGTTTTGAGAAACTGAATTTATAGAAACATTACTCATAGTTTTATCTAATCTCTTTGCTTCCTAACACAGAATCGGTGATCTATTTTGGCCAGCCGCACTACATTTTCAGCGAAAACTCGGGCACGGTCGAGATCGAGGTGTTCCGTCACGGTAGCGATCTCTCTTTCACGTCCATGGTCTGGTGCTCACCGAAAGACGCTTCCCCGCAGTCTGCCTCGCCTGGTCAGGATTACGTGCCCAATGCCAATCAATTGACCTTTGACCCACAGCAAACTGTAGAGGTACATTTCCATTTGTTTTAAAGTGAACCATTAACTTTGTAAAATCAACAGAAATCACTTGGTGCTTTCACATTTCTCATGTACCTCATTGTGTGGCTTAGCCTTATGGTAACAAAATAATTTGTACAACTATTATTATAACTTTGCATGAACAAAATCAAGAATAATAACTACTACCTGTTATGGTTGGTTCGCAGGTCTGTCGCATCACTATCGTTGACGATTCTGCGAGTCCCCACCTGGAAGGCAACGAGACGTTCATCGTCTTCCTCAGTTCGGCCATGAACTCCCAGCTGGGCAGTCCGTCGGAAGTCATTGTCATCATCAACGACACTGCCGACGATGGTGAGTGGAAATCATGGAAAACAAATCATGCTCAAAATAATTTGAAAAATTATATGAAAATCATGTGAAAATCATTAGAGTGATGCAGGGTGCTACATACATGAAAGCACATGCCCAATTATCCAGGGCAGATTATATTCAGATTCGAGCCAGCAATTGCAGAAACTTGTTGCCCATATTTTGCATGGAAATTGTATTACTAGACCTTGCTCTGGGCACAATTATTTAGTCCTATTCCTCTTATTTAACAGTCCCCACGATGCAGTTCCAGACCAACAAGGTGTCGGTAGAGGAGCAGACTAGTGTGGTCCACATTCCTGTGATCAGGACCGGCCAACTGTCGTTTGATGTAGAGACCATGCTCTAGACCTTGTATTTGGCCTAATTATTTAATCCTGTTTCTCTTCTTTAACAGTCCCCACGATGGAGTTCCAGACCACCAAGGTGTCGGTAGAGGAGCAGACCGGTGTGGTCCACATTCCTGTGATCAGGTCTGGTGACCTGTCGTTCGAGTCGTCGGTGCGCTGCTTCACGCGCCAGAAGACGGCGCAGGTGATGATGGACTATGACGAGAGACTGAACACGGATGACTTCAGGATTGTCTTTGCACCGGGAGAAAAGGTAATTCAATGCTTGTAATTAGCACAGGCCGCTGGCCCAGGGCAAATAATAATCAGCCTCAGACTACTGAATTTTCATTGATCTGCTTAATTTCACTGGCCCGAATGGGCAAACGAATATAACAGAATTTGTTTTGTTTTTATTTGTTTGGGGCCACCAGATTCAGGTTTGGGACACTAGAATTTGAGCTTGTCATGTGCGGATTGCTTGTGTCCGATGACAGAGGTAATAATATCATTGTAAAGTGTTTAGAGTTCATGATCAATCATATTAGTCACTTTATTTTGCAAACTTGTTCCTTTGTATTTTTGCAGGTTAAGAACTGCACCGTGCGTCTAGTGGAGGACACCATTTACGAGCCTGATGAGACATTTGTTGTCAAACTGGGCCTCCCATTCGGCAGCGAATTCTGCGAGGCCAGAATCGGCGAGAACAAGACCTCTCTGATCACGATCACCGATAATGATGATGGTAAGAGCTAATCAACCTTTCCTAATGGAAACTTTGGTTTAAGACAGTCGGCACAGTCTGAACAAAATAATGAAATCTAGATTCACTTTTAATTTGGCATTAAGTTTTATGTCAAATTTCTTTCCTTTTTTCTTTTTTGTGTGTGTGTGTAGATTATTCATTTTAAGGCCATAACTCATAGCAAACTTGTTTATTTATCTTTTCAAGTTTATTTGATATTTGATTTTTTTTTCTCTTCACTAACTCTGCAGCTCCCACATTGAAGTTTGAGAGGATAGCTTATATTTTACATTACATTTTATTTTCCTTTTTATGGAAAACTTGTTGATTAATCATTTTGATGCCATAACCTATTGCCAATAATTTCATTTATCCTTTATCCTTTATCTCTTTTGTTCAGCTCCCACATTGAAGTTTGAGAGGATAGCATACAGCGTGCGTGAGCCAGGTGGCCAGGATGATGCTAACTTTGTCGAAATCAAAGTCATCCGCACGGGAGATACGAACCGGACATCAAGCGTTCGTTGCAGCACCCGCGATGGCTCGGCAAAGTCTGGTGTCGACTATGAACCTTACTCCAAGATTCTGCGATTTGACCATGGTACGTATCACAATCCTGTTTGCATTTTTTTTTTTGTACAATTGGTAATTGATGTAATTTTTGTCTGAAAATTTCAACCGTATCCTTAATTAGGTGAATATAATTTGTGCTATACAGTTGTAATGCAGCTTCCTGTCAACACACATATAATTTCTTCCTCTCCCTCTATCTGCAGGTGTGCAGTCTATTGACATCCAAGTCGAGATACTGTACAACGAAGACATGGAGTGGCACTAGCCACTCTGCAATTAAGCCGTTTGGCTGCAAGAGATAATATTTAGATAAAAACCTTTACGAACAAACAAATAAATAAACATTTCATCCTTTCCCTCTTTCTGCAGGCGTGCAGTCCATTGACATCCAAGTGGAGATACTGTACAACGAGGATATGGAGTGGCACGAGACGTTCTCGGTCATCCTCGGACCGGATGAACCCGAGAACGCTCTCCTGGGAAGCATTCCCGAGACGACCGTGACGGTCATCGATGAGGAGGCAGCCGGCAGCGTGGTGCTCCCTGCTCCACCAGTGGTACGTTGCTTTAAACCCCCATTACAAACTTTTTCTTGTATTTTGTAAAGCATAACTTTACATACAATTGGCACAACAAATTTGTATTATAAATAATATGCCTATTATACTGATGACTCTAACGCATAATAATTGCTTGAGTTTGAAATTGTTAATTTGTTTTCACTTTGCTGTATACAGGTTGTTTCTCTGATGGACTATGATAACATTGCATCTGCCATGGACACTGATCCATCTCCTGGATACCCTCTTGTTTGCTGCACTGTGAGTATTCAAATATTTTTTTCAATTTCATTGCTTTATTATATTTATTATTAAACACTTTCAAGACTATTGCTATATTATTATAACATAACACACATTCTCAATAGACCCCTGCCAGAGTATTTTCAGTTTAGGTCCTGGACAGGCTAATATGAAAGCATGGCTACCTAGTTATTACAATGGATGGTAAAGAAATGGGTAACTCTGATAAGGTTGGCAAGATGAGTCTTTTTATTTAATGTCAAATCACGTTTCCTTTCCTTTTTAGTAATTTTTTATTTCATACTTTTCTTTCTTCTTTGTGTGTAGCCTTGTGACCCTCATTTCCCTGAGTACTCCATGACCCGTTCCATGTGCTTAGACTCCGGCATCAACATCTCCAGCATCCGTTACAACTGGGAAGTGTCGACACCCCTCGATAACGAGGGTACCCGCTCGCCTTTCGAGCGAGTCGTTGACGGCACGCCGTTTACGAGCGCCAACCAAAAAGTCTTGGACAGTATCTACTTCAGCAGGAGGTTCCAGGTGCGCTGCGTCGCGCAGCCGTACGACATGCGTGGTCGACCTGGTGTCCCCCTGCGAAGCAATATTGTCACAGTCGGCACGGACAACGGCATTTGTCACACACCGGTGACGGCGGGCGTATCACGTGGGCTCCAGGCGCAGTCTTTCATCGCCAACCTGCGCTATGTCGGCCCCGAGGATGCAGACCATCCAAACACGCTTCATGTCTCCGTGGAGATACCGCACCAAGATGGCATGCTGCCTGTGGTCTCGACAATCCCCATCCACAACATCCGCTACCTCCTTACCGAGCCCGTCTACCGTTCCGCTCACCTCTGCTCCAATCTCTTCGGGGCCGGCACACCCGCGGCGCTTGAGGAGTACTCGTTCCTGGACCAAGTCGACTACGACAACATGGCCATGGGCCCTGGGTATGACTACCCCTACCAGTTTGACCCCAATGTCCGTGAGGAGCGCACGCTGCAGCTCTACCACAATCTGAACCTCAAGAGCTGCACGTGGCAGTTTGACGCTCACTACCACATGACCGACCTGATTGATTTGTGCGGCGGAGCGGTCAGCTCTGACTTTGAGGTACGCGACGGGGACGAGAGCTACTTGACCGTCACCGTGCCCCTCTACGTGTCGTACATCTACGTGACTGCACCAACTGGATGGGCTTCACTTGACCACCGTACAGAGATGGAGTTCTCTTTCTTCTATCGGTGAGTGACATTTGTCTCCAGCTCAGTCGGTAGAGCTTTTCCCTTCGTGGTTGGCTTGGGTTCCAGTGGCCACAAAAAATGTTTAGGAACTCTAATATCGGCCACCACTGACTTAGGATCTACAACACACAAGTCTAAGGTGGTAGTCTATCTGATGTGTCATTATCCACTTGATAGAAATTAGAAAAGCTTGAGGGATGTTTATGTTGGTTTTAAGTATGACAATCCTATGATGGTATCCCCTCTACATAGGTATATGTGTATGTATGCAACATCAACATTAGGTTCAAGGGCTTTGCAGGATTTTGGGGCTGATAAGTGTGACAAACTTAACATTTGGTGATGATTTATACTCGTAGCACACTTGTGTGTGTTTATTATAACATTAATTTCTTTCTTCGTAATGGAAAAAGAAGGAAATAGAAGTAGTTCACATTTTGAAACACACATAAATGAAATAAGTATGTTATATTGAAATTCTCTCTAGCCTTTTCAAAACTTTACTAATCTTCTTGGCCTAGGCCCCTAGGGCCTATGAATAATTTAAAACCCAAACACTTCAATTGTAAATATCTCAATAACGAAAGGGATATTCTAAAAAATGAATCCTGTTCCATGCTTCTATTGGTAATATGACAACAAGGTATGTGAGAACTCCTATTAGGTTTTAAGTTATTGTTGTGGATTTTGACAATGTAACTAGATCCCTTTAATGTCACACAAATTAAACCATATCCAATTGCGAGCAGTTCTTGGAAGCATAGTTATGATCTTTTTAACTAAATGCTTCGTCTCAGTCCGTAGATCATGGTTCAACAATGTCTACATTAATGATCAATTTCCTCATTAGCGTAAGTGCAGGTATATGTGTGTGTACTTAACCTGTTGACAACCAGTTACTATTGATGTTTTGTCATTCCCATCATAGGCTCAATTTCTCACGTGACCCAATAAAGTGACCACCATTGCCTGCCTGCCGGAACCTGATGGGCCGGCCTATAAAAATGATCAATTAACTTGATAAGATTTGTCCAAAAGTGATATTTGAGATTGCAAGAAGCAGAGGGTTAATATGAGGGGGGAAGAATAATAAGACAAGGAGAAGGGAAAGGGGAAGCTAATAAGAACACCGCTCGGAATAATTTGCGATAGTGCTGGTACATATGCATGACATCTCAGTCAGATTACTATCAAAACAACCTTGCCTCTTTTGAGAGATTGTGGATAGGTGAACATTAATAATAATAATAGGTTTGATATAGCGCCTAATATGAAACAATGTCATCTCTATTAAGCGCTTTACACTATTATTACCCTGGTCATAGGATACAGTGCAAATTAGCACACATTGTGTGCACCATCTCTACTCCCTGGGGAGCATTCCTTCCAAGCGGCTCATGGGCATTGAGAAGATCATTCACATAAAGGCTTTCACCTTCTACCGTAATTCTATTGTCTCCAAACGTAGGCGTGAAAAGAATTGGTACACTCGCAAATGTATGGCGCATACGGAACCATGAGGCCATAATGGTTCAGTAAATAGTGGTAATTAATTGCATTGTTTATGAAGTACACAACCCTTTGCAAAATGTTGGGTATCTATTTGATATCATACAACGGTACCAAAACATATATTTCTATGTTATTCTTTGCCTGGTGTCCCATTTAAGGTTGATGCTTGACACCAACTTAGGGTCAGTAGATAATTTATTTCCAAATATGTATTACTGTTCTGCGAAGGAACTCAATACAAAATTTGTTTTAACAAAATGATAAAACAAATAAGTAAAACCTATCATTTTTAGGTTAGAGATAAAATATAAATAGATATATCACTATGATTGTTATAATTATAAGATGGTTTTATTTGTATTTTGTTGAAACTATAAAAAATCAGAATATATTTTATTATATGTACTATATTGAATTTAGTTTATTCTGCACACATGCAGGTACATATTTTCATGATTTTGCACATACCAGGAGAATTCTCCAAGTTATACCAGCAAAAAAAAATTTTGTTTAATGATAACGATTTGTATATAACTGCCTATGGCTATAATGATCAACATAATATGTTAGCAATAGAGACATAGCAAGGGGTGTACAGTCAAACCTGTCTTTGTGACCACCTGTATGTAGGGTAGCAGCTAACCTGCATCTAGTGGCCAAGAACATACATAGTGATCCTAGCAGAAAACAAAGCAATGTAGGGCTTTTGAGGTCATCTGTTTACAGTGACCAATTTTTGTATTTTCCTTAGGTGGTCGCTATTCACAGATTTGACTGTAGTATGAACCCAAATTTAATTAGTATTCAAATATTGGTCCAAGGCCTCGTGAAAACTGACCTAAATCTTCAAGGACACTCCCCCATTATAAAACAGGTTTTATCTTTGACCAGTACCTATTAAAGCTGTAAGGTAAACAAAGATACCAATTACAAATGAATGGTTTACAAAGATACAACTGAAGTGTACTATCTTTGTAAATAATTCAATTGTCAATTTCTGAATCAATGGTCAAATTCTTTAATGTAAACATAGATACCACCATATGGACAAACATTGTAAGCCATATAATTGTCAGGTCTTGTCCAAAAGATTATTGACTACATGTCAAATGCAAAGTACCATTGTGTAATGATGTGATCCAGAAAAAACTAACTTCAACACAAATACAAACAAATTGTCACATTCCTTAATCTTCCGTGACTTAGAATTTGACAATTTGTTTGTATTTGTGTTGAAGTTAGTTTTCTTTCTGGATCACATCATTACACAATGGTGTTATTGCATTTGACCTTATGCACTTGTTGGAAAAGCTTGATAAACACTGTTTTAACATATTATATGTACTTTGGACAAAATTCTAAACCAGTTTAATATTATCAGGAATAATAATGGGGTTAAATGTGTAATACAGTAATCCCTTCATTATCATATTTACATTTATTTATTTGTTTTGAGTTTTATCAATAATATAATAGCAATAATACATTGTTATAAATGTATCGTATAGTTAAATATCGAGGACTGTGAGATAAACTGCATGTATATAATGATTTAATTGTTCAAGTTTAGTTATTAGCTGACAGCTCACCCTATTCGCTTAACAAGCAAAGTAATATTTAAAAATAATATCACTCTATTCTCACTTGACCTGACCCGAAACCAATCAGTACATGTAGGTTTTTGTGCATATGTACAATGTAACCGTTTTAACTTTATAGTAATCTTACGATCAATTAATTCATCATACGATTAATTGTGAATCTTTATGTTACAGGGCCCAGAACTCTCTTGCAGAATTAATGAAAAATTGAATTGTTCTTTCTTTTGTTATGTTTGCAGGACCATCCTTTGGCGCACAGGCCTGGAGACAGAGAGCGTGCTGAGTGGCAGACTGCAGGTCCATAGGGGATATGGATCGAGGACAGGGGCATCCAAGTTCCTTCCCCCCCCCCCCCCCCCCCCCGCCCCTACCACCTCCCCCACTTTAGTAGTCCTATTTATTTTGCATTTCTTTATTTTAAACAAAATGATTGATCTATTGTACTTTCTGTTATGTTTGCAGGACCATCCTTTGGCGCACAGGCCTGGAGACAGAGAGTGTGTTGAGTGGCAGGCTGCAGGTCCATAGGATATGGATAGGGGATGGCGGCAACCTGGTTATCGACTTCAAGACCACTACAAAGTTTAGAGGTACAGTAGCTTTGTCTTTCTTCTTCTTCCATTCATTTCATTCATTTTGCAGAAGCAAAAAAAGTATACCCTTTAATAAAAACATGTTGGCTTCAAGACTGCAACAGATTGTAGAGAGAGCATATTTTTGTTATCCTTTTATTTTACTATCTTCAAGGATAGAAAAACATGTTTATTTTTGTGTTTTTGTACACATTTTTGCTGTAGGCCTTAATTTATCTGAACTGTCATCTATATTGAATTCGCAAAAAATCACAGCTCAAAAACATATACCCTGAAAAAGCGTTTGAACTACTTTTAATCAGATATGGCACATTTTCTATTATAATATATAAACAAGACATTATAATTTCCATTTCAGGTTTGTTCGTTATGAACCACCATACCTTGGAGAACTACAAGTCCCGTGTAGTCCCACCCCTTGAGCTTGGTGTGGCATTTAACCTGGAGTTACTGTGGAGTGAGGGGACATTTGATAGCCCTCAGCAGCTGTGGAGAGCTACCAGCTCTTACAACAGAAAGGTACAACATTATTTATTCTCGTTAGTAGGCCTAGGACGAATACAACTAAGTAAACTCCTACTAATATAAATTGATGTGGATTGTATAAAAAAAAACACTAGAAACCAAACAGTAAAAAATGCCTTCACTCTGGTGATAATTCTTTAATCAAATCAATCCTTTAATTAAAAATAGTTATTAAATATACATAAAACGTGTAAGCGAACATATTAAAACATTGAACAAAAACATATTTAACATATGTTAGACAACTATCTGGATAAACAAATACTTTTAAAAAAAATATATATATTTTTAGTATTCGGATATCCGGTTGGTAACAAAAAGTTAATATTCAATTACCAACAGCTGCTCAGCTATTTAGATTATACGGATATTCGGTAAGTGTAGAGATCCGAAGAAGCGACGTCACATTCTTTTGTGATAACATAGAAATGGATCTAACGTGATCCCAAAGTCCTGTGTAGTCCCACCCCATGAACTTAGATATTTGACAGCCCCAAGGTACGAAAATATTCTTGTCAGTACTTGTGTAAACAAAATTGTGCATAGAAATATTTGTCTCTATTTTGTCATTGGTCTTTGAAGATTATATCATTTTAACTAGATATTATTATCAGGCTTTGATATATTAATGTGCATCTGTATAATTTATGTTTATCTGTGTGTATTAGTATTTTCTTTAGGCTGTAAATGCATTTGTCCTGTTGGTTAAATTGTAAAAAAATTCTCTGAAATCAATATATCTCCTCTATTTGTCCTCTAGGGGCTGCCCAGTATCATCGCACAAACAAGTTATTCTAGTTTATCCTTAAAATCAATTTATCCTGCGTGTTTGACTTCCAGACCTGTTTGATTGCATAATAGAGATCCCAGGTGCCAAAATATGTTAATATTAAAGGGATCTAGTAACATTGTCCAAATCCTCAAGGTTAACTTAGAACCCTGAAGGTTCTCGCATACCTTGCTGTATTCGTATTACCAATATAAGAATGGTTTGTCAAATTTCCCTTTTGTTCAAAAGATCGTTATGATTGAAGTGTCCTGATTTGTGATTATCCACTGGAAAGTTATAACTGCGTACAGAGAAAGTGCTATGAGTTAGAGAATATCACTTTGCATTTTTCGCTCATTACTTGGCCATATAACATCCATTTGAAAACATCAAAATACATCGTGAAATTACCTCACTTTGTCAAGTACCTTGTTATAACGGAACTCATAATAAAGAGGTTCCACTGTAATTTGGATTCAGATCACTTGCCCTGTTTGAGCAATTGACTTGCCCTGTTTGAGCAATTGACTTGCCCTGTTAGAGCAATTGACTTGCCCTGTTTGAGCAATTGACTTGCCCTGTTTGAGCAATTGACTTGCCCTGTTTGAGCAATTGACTTGCCCTGTTTGAGCAATTGACTTGCCCTGTTTGAGCAATTGACTAACCCTGTTTGAGCAATTTACTTGCCCTGTTTGAGCAATTGACCTGCCCTGTTTGAGCAATTGACTTGCCCTGTTTGAGCAATTGACTTGCCCTCGACTGATTACCACATACCCTGGGCAAGTGGGTTTTTAGAGTCCTGCCCAATACTATAATTTCCTTTTTTAATGAATGTATGTTATCTCTGTTTGATTTCAGGATTACTCCGGAGATTACATAATCGAGCTAATCCCTTGCACGGTGACCCCGACACAGTCCTACAACGCCGAGCCAGACGCCCCTATCGTGTGCACTGCTCACCCTCCAGAGAAGTAAGCAGTGAAGAATCATACTAGTTTAATTTGCATGTATTGTCCATTTAGATGGAAATTTAGACTGCCCTTAGAAGATAAAATGATTCTTGTTGCCACAAAGCCCTTGTAGAGATTAAAGCTGAGAAAATAGTGACTTTGTCAATGCACTGTCAATGATACTGCTTGATTTCTGACTATTGTGTTGTAACATTTTTGTTACCAAAGTATAGTTACATGTTTGTATCACGGGAAAGTTGAGATTTGGGAGAATTCATAAATACCCAAATATGAAAAATTTGAGTATTGTTACTTTATTAGAGTTTTATGGTGACATTTGCAGTTATAGGCATGGTAGAATGAATGTTCTCTCTCACAATAGAATATATGAGTATTTTATACATGTGATGTCCATATAAATCTAACTTCGCTCCTTCTATGTTTAACTTAACTGCATAAAATAGGCAGGGTCATGTACATACTTATTACCTAAAAGGGATACAAGAATAGAGGTCTTGGGAGTAAGTGGTCTTAATAGACAGGTGGTCACTGTATAACTAATACAAGACACCCTCCATCTTCTTTTCCCCCCCAAGGTTTGTGGTCCCCATTGCCTTCCAGCAGACCAACCGACCCATCCCCGTGGTCTACTCCCTCAACACAGAGTTCCACCTGATGAACAACGAGAAGGTCTTCATGATGAACCCCCTGGAAGCCTCTATGACCCTCTCCGATATGGACTATCGGGGAGCATTCTCAAAGGGTAAGTGAATTACTTTTTATTTTGAATGAGTGAGAAGAAAATGACAAATGTCACATTTTATCTATCTAATGTTTAAAAATGTTATGATTTCTAGTTAGGAGTAACTTTCTTCTAATTAAATTGTGTTTTCTTCAGATTCCGAATAGCAAATTTCCAAATTTCCAATTCTAATTTTCAATGCAGGACAAACCATCTTCGGCAGGGTCCTGTGGAACCCAGACCAGGACCTAGACCGGGCCTACAAGCTCCAGATCCAGAAGCTGTTCATCTGCACGGGCAACGACGGTTACGTCCCATACTACGACCCGTCGGGAACGGTATATGAGGAGGGGCCTCAGTATGGCTGCATGCAGGACAACCTCCACCTCAAGAATAGGTTCCTCTTACTGGTGAGTTACAGGTCTAGGACAACCCCCCCCCCCCCCCCCTCATGGACAATAAAGGCTTTTTGATTGCGGCACTGACATAGACGACTGGGGCATGATGATGCCCTTGTAGACAATCACAAACACTTTAAAAGCTCTCTTTTTAATGTCTGAGAATTGTGGCAATCCATGTGTTGTCCAGTCATGCACTATGTTCCGTTCAGTTCTAAATTGCTAATAGTATTTCCTATCAGTTAGTGTGGATGTAAACAATTTCATATAATAGTGTAAAGCGCTTAGAGATGTTATTGTAACATGTATGTATTAAGCGCTATATAACTTGAACCTATTGTTAATAATATTATATAAATGTTTATATAATTCTCCCTTTTTTTCATAGGATTGTGGCGATCCACACGTGGTGCAGTTGCGTTTCATTGTTCTGTTCACCACCCAGTTTGCTGCGAGAAGCACCGAGTATAACACTCATCAGTCAGTGTGGATGTAGAAATATTAATATTAAGAAAAAGTAACAATTTTGATTGAATTCTCCCTCTTTTTCTTTACAGGATCGCGGCAATTCTGATGTGATCCAGTCAAGTTTCAACGATGTTCCTTTCAATGCCCAGTTTGCAGCGAGCAGCGCGGAGTATACCACAGTCAGTAAGATGCCTGGTGTGGATGGATTCACAATGAATGTGGATCCTCTTTACAAGGTGAGCAAGAAATATACAGTATATGAAATAGAGTGATTTTGATGTCATTTTTTATTCTGATTTATACTTCTCATTCAAATGTGGTTTGTGTTTGGTCTAATTTTATTATATTTGAATGTATTTTTTGCTCTATTTCGATTAGATCTTGATTGGTTGTTATATAATCTGATTAATTTGATTTCTATTTTTGTAAGGATGGTTGTAATGAAATATGTACATTACTTTTATTAAACTGCATTAAATTTGTAATGAAAATAATTAGATTTTTTCATGTAAATGACTTAATGTTTATTTCACCCATTTTTTTCTTTCCCCCTACAAAATCCAGGTCAACTCTGGCCACCAGTGGTACATGCAGGTGGTCTACACCATAGGCCCTACAGACGGTCCCCCCAGATTCAAGCGCTCTCTCATCGGTGCGATCAACAAGCGAGCGATAGCCGGCTCGCAGAATCCTAACGGCACCAACATGCACTCTCTGATGTTGGATGCGGACGAACTCGGCGCGTCTTCCTCGAAGGGTGGTGTGAAGCCGAATGTGACGGCAATTGCGTGCGCGTTACTTGCAATCGTCTTGATCGTGATTATCGTCATTGTCGCATTGCGGCGGCGGAGGAGGAGGCAGGAGCGCAGAAGAGAAGCCGAAGTGAAAACGGAGGCTGTTATCAACAATCGCGAGCGGGGGATGTCCCGGTTGAGTCTCGCGTCGGTGAAGGCAATCAACGCCAAACGAGTAGACGACGATGACGACGACCAAATTGAGATGGACCTTAAAAAACCAAGCAAAGTTAACAAAATCAACATCAATAAAGTGGACAATCTTAATAGAACGCAGGTCAAAGTTAAAAAGGTCAACTTAGAGGTGAAAATACATGGACAGAATTTAGCAGAGGGGGGAACGGAGGTTTGACCTTTGACTTCTACTGTTTAGAGAATGTTTCTTTTTTATATATAAATTTATGACATGTGGAAATACATATAGTGAACGTATTTAAAAGAATTGTAGTATTTTATACATGTATGTACTGCCGAACTTGACCAGTTATACTTTTTAGCATTATGTTTTTATGTGTTTTTTAAATTTAGTTTCTTCCATTTTTATTATAATGTCTCACCATGCAAATATGACTGAAGAGAATTCAATACCCGTTTCTATGCATCATTGTTTTCTACCTCTTTTCAAATTATTTTATATCAATATTGGTGCCACTTCTTCCGAATGAGATCCACATTTTTGTTTACAATTACAGATAATCAGAAGAACAACACAATGTAAATCACAAGTTTGTATTGTTTGTTGCTGTTAAACGATGATAAATTTTTGGTAGTCACAGAATTGCACAGGAAAATTGAATGATTCTCAGCCTCCTCATATACTGTAATAATGCAGTGTCTTTCATTTTTAATGGATGCATTAGATTTCAAACTTGAGTATGAAAATAAATATGGATGTTTTGTGATCAACAGCGTTTTGTATCAAATTTCACATAAGCCTGTATCAAATGAACGTTATCATATTGTAACTAATACAATTCATATATTTTTCTACAGTAGATAGAATTTGACAAACTGCTCAAATGTTTTGAATACATTTTTTGAAATTTCACATTAGACCAATAAACAAATATTTTCATGACTCATATATTTTTCTACAATTGAAATTTGGTGAAGCATAGACACTTAAATAGTTCTTAAGAAACAAGAGCATTCAGCGTTTTCTTGTTGCTATATCAGTCCAACAACTAGGTACAAGAAAAATGTGGAAGCTCCCAGTGATTTTGGTTGAAATGACCAAGTAATTGGATCACTTTAAGTGGTAAAACATTTGTATAATGTGACACACACATGCTGCATTCTTGGATGTTTTCTTTCATACCTTCTTCTTCTTAAATACCACTATGTGCACTTGTCAGTATTTATGCATGGCCTAATAAAGGCCTATATAAACTTATATCTCTATTTGAGCAGATGCACTTATACTAATCTATGCAGGTTTCTTACATACCGGTAATCGCAAAATCTAACACCTTTTCTTATAAAACTTTGGATATAACACTAGCTAGTCTAAAAATGTGTCGTTTTTTAAAAATTATGTCATAAATTGTAGAGATCTTTGTAATATTTCTAGAAAATTAGTTTTCATATCATAGCGTTTATGTTTTGATAATGACTTCATATGTATATTTGTATAACTAGGGAAATATCTTAGTGAATTTGAACGGTTGAAAACATGATTTTCTACTTTTGACCATGTTTGCGACCTTATTCTTGATAATTTTGATTTGTATTTTCTTTTTTCAAAGACATGCGTCATACAATGGTGCTATTTTACCACATAAGGGTGCTTTTATTGTATATATCATGTTACGTCACATTTTGTATCTAGCTCTGTGAAATATTGTTAGTAAGTTATTCAATAGTTATCCAGCAAAAGGATATTCTAGAACATTTGTACAAAAATAATAATTGTAATAATGTATACATGTACAACTTAGATCCAGTGTCGAGTATTGATATGCTCCAGGGATTGTGAACAGAACGATTGTAGTATTTATATCTCTCTTTAATGATTATTTATGTTATCTGTTTGTTTGCTGTAAGTTTCTATTGTTTTTTATACATTTCAAATGAACTTATCTATTTCCTATTTGTTGTGTTATGTTTTGATGGTGCTTGTATTGATGTAAACTATTCAAAGATTGCCCAAGTAACAATTTTCGATACTGATAATTTCACTTAGTATGTCCATGTTATCTATTGAACGAAATAATATATTAGCTATTTTTTACTATTGTGGATTGACTTAACTTTTAAAAATTGCTTATCTGATGTATTCATTAAATGTGTACTTAAATTAAAATTGTGCTGGTAAACAAAAAAATAACTTCATATGTAATTGAAATATTTCACAATGCTAATCATAATGTGATTTTTAATTTTTGTTAAAAGCAAAATAAAAAGCTGTGTAAATCCGGATTCTTTCTCATTTTTAAAGCAGAGCACATGTAAATGAATCGTCAGTACTTTGTGGTTATTTTAGTCCGATAAAAAATATATATATATTTTTTGCCTATTTTTTATAATTTGTTAGATTGTAGCCTTCATAGATAGTGCACTCGACATGTTTGTCTCTGGCCAGTTTAAATGTGTTATACATACAATCCTACTGGGTCCCTATTCATAGCAGCAAATGACAAATTAAAAATAAGCTGGTATTCTTGGAATTTTTAGCTCATACCTTGGCCTTGTTGCAAATGTCCAATTATTGTTACTACTATGGCAATTTCTAGTAATGAAGGGATCTAGTAACTTTGTTTACATGTGCCAAAATTGATGAGTGGTTGATACAAGTCCCTTTAATGTTGATTGGCTGTCGACGCAGTAGTTACACTAATTGAACATTTACAACAATTGCTGGTACATTAAAACGGGACCCTGGTAATGTTTTTTAAAGCGCTACATTATCTCTTGACGTTGCACGATGGGGTAATTACCCAATACAATCCGGATTACAATCCTACCTTTGCACTGTCAAATTGCTTGTTCAATATCTTCCACATCTTCACACACTACTATACTACTATAGTTTTTGCAAATATTCCTACAAAATATTCATTTATGTGATTTTTATTTGATTTTGTTTTGTTTTGTTGTTTTATTTTTCTTTATAACAACTGGTGCTGACTTGTTAGATATTCATGTGTAACTCTCAGGTACATGTACAACACTGTGGCTTTTTAACCATTAAAGGAAGTGTGTCGTCATATTTCAGAGGGCAGTTTTCAAAGAGCTCGCACTGACGTGCCATGTTAACCCATTACCTATGGAAACTGGGTAGGTCCTGTATTAACTCTATGGCGATTGCAAAACCTAGTAGGGAACCAGGGCCCATATTCATTAAACCTCGCTAACTTAGTTTCATTTCAAGACTATTCTGGATGACCACATGATCTTTTTAGTTGCTTACTAGGGTTTATTTAGTGGGTACCTTAATACCCAGCTAACCCTAGTTGGGGACTTGGAGAACTGCCTAAACTGTATCATTTGAGTATACACTTAGCATGGAAATATTAAGCTAACAGGGATTTATGAATATGGGCCCATGCGCTCTGGTTACATTCAATGTACATATACATGTATATGCTAGAGCATTGCGGGAGTGGCACTCGCACACGATTGCTGCATTACCTACTGCAATTACAGCAGTCAAGAAAAAAAACCTTTTTACCACACTTATTCACCTCCAGTGACGTTCATTTAATTTTACACGTTTCTGTTTTTTTTATGTATAATTTATGAGGCTGAAATTTCAAAACATTGTCGATACCAGTTCTAATTATTAATTATGAAGTGCAACAATTAGTTGAGATTTTTAATCTGCTTACATTAAAGGTTATTGCATTTGTTAGCAAATTGTTTTTTTTTTAACTGTAGAGAGTATACTATTCTCTGTGGTGAAAATGGTAAATGTATTGACTCCATGAATGTGGTCTAGCCATACTTAATAAAAACTGATGGGTAATGAGCAAAAGTGAATAACTTCCGTCCATTGTTTGTTTTCATGTGCCTGGTTTGAATGCTCCCGAGGGAGAGAAAAATGTGTACTTTGAAGTGTGTATCTGATGACCATGAAAAGGGCTTTGCCATTATACTTCCAACTGGGGAAAAAACTCCATCCGTATGTCTGTACATCAGTCTCGGTTCAAGACTGTCTTAACCAAATCTCCTTCATGAAACGGGCCCCAGGGTAATAATAATGTGCCGGTGTGAGCGCATAATCTGTCCGGGCGGATAACCTGTCTCAGCCGCAGTATTATAGTAATGGCAATATCGTGTATTAGGCCTCACCACTGCTATACTGTATACACACTTATAGCCACTAAATCTGACCTATAGCCACTAATCTGACCTATAGCCACCAAATTAGGGTTAGGGTCAGACAGGTTATCCGCCCGGACAGATTATGTGCTCACACCGGAACCATCAAAAGATGGAATGTGTGCTGTATATTCAGTAGGCACCAATATTATTGATGATCTGAAACTCGCAAATCTCCCAAGAGTACCGAAGTAGTGACTGCACTTTGTTGGAATTATAGAAATGAGTGGTTCCAAATAACTCTTCTGATTTTTGGTAATGGGTGGGTCGGAGCGAGGTTGTGTATTTCTGTGTGGTTATGGCCTTGTTGCAGAAAGAGTTACAATCAATTAATTGCAAGTTGGGTCATGTGTTCTGAATGCACAAATCGGATTGGTTGAAAAGCGCACATTTTCTAACTCACAATCGCTTGTATGTATCTCTTTCTGCAACAGGGCCTTTGTCTGGTTGTGTGGTTATGTGGCGATGTCTGGTTGTGTCTGGTTATGTGGTTGTTTGGTTATGTGGTTACGTCTGGTTGTGTGTTGTGCGTCTTGTTGATCAATATTGAACATTTGTGACTGCTTACCCCAAAACCCCCAAAAAGTCGCGGTATATGATTCTCCGCTACGAGCCAAAGTATGTAATTTTTGCTGAAAAATCTAATTTTAAAACTTTACTTTACCTGAAAGCATAATCTTTCCTCTATCGACTGTTTCAAATTTTGAGTCTTAAAATGAAGCCAAAGTTGAGTAATGAGCAGTTTTCTAGTCTCCTCCGCACTACGCGCCTGAGTGACCCTAATCTTTAGAGCCTCTTTTTTCCTCATTCTGTAAAACTAGACCTTCTCACTCTCCTACATTTAATCGCTTTGTTGATTAGGTTCGGAGTGTCCAAATTTGATGAGTTATATATCATTTTAAAGCTTAGAGTCTACTCTTTCCAGCTAGATAAAAAATTCCAAATTCATGTTTGTCAACTTTTTGGGGGTTTTGGGGTAAGCGGTCACATTTGTAATCCATTTAGCTATTGACTTTACAACAAAAATATCCATTTCACACAAATAACATGCAATAATTAAAAAACCGAGAGCCAATTTTTCATCTTTGAAATGTCGACATATAATTTGTTTTTTTATCATACACCTTTGAATCCCCGTGCTTACTCAAGATTTTAGTTTTTTTGTTTAGTTATTAGAGTCAAACCATTAATCTTTTACAAGTACATACAAGATCAAGTTTCAAATGATATAAATGACTAAAAGAATTATCAAAAGTAAGTGAATACATTACAACCGATATCTCCCATTTTGAACCATATTAGGTGTTCATAACAAGGGTACAGTACAGCAATACCACACTTCTTTGTTTATTACATATGTACACACAATAAATGCAGTAGATAAAGCGTAGAATGATTTAGAGTGTAAAGGCACAAATTTGACCCCCTTTTTGCACAGAAATATATTAATTTTTTTCAAAGGGTCTGTTCTGAAGGGTGAGGTTATTCCGATACTGGTATTTATCATGAAAGTTTGTGCCGAGTGACATATGGACTTTAAAAATGAAACAAAATATAATCATTTAGGAATCATGAAAAGATGTAGGAGAATGGTTTACTTTTCCACGTCGGGGCAACATTTTCAAATTTAATGACAACCGGAAAAGAAAACCATTTAATTTTTTTTTTTTTTTTTTTTTGCCTTAGCTCGACACAAGCTTCTAATATCTACGTTTTGGGTGAACCTATCAATTAAAATGCGCTGAAACTAAGAAGCCAACTATAACGCAAGCCTCCCACAATGAAATGGAATGTTACAGCCTTAATGAAGGAACATGGATCATTCTTTCTATCAAGTCACTGCCTGTCTGCTTGCTTTATCCTGCCAAATTTGCATTACAAAAATCATTTCCTATTTCACAATTAAGCATATTTCAGAAAAAGGTGACCCGATACTTCTGCTTGGTCAGAATTCATTGAATTTCATACAGTAATCATTTTTAAATTTTATATATATCATAATATGAAGAAAAAAAGAAGAAATACAACTTGCACATAGGTTCTTCAAAGAATCCAGCTAGCCCCCAGATACCAATGTGTACGACATAATATATTCTCGCTATCTAGGTATAAATCAAATCTAACTAGTTTCAATTTCAACAGATTTTCATTTTTAATTATAAATAAGCTTGAACACTGCTACAGACATTGTGACAAACGGCCAGCCACTTTCATTCAGTCAAGTGCTCAACTTTTGAATGCAAATCTTAGTTCAACGTGCAATTATTGCACCTATTGACAACTTCACACAAAGTTTCACTACCAGACACATTTGATTTCACACGCACAAGCATAGTGCGGATGCATAAGGAAAACAATTTTGCTTTCCAAATCTATCCAATTGTTGAAGCAGCTGCTCGTGGGATATCATTACTTAAAACAACACTAGTATCCTCAACAATTGTCCACAATTCATTAATTTACTAGCCAACATGTAACTCATCAGCGCATAATAAGTCAATGGCTTGTTCATACAGGGTTTACATTATTACATTACGAATCTCAAAATGTTTACGTTTGTGCTGAAGGACAGATATCTTATCCCTCTTGTGGCTTACTGACAAGAGATAACCTCATCTCACACATTGCCAAATATTCAAACCAATTGCACTCGTAAATACTGAATAATTGTGTTACAGTGCACCTAAAAAACGTACCTTTAGCAATCAAAACCAATTATTATTTTAACCACTCGCCCAAATAATACAATATACTCCCTGTAGATGCAAAAATGCCAAATTAATTACAATAACCACATGTAGATCTTACAATTAGTAATATTGTAGGATACTGTCTTGCAACATACATGTATGCTCACAAAGGGGACATTTTTAAGACAAAACACATGGGGGAAAATGAAATAGGGCCCATATTCATAAAACCACAAACCAAGTTCCATTCTAGTAACGTAACCAATATAAAGTCTTCTCAGTTACCAACCATGTTTATTTGGATAAGCATTTATTACCAATTAAGGTAACTCTAGTAGGCAACTAAAAGAATTGCTTGTTAAATATATATAGCCGTGTGATCCGAGGTCGACTTAGAAATTAGAATAGAACTAAGCTTGCGCGGTTCTATGAATACATGGGCCTCGATTCTTTGTAACGTTGTTTACACTTACTACTCCAAATGCAAAAGCACAAGTGATGGTTGTACACATCTAAAATTGTAATGGAATGATTATGTACCAAAATATGCCAGTCCAGACTTTTTGATTTGTGCGTTAGCAAATATATCTGAAAATACATTGGTTATTCATACAAAACAGTGTTATTCATACTTTAAAATGTTAATCGAAACACACAACTACAATTATAGATACGCATACTGACCATTTACATTTGCTTTGTTTTGTCTTGAATATTCTGAATCCTTGTTGCATTTGTCCTAACACAGGATTATTCAAGATTTCACCAACAAATCCTAGCAGCAATAACAATTCTTGAATGTGTGGAAATCTGGATAAGAATTCTCTTTAAAACATTTTACAAATTACACGCTATATCCCAAAAGTACTGAAATAGCAAACCTAAATGTTAAACATTTAATCTTTAAAAAAATACTGTAATTTTTAAACACACAAGCCCAACAAATACATAAAATATCACTCTTCAAAAATAAAAATGGGGAACTTTATTTTCCACGACTATAAATCCAAAATGTTAACTTTTACATGCACCTTTTCTGAAAAGTTTTTCCTTTGTATTGCTACATTTAGCTTGGCTAACTTATGATTCAATTTAAAAGAGAAACTATAAAATACAACAACAAAACAGAATATAATATAACACCAGCCAATTGCATTGAAATTCATCACGAACTATGGTAGTAAAGTGGAATAACTTGCCGATAAAATATAAAGATCATAGAATTTTGTTTCAGTTGGAATATCTGTATCCAAATGATTTTATAAGTGTAGCCCATATATCTAGCAAAGCGAATGAACTTTTGACTGCAATTTCATAGGTAACTTTTTTTTACATTGTAATCCAGATGGAATTAACCATCTAGGTCAAAGGTCAAATACCTTTTTAAAGTCCAATTCAATGCTATCAATTAATTCAATTTTGTTTTCCATTTCATAAAAATATATTCATTAAATTGTTTCATCTTTTTTCTCCCCTAAGAAATCAAAAACAATATTCGACCTTTCATCACGAGACAAGCTATGGACGATCGAGCCCAGCGGCCTTTTCTCGAAAGGTACAGAAAGATTTAAAAGTAGTCTTTAGTATCTCTTGATCTGACGTTTTTCAGACCATCTTTCAATAGTCCTTTTGTTATTCATTTTGAATATTTACAGCATTCGCAGGATTTGAATGGTGTACTCATAGTTCCAGAGTCTTGGGCTGTTCCCATGTGAACTCGCTGCGTCCAAAATGTCCGCCAGTTGCTGTCTTCCTGTAAATGGGCTTCTTCAGATCCAGAGCTCTGTAAAAAAGAAAAAAAAAAAAAAAAGATTAATTACTTCAGTCATCAATCAAGAATCAGACGAGCAAAGAGCACCAAAGTGTGTCATCACCGCTTTTCGATGCCATGGGTAATGGTTCTAGACAATGTCGGGCAAGCAAGAAATGTGTGACCTAGCGGTTGCTAAGGAGGCAATAGTCCAGCTCTTATCCACCACCAAAAGCCAGAATCAAAGGAGAAGTTGTTTAGAACCATTATCATGTTAAAACAAAAGAGTGTGATGTAATTATTTTGATTACTTCTTTTGATTATTTTTCTATTACTTCACTTCTATTCTTCATACAAAAACTTAAAGTGATCCATTAACCTTTGTAGAATTCAACCAAAATCATTTGGAGCTTTTACACTTTGCTTGTACCTTGTTTGACTTATGGTAACAGAAGAATGAGATGGGTTTTGATTTTTCAAAATGGAGATTGAATTTTGGAAGCAAATATTATATTTTGATTGGAACACTCACTTGACAATTGCGCCAGGCCGGAGGTCAAAGTTGGACTTGACGATGCGCAGCAGCTCTTTCTCGGAATACTCTGAGGTGCCGTAGTGGAATACTGAAATGGAGAGGGGCTCGGAGATACCGATGGAATAGGCAACCTGCAGACGAATAGGAAACAAGAGAAAAGGTAAGAGTTTGTCACCAATTCTAGATTTTGCCACGATAAGCTCATGGAAAGGACAACAATTAGCATAGGATAAACAATAAGAAGCACTGTGCCTGTATATTACATCTATCAGTAATAAGTGTTGATATTGAACAAATTTGCCTTATATATATTGGATGATATAAACCCCTAGTGATACAATATTTGTAGAGCAGCTTGTGCTTCTATGCTCCCCAGGGAGTTGAGATGGTGCACAATATTACTGTGGGGGTTTTAACTGCACCCGATAACCACAGATAATAATGCTACAGCGCTTTATAATAACCCTGTATAAAGCCTAATTACAGAAATGCAATATATTATTATTTATTAGATAAACCAGAACGTCAATGACGTAGCGCTCATCCGGCATCTCGCAACATCAAATATCGCAAATTTCATGTGGTACACTTTTCAACTGGTCAAAAAATTAAAATGTGATGCCCTGGAAGGGACGTAAAAATTAATTTTAAAAAAAATAGAGTGAAAAAAATATAAATTTGACGCCCCAGAAGGGACATGGGGAAAAAATTTTTTTTTAAATAAATTAATAAAAAAAAAAAAAAAAAAAAAAAAAAAAAAAAAAAAAATTAAATAAAAAAAATAAATAATAAATAAATAAATAAATAAATAAATAAATAATAAAAATAAATAAATAAATAAATAAATAAATAAATAAATAACAAATTACCATAATTAATTAATGGAGAAAAATTTCAAAATTCTGTGTAGAAGTTTAGTGTACCAAAGTTAGCTCTACCAGATAAAGCAAACCAAATCAAAATCGGTCGAGAAATGAAGGAGAAGAAGCATTTTTTGTGATTTTTGGAATAAATTTGCATAAATTACCATAATTAATTAATGGAGACAAATTTCAAAATTCTGTGTAGAAGTTTAGTGTACCAAAGTTAGCTCTACCAGATAAAGCAAACCAAATCAAAATCGGTCAAGAAATGAAGGAGCAATATGAAACAATCAGAATCAAAATCGGTTGAAAAATAACGAAGAAGAAGCATTTTGAAAACTGTGGACGGACGGACGGACGGACGGACGGAAGGACGGACGGACGGAAGGACGGACGGACGGACGACGGACGCCACGGCATGGCATAAGCTCATCGGGCCCTTCGGGCCGGATGAGCTAAAAAGGACAATAACTCATAATGCTTTTAAAAATAAGGCCAGAAAGTAAATAGGACTCACTTGGACTAGGACACGCTTGCACAGGCCAGCCTTGACCAGCGACTTGGCGACCCAGCGGGCGGCGTAGGCGGCCGAACGGTCCACCTTTGAAAAGTCCTTGCCTGAGAAGGCACCGCCACCATGGGCGCCCCAGCCGCCGTACGTGTCTACGATGATCTTGCGTCCAGTCAGACCTGCATCACCCTTGGGTCCGCCGACGAGGAAAGAGCCGGAGGGGTTGAGGTGACAGACGGTGTTCTCATCCATGTACTTCTTGGGGATGACCACGTTGATTACCTGAGCCACAGAAAAGGATTGGATTTGACTTTTAAAAGACTACTTCCAATAGTTTCTCTGAGGCTTGCCAGCAATACAGAATTCAAATGTGCACAAGATTACTTTTGCAATTGTGATTTGGGGGGATCTTGTTCGAAACAATTAATTTGATAGACAAAACTGCTGTGTACCTTCTTCTTACGCAAAGAAATAAAAATGGGCAAGGACTACGTAAAAGTTTGAGTTACTAAAATTCAGTTTGACCAGAACTGTAATATCCCTTTAATCAGGGAGACTTTCAAATTTGTTTGTCAAGATGTGGAAAGATCTGTGTATTTTCACAGAGCCTCCTGTAGAATCAGGGAGACTTGGCAGCTCTGCGGTCTACCTTCATCTTTCTCTTTCTCTTCAACAACCCCATCATCCTTATCATTACTAACCTGCTCCATAAGAAGCTTCTGCAGTTCGGGAAGCGTGATGTCCGGCGAGTGCTGCGTCGAGATGACGATGGTGTGAACGCGCAAAGGAACGCAGGCCCCCCGATCCATCTTGTACTCTACTGTCACCTGGATGGTGGAGAATGGGGTACATCATTGTATTTCATCAATAGGTCAACAAAATAAACTCATTTGTACACAGTTGAAAATCTCCCAGGGAGACTTTCAAATCCGAACACTTATAAATCATACATATATTTAAATAAATTACAAAATTCAGAAAACCCAAACATGTTCCATGCTTCTTATCAGTACCATAATACAAATACGAGGTATGTGAGTTTTGTGGATTTTTATGTTACTACCCCTTTAATCAAATAAGTGTTACGGGTTAAATGCAATTGACAGGAATTAATCCAATGAACAGACGGGTTTACATCTCAAATAGTATGCATACGTTACTTAAAACACTTATTCACATCACATGCAACACTTTGTTTGCATTAAATATAAGGTTATTTTAACAGTTATCAGAAATTAGAACATTTTCAAAATTTAACACTGTCCCACAAATTCATATCTATGTGTATATATTATTTCTCACCTGTGATTTGCTGTCTGGACGTAGCCTCCTGTCCCCAGCATGACGGATCTCTGCCATCTTTATTGTCAGTGCGTGCGCTAGAACCACGGTCAGGGGCATGCACTCTTCGGTCTCGTCCGTGGCATAGCCAAACATCAGACCCTGAAGAAACATCACAAACAGAATAGAGAATATTGTTATTAAACTTTATTCGTAAGTGTGTGATCTGGGATGACTGTATGCGGCATGAATTCCTTGGGTCTTATCCGAGATTTAGCCAAACAGAAACAAATTGGGGGTAATTTTTTACTTTTTTTTACTTTGTGCTAGGACCACTTTCTGGGGCATGCATTCCTTGGGTCATGCTATCATTTCATGTCTGGAATAGCCAAAAACCAAACCCTGCAAAACATAATTATCAGGAGGAAGGTGACCGAAGGTCGGGTGTTACAGGATATTCAAGTTGATTTTTCATTGATGCTCGTTTGTGTTTGTGTGCGCTAGGGAAAATGTCAGTTGCATGCATTCCCTTGTTCATCCGAGCAAACAAAAAGTATTTCACCCATTCACACAAAAATAAACATCACAAACAAATCTTATCAGTTTCTTTCTACTAAAAACTGTGAAAAAGATTCACTAAAATAATATCGGGTTCGAATCCCGTTGGAATCCCATTTTCTTTGCTCTTTTTCAATCTAAAATAATATCTGTCATAGGCTGGCTCCATTCAAATTGTTAGCATGGTTGGAATAATTACATTGCATTTACTTTAATTATACTGCTATGATCAAGGGTAAGGGCATACATTCTTCAGTACAGCGATGTAATAGCCCAAAAATCAAACCCTACAAATTTCATAAATATTGGCCTCACTTAATTCAATTAACTTTTTAATCCAACCTTGCATGTAATTAATGAAATTACACAAACAAAACAGAAAGATACCCAGTCTAATTAGGTCCTATCATTCCTCAAATTGCTAAAAAGTTGACCAAAATAGAGGTTGTGATGATCATAAGGATCACGCATTATGTAGAGAAGAATTATTAAAGTGAACAAGTACAGTTAGAAATTAAAATTGTCAACGTCTACTCTAGAATAAGCAAAACAAAGTTTGCATTTTGTTCTACACCAACTATTTCATTTTGTTGATGTTGTTATACATGTTTATGAAAGTTGCAAATTCTCAACCACATTTCCGGCCGGCTCTTATGTAACTTTCTATACATGCCCACAACAATGTTGGTAATTAACTGCTTTATCCTTCAATGGTTATCAATAAGTGAGACTTTTGAGGGTAGGCGCTTGTCCTACATAAAAGTCGGTTCTCTCTGTCTACAGTAAATTGTTTTGTTGATGCAATAAAAACATGATCTAATCTGAACACTTGCTTGCCAAACTGCCAGTATACTAGACTTAAGGGTAATTACTGCTAAATACACAGATTGCCTTTGAATCGGGGGTTGCATCTAATCTAATCGACTAGTCAAGCTACCGAAAACAAATATTTGTTTTCCAAATCTCACCTGATCACCAGCACCAATGTCATCTTCAGTTTTCCCCACATGAACTGTGTTTGCAATCTCCCGAGCCTGCTGTTCGATGGCTACCAGCACGTTGCAAGTGTCGTAGTCGAAACCTAGAGGGGGTAAAATTGTTGGTAATAAGTAAATCCAGATTTAAAAAAAAAATTGTATAAACAATCGGGAGGAATTATAAATTTGATTCAAGCATATATTCCATCTTCGGCTTTTCCAAAGTAAACAGTTTTTGCAATCACCTGCGCTTTTTATTCAATGGCTACAAGCAAGTTGTCATGGTCAAAACCCAAGAGTGAAGGACACATCAGCAGATCAAACCATTAAAAGCTGTGTGTGCTGGGTAGGATTTTTTTCAGGACGATGGTTACAACTAAGTAGTCAAACCTGTGCATAGAGACCGTCCAAAAGGAACAAGAAAAGTGACCACTACTACTGTAGAGAGGTGACCTCTAGGCTCTACCGACCGGTTCTATCACATTGTCTTTCTGTACAGGGTATGTCATTTGGTGACCACTATAGGCAGTTTGCTGCCAAAACAGATTTGACTGAATATGATGCAAGGATTGATTGTCAATGTGCCTTTTTTAATTCAAGCACCAATGTCCATTTCAGGCTTTCGCCACATGAACAGGCCCGGTTTTATTAGAAATTACAAATTACAAATTTAACCTCTTAAGATTTTGATATCAACAACTGCCCAAGTATTTTGTGACCAATCCTGGGGGGCGTTTCATAAAGAGTTGTGATTTATCGCAAATCCCAAAATGCGCACACTTGAGCCAATCAGATTTGCACAATTAGGCAACACCCCCCTGAACTGCTAAGATGCAATCAAAAACATTGGACGAGACAGGAAAGTGGGTCACAACTCACAGGGGTGGCGGTTAGCTATTAAAGTCGAGGGCTTGCAAACAAACGAGGGCAAGACCAAGCTATTTTTATATTTATAACAGAATAACACAGTCCACATTAGCTATTATTAAAAATCATCTTTGACCTGTACAGCACCAATAAATTACCTCACATAAAAAAGGCTATCAATTACACAAACATCAGATAATTTATCTGGACAAAAATATTGAGATGTGTGCTTAGAGCGTGAAGTACGGGACAAATAGCTCGGACCTGCCCATTGATAATACCCAATGTTTGTGGAAGATTAATAGAATGGGCCAACATTTCTGGGTGACCTGGACCCATTTTCACGCTTTCGCCTAAAAACTGGCATCCCCGACAATATAATTTTCAGCTATTGCAGATTGCCAATATAAATTAAATTCTACACACTGCTTTCTATGTCGGCGGATACTTGGTAGAGTATCGAACTAGTGATGTGACAATCTATCGTTGGAAAATAGCAAATGGTTCTTAACAACTTGTCCATTCAATTGGGTTTTGGTAGCGGGTTGGAACTGGACAACACCTTCTTGACCCATTCAGGACTGATTGATTTTGCTATAACATGCATTCTCCATAGGCCCCAGCCAGAGTATTTTCGGGACCAGTCCCTGAAGGGGTTAACAACCTGTCTAGCTTGCCTGGCATTGCTTAGAACCATTAGTTACCCATGGCAATGAATAGCTGCGATGTCACATTTCGCTACTCTATTGGACACCAGTGGAAGTATTCAGGTTAAAGACAACATCGGGTTAATGACCACTGGTAGAACCCTGGCCTCATTTTAAGCAGATAATGGTGAATTACTAGGTATATCCTATCGCTCCAAATTACATCCTGGATTCACTCTGTGTCGATTACCAGCTTCCTTTGCATCAAGGTCAACATACTTTCAGTTGAAATTAAATGGGTTGAAAGTACGTCACACAATTTTTGTTTTACAAACTTTGATTAACAATAACAATGAAGGTGTGTAGAAGGTGTGTGTGCTTGTATTTTCATCAATGCCATTAGGAGCAAATTTGATTGGCTTGTAAAAAATAGAACTAACCAGGAGTACTTACAGAAGCAAATGTATGTACTATCACTATCAATATTCCATAAACATAGCTTAATAATTGTTTGTGATACTTGGAACCATTTTTCAAATAAGCTTCATAGAATTAACCACATTTCCCCCCTCTTCATTTACTTTTTTGAAAGGTTTACCAAACCATAAAAGATTCCCTTCAATGAAGTGCAAACGCTGCGATCAAGATCATGACCACGATAACAAGCCTTGGCTATTACCTTGTGAAGAGTCATCGTAGCCGATCTCCTTGATGGTCTTCCTGACGACGGTCTGGTAGTCGACGTGGGCGTTTGAGGTCACCTCACCGAACACCATGATCATACCCGTTTTTGCGGCACACTCTGCGAAGATAAAGTCAATGTCAAAATGAATATACTTAAATTTCCTATCGCATATCAAAACAAGAAAAGTGGCCACTGTAGACAGGTTTCCGGTGACCTATATTAGACAAGTTCAATAACATTTTATTTATCTGTAAGGGATCACTATTGGTGGCCACTTTAAGCATACTGGCTGCTATAGACAGGTGGCTGTTGAGACATGTTTGACTGTATTACGAAAAGTATAGAGAGTTGCGATGTGGGGGTTGGAAGTCGCCTTGCAAACACAATGTCATGTACCCATTTGTGACGAAACTCTGTAAACATATTTAGATACAATTAAGCAATCCCAGGGACTTAATTGAGTTGATTACTGGGTCAGTACGCCCTTTCGTGAGAAATTTTTAAAAACATAGTAATAAAAATGCTGTTCATGTAATGTAGCGTAAACATCAAACCTGATGCCCATGTGATTGATACAACCATCATCTAAAGTAGTTCTCTAAACCCAATTGAACCCACTTGCCCATTTCCCCTGGGAATTCTGTTCCAAAATAAGTAAATGATACCAGATTCGTGTGCAAAACAGTAAAAATAAGCCTGAATTTCTAGGTAACCAGGGCCTGAATTTCAAGTTTTGGCCTGAAAAATTGGCATCCGTGGTTCATTCATGATCGATCCCCGGGTCAGCGTAAAACTTTAAAACAAATTTCCAGTGGAAAACTTTTGGAATTTTGGAACATTCCTGAGTGGAGTACACTATCAATGAAATGTTCAAGAAAAACAAATGAACAAAATATTAAGGCAATTACGCCATCTGTTTTTGTATTTGTTCTTTATCAGTGATGCAAACCGACCTTATTCCCATGTATGTTTATATCAATTTATCAGGGCTACAGTTTGATTACATGTACCATAGTAGTTTCCTAAAAGGTAAATAAACCACATCACGTGACCTTGGCTTTGGGTTCTACTTGGGCTGGTTCTAGGGACAGACTATCATCCAGGCCCTGGTCAGGAAATTCACACTTAGTCTGGTCTAAGTGGTTTAGCATATATATTAGAGTTTGGACATTTCTGAATTGTTCCAGGTCTTTCAGGAACAGTCTGGTAGATGGATATACAAATAAAGTTTAAAGTGTATAAGGTTTCCTAGGAGGGTAGATAAACTCACAACTGACATGACAATGCAGGAATTTTATTTTTAATGTTAGGGGGCTACTTTTTTAATCTGATGGATATCACAAAATATTTCACATAATACTCCAAGATGGTAATTTTAGGGGCTACCTACTGATTTCAGGGGGCTTTTTTTTCAAAATTAAGGGGCAAAATCGCCCCCAGCCCAAGTATATTTCCTACCTGTCACAACAGGTGACCTTGGCAATGGGGGCTATGGAGAGACAATCACCAAGGCCAGTTTCAAGGAATTTACACCTCAGTGTTTTGACTAGATGTAGAAATGGACAAATACTATACTTCTTCTCAAGAGCGTAAATAAACTTACCACAGGCGACCTTGGCGTTGGGGTCGACAGACAGATGTGCATCCAAGACTGCATCGCTCACTTGATCACAGATTTTGTCTGGAAAGAAACAAAACGAGATAATTGATTGAAAAAATGCAAAGTAACTAACTAGTACTTCAGATGAGACAAAAACAGTAATATCAGTGGACCTGAGAAAAGCTATTTTGATGGACTTACATGATTTACCAAAAAAACTTGTTTGCTTGAAACAAAGAACTGTAATCATTCTCAATACAGGTAAATATTTGAGGAAATAATCCCCCTTTGAAAATCATTTAAATCGAGCCCTGGTATGATGATAAATGATTTATATTTTTATTTCGCCAATAGCAAAATTCATGAATATGTCAGAAAGAGTACAAGTTAGTAACTTAGTATGAGAACAGAAATCATTTTCATTTTCATTACTGTCACATTGAACTGATGATTTAGACTTCTACTCCTCGACAATCATTCTTCTAAAATAACTAAGTGGAGAATACGAGATGGGGATAAAGCCCAAAGTTCTACCACAAGCGTTAATAACAGAGCTACCAACATTGAAATTCAACAATCAGGAAGATTAGTTGGGCAAATTTCATCAGAAATCAGGGAGATATCTATCAAATGCATACAGCGTAATGACAATAATCTTGAATAATCAGGGAGATTGATGGGACAAAATCTTATGCAATAATCTTGGTCTATTTTCAGGGAGTCTCCTGTGAAATTAGGGAGACTTGGCAGCCCATGCAAAGGCTGCATTAATTTTGTCAAAAACAATGCAGGACTGTTTTATTAATGCGCTAACCAACGATACTTCATACTCGTCTTACAAGCCCATTGTCTTTTCAATGTGCAATTATAATTAGTAGTTTGAACAAAATTAGATCACATTCCTTTAATGCACAGTGCATTTTGTATAAAACTGTACTCAACTAATTTCCAATTTACATAAATATATTCTTCTGCATATCTTGTATTTCCATTTAATGCACAGTGCATTTTGTATAAATTTATATTCAACTCAATTTACATGTTTTTCAAACCATGTACAAGCACCAGCCATACTCTTCATCTCTGCAATGTGCAATGATTTAGATCACACACCCATTTAATGCACACTTTGCACAGTGCATCTTCAACTCATAGTACACACCCATGTTACACACAACATATTCCTTTGCATTTTACACACACGTCCCATTCTTTACCTGTAACGTATTTGAAGGAGAAATAACCTTGTAAAATCTTCAGTCTGATTAAATAAGACACAATAATCCCAATCTTCTATTTGACTTGAGCTTTGAAACGCAATTGTTTTCGTGATTTTATCTTCTCCTCTACCCCTCTGCCCTAGATGTTATGTAATAGTAAGTCAACAGGAGTTCACAAAAAGCAAATAAGTGCATACAATTGTGCATTCACACATAACATGTATATGTACAGTACCAGGTAGGTTCATAGGGCAGGTGGCCATTGACAAGTTTAACTGTATAATTATGTATAGAACATTTACCAACATAACATTAAACATTCTTCACAATCATAACCTGGCCATAGATGTATAATTTTGTTTTATTATTTGGAATAAGAACAGGCTTGGGAGGATGTATGCATACAGTATTTGAACAGAGCTCGTGAAGTGTTAGCATTTTGCTTCATGTTTCATATTCTGTATTTGACATGAAAACTGCTGAATCATGGTGAATACATGTAAGTTACTGATGAGGATGGATGAATTGAAACCACCAAGTCACTCGCACTTCCAAAATGATGACTCGGCCAAACAAAATTATAACAATAATAAATAATTCAGCAATGGCATTGAAATGGCTTCATTTCATGGATGAAATGCACATTCTCTCTCAAAATAAATTAAATACAAAAAGTAATAATCCTCTGTCTACAAATCTACTTGGCCGCTATAGGGGCAAGTAAAAATCATGAAATGGCATGTAAATGAATGTTTTTTAACCTTGTTGAGAATAATCCATTTACTTCAGATTTGGAATTTAAATTGTTCTATCAATGTTCTGCTAAATATGTAATGTATATTCAACATGTGTAATTGTGATTTATACATCAATTTTCATTGGCATTAATACTGAAAACTTAGGGAAAGTGAATTTTGCTGTCATGCAAGTAAATACAATTCAATAGACCAATCGGGTAAGCGCTAAGTACTTTTAGAGCTCTTACAATGATCAGATATATATAACAGATGCTGTGCCTTAGTTTACCACGTCAAAAGACCTTGAAGTCTAACAGCCAACTCTGTTTTCCACTTTTCAATCGATAACTTGGCATCACGCAATTTTTATTTCTGTGAAAAAAAACGTTTTCAAAACTGCTTAGAAATCTATTCATCTTTGCCTTATCCTTATCAAATAGTGTGTCCCTAAATACACCAAAGTAAAAAGTGCCACTGTCACAGTGACTACTACTTTGTGTCTTCCATTCACTTTCAAGAGCTACCCAGACTAAATCATTACATTTTTGGCAATGAAAAATAGACTGGCTGGATGACCATTCTAACACAACCGCCTAAACTACGAAAATAGCCTCCGCAATAGCTGACCGTCTTGGCTTGGTGAATCTAGGCCATCAGGTTTGTTTGTCGTTACATGATAGTTGATACACCTAGTCCTTCATATTGTGATATAATCCCAGCTGTTGGATTATTCTGATTACATTGATATGCTTTGTATTTTATTGAACAAGGAATTGATTTCAGAAGGTAGTCGTTTTTTATGCATCCTTGCTATGAAGTATTTGTTCAATAATTGTTCTCGACAAAGAACCCATTTTTGCAAGACAATACAAACAAAACATAGATTGAAATATAAAAATGCACAAAAGAATTGAAAATAATAACTCAATGATTCAATTAGAAAAGAACCAAATGACTTTGCAAACTTGTGTTTACAAAAAGAACTGCGTTTTTGTCCAAGTTTTGAATAAACATACAAGTCGATCGCTATACTGCACACAATATTGTAGTGACCAGTGAGGCATACAATTACAAACTACTGTATGCATGCAAGTACCTCACCATATTTGCACAAATGAGTGAGCACTAATTATGCCACATGATCTTTTCAGACAAATTGTTTAAACAAACTTTTTGCCTATTCATGATTTTTTGTTTAATTCCATATCATTAATATGCTCGTTCGTACCCACCCCTCTCGGTTTAGCTTGTACAACCTTTTCCAAAAATACACTGGACAAACAAAAACAATCCGATAAAGAAATATTACACGCCTTATTTATACAAACACCCGAAAAGTGCAAAGTCTGCATATTATGGGGGGAGGTGAAAAATTGCAAGAGGCGAAACATTTTGCAGAGATCTACATGCTGTATTTATTTACATTTAGATCGTATAATTATGGCATATGTTGCTGTATAATGAAAAACACATTTTCTACATGTACATTTAGACTGTTGGCTTAATGACAGATGACAGCAAGTTGTTTTGTTCAAATGCGGTTTCATTTATTACCCAATTCCCTTTATTTCTAATAATGCAAAATACATTATTAATATTTACACAGATATTGGATTTATGACACGATGATTGTGGTATTATTCAAATGCTACGTTTCATTTGTTCCATTTCCCCTTTATTATTTATGCAAAATGCATTTTATACAAATATGTGCAATTCACAGGAGAAGAAAGAAGAACCAATTGAATATGGCATGTAGGCCGTTGATCAATGCATTTAAAACAAACACAGCGAAACTGCAAAGTCTGCAAATTATCGGGGACGATGAAAATTTGTTGAGCAAGCACATTTTGCGACTCGCTCTGCTGTATTGACATTCAGATACTAGTCAGCTTAATGACAGATTGTGGGTTATTCTTTGTATTCAATTAAACTTCTTTTATTTTTAACGCACCACATCAAGAGGTTTGAAGGTGTCTTTCAAATTGTATTCCAATAAAACAATGGAATTAATGCCAGACATCTAATCTGCATCACTGTATGGCGTGATCCAATTATACAAGCAAGGTAGTGACAATCAAAGGAATATGGTTCCCAGAGTTCTTGTATTTGCCTAGTCTTCAGATTTTGTTTGAATGGGTCAACAAGATCTGCATCAAACCAGTTTTAGATTTAACCATTTTCATTTGACATTATCTTACTATAGGCTTCTTCTGTCAACATAATGTAATAGGCTTTGCTCTTAGTAAACATTTATTTTATCTCCCTTCAAACAGTGTGGGTTGTATGGTCTGAAGGTCAATATATAGTCATGTATTTTTTACTCGATGCTCAATTACAAATAAACAAACTTAGTTATTTCATTGCACCCAAGTTAACAAAATTTCATCCCAATCAAACCATCAAAATGAAAAATAAAATAATGCCTCCAGCCACTTCGTTGGCGGAGGCATAATTTAGCTTAGGTTGTTTTTTTTTCAGCTTGCAAGCAAAACTAGCAAGTTCACCTAATCAAATAGACATCAAACATTATGGACTTCTTGACAGTTCATGTTCTTCACTCTAAGAAATCTACTCCAACCTTTGCCATCGCCAGTTTGAATTCCGGATGGAATATTTTCGAGAAACTTAGAACCAAAGACCAAAAGGACATATATTTAGTATAATCAAATAGTTCTTTCCACAAAATGCAATCTGCCCAAATAATCTGAGCTGTAAGGCACCTTAAAGAAAACATCAGAACTTTGTTCACATTCATAATACAATAAATGCCTTGAGACAGCAAATCTTTTATTCTCTTACGATTTATGAGCCGGAAACGATCATAAAATGTAGCCAATAACCAATCTTGTGTCACACTCTCAATAAAGGTGAATGTGTAATTAATTGATTAAATACATGTACTTAGAAACCCTGTATGAACTATGAAGCGCTACATAAATGCAGGTTATTATTATTTTTTATTATTTTAAATAGTGCTTAAATGGTTTCCACTCCTGTGCAACATATTGATAATATGCGTTCTTGTGTGACTTGTGCATCAACCCTAACCCATTCTTCGCCCCTTGATGCACCAGTGACTCTGCATAATTGATCCACCTCCGATCAGCCTAGCCTGTACGTGTATGAAGCTCGGTGCCTAGATGTGTGTCTACTGCTATTCAATTCTATAGATCCCAGCCATACAGTTAAAGGTAGAATGAACAAGGTACGCACAATGCATGTGAATAAGTCTGGAAGATAACCCTGCAGCTCCAACTACAGCATAAATCAACCCTGTTGCACAGTATTAACATAACTTGTAAGTATTCATTTTGGATGCATAGAAATATGATGCACAACTTTATTATTATCAAATGAGGCATTGGCTTCAAACTAGGCAGGTACATAAAAAGGGAAAACACTGTTCCTTTTGCTCATGGTCTAATCGCGCCAGTTAAAAAAATTTCCTTTTAAATTTTGCTGGCATAACACTAAACCAGTTTGCTGTAATGTGATTTTATAAGAACATTGTATTGGGGGTTTTGGGGGGGGGGGGGGGGGGGGGGGGGGTGGGAACTTGGCAAATTTATTCTTCATGAGTATAAATGGGTGAACAGATGTGCTCAATAAAACTAAAAGGTGAAAGGATACATGATCTCAAAATTGAATTGGGGATTAAATTTAAGCTACATTACAAACGAAAACAGAAATTCACGCCTATGCCAACTAATTTGCAGCGACTTGAAGCCACCGACTACTGAAAATTATGTGCTGCGAGTGACAGTGTGCAGTGTGGCAGTTTGGGTCGGGCCTGGACCCACAATGAAGAGCATATTGACAAAGATCTTCATTGGAAAGTGGAAGCCTATTTTTAACTTATATTTTAAATTAATCCCAATAATTCTTTTCTTGGATTTCTGTGCATCGATATGAATGTACATGAATGTACATGAATGTAAATTATCCAGTTGTCATAAGCACAATTTTGCAAGTTTCCAATTCTCTTGAGGGCTTTGGGTAGTTGGGTTACCCTCATTCGGGCGAGGGGGGGGGGGCATCATGAATTATACTTCTGAGCGGGTTTCCAGTACTCATTACTACATTAGAAAATTAACATAAACCTGCTGGCTAGTGCTGTTGACGAGTCACGGGACATGCCGATAGCGAAATCAACAAATGGGTAAATTTTGGGTACCTGTGACTCTCCCGAAAATTTAGCGCGAGTCCCGGGAGGTAAATACTCCCGAAATCGACACCTTTACTTCTGGCACAAGGCCACTAAAATCAACTTTGGGCCACCATCTTAGTTTCAATAGCCCGAGGCCGACAAGGCTTTAAAGTTAATTTGTAGCACTTCTGTAACAATAATAATATTAACAAGCCACTAGTTATGGTAGTGGTCTTACAATCTATTGCAAATCTTTCTGGTCATTTCATTCTTTCTTTTCTTGTTTTGTGTTTCTTTGTTTTTCTTAATCTTTGACAACTTCAAACTCGATTGGGGAGGTTTATTTATTTATTTTTTCTTTCTTTAAAGGGAGCGTTGAGTATTGGTATTTTCCGAAGTGCCCCCCCAAAATTAATTGTAACTGATTTGGTTGATTTCAATTCCATGTGAAAGATCATTAAAAGAAACATGGGAAATAATAATTCCCATTCAAATGCTCTCATTGTTGTGAAATTTGCTTTCAAAATATAATATAAAAGTGATTGACGTCCGGACATCACTTTTAGAGGATGCTAGCGCGAAGCGCTAGCGTTCTAGGTCCTCCTATGCTTACCGCGCATGTACAATGTGTATCGCCGTTCGCATCGGCGGCCATGCATCGCGATCATCTTTCGTTCAAAATCTGTTCGGAGTCGCGCTAACACACGGAGAGAAGTCGAGGAGGCGCATAAATCACTGGTTTTTAGCGGAATGGAGGGAAAAAACATAATTTTAATCGATAGTTGGATCACATATTAGAGAATGAATCGGTGGTAAGTACCGTATCATATGTATAATTTTAAGTACAATTAGCAAGCAAACAAATTATTCAGTTTCAGTCCCGTATTAAGAGGACCTAGAACGCTAGCGCTTCGCGCTAGCGTACTGTAGAGTTAATTTGACTCTCGAGTTGTAACGGCTCTTTTTGAATGATAATTAACAGGGGCTTTACTTTGTCGTTTGTAATTGTGTATACTTTTCGAGCATGGTGGAGTTATAACTATTAGTTTGCACTGTAATGGTGCAGGTTTTGGTTACTAAAGTTAAGTTTGACCAATACTCAACTATCCCTTTAATAACATTGACCATAATTTTGTTTGTTCAACAAATTGAAATGTTTGCACCATGTCCATGCATTTGCTTTACCAGGTATGTCACGCCGACAATTAAAACAAAATCTGATTGTTTCCATTCATAAACAGAAGAACTTGCGTTATGTCACAACTCACAAGAATTTTTCTTTTTAATTTTAGGAAAATTACTTGGTGAAGACATAAATCACAATCCTGACAATTCACCATCCACAACTGTCAACTCGCGTCACGTCACGACTCTGCCAAAAATGGCCAGCGACGTGTAATTATTTTGCTGATGCAATGACCCACTCTCTCACCCGGCCCCGCACACCACTACAATTCACAAACATAACATGACCGTAATTGTATGAATGGCATTGAACATGTGCTACAAAACCAAGCCAGCCAGGCCACGGGCATCCGCTTACATGGCCATGGCACTGCTGCCGCTGGTAAAAACATAAACACACCACTCATGCGATATCATTGTGTTGTGTGTTTACGTATTATGTGCACAGTCGATCAGTAGCGCAGTAGTGTGTATACTGTTTGTGTATGAATGAAGCCATACGAGCGATGCGAGTGCAGTGCAGTGTACGTACGGCGCGACTCGATCGAGTTCGCATTATTGCCGGGAATTTCGTATCGACGAGTCGTGTTGGGAATCCCTGAAAATCACTATTAAAAAAACGTTAGCTAAAAACTCACCTGGATGACCTTCTCCTACGGATTCAGATGTGAAGAGGAATGTGTCCCCCTCTGCAACGGTTGCAATGTCGTTATTCTGAGCCATTTTAAGAGATTTTGTTGATATTACACCTCGTCGAAGCGCGAACGAAACGGACCTCCCTTGCTGAATGCTATAGCGAGAAAGAGACCGTTGGCCGATTTTCACCACATTATATACTCGTGCGCGCGCGCAACTACGTACGGTACGTACGAGCGCGCGTCGCTATGATGAATCTTTAGTACCCAACAATTAGTAGTCAGTACCGCCGGCCACGTCGCGTTGCGTGCGGGCCTAAGCCGGGCTGCGCGGCTTGCACCTGAGCGCGCGAGCCACGGCTGCTGTACCAAATGATGTCTCAACAAAAGCAACATTCAAGTTCTATAATGATGCAATGACACATCAACTCAAGGCCCACTCAAAGTCAAAGTAACTTTCATGAAGACTTTCAGAAATCATCGGTGGAAAATGTCAAGAAAAAACATTCAGTTGAAAAAAAATCATTGGAAACTATGATTTCCATGATGTCAGGGGGAAAAGTCAGAGTAAAATGATTCGAGGGTATTTAAAGATTCAAGATAAATGCTGAAAAACAATATAATATATTCATATTTATATATACAAAAAAAAATTATACTTTTAAGATGTATTTATATATACATTGACAGTGTATAATAAAAGACAATATTTTGTGTCATACGAATGGGAAAAGGGCGCCGTGTTTGCATATAACTGGCTGGCAGCCTGACAATGTCACTGGATTGTCTGTTTCATATATATATCTCCTTTTCTTGTATTAACGGGGACGGAATATACTATCTGATTGATAAACTGATTGATTGATTGATTGATTGATTGATTGATTGATTGATTGATTGATTGATTGATTGATTGATTGATTGATTGATTGATTGGTTGATTGATTGATTGATTGATTGATTGATTGATTGAGTGAGTGATTCATTGAGTGAGTGATTGATTGATTGATTGATTGATTGATTGATTGATTGATTGATTGATTGATTGATTGATTGATTGATTGATTGAAGAAATATGCTTTTGATCGTATATATAAGTTTATTCAAACATTATAGGGAAAATCAAGTTTCCCTGCACCCCTCATCTTTTCGGAGACTCTGCCCCTCGACTTCCGTTAACCCTATTATCAAGCCCATACTTCCGATCACCGAGTTCACAGTTTTCATTCAATTTTCACCAAATTTGGTGACTTTTCCTAAATTCTTATTGCAAACATTTTGGTATAAAATTTGACTAGATTAGCCACTTCCTGTTGTCATGGTAACCATAAACTGAAGAGCATGTTTTTCATTTGTTTGAAATTTTTTGTTTTTCTTTTAGTAAACAAGTGAAGTCATTTGAGTGTTTTTCTGGTCAATTTTCATGAGAATCATCGGTAACAGATTGTCATGAACTGAAATTAATTTTCTCAAGAATTCTTTAATTTGTTTTTCTTTTTTTTTTAAGAACAAATGGCGTAAAACAATGAATATAATAAGAATTAAATCAAATATAGTTTTGATGTATTTTTATGATACTTTTGTGATTAAAATCTGCTAATGGGGTTTCTCATGATGTCTACAAACATTTTGAAATGAAAAAAATCAATTTGGTTCCAGTTTATAGGGTAAAAATTGAAGAAATTGCATACACACATTATCATGTACTATAATGTGTCTGATAAGTCGTGTGAAGGTCACCTCCACAATGACTGTTTCATAATATTATCGTAAATAGCGCCCTCATTATGGTGACCTCAAACAAAATTTATGATTGCAACTTGATTGCAAATACAACAACAACAAACTTGTAGAGCTTGACCTGCTTGACATTGTGTGCCAAAATATGAAAGTGGTTGATTGAATAATAAAGTAATTAGAGAGGGGGGCCCTATGAGCCCGCCCCCCCCCCCCCCCCTTGGGCCTGGGAATGCCGAAATAGCTTGGGCTAGATATAATAGGGTTAAGGCCCCTCAGTGTGTGTACATGTCAACAGAGTTACTAGATGTGACCCCCCCCCCCCCCCGCCCCCCCCCCCGCCCCCGGTATGGATTCCCGCATAATATACCTCAATCTTATCTTACACGCATTGGATTAGAATAACAGCTGATATGTGCATGGACATGGTGGAGGGGAAGGTTGAATAAGGGATTAAAGGGAACCAAAACTCAACAATAATGTTCATAATAAACAAAATTCATAATAAACATAATAAACAAAATTAGGTGATTTCTAGTCGATCATCCAACCAAAAAGTCCAGAAAATATTATGTAAACAATAATATTATGTTATCAGAGTTTGAAACAAGGTGCCCCTTGATCTGCACAAGAATAATTTTTGGTATACATCTTACAATAATTCTCTTTTTTCTTTAAGTTAGTCTCTTTCTGCAGACCCATGAATTGTTAGCGACACTATTAAATGACTTATACGAAGTTTTGATATTTTTGGAAACACATCTTTAACCACTGTAGTTGGTGGACCGGATTACTAAAAGTAAAAACAAATAATCACTTTTAAATTGTATCAAATAAGTAATGGTGGGTCGGTGTGTTGGTTCCCCATGTAATACACCAACTTATTCGAAAGTGCCACAATTGCCCGAATGTATATAGCATTATAGGGTATAATAGGTCTAACGATTTATTGAGTTGCGAGGTACACCCATATATACTTAAAGTAGGCCTATATACTATTATTGTATTTGTGTCCTCCTTGAATGAAGTTCTTTTAAGAGATCGAGGGATTATATTATAGAGAGGGCGAGAGGGGCGGTGAGAGGGGTTAAGGGTGGGGCAAGAGGGGGCGGTTGCCCGTCATATAGGTTAAAGGGATAGTTTCGTTTTGGTTAGTCTGAACCTAGCAACCAAAACATGCACAATAACATTACAAACTAATATAGGTTTTCCCATTCATTTTAACACTATTATCATTCAATTTCATTAATTCGTCATTCAAATTCGTCCCGAGGAACCACCAGAGCGGAAATCCCAACTTCAATTTCGTCTTTCATCAATCAATTTAACACAATCACCACACAATTTAGTCATTAGGCACACATTTTCGTCAATTGCAAATCAAATTCGTCGGTCACAGTTGCTGAACACATAAAAGCAAAAGCAATTTCGTCAATTGGCAACCAATTTCGTCAAAACTCCATTCAAATTCTTCCTATGTATTTATAGGAGGTAATTTTCTGTTATATTGTCTTGATGTAATTGTTAAATTGTAACATTAATTATATAGGGGGTAACACACACACACACACACACACACACACACGCACACACACACACACACACGCACACACACACACACACACACACACACACACACACACACACACACACACACACACACACACACACACACACACACACACACGTTTAAAACATATCTTCATTCAATTATATATTGTTTGTATAGAAATATAATGTAATGTTGTTATGTTTTGTTTTATATATTTTGTAAGAGATTTGAAGTAAATCAAACTGGACTTTTTATTTATTTTGTTTCATCTTGATTTGGAAATAAAACAAACAAACAAACAAACAAACACACACACATTACACATCACACACACACACACACACACACACACGCGCACACACACGCACACACACGCACACACACGCACACACACGCACACACACGCACACACACGCACACACACGCACACACACGCACACACACGCACACACACGCACACACCCGCACACACCCGCACACACCCGCACACACACGCACACACACGCACACACACACACTGGTTTTCCTATCCCCAACAAAAGGCTATACCACCTGACGAATTTGAATGACAAATTCACGAAATTGTTTGCACAATGACGACAGTGGCCGAGACGAATTCCAATGACAATTGACGATTTTGAATGCGAAATATTTGAAATTGGTTGACCAATGACGAAATAGAATGACTATTGACGAAATTGAAGTTGGGATTTACGCTCTGTTGGTTTCTCGGGACGAAATTGAATGACGAATTAATGAAATTGAATGACGAATTAATGAAATTGAATGACAATAGTGTTAAAATGAATGGGAAAACCTATAGTTATATAACTCCACCATGCTCGGAAGGTATAACAAATTACAAACGACTAAAAAAAGCCTGTTATAGCCGTTAAAACACAAGAGGGCGCTCTCTAAAATCGCATTGGCTTCAATTGTCTTCAACAATTTTTCATACCAAATTATGCATTTATGTTTTGTTGAAATAATGATTAAATAGAAAGATCATCAAATTACAACGTTTTAAAAAACATTTTTGATTTTTTATTTGAAAAAGTGTATATTATAAGCATTATATATTATTTTTTGTTAAATCATAAACCTGAGACCCCAGGTTTATTCCGATCGGATATATTTATTGATATTTCAGCTGTTTCTGAACCGATTTTGATCAAATAATATTTACTCTATCATTACAATTGTATGCTCTTTCAAATTTGAGTCTTCTTTTTTTTCCAGCAGGGCCGATATACCAAAACTGCACTACCCCTTTAAGGGGAGTCTGAGAAAGAGAACGACTCCAGTATTATATATTGTTGGAAACATAATTTTTTTGGACAAACTTGCGGCCCGGTGCCTGGAAATTATGTATTATAATATAGGTTTTCCCATTCATTTTAACACTTTTGTCATTCAATTTCATTAATTCGTCATTCAAATTCGTCCCGAGGAACCACCAGAGCGGAAATCCCAACTTCAATTTCGTCTTTCGTCAATCAATTTAACACAATCACCACACAATTTAGTCATTAGGCACACATTTTCGTCAATTGCAAATCAAATTCGTCGGTCACAGTTGCTGAACACATAAAAGCGAAAGCAATTTCGTCAATTGGCAACCAATTTCGTCAAAACTCCATTCAAATTCGTCCTATGTATTTAGGAGGTAATTTTCTGTTATAAATTGTCTTGATGTAATTGTTAAATTGTAACATTAATTATATAGGGGGTAACACACACACACACACACACACACACACACACATACGTTTAAAACATATTTTCATTCAATTATATATTTTTTGTATAGAAATATATGTTATGTTGTTATGTTTTGTTTTATATATTTTGTAAGAGATTTTAAGTAAATCAAACTGGACTTTTCATTTATTTTGTTTCATCTTGATTTGGAAATAAAACAAACAAAAAAACAAACAAACACACATCACACATCACACACACACACACACACACACACACACACACACACACACACACACACACACACACACACACACACACACACACACACACACACACACACACACACACCCACACACACACACACACACACTGGTTTTCCTATCCCAACAAAAGGCTATACCACCTGACGAATTTGAATGACAAATTCACGAAATTGTTTGCACAATGACGAAATTGAACTTAACATTCACCGGCCGCTCAGTGGCCGAGACGAATTCCAATGACAATTGACGATTTTGAATGCGAAATATTTGAAATTGGTTGACCAATGACGAAATAGAATGACCATTGACGAAATTGAAGTTGGGATTTACGCTCTGTTGGTTTCTCGGGACGAAATTGAATGACGAATTAATGAAATTGAATGACAATAGTGTTAAAATGAATGGGAAAACCTATATATAGAGGGTATACGCCCCACCGCAACCCCACTTCTAGCGCACGCTATATAATTTGAATAGTATTGTGCAGTCAACCTCGCAGTTACGCAGCGTACGCGTAAATATCCAATTTATGGGATTTCTTTACTTCCATTTAAAAAAAAGAGAGACAAATCTCTCCCATCACCCTCGAGTGGTTATACAGGGTGTCCCCCCAAAAAACGGAACGGGGCACTTCCCAAAATAAAGCAACAACATGATTACGTCCATCGCATAGAGTGTCCTTTCCAATGAAACCCCCCCCCCCACTCCATGATCAGCGCAGCGCGGATCAATTTATTTAGTACACGTGTACGTACGTACGTACGTACGGTTTGTTTTGTTTTTATCGGAGCTCGGCTGCTGTTATATTACACCGTAAACGTATTACAACGAATTGTCAATCACACTTCACAGGTCGTTATTTTTTAGAGGAGAGGATTGGTATCAGTCATGCTTGAAGAATTAGGTAGAGTATGCTGCTATAGTATAATTTATTGACTTTGTCTTTGAGCCTTTTTTGAGAATTAAAGTTACTCTTTGTAAAGTCAAGTTGGGCAAATTGTTTGCATCTGTATCGTGACAAATTTCAGGTAGCCGCTGACGTAGATGTTCATGTATGCTGATTCCTTTTCAGACTACGTGCGCGATTATATGTGGAACTCCGCGAAAAGATTGGGTCTGCGATGATACCGATCATTGCGTATATTAAGCGCTGCTGCTTAGCTTTTGACGCAAGCATGTACTGTAGTTGGTACAGCAATGTGATAAACAAGCAAGCAATTCCGATTTTATACGCTGCGCGGGGCAAGGTGTAAATCTGAGTAGTGAATGATGATGAAATGTGTAAGATTATAAATAATGATTGCCTGGGTTTCATGATAATGGACATTTAGAAAATCTATTTGTTATAATATCGTAAGTTATAACAAATAGATTTTCTAAATGTCCATTATCATGTAACCCAGGCAATCTAATGCTTTACTTTGAGAGGCTGATATGAGGAATAATTTGTGAAAGTTTGAGCAAATTCGGCATAGTGCGACCATGCCGCGCCGACTCGTGTTTTTTTTACCCAAACAAGTGGGAACAAGACTCGAGAGCTAGAGCGAACTATAGCGCGAATAAGCCATATAAAAATATATATCGATGGAATAAGCAGAAACAAATTTACTACAAACAAGCACAAACAGGATTTACTGCGAACAATTGCGAACAGGATTTATATACTGCAATCAAATTTGTTCGCAATAAATCCTGTTGGCACTTGTTCACAGTAATTTAATATGAACAAGTGCATGCGAATGGGAAATTTGTTTGCAGTAAATTGCTTGTTCGCAATTGTTCGCGCTAATTAGTAGAACCCTTTCAAACTTGTCCTGGCTTGGGCTTTATATTTGAGCATTACAAATGCAGATTTTTGCTTTGTTTTGAATGGTATTTATTTTCTTCATCAATAATACAACAAAATGAAGTACACAAATAATACAAAGTGAAATATTATGTTCACATAAAAATTGAATCATGTTTACATATTATAATTATACAAAATAATACCATTTAATCATAAAATATTGATGGCCAATGGCATATTGAAGTAGTCATAGCATACCTTATTACTTTCATGTGATCATAGAGTCTTAGAAATTAGAGAATGTACTGGTATATGTAGTTAGTGTAAGGTTGTTATTTTGACGTCGGTATTTAGTTCAAGTTCCATTCTATTATGCTCATCCCCTTTGTCACCGTCACCCCATTCTTCTCTATCAACATCTGTTTGTATTCTGTTCAGTTATATCTCAATCAGCTCATTCATGTCTACTGCTATTTCTGTTCTATTGTTTCCCTCTGGCATGCTTGCCACTTGTATAGCCTCTCTCCCCTTCTCTCTCTCTTTCTGCCTATCTTTTACTTTCTCTTTATGTGGACGCCACTTATCTCTTCTATTGTGTTTGTTCACCTTTCCACATGTCATCATCATCTCATCTGTTATTGGTTATTTTGTAGAATAAGGTTAGTCCATTTTAGTTGTAGGTACGTTCTCATTTGGTTCATTTGCATATTATATCTTTTGTTATTGAGAGTATTTATTTGGCAGTATTGCCTTGAATAAACTAGTGCACTACCAGACTTCAACCTGTCCACGCGTTTCTTCCTTCGTTCTACTTATGTTCCTGATGTTACTTGTATGTTTGATTTGCTGCCGATTGACTTAGTTATATTTTACCAGTTAATTTCCAATACCTATAGCAGGGCTCGACACTCACGGTGGCCCGATGGCCCGGGGCCAGTAAAAACAGCTGCCGGGCCAGCATATTCTAAAAATAAGTAATCTGGCTGGCCCGATCGGGCCGCTAAATATTCTGTTCAGCTACGAGTGAAAATGTCATTCATGTTTTGTATTACATCACACGTGTTTTTACTGCATCAGCGCTACCAAAATCGGGGAAACAAAATACAAAAAGTCGGGAGCGCATATCAAAACACTCTCTCCCACTCTCTCTCTTCAATTATCTACTTCAAAAACAAAATGCTAAAATAGTTTTAGCAAACACACACCTCCCCTGGCAGTCTTTGCAACACGTAGAATAGAGGGAGGGTGTGCGTATCAGCGAAGCCCCTTCAACACATGCCCAGCTACCTGCTTTGCCCGCAATGGCTTTGGAAAAGGGATCAAGGAAAGGATCGAAAAATCACATTTGGGAGAAATGAATGGACACCAAAATGATATATATCCATACCAAATATATCAAGCTTATATTTCATAGGTATGTTTGCATTTCCTAATGTCTTTTTGTGACATTTCACATCCCGATTCTGAGAATTTTCGGCAAATTAAATCCACAGAACGAGGCTCCCGCTGGCAAGGTACTATGCCAGGAGTTGTGGCCGGCGAGTGGGCTAGCTGTGGTGTCATCCATGGTGATTGAATTTGAGTTTGAACTTCGATTGAAATCACTTATCCAGTTTTTATTTCAACATCCATAACTTATTTCTATCACACCTTTCTTTGCAATAAGTACATCCTTTTATTTCCCTCTATTTGTTTAGCTTTGTTTATCCTGTGAATTTATTTTTATTATCAAGATTTCAATCCATATTCATGATAATTGTCTTGTTCTATTTCTCAGCATAGATTTCATCAACTTCTAACAATTTGTTTGTTTCTGGTTATTTTGTTGTCTTTGTCGCTGTGTATTGCTTGCTGTCTTTAATCTCATTATGATGCTAATTCCTCTGAGATATTTACTTTCCATCATCATTATCATCATGATCATATCATTCAAGCGAATTTGTTATTTTTGTTCTCATCGTAGATTTGGGAGTAGCTCAAGATAGAATTTATCATAAACTAGTTATAAAGACCTTTTCTGGCTATTGTTGTATTGTCTTTCTCTAATCCAATTTTTGCTTGCTTTTCCTTTTTGCCTCTTTCTTTTCTTATAATGATGTTGATTCCTTTTAGATTATGACTTCTATTTAATCTTCCTTCATACTTGTCTTCTTGTCAAAATATCAAACTTTCAAATGTAAAATAAACTAAAAATGGTAAAAAGTAAACAGGAAAAATATGAAAACAGGCAGTTCGCATTTATGTAACAGACTTGAATTAAGTTGTAAAGAAGTGCCTTCGTGAATGCTTGGACGTGTAGATTGTAGGACTCTTTGGGAAAGGGAATTATAATTTTCTATGTATATTTCTTTAAATTCTTATATGAAGAAATAAACAGACATAGACACAAGTCATAGATCATAGTATTTGTTTAATTTTATTTCAAGTATATTTCATTTACCTCACAAAGAAGTAAATTTAGATAAATGTTGTGAGTTCATGACTTACATAAATCAACATACACGAAACTGTAAACATAAAGGAAGAGAGAAAGAAAAGTAGGCTTCCACAATAAGTTCATTACTACACAGATACTGTACTAAAACAAATGACAAACTTTACAAAGACTTTGCAAGTGGTTAAATTAGACTAAAATATTTAACAACTTCATATTTGCAGGAAAACATATCGACCCCCTTTTTAAGAAAGTAAATGTTTTAATGTTTTTCTTTGTTTTTTCGGGCCAGTAAAATTATTTTCGGGCCAGTAAAATTTGAAAATTGAAGAATCTACTGGCCCGATAGGGCCAGTAAAAAAAAATGTGAGTGTGGAGCCTTGCCTATAGTTTGTTCCACCCTCGCACGTTACCAATTATTAGTTAATACTTTTACAGTATTACATTAGTATAAGTTAGTATACCCCGTCCTTGAGAACTTGAAATATGCAATTTCCTTTATTGTTTTCCATTTTTGTTTTCTATTAGCATGTTTTACTTTGAGAGTTAGTATACAAGCCTCCACGCTAAATTTTCTTTCTACTTGCTCATCTGGGCAAGCAGAACCAGGGATGTTCAAGTTTTACTTGCCCGCAAACAGAATATTTACTTGCCCATATAAAAATAATGTGAACAAACAAATCAAATTAATTCTGCTGCGCAAATTTCTCTCTTGTTTCTTGATGAGATTTATTTATAAGGAATTACATTTTTCTCTCGTAGTTGAACAGATATGTTACTTGCCCAATCGGGCAATCAAATGAGACCATTTATGAAATTGTACTTGCCCCGGGCAATAGGGCAAGTGCTAGTGTCGAGCCCTGTAGTATACTTATACCCCCGATAACTTGAAAATTGTTTTCTTTCTAATTTTTTTCTTCATTTAATTAATTTTTGGCAGAGTAAGCCCGAGTATTTTCAGGACCAGTCCTGAACGGGTTAAAATTGTAATTTTCTTTCTATTTTGTATTCATTTATTTATTTTCTGAGCAGATTTTCGGGCAGTGTGTCGTCTGGGGGGCGTGTGCATGTTTTACGTGTGCATTGCAATGCTGCTCTGGTTCTACCTGGGTGATAGCGTGCAGTGCCTGGTCCAGAAATGGCTGCCATCAAGAGCTGTCATCACTGCTAAAGACCACAGCGAAGAAGGTATAATAAATACCAGAACCCCTTTTTTCACTTTCCAACCCGAACCCTAATTAACTTAATTGATGATCTAGGAATAATTTCCATTGTCTAGACTATATAGCTCAAGCTTTGATGATATTGCTTTGTGAATTGATCTCTCAACTTTGATTATTTTCTCTTTGGAATTAGAAAAACATTTCTCTTTTGAAAGAAAGTGATACTGAAAATGATGATGACACATGACATTAAAGGAATCTAGTAACTGTATTGACATGTGCAAAAAGTGATGAATGGTTGATACAATGTATATTGTTGTTATCTGATATGACCACTGGGTATTGTGTGAAAATTTAAAGTTAAATGGACGTTATATGGCCGAGTAATGAGCAAAAATGCAAAGTCATATTCACTAACTCATTGCACTGACTTTGTACACAGTTACGACTATCCAGTGGATAGTTTAACATCTGAAAAATTCAATCGTAAATATCTTTTTAACAAAAGGGAAATTTGAAAAACCATAACCTGTCCCATGACTCTACTGTTAATACAAATACAATAAGGTATGTGAGAACTGCTAGAGTTCCAAGTAAGTTTGGAGAATGTGGACAATGTTACTAGATCCCTTTAATTGATTACCTGGAGGAAAATGATTTTGTTTTCCTTGTCCCTTGATTTGACATGCACAGAGTTGTCTGCTGAGGAATTGAAAGAACAACAGAGGGCAGCAAGGCAGAAAATTCAAGATGATCATGAAACAAAGGTGAAACATTTATATTTTTTATCATAATATGAAATTTAAAGATTCTTTTGCAGGCAACTTCAATTATATTGTTTTCTCATATTTATAAGACAATAATATTGCAACATTAGAATATTGGCTTGCAAAAGGCGGACAGTATTTTTGATAGTTCTCTTGGAAGCTATGGCTGGAAGTTTGACCATATATAAAATCCAACCTGTGTATAGTGACCACATAAAGGAAACAATAAATGTGGCTGCTATAGGCAGGTGAGTGAGGTGACCCCTGTAGGTACAGTCAAACATGTGTATAGTGACCACACAGTAGCCACTGTAGACAGATGGCCTCTACAGATACATTCAAACCTATGTATAGAGTACCGAAGTGTGACATCAGAGCTATTCATTGCCATGGGTAATGGTTCTAAACAATGTCAGGCAAGTAATGAATTGGTGATTTAGCGGTTGCTAAGAAGGCAATCGTCCAGCTCCGACCCACTACAAAATGCCAGTATGAAAGGACAAGTTGTTGAGAACCATTACTATGCCATAACAAAAGCATGTGACGTCACTACTTCGGTACTCTATAGTGACCACCTAATGTAAACAAGTGATCTCTATAATCAGGTGACACAAATATTCAGGTTCTATAACATTGTTTTTCTCTTTTGGTGGTCACTATAATAGACCGGCAGCCCAGAGGTCTTTTGTGCATCGAAAAGCGTACTGATTGTTGAACATATGAATATTTAGAGGAGAACGTAACAAATCCAAAAATATGGATATATATTGTATATATTGTATCTTTTGTTTCATTTTCATTTAATTTAAATTAACATGTCCCTAAAGGCAACCTGTTCATAAAGACCATCCACTTTATATGTGCATCCTTAATTTGGTGGTCATTGTAGATAGGATCTACTGCATTTTGCACATTTTGCTCCACGGCCGAGATCTTAGGGCGGGCCATAATGGCCCCCCCCCCCCCCCCCCCAGCCTGCTGAAGACCTCAAATAGCCCGGCCTTTTTAGGGTTAACTGAAAATGCCTAAGAAATGCATTGTAGCAGGATGCAGCAACACATCTGAGTGTGGATCCTCCATGATATAAAATCAAACAAATGTTTGCAAATATTGAACAAAAAATAGAAATAATATCTCTGTCAACGTGAGTAGATGCACTCGGCGTGTACGTCTACTGCGATTGTCCTTATGTGACGTCACAATGATGACGTCATTTTTCTTCGCCCGGACTCAAATTTTTTTACGGGGGTTCCTAAAGTGAATTTAAAAGTTGATTTTTTTATTTTACCTGGTTTTCCTACGAGGAAAATATGTTTTTATTAGTAATCTTCATGAAAATCTACCTTGGATACAGTAAAACACAATTTTGAGGCAGTTTTCTTGTCTGTGGAGCTTTAAAGGGGACCACCAGGCAAAGAACAACACATAACTATATGTTTTGGTACCGTTTTGTGATATCAAATAGATACCCAACATTTTGCAAAGGGCTGTGTAATTCATAAACAATACTATTAATTATCACCACTTACGGAACCAACAAGTCCTCATGGTTCCGTAAGCGCCAAACGTATGGGAGTGTTTTTCAGCTTAAACACATCAATCAAATAGAATGCTATCTTGATGCTTCTTCATGTTTTCTATTGTTTGCAGGCAGAAGACTTCAGAGAAAGAATAATGAAGCCGAGAGAGGAGGCCAAGAAGGCTGCCCTGGAGAAAGAGTTCTACAAATTTGCTGGTCCCGCTTGGAAAGGGAAGGGCCAAGCCACACGAGTGAGTTGTCTCGGGACTTTGTTCAGGAAAGCTCTCTTTCCTACACTTTTTACAATCACAATTATCACTAGTTTAGTGCATTGCTAGAAATTAATTATCTGTTCATAGAGGCTTAGTCTGGTGAGTATATTTGATATTTATCAAATTTGGCTGGCCCTGAATCAGAATTTAGTGGCCCCAAACAAAGAAAAGCATACAAGTTTTTTATTTGGTTGCCCAGTTGGGCAAGTAAAATTTCACGTCCAAAAATGTTATTGGCCCAAGTCTCATTTCTGGTGGCCCAGGTCCAGCGGGGGTCTGTGCTAATTTTGAGCCCTGACTAGTGTACAGACAAACCTGTCCTACTTGTCACCTGTCTATAACAGCCAACCTGCCTATAGTGGCCACTTAAAGAGATTCCCTACACAGAAAACAATGCTAAAATCTGTCTAGTATAGGGATCATTTGTCTACAATGGCCACTTCTCTTTTAATTGACAAATGTTTTGTTTTATAGGACAAGTAAAATTCGAAAATTTGTGATAGTATGGAACCGTGACCAAATTATGTCTCATCGTAAGCTGTTAGCACAAGCTTACACAGGAGTGACATTTCACCTGGGATGACTCATAAAATGGTAGCATAGCTATCCTAATGAACTACCTCAAATTGATTTTCAGAACAATTCTGCAGACATATGTCAGTTTTACAAGGTCACACTTGTATGCTGGACAAAGTCACACACTCTAATTAATGGCATCATTGCATCCGCTTTAGGTGCTATAATGATACATGTGTTGCATTTTCAATCAATAAATATACCTAACATAAAAAATAAAACAATACTTTCAAACCTGTCAATAGAAGCCAACTTAATAGTATAGAGTACAGAAGCCATGACGTCATGAAAACACTTTTTTAGAATTTTCAAATTTGGACTTCATTTTCAGAAAGAGCATAACAAATAATGTCCAAATACCGAAAATCAAAGGAATAGGTTACGTATTGGCTGAGATATGCCCATCCGAGTGAATTTTACTTCAATGGGCAATCAGTGTTATAAAGCACTGGTTGCTAAATTTAGGAACCAGTGCACTAGTATAACACTGATTGCCCATTGACCAAAAAAATCATTCGGATGGGCATATCTCGGCCAATACGTAACCAATTCCTTTGATTTTCGGTATTTGGACATTATTTGTTATGCTCTTTCTGAAAATGAAGTCCAAATTTGAAAATTCTAAAAAAAATGTTTATGACATCATTTATGACATCACACTTCACCACTCTATAAAGTGGCCTCCAAGAGTGATCTCCTGCAGAGGACAACAATGTTATTGAACATGTCTATATTGAGGTCACATGTCAACAGTGGCCACTTTTCTTGTACACAGCTTTGACTGCACAATGTTACTGGACTTGTTTGTCTATTGAGGTCACCTGTCTACAGTGGCCACTTTTCTTGTTTCCCTTAGGTTTTCACTATACACAGGTTTGACTGCACAATGTTACTGAACCTGCCTATAGGGGTCACCTGTCAACAGTGGCCACTTTTCTTGTTTCTATTAGATGGTCACTATACACAGCTTTGACTGCACAATGTTACTGGACTTGTCTATTGAGGTCACCTGTCTACAGTGGACACTTTTCTTGTTTCCCTTTGCACAATGTTACTGAACCTGCCTATAGTGGTCACCTGTCAACAGTGGCCACTTTTCTTGTTTCCATTAGATTGTCACTATACACAGGTTTGACTGCACAATGTTACTGAACCTGTCTAGTGGTCACCCGTCTACAGGGGCCACTTTTCTTGTTTCCCTTAGGTGTTCACTATACACAGGTTTGACTGCACAATGTTACTGAACCAGTCTATTGAGGTCACCTGTATACAGTGGCCACCTGTTAGCCTTGGGTGGTCACTACACAGCTTTGACTTAACCACAATGTTACCAAACCTGTCTATTAAGGTCACCTGTCTACAATGGCCAATTTTGTTTTGTTCCTGTTAGGTGTTCACTATACACAGGTTTGCTTGCACAATGTTATGGAACCTGTCTATTGAGGTCACCTGTCTACAGTGGCCACTTTTTGTCGAGCGCACCGTAGGTGGAGGGGAGACTAAGGGATCCAAATTGCGTCCATCTGTCCGTCCGTCTGTCTGTCCGTGACGCTTACACAAATTTGAATAACTTTCTAACCGTGCATCTGTTTGTAACCAAACTTCATTGGTAGACAGTGAGATCGCAGAGCATCAACAAGGCTTCCCATTTATAAACAAAATATGCATGACTTGGATTTCTATGAAAAAGTAGTGAGCAGGAACAAAGATATTTCAAATCGCATAAACTAAGAGAAATTAAGTGTTTCATGAAAAGAAAGGCGTCGATACAACGCCTTTTTTCCAAAGTTTATGTTATTATTATTATTATTTGTTTCGCTTCAATCTGACGTAGATAAAAGGGTGTTAAGGTTAAAATATGATAATAAAACAAGAATTAAATGATTCATGTTCACCTTATAAAATAATGTATCAAATGTGCTTGCGTCTCGGTAATTTTTACATCATTGGAAAGAGAAAAGTATTGGCTCAGATACTGCACCATTCATATATTCATTCATTTTCTAGAATAGTCAGGAGCTAGCAAAATATCATAAGATATTAAAAAATTACTGTGAATTTACAATTTCCAGCTTTGTGATTGGCTTATTCAACATCATGCGCGACTTGTGGGCTATTCAACCAAGACCGCATGGTGACAAAGCGTGCAATGTCAGGTGCGAATGACTGTTGCTATGGGCCCGTTACCTCAGCAACAGTGATCAGTAGTTGAATGAGCCAATCACAGAGCTGGAATTTCGGAAATCAGTTATTTTTTGATCCCGTGTGATATTTTGCTAGCTCCTGACTATTCTAAAAGGTTAATGAATATGCAAATCATTTCTCATCAAGAACGAGACTTAACCCTTTCCAATGATGTAAAATTTACCGAGACGGAAGCATTTATAATAAGTTATTTTACGATATAAATGTGTTGAACATTTTTGCTTTTCGTATCCTCTTTTCAACCTCAAAATGAACCCTTTTATCTGTGACAGGTTGATACGAAATAAATAATAATATGAACTTTGGAATGTTAGGCGTTTAATGAACACTTTTCTTTCTATAGAACATTCGATTTATCCTAGTTATTTCGATTTAAAACATCAGTGTTTTAGCTCAGTACGTAGAAAAATGACAGGTACAGGTCGGTCAATTAATTATAAATTCTTCAATTCTGCCTCATTATCTCGGCGAGTGCATTCAAGCTGTAGATGCCCTATACCGGCCTCCATGATATGCTGGAGTCAAAGGTAACATAAGTAGGTCAAAGGTCAAATGAGGGTCAATGTGAAGTTTTGGGGGTAAGAGTCTATTAGGGTCGATAACTTTCCAGCCCTGCATCTGTTTGTAACCAAACTTGATTGGTAGATGCTCTATACCGGCCTCCATGATATGCTGGGGTCAAAGGTCACATAATGAGGTCCAATGTTGCATGAATGCGCACAAATGGGCGAGACACTTTACGGCTATCGCCTTGTCTTGTTCCCTTGGGTGGTCACTATACACAGGTTTGACTGCATAATTTTAAGTACTGAACTTGTCTTTTGAGGTCACCTGTCTACAATGGCAACTTTTCTTGTTTCCCTTGGGTGTTCACTATACACAGGTTTGACTGCACAATGTTACTGAACCTGTCTATTGAGGTCACCTGTCTACAGTGGCCACTTGTCTTGTTTCCCTTGGGTGGTCGTGCTATAAAGCGTTTGACTGATATATATTTAGAATTGCATGAGCGCCAAGCGTGCCACACCAGTAGGCATGCATCTGTTATATTTTAATCAATACTTGATCAATGTGAAATGCTCGTCCCTAGAGTTGCATCAGCATATCATGTAAATTAGTTGTAAATTAGAGCAAATACATACATGCACCTGGCATTTGGAAATTAAAAAAGGAAAGGAGTGCTACACTGTAACTTAAACGAATAAAGTAACATTGTCCAAATCCTCAAAATCAAATCAGAATTCTAGCGGTTCCATCGTACTTTGTTGTATTCGTATTAACAATAAAATATCGGTTGGGTTTTGGTTTTTGATTTTCCCTTTTGTTAAAAACATATTTACAACCGTGTACAAAGTCAGTGCAATGAGTTTGTGAATATCGCATTGCATTTTTGCTCATTACTCAGGCCATATCCTGTCCATTTAACTTGAGATTCTAACACAATACCCAGTGGACATAACATATAACAACAATACACATTTTATCGACCATTCCTTACTTTTTGCACATGTCAACAAAGTTACTAGATCCCTTTAACCCATTAGTATGGCAAAGCTCCAAATCTAACTTATTGTTTTGCTCGTGTCGGGCCAGACAGCCAGTAATATAATTATTTATGATAATAGCAAATGATTAAAGGGATGTACACTGCAGTTATTTTGTTGACATGTGCAAAAATGGAAAAGGAGTTGATAAAATGTGTATTTCTGTGATCTGATATGTCCACTGGGTGAATGTGGGATACTTTAATGGTAAATGAATGCCATTTTTCAGAGTAATGAGCGAAAATGCAAAGTGACATTTACTAGCTAAATCATCTCACTATCTTTGTACATAGTTTAAAATCTCCTAAGGAGATTGCTTCAATCATACATATCTTTATAACGAAAGATAAATTTTGAAAACCAAAACCTGTTCCACGCTACAAATACAATGGTGTATGTGAGAATTGCTCGAGTTCTAACTTAGTATTTTTGTTTATGACAATGTTACTATATCCCTTAATTGTAAAAATACTATTTATAATGTGCATATCACATTCATGTATGTCTCTATGAGCCCTAAGAAAGGGAAAGTAAAATGAAAATTCAGTGTACTTTATCATTGCGTAAGTAACTTTAAATAACAATATCAACTATCACATACATGTATGTGAAAGTTGCCATCCCTAAAGTGTTGACATGAATAAAATGGATGTAAATGCAGCTTTTTGTTGTTTGTTAACCCCCTTTAGAACTATTCCCCAAAATACTTGGGCTAGGGGTCTATGGAAAATACATATTAGAGCAAAATTAATCCGTCCTGAATGGGTTAAAGGGAATCTAGAGGTTCTCACATATCATGTTGTCTTTGTATTACCAATTGAAGCATGGATGAGGTTTACGAATTTGTCCTACGTTATTAAAGGGATCGTACAGTTTGGGTTTAGAGGGCGCTTCCAAAAATAATTAATTTGTGAGGAAATGGAAAACTACATTGTATTATTAGAAAGTTCAAGTGATTTTAGAAATAAAACAAACTTTATTTTATCAAAATCATTTCAGAAAGAGCTGAAATATCAATAACATCCAATTTGAATAGTTGTGGGACCCACATTTATTTAATGCCTACACTTTCAAAAATAAACCAAAGGGGTTTTTAAATAGTTGTTAATGATCTCTCTATTGAATCATTATTTCTCAAAGGAATTTGTTCAGATGCCTTGGCTGTGAGAAAGCTGCCTGAATCAGTGACCAACCCATACAAAGGAAATTAATTGCAATTTTGTTATTATTTTCATTTCAAGCCTGTAGATGAAAAAAGTCCTGGAACTGCGAGTCGAGTTCCTGGTCTAAGGAGGAGGGATCTTGAAGGAACAGGTCGAGATGCTGCGGCTGCAAGAAAGCTGCCCGAATCAGTGACCAACCCACCAAGACCAGATCCCACTCCAGCTCAGCCCAAGAAAACAAAAACGGTAAGAACAGGATTCGTCGTTTTGTTTTTGTAATTAATGATGATAGTAATGGTTTGAAGTGTACAGTCAAACCTGTCTAAGTGGCCAACTGTCTATCCATATTATAGCAGCCAACCTGCCTATAGTGGCAAGCAAAAGTGATCCCATAGAGAGAAAAACAATGTCATGGAACCTGTCTGTAGAGGCCACCTGTCTACAGTGGCCACATCTTGTTTCCCTATTAAAGTAGGTGGTCACTATAGACAGGTTTGACTGTATATTCCTTTTCTTATGGTACATTTACAATTGCCTTATTACGCAGTTCATCTGACATGTGTACATAGTCAACCTGCAGGTTAAGTGTACTTTGGTTCCTTTGAGAGCAGTGCATTTGGGCAGCCATACAAAGCCCACACAACATTTTAAACTAGGCTTTATATACCCTAAAAAATGTTTCTCTACTGGCCTGTTGAGGCAAATAGAATCATACATTTTCAAATGTTACTTGCCTGAGCAGAAAATGTACATGCTGGTTACTTCTAGATAAGATTTACACCTTGGGTATAAAACAGACATGTTTGTTGCCCTATCAGGCAACCAACTAGACCATTTATGAAATTGTACTGGCCTGACATAACTTTTTTGTTTGGCTTTGGCACTTGGGCAAATGCTAGTGTCCTACGTGTCTAGTTTAATAGTCATAGTACAAATAATCTCAATATTGTAAAAAAAAATGTCTTGTAATGAAATTGACTAAATACCTATATTTTAAAAGTTTTGAATAGAAAGGAAAACCTGCATACATGTATGTCATTTGTTCCTCTTTTATTTTGCAGGTTATTACGCTGCCTGAGGAACCTGAAGTAGGAACTCCAAAGGTAAAGGCAGAATTTCAAAATATATTTGTTTATTTCCACATATAATGTGATGTTTCTGTTATGTTTGTTGATATTGTTTATTGATTATTAATTATATTGATAATTGTATTGATAATTGTATTAGTCATAAACATAATGAAAATTTTTTCGAAAACAGTTATTTGTTGACTCTTTAAATTCACTGATGAGATACAAAATATTACACATTGTTGTGTAAGCAATTTTTTTTCTGATTGTTCAAATTTGTTTCCCAGAACTGTTGTTTTGCTTTAAATTTGCATGCCAAGTCTTAATGAGTTAAGTGGGACCGATTATTGGTGTATAATCTCATTAAAATGATAATTGGGAAAAAAGTATCATATATATGAATTTAATCAGATTTGAATAGAGATGTGTAAAATATGGAATTATATAATCATAGATATTGTTGAAATTTGTACAAAATTAAAAGGTGTAGCCTCGGCTTGTAACTTGTGGTATGATTGCTTGTTTAATATGTTTAGTTTTGGTAAATTAAATTGTTGAATTCATTTACACTGGCAGAGCATTGATATCATAGATAGTGTTAATTGTAAATAATTCAAAGGTATAGCCTTGACTAGCAACTAGTTGTGTAGTTGCTTGTTTAATATGTTTAAGTTGTGGTAAATTAAAATCATGTAATTAATTTATACTTGCAGAGCATCACTGTGGCTGTGAGGGGAGTGAGCGGTGTGGTGAAGAAGAGGAGATTTCTGTACACTGAAAAGACCCAGGTATGTTATTAATAATATTAGGCTTTCGTTTCAAATAAGTATGCTTGTGTAAGTTAATTCTCCTGCTTTTTGTAAATTGGTATTTAATCTTAGTATAAGATAATTATGTTAACATGTAATTTTGTAATTGTAAATGATTTAAAATGCATGTTAAGTTTTATTTTGCATATTTTTGTAAAGTGCCTAGAGATGATTCTATATTAGGCACTATATGAATCAAACATATTATTATTAGTAGTAGTAATTATACAACGTATTTGTATAGCGCCTAATGCAGAACAGATTCTAAGCGCTTTCATTATTATTATCATAAATATCTTGGGTCATGTAGTACAGTTCAGACCCACACAATTATCTTGCACACATTCTCAACTCCCTAGGGAGCATACTAGCTGCGGGCAACCATACAGGTGCACCAGGCTATCAATACGCAGGCCATATTACATTTGTAGTGTTTACGATTCTATTTCTTATTTGTTCCATGTGTTAATCGTGACGGCTTGTCATACTCGATGAATGTAAACTAGGCGTGTCATAGGGACGGGAACGCGGATGTTAACATGGCTTGATTTTCAGTTACATGTACATCACGGCTGTTCTTGTGTCATTATTTCAACTATTTTACAAGGAACTCGGGAGAGAGTGGTGTGGTGATGATGGTGACGTAACAATTGGGGGCTTGTCCGGGAAACAAACCCTCTTGCACCCAAAGCGAGAATCATAATTGAAACAGATACAATAAACTGTTTTATTCTGTATTTTCATTTGTTGACCAGGTTTTACTGGACTGGATGATGAAGATGGGCTACCACCAAAACGTCTACACCCTCCTCACCACGTACCCCCGTCGAGACCTATCCCATGATGCACAGCAGACACTGGAAGAAGCCGGGATTAACCGTGATACCGCCCTCGTGGTTGAGGAACGGGACAGGGATGAACAGACGTGACATTTTAGGTTTTGTGACCATATAGAAATGTAAAAAAAATATATCATAGGGTTCAAAATTTATTGAAGATAAATCTTTTTGAATTTTCATTTATTTTCATGCAATAAACTTTCACCTTTTCATTTTTATATGGAATAATATAAATTTAATAGTTTACATATAAATTTGTGTAAGAAACTCTGTAAATTCCCTCTCAGTTGAGGAATATACATTGGTAACTATTTGTTATAAATACTGCTTTTGGATTTATACATTTGTTATAGTATAGAATATTAGTAATACACATCTTTATTTTAATTGTAAGCGTAAGACATTTTGAATTGTTAATTTCTTTTCAGACAATATATTCAATTTCCTTTTTTCATGGTAACTTTTTTTACGTATTCTTTTCTCAATATTTTGCGTTAACATGGGTGTCAGGAACTTAAACATTCCTCTAATAGTGGTTCAGGGGAGAGATGCTGATTATTAGTCATGATAATAAAATGCTAAAATGTTATCACTCTGATTGTTACCAGATGGATCAATATGAAAAACAGGTTTTTCTTCCTAAGACCGTTCAGCTGACCAATAATGCATATTTGGATAGAAGTATGCAAACTCACAGCCATGAACTTAGCAATTCTCAGCAAATCTGGATAGTAAGCCATCACTGAAATGCATCATGGGAGAATTGGCAGCCATTTTCTGAAACAAACCTTTTGTCCTTGGATGTGCTTTCATCCCCCTATGACGTCACAATGTTGGGGAGCACCTTTTCTTTCCTGGAGCTGGGAGCTGCCGTTTCCATCCCTTCAGATTCTTCTGTTGTAAAAAGAAATAGAATCAATGACATGTGGTACAGTGCTATGAAAATAGCCATTAAGATTTGCTCTTGTATGGAACTCTAGAAGCAAATTTACAAATGGAAGCGCTTTTATGATTTGGGGAGTTTAAATTCGCCATAATCCACCCACTCTCTGGATGCCAGCTATGCTGTTAATGTCTGTCACTTTTGCCAAAATTAAATCAATCTCATCTCTGGCAAGATTACCTTCGCTATTTGGAATGTCCGAATGCTTAATGAACATGGGTTTCACTGGCATAACAGCCTTGCCGCCGGACCGCCGGGTCCGTGCCGGCTTTATCCGCGTATTTTGATTTGCTGTCCCCGATCTGTACACTTTCACATCTTATGATATTTTCCTCATCCGTCATCGTTTCCACTTTTTTATCTCACTGATTTCTCCTTTTCTTTGGTCATCTTTCCGATGTTTTGATAACTATTACTGGGTTTCATCTCAAAATATGTAATTCCACGCTATTTTGAAGAGCGTTTTCGGGTGAATCAGTCGTCTCCTAATAGCACCCTCTATGTTTCAAATAGTAAATATATGGTTGTTGCAAATACAATGAAATATTACGGTAACCAAAAATACAGCAATGCGTTACTATATCTGAGCTCGGCATCACGTTGCAATATATAACAAGATTATGTACTCAATAAAATGATGCGAAATGTAGCAGAATAAACGGTAGAGTTCCAAGTATTGTAGGTTTACACATTATACCGCTCCACCCATCCATTGCATATGGAATGGTATCTCATTAATTGTTGGATGGACAACAATTGATAAACCTCCCTCGTCTCACTTGAAACGAATGGAGGGCCCCAAGTCAGACATGTCTTCGTTTAGTATGCATACCCTACTGTATACCTTTAATAAAGGAGGGCTTCCGCAACATCTATGAATCGGTGAGAAGACTTTTGAAAGCACCATCCTCCAAGGAGGTTGAGATTAAAGGTTACTTGAGATTCCAGTCAAGAAATTGGAGCTTGAAATCAGATTGGATTCTTCTCACCGAGGTGTTTCTTGAAAATATAGCTATATGTGAATCTCGGATGTATTACCCTTGTAATACCCTTGTCAGCAGTTATGACTGCCCTTTGAAGAAAACCGCCGATACAGAAGAGGTCCAATTAGAGTGCACCAGCACAGTTATGGTCATGCTGAACATGACACCAGTGAGCTGGCTGGCTTTGGCGGCTCTGATGCTGAAGAAGGTGCAGGGACCACAAATACAAATTGGGCTATATCCAATGGTGTTGAGACCAGGGCTCCTCTCTGTGCAAATCTAAACTGCTTCCTCCCAAAAGCCCTTATGCCACCATCCAAGACATCTGTCCTGTCTTCAGAGGGGCGTATGGGTTAAACCGCTTCCTCCCAAAAGCCCTTATGCCACCATCCAAGACATCTGTCCTGTCTTCAGAGGGGCGTATGGGTTAAACCGCTTCCTCCCAAAAGCCCTTATGCCACCATCCAAGACATCTGTCCTGTCTTCAGAGGGGCGTATGGGTTAAATCGCTTCCTCCCAAAAGCCCTTATGCCACCATCCAAGACATCTGTTCTGTCTTCAGAGGGGCATATGGGTTAAACCGCTTCCTCCCAAAAGCCCTTATGCCACCATCCAAGACATCTGTCCTGTCTTCAGAGGGGCGTATGGGTTAAACCGCTTCCTCCCAAAAGCCCTTATGCCACCATTCCAAGACATCTGTCCTGTCTTCAGAGGGGCGTATGGGTTAAACCGCTTCCTCCCAAAAGCCCTTATACCACCATCCAAGACATCTGTCCTGTCTTCAGAGGGGCGTATGGGTCAAACCACTTCCTCCCAAAAGCCCTTATGCCACCATTCCAAGACATCTGTCCTGTCTTCAGAGGGGCGTATGGGTTAAACCGCTTCCTCCCAAAAGCCCTTATGCCACCATCCAAGACATCTGTCCTGTCTTCAGAGGGGCGTATGGGTCAAACCACTTCCTCCCAAAAGCCCTTATGCCACCATCAAAGACATCTGTCCTGTCTTCAGAGGGGCGTATGGGTTAAACCGCTTCCTCCCAAAAGCCCTTATGCCACCATCCAAGACATCTGTCCTGTCTTCAGAGGGGCGTATGGGTTAAACCGCTTCCTCCCAAAAGCCCTTATGCCACCATCCAAGACATCTGTCCTGTCTTCAGAGGGGCGTATGGGTTAAACCGCTTCCTCCCAAAAGCCCTTATGCCACCATTCCAAGACATCTGTCCTGTCTTCAGAGGGGCGTATGGGTTAAACCGCTTCCTCCCAAAAGCCCTTATGCCACCATCCAAGACATCTGTCCTGTCTTCAGAGGGGCGTATGGGTCAAACCACTTCCTCCCAAAAGCCCTTATGCCACCATCAAAGACATCTGTCCTGTCTTCAGAGGGGCGTATGGGTTAAACCGCTTCCTCCCAAAAGCCCTTATGCCACCATCCAAGACATCTGTCCTGTCTTCAGAGGGGCGTATGGGTTAAACCGCTTCCTCCCAAAAGCCCTTATGCCACCATCCAAGACATCTGTCCTGTCTTCAGAGGGGCGTATGGGTTAAACCGCTTCCTCCCAAAAGCCCTTATGCCACCATCCAAGACATCTGTCCTGTCTTCAGAGGGGCGTATGGGTTAAACCGCTTCCTCCCAAAAGCCCTTATGCCACCATCCAAGACATCTGTCCTGTCTTCAGAGGGGTGTATGGGTTAAACCGCTTCCTCCCAAAAGCCCTTATGTCACCGTCCAAGACATCTGTCCTGTCTTCAGAGGGGCATATGGGTTAAATCGCTTCCTCCCAAAAGCCCTTGTGCCACCATCCAATACATCTGTCCTGTCTACGTTAATGATATTGGCAGGAAGTACATTGCTACATTGCCAGTCGAGTGCACGGACTATAATAATAATAATTATATCATTAATAAATCATTTATAGAGCACAGAAACTATGTTTATATTCTACTGTGCTTCAAGAGCTCCTAGATGCTATTCCACTACACAATGCTAATAAGTCAAAGGAGTTTCATACAGTCCTTTGCTCGTTGTTCTTCTCTCTCAAGCTATGGAATAGTTTCCTGCTTCATTCTCGACCTCCTTACCAGAAAAATGATGTTTGTAACGGGCAGGTCGTTATAACGACATCACCAGTGGTGGCTCTGATGCTGAAGAAGGTGCGGGGACCACAAATACTAACCAAGCTAGATCCGATGGTATCGAGACCAAGGCTCCTCTCTGTGCAAATGGTAATGAGGGAAAAGAAGGAGAACAATCTTCTGTAGAAATGTTCAGTGATCCTTGAACACCTGTCATGGAATCAGGAACAAATAAGAAAACAAAAAAGCATGCAACCAAATCAAAAGGAGAATTAGCCTATACAAAATTAGGCAAGGACCAAACCGGCAGAGAATCTTCCTTGATAAATTCCTTTCAGACACTCATTGGATTAAAGAGGAAAGGGAAGGAATAATTCCTTCCTATGGGCAAGTCCTGGCCAGGCACTTACGCATCAATAGCAATGTTGTTGAAATGTTTGTACCTCGCCTTCCTTCCAGGATCCTTGCGATCAGCGTTGTCATCTTCATAATCGTAAAACTGCATAAATCTCATCAGCAGCATCAGACCTTTCCTTAGTATGAGCAGCTTGTTTTTATCTGTGGGAAGGAGTACAAGAACAAGATCACCCCATCAAAAGTCCAGTCCTTTGCTTTCACATCAAAATGCTTTTTATGTGGCAGCACGTTTCAACTCCTCGTTAGCAAGCGCGCATGTGGACTGAAGTCGGTGTTTCAGATCCACTACATAGTCGTATGTCAGCTCAATCTGTTCTTCATTGTCCTCGCCAGTCCATAATTCTTTCATGATTGTCATCGGTCCCCTTACAAGAATCTGTTTCTTGTCATGACCATTGCCCAGGCCCGTGTGAACTATGAACAGGCCTGCTGTTTCCAGTAATCACGGGGATGCAGGCAGAGGCGTCGGAGACACCGTCTGCGTGGCTTGCCCTGGGACTAATGGCGGGCTGAGAGGCACTGAAGTACAGGTCAGGAGAGCGACCTGTTCTCCTTCATCAAGTGTCCAGCTCCAGTCACAATGGATGCTCCTTCAACAAGCTCTGAAGCAAAGCGCAAATTGGATGCCAATGCTACAAGCCCCCGACAAAGCAATAAGAGGAGATCCACGTCAATCTACATGTATGGGAGCTATTCCTGAAAGGAGTTTGTTCAGATATCACAGTCAGAGCCCTGGGAAGGACTGGAAGCTGCATAAAACGCACCTCTGCCAGTCGGAGTACTTTGACAGCATGTTCTCCGAGAGATGGAGAGAGCAGAGATGCCAAGTAGTACGTTTTTGCCGTATTTATTACGTTTTGTTGATGAAAATACGGCAGTACATTTTCTTTTTTTTCTTTTTTTTTCTTTCTCCCCCATTCTACAGTAACGTTCATAAAATGGCAAAAAGAACTATTCTAAAGTAAGGTTTTTAAAATTTATCACAAATAATTATGAAAAAAAACAAAATCATAAAACGTGTGATCGACTGAACCAACTTTTATATTAACGCAAATATATAGAGTATTTTTGGTGCACGAATTGGCTTCGCGAAAAAAATATGATTTTTTTTTTTTCCCTCCAGGTTGGCTGCTCTGATAATACTTTTTTGGGGTTAAAAATACTGTTTTTTGCCTCTCGGAATACTTTTTTTTAGTTTGTGTAGGTTGGCATCTCTGAGAGAGGCCAACGAAAAGGTCATCACAATCACAGTGCCTTGTGACCTGAATGAAAGAGTGCTTCATACGGCCCTTGCCTCGTTCTACAGTGATGATTTGCCGATCCATACAGCGAACGTTCTGTCCATTCTCTCCGCTGCATCATTCCTACAACTGGAATCGTTGATTGACCGATGCAAAACTGTAGTGAAGTGTCGATCCGTGGAGAAAACGTTGTTGAATCAGTGCCTTGTGACGTGAATGAAAGTGTGCTTCATACGGCCCTTGCCTCGTTCTACAGTGATGATGTGCCGATCCATAGAGCGAACGTTTTGTCCATTCTCTCCGCTGCATCATTCCTACAACTGGAATCGTTGATTGACCGATGCAAAACTGTCATGAAATCAAAAGTACAGCACAGGTTTTGAGGCCTGTTTCTTATTATCAAGAGACATCATGCCAATATTAAGTTTTAAAAAAGTTATAAATTAAAAGTTCCCAGTAGTGAATAAAAAGGCGAGATGAGGGTACCAGGAGCACAATCCAACTAGGCTAGGCTAGGCTCAGCAAGATTTTATTAAATTGTCACTCAACGATTTAAAAAACATAATAATTACTGTCTTTTAAAAGTTTAATTATGCAATCAATTTTTCTAATACATTCTCACTCTCAGCATAATTCTAAAAATCTTAGAAAAATACTAGCATATAAATGTATTCAATATAATCTCTTTAATAAAAGGATAAAAGCCTGGATGATTCCAAGGTAAGGAAGATCTGAAAAGTTTCTGCAGACTCAAGATCCAAGATGGTGCGGCCAATGATGAAGCAATTTCAGCATAGCTTTGGTGTACGCAGGGCCGGCAGTGCAGTGTAGTGTGTGTGTAGTTGCATGTAGCATGTCCGAATTCTGACATGTTCAAATGGCGAAAATACAATTTGATCGCTCAAATTTTCAGTGGCTTAGCTTTGCCATGAAACCTCCACAAATTGTCCCGAATTTATGTCATAATGTCTTTAAAACTATGTACTAAGAATACAAGGACAAATCCTAACAAGAATCCAATTTAAAATCGCGAAATATAAAAGGAATGAGCCTCCATGCTGCCTCCACACAATCCTAAGACTTGTTACTTGTTCGGTCTTGCAGAGCCTGTTGGAATTCTGCGTGGCTCACTCCCCTCGGGGTCTTGGATCACGAATTCTTGAAAGAGCGTAATGTGAGTAGTGGTCTAGATGTTTTGATGACGGCTGTCATGACTTTGGCTTGAGAAGGTTGCTTCCTTGTGGGTGTACACGCAGTTGTTCCAATGTCTCTGAGCTCATGGAAGAATGTTTCTTTCTCTGATTCGCAGTAGTTGACCACTTTTGTAGCAGCATCTAGTGACCGACGGGTGATCACTCGGGATGGTGGTGTGGGTCCCCGGCTCCAGCGCATGAGAATGCACCTCCTTCGCTACGAATTGGTACTGGTGTGGAAACCGGGCCGGGAGATGTTCGTGCCAGACGCGCTAAGCCGTATCCCACGAAGTACAACTTCCCTTTTCACTAATGATATTTTTCTACGTGCTAAAGGTTTGATTGCTTAAGGAGATTACAGTAATTATATTTGGATCGAGATCATTAAAAATAGTAGCTCCATACCTCTGATCGATAAGGTTCAATATTTCTTGGTGGTTGCTGTCGAGCAGCTGGTCCATATCCAAAAGAACGTCCTAATCCAAAAGAACGAATAAATAAATAAGACAAATTACACAGAGAACTAAAGATATAGTGACCTTGCATTCATTTCGTATACAACATCAGTGGTTCTAAACTAAGTGTTCCATGATTAAGGCATGTGGAAGTGGATTGAAGCTGAACAGCTATACAGGGTGGCCCCCCAAAAAAAACGGAACGGGGCACCAAAATAAAATAACAAAATCAACATGTCCATCGGATAACTGATATAAATTATGTCAAAATAACCAAACATATTGTTATTACCACGATGGACTCTTGCCTCTCTCGGCGGCGGCGGCGGTGGTGGTGTTGGTATGGGTACGTGTCGTGACAGTCGCGACAGACTCGCTTATCCTAAAGAAAAAAATATATATGAATAGGACAAATTACACAGAGAACTGAAGTAAAGTGACCTTGCATTCAGGCATGTGGAAGAAGGTTGAACATTTGCCTTCTTGACAGCCACTCAATCATTCATGTGTGGCTTGTCGTCATCGCGCTTGTCAAGTTGTGGGTGTGTTCGCGAATGGTCGACGTCGTCGCGCTTAACATCGCGTGGTCCCGAGTTGTCGTCATCGCGCTTGTTTGAATTCGCGCTGTCCAGCTCACATGGTGGCCCCAGAGCCCTTTGCATGGTCTGCCTTGTGGCGCTCCATGTCCCTCTTTCTTGCGCAGCGGTAATCCCAGTTCTTACACTGGAATTTTCAGACGTGTACGTTCCTATTTCCCTTATCCGGGCTGCAGCAATATTGCTTCTTTGCATGTCGGCCATCGCTCTCAGTCTCTCTTTATTCTGGTGCTCGTCGACTTCTTTAAAGTGCTATTATAATTATTATGCAGGTTTCCTCAAAAAGTAGCCCCCAAACATTGTTTTCTCTCTGATATCTGCCTACTTCCCCCATCGTATCAAATAATGCTCAGTGTACAGATGGGTAGCAGAATCATCTGGCTGAACAACAAGGTTGTACAAAGGAAAATGGCATTTAAAGTTGTTTCTGAATGTTCAATAAATGTACATACATACTTGTTTCATGATTTTCAACATCTCTCCCCTGTATTTGTATTTATAAGCATGGTTGTTTATGTTAATGTATATGAATCATGTCAAGATATTCCATGCCATCTTTCACCAAAACCTTCATTCTGATGTCTTTATGAAACCTAGGGTTAGGTTTGGACGGTTTTAAAGTTGTTCCTGAATGTTCAATAAATGTTCATATACTGTTTCATGATTGTGGTGGTGGTTGCTGTCGAGCAGCTGGTCCATATCCAAAAGAACGAATAAATAAATAAGACAAATTACACAGAGAACTAAAGATATAGTGACCTTGCATTCATTTCGTATACAACATCAGTGGTTCTAAACTAAGTGTTCCATGATTAAGGCATGTGGAAGTGGATTGAAGCTGAACAGTTATACAGGGTGGCCCCCCCCCCCCAAAAAAAAGGAATGGGGCACCAAAATAAAGTAACAAAATCAACATGTCCATCGGATAACTGATATAAATTATGTCAAAATAACCAAACATATTGTTATTACCACGATGGACTCTTGCCTCTCTCGGCGGCGGCGGCGGCGGCGGTGGAGGTGGCGGTGGTGGTGGTGGTGGTGGTGGTGGTTGGTGTTCAGCACATGGTGCGTATATAAAATAACGTCCTAATCCAAAAGAACGAATAAATAAATAAGACAAATTACACAGAAAACTAAAGATATAGTGACCTTGCATTCATTTTGTATACAACATCAGTGGTTCTAAACTAAGTGTTCCATGATTAAGGCATGTGGAAGTGGATTGAAGCTGAACAGTTATACAGGGTGGCCCCCCCCCCCCCCCCCCCCCCCCCAAAAGGAATGGGGCACCAAAATAAAGTAACAAAATCAACATGTCCATCGGATAACTGATATAAATTATGTCAAAATAACCAAACATATTGTTATTACCACGAAGGACTCTTGCCTCTCTCGGCGGCGGCGGCGGTGGTGGTGTTGGTATGGGTACGTGTCGTGACAGTCGCAACAGACTCGCTTATCCTAAAGAAAAAAATATATATGAATAGGACAAATTACACAGAGAACTGAAGTAAAGTGACCTTGCATTCAGGCATGTGGAAGAAGGTTGAACATTTGCCTTCTTGACAGCCACTCAATCATTAATGTGTGGCTTGTCGTCATCGCGCTTGTCAAGTTGTGGGTGTGTTCGCGAATGGTCGACGTCGTCGCGCTTGACATCGCGTGGTCCCGAGTTGTCGTCATCGCGCTTGTTTGAATTCGCGCTGTCCAGCTCACATGGTGGCCCCAGAGCCCTTTGCATGGTCTGCCTTGTGGCGTTCCATGTCCCTCTTTCTTGCGCAGGTTTCCTCAAAGTAGCCCCCAAACATTGTTTTCTTTCTGATATCTCCCTACTTTCACCATCGTATCAAATAATGCTCAGTGTACAGATGGGTAGCAGAATCATCTGGCTGAACAACAAGGTTGTACAAAGGAAAATGGCATTTAAAGTTGTTCCTGAAAGTTCAATAAATGTACATACATACTTATTTCATGATTTTCAACATCTCTCCCCTGTATTTGTATTTATAAGCATGGTTGTTTATGTTAATGTATATGAATCATGTCAAGATATTCCATGCCATCTTTCACCAAAACCTACATTCTGATGTCTTTATGAAACCTAGGGTTAGGTTTGGACGGTTTTAAAGTTGTTCCTGAATGTTCAATAAATGTTCATATACTTGTTTCATGATTGTCAACATTTCTCCTCTGTATTCTTATTCATAAGCATGGCTGTTTAATATACAATAAAAATTGCATATGAATGGTGTCAAGCGTTGTCAAGATATTCCATGCCATACCCCATTCCACCTAAGAGCTCAATTATGTTGTTTTCAAGGTATTATACTTCTTTTTAGTAAAGTAACTTCTTTGATAAGTCCATAAAGACTATTGAGAAAATGAAAAGCATGTTCTCTAAAAAGGCATTGAAGAACTCAAACAGCAACAGAGTTAACAATCCATTCTTTAATTCCATATTATGTACTGTATGTGAATATGGTACCAGCATTTGATAGCTTGCATCGCAAAATGTCATATCCATTGTATGCATTATAGCATTGCTCATGGTTATATTGTGTTGTTTGTATTCTTTATTTTGTCTGTATTTGATCAAATCTAATCATAAAAGTTATTACTCTGAATTGTATTGTCCATATATTGTGTGTATTAATGTGTTACTGCGCATTCAAGCCTAGCTGGTGATTAGTTTGATATATGTTTAAAAGATAAACATGTTTAATTATTAAGGAATCGTGGTAAATAATGTTTAATTATTAATATAGTTTATATACAATTCAATAACTTTGGACCTGACAAGTTCATATCTTACTATTTTGTGTGCATTCCTGTTATTGGGAATATTTTCAAAATAGATAATAAGGCAAGTCCAACAATGACACATATTTTGTTCATATGTGTCATTGTTGGACTTGCCTTATTATCTATTTTGAAAATATTGTTATCTTTGATTCATTTGGCAGTGATTTTCTGATTTATTAAAATGCATTATTATGGAATACAACTCGGTTGGTTTATTTTTGTGCAAGTTGTGGGACTTGGGCCAATCCAAAATTAAAACCATGCAAAATGTACAGCAATAGAAGGTTATGCTCGATTTTGAACACATTTTGTGTTTTGAGGTTAATTAAAAGAAAAAAAAAACATCTAAAAGTGTGTTCACCTGTGTTTTTGTGTAAAAATAGATATATATTTATGTTGATGTTTATGTGTGTATCATGGATATGTGATTGTATGTATGTGTGCTGTAGGTTGTTTTTGTTCAGTAGTTATGTATCTATGTATTCATTTATTTATTTTGAAACATACACATGTGTAAATATAGAGTACCAATATGATTGTGAAATGTGTTATGTCCCCTAATACATAATTCATTACATACATATCAGTAAACATATGAAAATAAAGAATGGATCCATAGACAGTCATAATTTGATATCACTTTTATTTTAATTTTTGTGGGTTTTTTTAAACAGAAAGAATCATCCACATTCTGTATAACAGAAATGATCTCCATGCCCTGCACAATACATGAATTAAAGAGATAGTTGAGTTTTGGTATAGAGGGCGCTACACAATAATTTTTTTGTGAGATAATGAAAAACTGAGTGTCAAATTCGAAAGAGCATACAATTTTAATGACAGAATAAACTTTATTTGATCAAAATCGGTTCGGAAATGGCTGAAATATCCATAAACATAACCATTTGGAAGAAGTGTGGGGCCCCATAATTACCCACGCCGATGAAATCGGCAGGGGGTTATGTAAAGGGTTCCGTATGTTTGTTTGTTTGTCTGTTTTTTTTTTTTTTTTTTTTTTTTTTTGTTTGTTTGTGTACAAGATAACTAGAGAACGGGTGAACGGATTTGCACCAAATTTTCAGGGAATGTTTGGATAGTGACATGGAAGAATCGATTAGATTTTGGTGATGATTGGTTGACCCCTGCAAATTCTGTGGAACCTTGAAGTTTGAGTATGTATTTAATTAGGCATCGTCATTCGGCGTTACATGGCGTGCGCGCATGGGCCATATTTTTGTACACGTAGTTTGCGCGATGTTTGGCTGTGGGCAATGCAACTTCGCTATTGCAAGGGTGGAGGGATATACTATTTTTCCAAATGTAATGCGGTCAAACAGCTGATTGAACCACGTAATATGCATGTGAAGTATACACAAGAGATGCTTGCGATGATTATAGATCCGGTTCGTGTTTTGAATCGAGAAACTCGACCAATTTCAACCTCCGTAAGTCATTTTTTGCCGCATTTTCGCAGTGAACTTTGTTGAAATCTCAAATTTTCGAGCAATCGGAAGTAGGGTGCACTTTGGAAACTTACATTTTTGGATGATTCAGGTGTTTTTACGATATATTCTCGTTGTCAATAATTTTGTACACTGCCTCGCCATGGGGCTGCCGCGCCGCAAGCAAGCGGCCTACACCCTGGCCTAGGCATTTTCACCAAATCGTGCCTAAAACGCGCTGGTTAGCCTGCGGTAAGCAAAACAGGGTTGAGGCCGACGAAGGGGTAGAACAGGGCTAATGGGAGGCGTGGGTATGCTGACTTTGTCGGCCTTCTAGTTATTCAATCATTTTGAACCAGCCGTTAAATAATAAAATAAAAATACTTTCTCTTTTTAAAAATGTACAAAAGGTTATTAAATAGTTGTTGATTATCTCTCTATCTAATCATTATTTCAACAAAACATCACATGCACAATATTTTATTTTAAATGGTTATAACCGATGAGTGTGTAGAGAGCGCCCTCTTGAATGATAACGAGCTAGTAAAAATAGAAATAAACCACCAACTCCTTTGGAGATTAAGAAAAGATTATTAGAAAATAGAAAGGAGGAGAAGAAATTAGCTGGGGACCGAGGTACACTAACATACAGTTGTCCTCAAAATTATTCATACCCCATGGAAAATAACATTCTTTTTTAGATTCTTCATTTGTAAAAGCTTTTATTTTGGTACTTTCTGTGCATATTTTGTCTACTACTTGTTATGCACAAATCCACATATGAGTTGGCTAAACTTCATTTGCATAATAATAGATATGGCCCAAAGTTCTATTTTGCTCATGTTCATAATTATTCATACCCCTGACAATACTTCAACAAAAAATCCTTTTTTGATAGTGCCCAATCGTTTCACTTCCTGCAAATGTGCTATTTGTCCTATAGTTATTTCAAGATGTTTCAATGGATTAAATACCTTTTTGTTGACCAAATGTTACAGTTGTATTAAACAAAATAATAATTAAAACTAGAAGGCCGACAAAGTCAGCATACCCACGCCTCCCATTAGCACTGTTCTACCCCTTCGTCGGCCTCAACCCTGTTTTGCTTACCGCAGGCTAACCAGCGCGTTTTAGGCACGATTTGGTGAAAATGCCTAGGCCAGGGTGTAGGCCGCTTGCTTGCGGCGCGGCAGCCCCATGGCGAGGCAGTGTACAAAATTATTGACAACTAGAAGGCCGACAAAGTCAGCATACCCACGCCTCCCATTAGCCCTGTTCTACCCCTTCGTCGGCCTCAACCCTGTTTTGCTTACCGATGCATCCTAAAAACATAGTGATCAACCGTTGAACAGAACGAGTGTATGAACTGTATGTTTATCTTAAGCGTATAAGTTTAAATTGCATGTAAATTGTCCACTTGAGAGGATCATCACCATTGTTCTGGTCATTGGGCCAGGATGTGTGCATTAATGCCATTAATAAAAATGAACATCTGTTCATCTTCACATTAGTGTCGGGTCAATAATAATTATTAAATAAATAAATGTATTTTTCGGAAACTTACCAATTTCTTGGCGCTTCAAAGTTCAGATCAGCGTGTTGCAATTCAATTCCGTTCCGTATTAATTAACCCGGAATCGAAAGTACCGTACCATAACATATGGTACCGTGCGCGCGATCGCGATGCACACCTGGACTAAACTTGTTAGTTGCTGCTCTGTTACCGTACCGCGCCTATAACGTGCAGATATTATTTAGGCACACACGTGCATTAAATACATACTCAAACTTCAAGGTTCCACAGAATTTGCAGGGGTCAACCAATCATCACCAAAATCTAATCGATTCTTCCATGTCACTATCCAAACATTCCCTGAAAATTTGGTGCAAATCCGTTCACCCGTTCTCTAGTTATCTTGTACACAAACAAACAAAAAAAAAAAAAAAAAAAAAAAAAAACAGACAAACAAACAAACATACGGAACCCTTTACATAACCCCCTGCCGATTTCATCGGCGTGGGTAATGAGACTGCACACTGTTTTACTTTTGTATAATCAATCCATTTTCCCCTATTTTCCTGATTCTAACCAGTCTAGATGTATTCAATATGTAAAAATGAACATCTGTTCATCTTCACATTAGTGTCGGGTCAATAATAATTATTAAATAAATAAATGTATTTTTCGGAAACTTACCAATTTCTTGGCGCTTCAAAGTTCAGATCAGCGTGTTGCAATTCAATTCCGTTCCGTATTAATTAACCCGGAATCGAAAGTACCGTACCATAACATATGGTACCGTGCGCGCGATTGGATTCAGCGAGGTTACCGTACCGCGCCTATAACGTGCAGATATTATTTAGGCACACACGTGCATTAAATACATACTCAAACTTCAAGGTTCCACAGAATTTGCAGGGGTCAACCAATCATCACCAAAATCTAATCGATTCTTCCATGTCACTATCCAAACATTCCCTGAAAATTTGGTGCAAATCCGTTCACCCGTTCTCTAGTTATCTTGTACACAAACAAACAAACAAACAAACAAACATACGGAACCCTTTACATAACCCCCTGCCGATTTCATCGGCGTGGGTAAAAACATTAGATTCTTTCCCCAAACCTCTCGACTATATACAGCCCCCACGTTATGTTTGACTATGGAGAGCTCATTGTGGTCCGACAGAATATAATATAGGGGGCACTGTTTTTGTTTATGTCCGGATGTGGTGTGACATGTGCCCCCCGTGCCCCCGTGCCGCCCCGTACATATACGTCACTGTGCAAAGACTTTGTTTTACTTTGTTTACCTGTACTGGCTCCTACGATGCCTATCAGATACGCGGGTACCACACAGATCAATGTACCAATAGCCGCACCAAAAGCAGAACCTCGAGCCACGCTGGTCGATTTGGCGGCCAATGGCCGCTGGTAAAAGGACTGCCATGGTATGACGCCAAACACCTAACCCTTACCATCTTCTTATCATTTTATAATATAACAGCGGCCCTTTTCCCCCACATACCTCATTGTTAGTCTTGCAGGGTGTTATTTTTAATCTACCAAGTCTACATCTACTGTAGATATCCAATGTAATGGAAGGGTGGATTTAAAGATATGTAATAGTTCGGATTCGTACATCACACGCGCGATGCGTTCTTGCAAACGCCTTGAACACCTTATACGTTCTGCGTGATGCTCAAGTTGAGCTTATCAGAGTATTATATCCAGATCCAGAACAAGGTGTGACATACACGCTGGTTCAGTGTTATGCAAGTATAAAACTAGCCCAGTTCAAAATGGCGACCCGCATTATGTGACATCCCCACGCTAGACGGTATTAAATGTTTCTGCGCTATAGGGCCCCAACACAATGTCAGTTGTAGTCATAATTATACAAATATACAATAGCCCCAAATGACAAAGCAGCGGCGGCGACGCTCATTGGGCAAATCTCGCTGATCTTTTGAATAGTTATTAATGATAATCGGGGAAGTGGATATAAATTACAGAATAGATGCGAAAAGGCCTCAGGTATGCAGCTCCTGTTCGTTATAATTATACACTGTATTGTTTTACCAGTCGTTTCTCAGTAATACATTCAGACACAAAGCTCTGTCAAAAAGCTATAATGTGCCTATTATGTTTCAATCTGCATAACGAATTGACAAATATGAGATGTAAAGAGATGTTTGGAAAAACATGGACAAAATTGGTATGGTATGGGGGGTATAATACTCACGAAAAAACCCACTCACGAATTAAAGATTCATGATAAACGGAGAAGCATAATACTCACGAAGAGTAGCGCAATGTCAATCCAGATGCAGGCAAATTTGTTGTCCCATTCTCCCAGCCATTGGTCCTTGGTCTCAGCGAGAGGGGCCACGGCCAGGTTGGTAACGGCGAACGGGAAGCAGAGCCACTGCAAGATATAATACGATAGATAATTATTCATATTTGTGTAGGTATATAGACGACAGATACAACTTTCACGGTCCTGTGATGAAGAGGAAACAGGAACGAGAAGACGTAGGCAGACTTCAGCGGCCCCTTCAAGCGGATAAAATGGGACAATTATGTAAACTTATGTTATTCCATTTTGTATGATTATTTTATCAACGAAATCTCTTCTATTAAGTGGCGTTACATTACAAGACTATTTTGTAGACTAACTTTTAACAGGCGATATAAGAGTAACACTTTCAGCCAATCACGCAACAATATTCGCAATCAGGCCGCCTAAAGTCTGCGAATACTGTTGCGTGATTGGCTGAAAGTTGCGAACAAGAACCCAACGACGGCAAGTCAGTGATTATTATTAACTGTTGGAAATGAAAACTAAAACTTTACAACTTGAAACATACACAGCTAGTATCGATCTTAAATGTCTGACTGTCATGAATGTGAAAATGATGATTATGAATGCCGCTCGAAACTCCGCAAAGTGAGGCAGTCTTACATTATAAAACAGTTCACTGGGTCTGATATTGACCCCGTATTGACGTACGTTATGCGCCCCGGGGGTCTGTCCTCATAGAAAGGGGGGTATCATGCGTGACCAAGGACTTGCCAAAAGCACCCTAAACGAGTATTTGCGTGGTGCAAAAAATACACCCTAAGTAAGTATGATTATCGGTAATTTGATACCCTAAGCAAGTAATCAATTTTTTGTAAACCCCTAAGCAAGTATTTTTGATACCCTAAGCAAGTAATCAATTTTTGTAACCCCCTAAGCAAGTTATATCTATTTTTGATACCCTAAGCAAGTAATCAATTTTTTGTAAACCCCTAAGCAAGTCATAACTATATTTGATACCCTAAGCAAGTAATATTTTTTTTAAAGCAAGTGATAACTATTTTTGATACCCTAAGCAAGTAAGCTGAGTTTTTGAGACCCTATAACGAGTAATTCATCTTTTTGAGACCCTAAACGAGTAATTTATCAGCCTAAAAAAAATACCCTTTTTCCTGATTTTGTGTGATTTTGAGACCCTATTCGAGATACTCGAGTATCTCGCCTGATCGTAAAAAACCACCCTAATTACTTGTTTTCTTGGTCACGCATAATACCCCCTTTCAATAAGGACAGACCCCCCCCCCCCCCCCCCCCCCCCCCCGGGGTTATGCGGTCTGACTGATTGGAGGGGGAAGGGGGCACGCTCTTTGTATGTATTGTTTTTTATCGAATTTTACCCTAGTTTTTTTCCAAATCATTTATAAGTATTGGCAATCAGGCCCGCCGACGTGCGCCTATAATTGAAAATACTGTTGTGTGATTGGCTGAAAGTTGCGATCAAGAACCAGACAATGTAAAAATGCATAACGTAGATAATAATATATTTGTATTTCTTTATATTTTTATTTTATTAAGTAATACACCATAGGGGTCCATTGGGTCCTAGTAAGTTTACTTGTTGCGGGTATTATCATGAGTATGGTATTGAGATAATTTAAAGGGTCAGGATTCCTACCAATCCAAAGAACATGATGAGGAGTTGGACGACGTCGGTGTAGGCTACCGACCAGAGACCGCCGAACAACGTGTAGAACGCGGCGATGCACGACGAGATGACAACGGCCAGGATTCGGTGTCGATGCTCAGGATGACGCTGATAGACGAACCTGGGAATGTATACAGTGTATAATATTTAGGTTCGGTTTTAGCAAGGAGGTTTAAACCTCCTTGGTTTTAGACGGTTTTCCACATTTCTCTTTTATACTGTTGTTTGTCTTATGCTTGGGGATATAAAGATTTAAATGGGTTTTGATTGGTCAAAGTCCCACTAATCGTGGAGATATTGATTGAAGTTGAAAAGCCTTCCCGGTTTGTATTGTCAAAATCAATGGGCAGTATCGCATGTATTGATAAAATCCGACATAAATTTTCACTTTTAAACTAGGTCAAACGTTGTTAATTTCTATCAAATCGTCATCATTCAGAAGAATATGTCAATGGCCAAAGGTCAATGATTGAAGTCTCACATTTCACCTTTGAACAACCTCATAAAGTTAACGGATCACTTTGAAATAAAATTAAATGGATTTATTTTCAATAAAAATCAATTCAATATTTACAATTTACAATAATATTCCGTTGGAAATCCATTTTCTTTGCTCATTTTTAATCACATTATATATTTCTCAGATTTATTCCGAACGGATATATTTATTGACATTTCAGCTATTTCTGAACTGATTTTGATCAAATAAAGTTTATTATGTCATTAAAAATTGTAGGCCTATGCTCTTTCAAATTTGACACTCTAGTTTTTCATTACCTCACAACAAAATTATTTCGTGCAGCGCCCTCTATACCAAAATTGATACCCCTTTAATGCAACGAGTTAGCAAAATATCAATTTGCAATTTCTCTCATCACGCGGTTATATGACATTCATTTATCATGGAATTTCCACACAAAAGTCATCACTCAGTGGGCATATCAGATCACTGAAATGCAAATTGTTTTTTGCACATGTCAACAACATTAGGTGCATGGTTTGAACCGCTGTGAAAACTCAAAATAACAAGCGAACCTAAAACCTCAAATCATCATGGAGTATCATAGTCTAGTGGTTATTACGCCTGTATAGTAATCAGCAGTGGCGTAGACAGGTTCTTACACCTGGGGGGGATGATTTGCCGTTTACCGGACCAAGACCAATTTGTTCGCGGCCGAGACCACCTGCCGAAATATTTCGAGACCAAGACAATTGCTTGAAAGTCCTCTCAGTGGGAGGGGGGGGGGGGGGGGGGGGGGGGTTAGATGTTAAGATGGTCGTGACCAGGCGGGCCGAAAGCAGTTTTGGATTTGGGGGGAGGCAAAACATATGGGGGCTCACGATGTTGTGTGTGTAGGGGCTTATGCCCAACCACACTCACAGTGGTGCCAACTTTGAGCCAGATGTGAGAGTAAGACATTGCAAGAAGCGAAGCGACCAATCCCGAGGGAGCGAAGTGACTGGGGGGGGGGGGGGGGGGGTGTTGGAGGGGGGTGTCCCCCCTCCCACGGTAGGGAGATTTTGCATTTTTGGACTTGAAATTGTGCAATCTGGTGCTTGGTTAGATAGGAAATTCGGGCTTACATTGACTGTATCTGGGAAAGCGTGTTATGATTTGATCGACCAGAAATATATATTTTCACGAGAAAACAAATAATTGACACACTAATAAATATGCACCCCAACACAGGGAGCGAAGTGACTGAGCGGGGGAGGGTGTGGGAGGGGGGTGTCCCCCTCCCACGGAAGGGAGATTTTGTATTTTTGGACTTGAAATTGTGCAATCTGGTGCTTACCTATAGATAGGAAATTCGGGCTTAACATTGACTGTATCTGGGAAAGCGTGTTATGATTTGATCGACCAGAAATATATATTTTCACGAGAAAACAAATAATTGACACACTAATAAATATGCACCCCAACACAGGGAGCGAAGTGACTGAGCGGGGGAGGGTGTGGGAGGGGGGTGTCCCCCTCCCACGGAAGGGAGATTTGGTATTTTTGGACTTGAAATTGTGCAATCTGGTGCTTACCTATAGATAGGAAATTCGGGCTTAACATTGACTGTATCTGGGAAAGCGTGTTATGATTTGATCGACCAGAAATATATATTTTCACGAGAAAACAAATAATTGACACACTAATAAATATGCACCCCAACACAGGGAGCGAAGTGACTGAGCGGGGGAGGGTGTGGGAGGGGGGTGTCCCCCTCCCACGGAAGGGAGATTTTGTATTTTTGGACTTGAAATTGTGCAATCTGGTGCTTACCTATAGATAGGAAATTCGGGCTTAACATTGACTGTATCTGGGAAAGCGTGTTATGATTTGATCGACCAGAAATATATACCGGTATTTTCACGAAGAAAACAAATAATTGACACACTAATAAATATGCACCCCAACACAGGGAGCGAAGTGACTGAGCGGGGGAGGGTGTGGGAGGGGGTGTCCCCCTCCCACGGTAGGGAGATTTTGTATTTTTGGACTTGAAATTGTGCAATCTGGTGCTTACCTAGAGAGGAAATTCGGGCTTAACATTGACTGTATCGACTGTATTGACTGATCGACCAGAAATTTTAAATATATGTTCACGAAGAAAACAAATAATTGACACACTAATGAATATGCACCCCAACACAAACACAAATATTGTATTTATATTTAGCGTCATACACAGTTTCAACATCACTATATGCCATATTATGTATGATCCAACAACTTAGCCAAGAATGAGTCCCGAGGGGCGAAGCTACCGAGGGCTGGGGGCAGAGCCAAATAGGGAGGGTTTGGGAGGGTGTATCCCCCTCCCACGGAGAAGATTTTGCATTTATATATATACTTGAAATGGTGCAATTTGGTGCACGCCACAGTAGCAGCCAGAGCTATGCCAGCCTACACTTGAACTACGTGGCCCGGTATACAGAAAAACAAACTCACCCCAGACCATACGCAAGTTACACAACAAACTGAGATAATCTGTTCGCGCGCGAAGCGCGCAGCGAAAATTGAAAGTGGATGTATACATTACTTTTTTAACGTTAGAATTAACAAGTCTTGGCTCATACAACTAATGCTTTCTTTCCCACTCGTATACAGATACACACCCAAAAAAAAATATATCCTTCCCTAAAACCTGGGGGGGATGATTGTACATGTCATCCCCCCCACCTTGTGAGGTGGGGGGGATGCATCCCCCTCATCCCCCCCGTTGTCTACGCCCCTGGTAATCAGGAAGTTGTGGGTTCGAACCTCACTCGAGTCCGCTTGGGATTCTATTTTATTATTTTTTTTACAAGTTACACTGAAAATATACTCTAGGCTTGATTATTGGTTGCTCGCTGCTAATTTTGTACATAATGTTTATTCAGCAGATATACGTCCAGCACTCAAATGTGACCACAATGCCATCTCTCTGAAAATTAAAGTCTTTGAAGAGAAGCGTGGAAAAGGTATATGGAAACTGAATAACTCTCTTCTTTTAGATATGACATATAAAGAAAATGTCAGATATATCATTCAAAAGGTCAAATTAAATAATGATAATTTGAATGTGCAAATTCTATGGGAATTATGTAAAATTAAGATAAAAGAGTATAGTATTAAATTTAGTATTGATCTTAGAAAAAGAAATAAATCTCATATAGTTGATTTAGAAAAGGAATATAAAGATTTATTTGAAAGTGATGATGGTAATACATCTCCGGAAAATATGAATAGAATGAGAATTTTACAAAGTGAAATTGATTTATGGTATACAGAACAATGCAAAGGTGCATTTATTCGTTCAAGAGAAAAATGGATGGAGCAAGGTGAAAAGTCAAATAAATATTTTTTACAATTGGAAAAGAGAAATGGGAAAAAGAAGGAAATTGATTGTGTTGAAATTGATGGAAAGAAGTATAAAGATAATGTGCTAAAGTACATACATAAATATTACGCTCGCCTCTACGCCGCACATGATAATGACCCACCGATTAATGTAGGTCAATATGTGAACGTTACTCCTTTATCTGAGGAAGACGCAGACAGTTGTGAAGGTATGTTAACAAAGGATGAGTGTTGGCAAGCTATTAAAAGCATGAATACAAATAAATCTCCTGGCATGGATGGACTGTCTGTAGAATTCTATAGATGCTTTTGGGAGGAAACAAAAGAAATGGTAGTAGGAAGTTTGAATGAAGGTTTTTATAAACAGGAATTATCAGGGTCACAAAAACAGTCAATCCTCACTTTGTTGGTCCCAAAAACATGTTTAGATAATTGGCGACCTATATCTCTACTGAATGTAGACTACAAAATTGCAGCGTGTGCTTTGTCAAGGCGGCTGAAAGGTGTTATAGGCAACATAATATCGCGTGATCAATCTGGTTTTATGAAAAAGAGATCGGCCCTGGAAAATGTGCGGCTGGTTCAAGATGTGATTGACTATTGTGAATTAGAGAAAATACAAAGTATTTTGATGTTTATTGATTTTAAACAAGCATTCGATAATGTTAATCATTCGTTCCTTTTTGATATTTTGAAGAAATATGGTGTTAAAGATTCTTTTATTATATGGATACAAACCCTTTATAAAAATGCTTGTGGTAGGATTTTGAATTATGGATGGCTGTCAAACACATTCAGTATCCAAAAAGGAGTGCGACAAGGATGTCCACTATCAGCCTTATTATTTATTCTTGTTGTTGAAGCGTTAGCTGTAAGGATTAAAGAAAATAATGATATTCAGGGACTAAATATACCCCATCCTGATACCACCCAGAATGAAGAAATTAAAATTGTTCAATATGCAGACGACACAGTAATATTTGTTAATTCATTGAGATCTATGAGAAATGTGATGAAAGAGATTAATAATTTTGGAAAAATCGCTGGTATTTGTGTTAATTGGAAAAAATCAAATGCAATGTATCTTGTTAAAAGTTACGATGTTAATGAAGTAGATGATCTGAAATTTATAAACGAACCTGTCAAATGCCTTGGCGTATATGTTGGCAGAAATGGTAAAGAGGTGGAAGATATTAATTGGGAGGGGAAAATCGATAAGATCATGAGGCTTTTGAATTTATGGAAGATGAGAAATTTGACGTATTATGGAAAGGTTGTTATAATTAAATCGCTTATTATGTCACAAATAATATATCTAGCAACCGCTGTGACAGTGCCATATAGCTTGGTTAAGCAAATTAATAAACTTATATATTCATTTTTATGGGGATCAAAAAAAGAGAATGTTAAAAGAAATATTTGTATAAACACTGAAGTAAAAGGAGGGTTGAATATGGTTGATTTACAATCAAGAATTAATTCACTACGACTATCATGGTTGATTAAATCTATGAATGATAAGCATGCATCATGGCAAATAATGTTTTTTTATTGGATGATAAAAGTCGGGGGAATACCAACTTGCCTCCAATTTAATTGTAATAAGTTTCATATGAAACAGATTTGTTTGAAACTAAAAGTGCCACTTTTTTATACAGATTTACTTTGTATTTGGTCTACGCTAAGATACGTCGATAAGCTTGATGTTATTGATATTAAAGATGAAATTTTATGGAACAATAGTAATATAACATTTGATGGAAAAGTACTCCCTTTTAAGTCATGGGAAAATGCGGGGATTTTAAAGGTACATCAAGTTACAAACCAAGGTCAATGGAGGGATTCGAAAAGTATTTGCCAAAAGTATGGTTTATCAGAATTTTTATTTTTGTTTTGTTATGCAAAGTTAAAAAAAGCATTCCCGAAATATTGGTTACAAAAAATGCGCTCTAGAGAATATGAATTACTCGAAAAACATGAATCACGATTAATACCAATTTCAAGTGGTGAATATATTGATATTATAAATATGAAAACAAAGCATTTTTATTTGTTGTTATTACAAAAGAAACGTCTGAAACCTATTGTGTTCAACTTTTGGCAAGAACATTTGTTACTCCCAGTGAATTTTGATTGGTATTATGTTCTTCTGTTTAAATTTAAGACATTGAAACATAATAAAATTAGACAATTCAATTTCAAATATTTGTATTTGTTTTTGCCATCAAGATATAATTTATGTAAATGAAAGATCGTCAATGATGATAATTGTCTATTTTGTCATACACCAGAAACAACCAAGCATATGCTGTTAGATTGTAAAAATCTGAAATTATTTTGGAAAATTATATCAAAGATAATATTTTATTTTTGTGGCATAGAATTGGAGATAAATGAGGAATTGTTAACTATTGGTTATAAGATTGGAAATAATGAATTTTATTTGGTTAATCTACTGATTAACTTTGCCGAATATATCATTTATAAAAATTACATTAAAAAATCACGGAAAGGGAAAATAATGAATGTCAAAACTATGCTACAAGAGCTAAAATATGATTTAATATTTTATCTCAATTGCAAAATATATTGTCCAATTGGGTTAAACAAAGTAAAACAGTTCATTGATTTTTTGTCATAATTGTGTATGTATGATACAATATTTATATGTTTTTGTTTCTGTTTTTATGAATAATGTAACCATATAACTTGTAAATTTTTGAATAAAATAAAGTTCCCTGAATGGGGCAAAAGAAAAAAAAAATGTTTTTTTTACAGCGGCTAAAACATACACTAAGCGCATAACTTACGTCGGCGAAGGGCAAATGTAATTAATTATAGTTTGAACTTCCCTGACTAAACACGATCGTGATCTCAAACAAAATAAATTGTGATTTAGGAACTCAAATGATAAATACGTGAATGTTCATGTACGATGGTTATGGCGGGTCACTGCAGGGGCGTATAGTTACGGGGGACTGGTGGGCAGGTGCCCCCACAAATTTGCTGTACTTCCCCCACCCCCAGTTGCCCCAAACCCCAAAATCATACTTGCCGACAATTGGACGAAAGAAAAATAAAAACTAATGTCATTTTTAGAGCGAAAATACCAATATTCGGACAATTCTATTGCATGTTTAATGTAAATGTAAAACATTTAGTTCAAACTCATGTCATTTTCAGATAAATATGAGTAATTTAGGTTACCGTATACAAAATTAGGAGCTTTTTGTTTGCTTGTCAGCTGGAAGCATGTGCCCTCTCACGGTCAATGATAAATGATGTTGCGATCGGTGGCAAATTTGAAGAGATCTTATACGCATAACGGATTTTGTTTCTTGTCCCGATTCTGATTAATATTTTAAAAAGTGGCATATACCCTAAACAAATTGACCCAACTTTATAAACATTCTGTATTTGTTTTCTTCGAAATAACATCATAACGGCTGCCAGCAAATAAAAAAGAAATAGCTCCAACTTGTGACTTGTAAATCTCAAAAAAAAATTCAAAATAGTGCCCTCCCATACCACAGCGGCGTATGGTAGGACTGATTGGGGGACATGCGAGTTGTATGTTGTGTATTTGTTATAGTTTACGTATGTTTTTGTTGCTTTAATCACATTATTGGAGGGGTCCGGGACATGCCCCCATACAGTGCCACCAACCTCGTATAGAGCTCTCCACTGCTCCTAAACCATGTTCGTCAGTATTGTGTAAAATATGAATTCAGGGCTAAGTTGAAGAGCGCCATCTAGCGTCTCATTGTGTTTTTAAATTGCGTTTGCACCATCGATATTGTATTTTTATATCGATGGATTGCCTAGATCGACAAATCTATCGTTTTCATGGCTGAGGGCCTCTGGTGGCCTGTATTAGCATCCCCCCCCCCCCCCCCCCAATATTTGGGGTTCAAAAATATATAATAACATTAGAATTTAGAAGCATTGCCCCCTCTCATGAATGGAAGTTGTTACTATAGTCTTCTTTAAACCACTTTTTGATAATGCTAAACTGCCCAAATCCAAAATTTTCCGGGGCTGCGCCCGTGGAACCCCCATTAAGGTTATTTGACCCAGTCCCAGCCCTGTACTCATTAAATAGTTTTATTCAGGACTTCTCTCTTAGCAAACTTTCACGATGATCCTGGCCCACTGTGCGTCTGCGCTTCGCTCACTAAAATTGAGCTAACTATTCAATATATAATTGCATTTCTGTATATTACAAATCACAAAGCTTCCGGGGGCTTCACCCCCTGGAGCCCAAATAAGCTTTCCAATCTTCCAATCTCTAAACAGCTAAATCAAAAGCCAATTAACTAAAGAATAGTTAACTCTATATTTACATATAGACAACATATTTATATCTGGATATTACAAATTCCAAAGCTTCCGGGGGCTCCGCCCCCTGGACCCCCAATAAGCTTCCCAATATGGGTATCCCATGACTGATGCTATTCAGGGGTCCATCAGAATGCTTGCAAATATGTATCTATCAGGCTAAAGTTCATATTGGACAAAGCCCAGCTCATAACATGATGCTTGCAATGTACACTTAATAATCTTCCAATTTCTAAACAGCTGAATTCAAAAGCTTTGGGGCCCCCTAACCCCCCCCCCCCCCCCCCTCAGCCATAAAAACCCGGGCACGCTGCTGGGTTGTCGCTTCGCTCCCTCGCCAGAGATGGTCAAAATGACGAATCATCCCCCCCAATGGCGAGAAGAAATCGACGCCCTACACCGAATTCGAGTACCCCCCAGGGGCGGATCTAGCTTTTTGCTAAGGGGGGGGGGGGGGGTTGACCCAATGACGATGCAGAGCCACGAAGCTGCGATTTTTTTTTGCTATTTTGAACCCCCGTAAGTGATTTTATTTCACCTTTTTTTTCACTTGAATTTTTTTTGCTATTTTGAACCCCCGTATAAGTGATTTTTTTTCACTTTTTTTTCTCACTTTTTTTCACTGATACATTTTCACTTGGCAGCCCAAGGGGGGGGGGGGGGTTAAACCCCCTAAACCCCCCCCCCCGTAGATCCGCCACTGCCCCCCCCCCCTCCCCCCTCCATTTGGGTCTCCACTATACAACTAGGACGAGAGCAGTGCATAGTGGATAAGTAAATTGGGGGTAAATTGTCTTGCTAAACGATTTTGAACTCAGGATCCCATGATTGGTAAGCTTGTCACACTACGGCCATTAGGTCCCAATTAAAGCCGATTGATGTCCCAGCATTATGTCCTTCAGCAAGACATTTCATCTACAATATTGGCTGCGTTCATATCCAGCTATATGGGAATGATGTAAATGGACCCATGCATGCAGTGAGAATAAGAGGGTCTTTGCGAAACTTGAATCAATGAATGCACCTATACCAAGGGGGTATAGTTTTATAATACCCCATCGCCATTCCACCCGTACCAGGTACATGCAGTCTGGCCGAGAATACTCCTGAGTGAGTGGAAAATGTGTATAATGACCGAGGTGTCGATTGTTGTTTCCAGGGGCGTAGACAACGGGGGGGATGAGGGGGATGCATCCCCCCCACCTAACAAGGTGGGGGGGATGACATGTACAATCATCCCCCCCAGGTTTTAGGGAAGGTTATATATTTGTTTGTGTGTAGCTGTATACGAGTGGGAAAGAAAACATTAGTTGTATGAGCTAAGACTTGTTAATTCTAACGTTAAAAGGGTAATTCATACATTAACTTTCAATTTTCGCTGCGCGCTTCGCGCGCGAACAGATTATCTCAGTTTGTTGTGTAACTTGCGAATGGTCTGGGGTGAGTATTTTTTTCTGAATACTGTGCCACGTAGTTCCAGTGTAGGCTGACATTGCTTTGGCTGCTTGTGTGATGTGCACCAAATTGCACCATTTCAAGTATATACAGTATATAAAAATGCAAAATCTTCTCCGTGTGAGGGGGATACCCCCTCCCAAACCCTCCCTATTTGGCCCTGCCCCAGCCCTCGGTAGCTTCGCCCCTCGGGACTCATTCTTGGCAATAGGCTAAGTTGTTGGATCATACATAATGTGGCATATAGTGATGTTGGAACTGTGTATGACGCTAAATATAAATACAATATTTGTGTTTGTGTTGGGGTGCATATGTGTCAATTATTTGTTTTCTTCGTGAAAATACATTTAACATTTCAGGTCGATCAAATCATGACACGCTTTCGCAGATACAGTTAATGTTAAGCCCAAATTTCCTATCTAGGTAAGCTCCAGATTGCACAATTTCAAGTCCAAAAATGCAAAATCTCCCTACCGTGGGAGGGGGGACACCCCCCTCCCACACCCTCCCCCCGCTCAGTCACTTCGCTCCCTGTGTTGAGGTGCATATTTATTAGTGTGCCAATTATTTGTTTTCTTCGTGAAGATATATTTAAAATTTCTGGTCGATCAAATCATGACACGCTTTCCCAGATACAGTCAATGTTAAGCCCGAATTTCCTATCTAGGTAAGCACCAGAATGCACAATTTCAAGTCCAAAAATGCAAAAACTCCCTACCGTGGGAAGGGGGACACCCCCCTCCCACCCCCCCCCCCCCCCCCGCTCCCCGCTCAGTCACTTCGCTCTCTCAGACTTGATCGCTTCGTTCCTTGCAATGTCTCACTCTCACATCTGGCTCAAAGTTGGCAACACTGTGAGTGAGGTTGGGCATGAGCCCCTACACACACAAAATCCTGAGCCCCCATAGGTTTTGCCCCCCCCCCCCCAATCCAAAACTGCTTCTGGCCCGCCTGGTCACGACCATCCAGTGGTGGATCCAGGGGGGGGGGGGGGTTAGGGGGTTTAACCCCCCCCCCCCCCCCCCCCCTCACCCTTGGGCTGCCAAGTGAAAATGTATCAGTGAAAAAAAGTGGAAAAAAATCACTTACGGGGGTTCAAAATAGCACAAAAAAAAATCGCCGCTTCGCGGCTCGTGGACGATGCTCCGCATCGTCATTGGGTTAAACCCCTCCTTAGCAAAAAGCTAGATCCGCACCTGCCATCTTAACATCTAACCCCCCCCCCCCCCCCCCTCTGAGAGGACTTTCAAGCAATTGTCTTGGTCTCGAAAAATTGGTCGTGGTCCGGTGAACGGCAAATCATCCCCCCCAGGTGTAAGAACCTGTCTACGCCACTGGTTGTTTCAAGTATTTTCTTGTTGCAGAATGGTTTATCTATTTGCAAAGTGATGACATTTGAAATGATACGCAATCATATTTCAATCTATTCCTTCAGGAGGGGTGGGGGGGGGGGGGGGGGGGGGAAAGGGGCAAGTCCTCCTTGCCCCACCCATTCCCATCCCCCAAGCTAGCAAGCTAGACTACCCTATGATACCATCGTACGTAATCCTCGTTAGCGACACGCGCGCAGCATGCAGTGCGCTGTAATTGTACTTGCGCGTTCAGATCAGAGCGCGCGCGGCCGGCGCTCGCTAATTTTTGAAGAAAAATACTGCGACGTGAAATTTGCATTCCTGTGAAATGACTTCACTCGACTCCATCTGATCTGAGATCCGATGATAATTTGTGCAAGTTTACTATGGGACTGTCACTGGCGGAACACTGAAGAAGTGAAACAAGAAATAAATCGTGGACCTGCCGGGTTCCTCGCATTGATTCTATCATTCTATACTGGATTATCGTGGCAGGGAAAATGAATTTCTTGTAAGTCTAATTTTGCTTTCTTGTCATATTCTGAACGGGCTGTGCGAGTGCACGCTACAGTGTTGTCTAAGCCGCTCCGCACGGCCTGACACGGTGCTACAGTTCCGTGCCCACTCGCAGTCAACTTTGTTTAGATTGTACTATATGATTCAGTATATCAATAACAAATGCGCTTTGAAGTGCTGATCCACATGTGGTCGTGCATTAGTATGATCCAGAAAGCCCAGCGAAATAAGGTTGCGAGCTCGTGGGTAGAATATCTATATGAACACGCGGCGTTGTCAGCCTGTTATCGCAAGCATGCATAATGATGCTGCTTTGTTGTGGCATGAACAAGCCAGAAAATCATGTTAACCTATATGACTGGTGGTATTTTCAGATATATGATGGACCATTTTGTATAGGGATTGGACATGTAAATGTTGACTTCGGCGTCTGTAATGCATTTATGCAAAACACATTTTTAAAGTGTTCTAGAATTGAAAGAAAATCACATTGATGTAATATGATTAGCATTAAGATATTCTATATATTCACAATATCACAATATAATAGTCATAAAATGTTTGAATCAAAGTCAAGAAAGATGTAATTTGTGCATTGACAATGACATGTCAGCTTGATCATTCAACATTGTAGTTCAAATTCAATGTCACTTTTAGTACTTTTTAGTACTTTAGTACCTATTTGTTTGTTTGCCATTATTAATTACATGATTAGCAGATAAAGCATCAGGATTCTCTCTGAAGATGTCCATAATCAAATGAGTTGACTAAGCTTCAAATTATTAATTATTTTTGACCAAGTATGATTTTAATTTTTATTCTATTCAAATTATCAGTGACTGTTGATAATTTTGAAAATGAAGTTTAGCTTGAAGAAAATGATACTGAATTCTTAATGTTTTATTGTATTAAAAATACTATTGCTATATTGAAATATGGTGCGCATCACACTACGAACTATTCCCCATTCACCCTGTACAACGGTTGGCTGCAGCTCAGTGCGCGATCTCATTGGCTGCCTTGCTCATGACGTAGCTCCTCGGTGCACGTGCCCGAAATCAGCTTTGCAGCTCTGTGTAGAATATCGCATGGAGGTAGTATCGATAGCACGCGCGGGCGCAATTGCGGGCGGCCACGATGCCCACCCCTTCTCAAAGTATCGTGAGCGATACTACACGCCAGCATCTGAGACGGTACAATTCCATGCATATTACAGCGACTGCTCTCATACAACCACAACACAGGTATTATACATAGACATTATCAATCTAGAAACATCCACGAACACGATGCGACACCGACGGAAATTCGTAAGAATATCATGAAAAGTATACTACTTACCGAAATCACAGTAAGACCAAGGTATCGTATGGGCTTTCCGCTCTTGAACAGCACTTTCAAAAAATCGTGAAAAATAGAAGAAAAGTGGAAACTAGGCCGAGTTTGGTACCAGATGAAGCACAGTTGCAAGCAGAATCTTGTAGCACACTGCACGCAGGTGTAGGGGTAAGCTAGTGCGCATGCGCATCCATTTCATTCATAAAAATCGGCCCGATGCTGCCGTAGTAGTGACGTCACGTAATTAGATGAATACGTCACTCGCTCGACGAAACCCGGAAGCTATCCGTTCGTGCAATAGTTCGTAGTGCATCAGGGTAACTAAAAATCAACACAGCATTGAATTTTGTCAACATCAAATTAATACAATGTATAAAAACAATCATTACATAATCCACAAAAAGGCACAAACAAAAGATAATATTTAATGAGAAATTTTCATTTTTGTGGTCTCATTGTAAATCACAGTTTGGTGTCAGAACAAATGATTTAGGAGGAAGAGTTGGCAAAATAAGTTGAATGCCATTTTTTCAGGCAGAATATAAATTTTGTATTCATCACAAAAAATCTCTAGAATAATGTTTCAATTCATATAGCGCCTAATATGATTGATCATCTCTAGACTCTTAACTAAGTGCTACCTTTGTCGTCGGACACACAATCAGTCTGCTTGTGACATGCACATTCTGCTCCCTTGTGAGCAATACATTCTTGCAGCCATAGCAATGAGGTGCAGTGTAGCCGTCGGTAAGCACTGCACTTTCGGATATAAACGCATTCATTTGTACAGGATTTTAAAGAAATATTTTGTTTTCGCTATTGGTTGGTATTGTGTTTGTTAGGAACGGTAAATGTGGATTAAACTAATTTATGCTAACTTTCCCGTAGAGCTACATGTACATTATTAGTGCTGTAACCGATCATCGGATCGGCATGCCGATCACGATCCGATCATACATGATCGGACCGTTTTTGCCGATTTCCGATCATGCAGAAAAAATATGAAGATCGGATCGGCAAAAAAAAAAAAAAAAAAAAAAAAAATTCTGTTTTTTTTTCTTTGGAAAATGATCCTCAAAAACATATTTTGGGAATATAAATGAATACCAAAGCAACATATATCCATATGAATAAGCCCAAGGTAATCTTGTATGGGTATGCTTTCATTTAAAACTGATTACCTCTCCTTTTACAAAATTACTCGCGCCGGTTCTGAGCTTAGTCCCATGTGTTTCTGAAAGGTTACGCCAAATTAATCACATGGGACTAAGCTCAGAAACGGCGTGAGTAATTTTGTAAAAGAAGAGGTAATCAGTTTGAAATGAAAGCATACCCGTACAAGATTACCTTGGGTTTATTAATATGGATATATGTTGCTTTGGTATTCATTTATATTCCAAAATGTGTTTTTGGGGGATCATTTTCCAAAGAAAAAAAAAAACGATTTTTTTTTTTTTTTTTTTTTTTTTTTTTTAAAGCCGATCATCCGATCCCGATCATCGATCCGATTTCGAAGATCGATAAAATTTTGCCGATCCGATCAAACGATCCGATCAAACGATCCGATCATCAAGGTCAGTTACAGCACTATATACATTATATACTCGATATAATAAAATCCTGTGCATTTATTTGTACAATGACGATGAAATCGAAATAATTGCAGAAATCATAAATCAAACATACACATTTCAGACGTGTTGTAAGACCGCGGCCGCGCATGTGTTGTATGAATGCCACTTCCGTGATCTCACGTTGTATCTGAAAGTGCTTACCGTAGCCGTCAGTGCTAACATGAGTCTCAATGGTATATACTATAGGATTACAAGTACGATTACATACTTAATGCTTTTACTTAGTAACAAAATATTTAAAGTTTATTTTATTTCCATGAGGGGCTTTCAGTCATTTTGACCCTCGCCTCAAGAAGAAAGTGTAAAACTGTATCCAATATCACATGGCTCATGGCTGAGTTAAAGGGATCTAGTAATTTTGTTGACATGCATTTGTTGGACATCTATTTTTTAGTCACAACCATTTGCAAAGTGGTGGACATACAGTCATAAAATAGATACATCCAACACTTTGCAAAGGGTTGTAACTTGTGTAATTTATAAACAATGCAGTTAATCACTGGACATACGGAACCCAACAGGGCCTTACGCAGGGCTCCACACTAACCTTTTCTCTCAGTGGCCCGGTCGGGCAAGAGAAATAATTTCTTCCCCTTTTCTGGTGGCCCGTGAGAACAATTTACTGGCCCCAAAATTGCATTTCATGAGTAAACTTACATGTAGTTACTATTCAAAATATCACTCTTTCCTGATCAAACATGTGATTATAGATGAAGCAAAACATGGAAGAAAACAAGATTTTTCTCACTGTAGATGTCAATGTTGGGTTAAAAAATCTGCTTGCCCAATCGGGCCACAAAAATATGACTTTTTATAAATTGTTGCTGGCCCGAAGTGCAATTTCACTGGCCCCGGGCCAGCGGGCCAGTGCGAGTGTCGAGCCCTGCCTTACGTTTCATAAGCGCCAAATGTTATATGCATCTATTCTATACACAAGTACGTTAGGAGACAATTTAAGAACATGTATGTCCTAGACAATATACCAGTCTTCTTCTGCAGACCCATGAATGCATGATAATAAACTGTACTTCAGTTTTCAAATTATAGCATTTTGAGGATAAGATCTGTCTGTATTTCGAAATATATTTACCAAGATGTTTTTTTGATCGCTGGTGCTGCTTTTGAGGAGCTTTTACAATATTTTCTTGGTTTTATTAAAATCCACCATTATTTGAAGGATGTTTCAAAATAAACTGGGTGAATCTATTACTTTTACAAGGTTTATTTCCTCCATATCCTTTTACCTAATCCTGGAAAAGGAATAAAAAAGGGAAAATAAACCTCTTTGCACAGGGACTCAGTCACTACTGCTATGCTGTACACAAATTGCTTGATCATGTACATGTAAACAAAAAAGATTTATCGGCTTAGCCTTACCAGCGATAAATATTATGCTCTGCCCGTTATATCAATATCAGAAAAAACAATACTTTATCACCCAAACTTATGGGACTTATTAAAATGTTTTTTAACAAGCTTTGCCAACCAGACCAGCAGGAAATAATCATATTTGTATGCATTGCTTGTTATATTTCATTCACTTGGATGTGTATGTCCGACATTTTGTACTCGCATGTGTTAATTATTAAAGACTAAAACAAAATAAAAATAATTTTTTTAGTCGCAGAAATTCATATGATTTTTAAATCTGCCATATCATAGACACCTGCCCCCATCCCCACCTTTTTAACAACGGAATTAACATTGTGGGGATAACATGTGTCATGTGTTCATTGTACATCACACACATATTCTATCGTCAATAACTTGTAAACTATACTACATTATTTTGAAAACAAAATCAAATTTTAAATTGTAATAGTTCATGAAATTCATAGCTAGTATTCCTGCAGATATATGATGGTTTGTTAACTGTGTTATGAAACAACTGTGTTATGAAACAGTAAACTGTGTTATGAAATAATACCATACTACAGACTCGTAAGTAATTTGTAGAACTGCTAATTATCAGTTTGACTGATTGCACATTGTATTGTAATGTTATACTGTAGGTGACATGTGTGTAATTCCCAGCATTGTTACTGTGTGACAGCAATAATTAGTCATAATTGATGTTAACACATGTATCAGATGAGCATGTTAAACATGATTTCAGTTTAATGCACTTTCATATTATTTAGCAAGTCTTATCTTTCATATTTTAGCAGAATTCTCCTCTCACAATTATAAAATGAAAACATGCATGTTACATTGGCAAGTCTAGCATATATGACATTGGACATTTATAATTTATCACATGTTATTATCATTTATCATTTATAACCAAATTGAAATCTTTGTATTGAATATAAAGGTATAAACTATGAAAAGCAACAATATTTTCACAATAGTTAATAATTTAGTGCAAGAAACTAAACGACAGAATACCTTGTTAATTTATCTTGATTCTACCGTATTTGTCGGTGTATTAACCGCACCTTTTTTCTCCAAAAAAAAGCTCCAAAATGGGGGGAGCGGTTAATACACGGAGATAGGAAAATTGTACACGCAAATTGCCTAGCCAGCGCCGGGCCCTAATACGATGCGGTTAATACACGGAGATTGACCAAAGTCCACCTCAGCAAGGCATTCATACTCATACGATGCACGGAAAATACAAGCATATTCCCCCCAAAACAAGTCATGCAGTGTCTTTTATGTTTCTCTTTTACCTCTTCCTAAATATTGCTCGTTGTTGCTGCGAAAGCGGCTTGGAAGATTCACGATCATTGCTTCGATCTTAGTACGAATCCTAACATGCACCCGGCCGTGCGACTGGCGCTTGGCCGAGCATGCAGCGCAGGCGGGGATTCTCTTTCCCGACACGCGCGACCCCCGGCCGCCGATGCTCCAATACAGCCCGCCATATCACTCATATACTTTGCGTGCAGGTTATCGGGTCTATTTTGTTACGCAAGATCCATCCGCCGGGAATTTCCCCAATTCCCGGCGGATGGATCTCGCGTAACAAAATAGACCCATAACCTTCACACAAAGTGTATGAGTGATATGGCGGGCTATCGGAGCATTTGTTTAGTACCGGACGGACTGGATGTCAACGTTTGAGAATCGTTTCATCCATGTCGACGATCGACGACGATCGTATGCCGTATTACTCGCTATTATTACTTACTATTTCTGAAACAGTTTTCAAGAGTAGATTCAACATAATTTGAACTAGAAAGAAGGAATAACATTAAGGTACAGTTTTTTTCAAATCTCCGTTCTGATTGTTTTATTGGTGAAATCTTCGTTTTGTTGTCTAACGTTTTATGTAGTCCCATGTATAGTGATCCGTGTGGCAAATTCAACAGAAGTTATAGATTCTTCTGCTGTGAAGAAGGCCTGATAATTTTCTTTATTTACTTCGGAGACTTCAGTAAATAAAACAAAATTCATATGCAAAAATTCTCTGATAGATAAGCTATTTGTGGTACATTTCCTAAGAAAATGCTGACCATCTAAAGACTAAAAATCAAGAATTATACTATCAAATTTTTTTTTTTTTTCATGGAAAAACGGCCAAAGTTGGGGGTGCGGTTAATACATCGGAGCGGGTAATACACCGACAAATACGGTAAATGGCAGGTTTGTTCAGAAGGTGTGTGCTGTTTTAGTTTTATCATGGTATAACAACATTTATAATTCAATAAATTGGATGCTTTTGTTTATTTACATCATAGTTAGAATGTAAAGGTTCACGGTACAGTATTTCTAAAGGCAATGTTACATGTAGAAATAAACAGTCCTGAATTTTTGAAAAATGTATTTCACATGTATGTGTATGATTAAATAGGGTATACTGGCTTGGTATGTACATTCATGACATTCATGAATGCAAATTACACAGTATGTACATGTGTAGTTCATGATATTGGTTTCAAATGCCAGGGATGCATTTGGGAATCAGAGAATATCCTAAGCCATGAATCGGATACAGTGGCATAGCTAGGGGGGGGGGGGGGGGGTGTGGTGGGCTTGTGCCCCCCCCCCCCCCAATAATTTTGAAAAAAAAAACAATAATAAAAAACATTTATAAGCGGAACATAAAAAAAACATACATATATAGTGTGCACTCAATAATCTGTGTGCCCCCCAATCAGTCTGACCACGCTACACCACTGATCCGATATCTAGGAACTAGAGTACTGTATAATGCATGGACATACATGTAGCTCTCTACATTGTATCTTTGCACACCACAGTCCGGGGGCCCTCTAAATATACTGCATCTATTAGGAAAACATTTCCAAGGCTAGCTAGCCTGTTTGTCAATATTTGGGAGCCCTAATATTTACTCGTCAATTTCAAAACACTTTACACTATTGCCTAAATGTAAATAATGTTTGCAAATTTCAGGGGTGGGGGGGGGGGGGGGGGGGAGGGGGGTGTTATACCCAGTTAAAATGGTACAATTTTTGATATTTTTAGAAAATTCTTATGGACTTGCTCACTTCATGTCATAAGATTTTTCCATAAGTGATATTGAGACTTCAATTATATAGCCAATATCATCGTAAGATTCTTCTTCATGATATGTGATATTTTTTATAGAAAAAGAACATTTAAACAATATTGACTGGCCTTGAGGGCGACACAACAAATATTGCCTGAACTAGATCATATTGCCCGAGTTGAAGACAGGCTTTCAAAGAAGCCCACGAAAAATAAATTTTGTTATTTTCCCCCTGAACAACAGCCATCTTGGGTGATAATGCCCCTTGCATGCTCTGTCTAAAGCCACTTCACAGATTTAGACTAGAGAGGGGCTAGACAGGTCACGTATGTGCACGTTGTACACAACGTATGGAAGTTCTATGCTCGCTGCCATGATACCCCAATGACACAACAGTGTTTGCTGGCACCAATCAGCGTCGCGCATTTCCGGCGTTGCGCGTGCAATGATCTAGTGTAAACTCTGCGAGCAATCGTACCGCTTAACGTTACGTCAATTTGAACTCGGAACTCAATCTAGCTTTCATAATTTCTCTTTTATTTAGAAATTCAGCATTGTGGAAGAAATATGGATCATTTTACAACAAACTTCTTATCCTACTCTTTCTTATCGATATATTTGTATTCAATTTAACTGAATATTCACATTTATATAAGACATTTAAAAAGGGGTTAAATATGACAAAAAGGCTTTCACGGATGAATTAAAAGCCTATTTTTAAGACGAAATATTGAAAAACCTAGAGTTTTCCCGACAAAGCGAGTGTCATAAATGTAATATTTGGGACCTGTTCTTGATTTCATTGATGGGTGTTACAACTCTTAAATGGTCAGTTTTTAGCTAAATTCCTCAGAAAAATTGTTAGCCGTAAATCTCATGAACAACAAATCATACGGTTCTGCGCGTAAGACCATACCCGAGCGCGTCGGCATCGCTATCCAGCTGCTTACGCGGCGGTCTGAATAATTTCACGTGCTTTGCCCCTCGTCATTGATTTACCGTCGAACTTTTCGAATAACACGAAATAACAGCTTTTAAAGTGAAATAAATTAGATAAAACATCTTACCTGGATTAAATAGTAAATCTGACATCGATTTCACTAGTTTAAATGTAATTTCATAATCAGATAATAAATAAATTACCGAGTTTGTTGCTCATAACTCTGTGACGGCGTGAGTGAGTTCCGCGCACTCATTGGTTTAGATTCATGCTGGAATTTGCGTAACATGCAATGGCGAAGGATAGCCACGCCGCTAGACATGGCTAAACTCCCAATGGAGTCGCGCACGAATGTTGCTTCAGCTGCTTTTAGAGTGAATTGTTAATTTTATATCTAGAAAATAAAACAAAATAACGACAAGTTGTTTGTGAATTATTTATAAATACATATCTAATTTTCCTAAAACACATCGTGTATGTCCGTATTTCCTTCCACGGTCGATATAAAGTGCAATAAAAATGCGGCTGTCCGAATTTTTCGAAAATTTGATATTTTTCTCCTAACTTCAGAAAGTTGTAGCTTAAAAACTGACATTTAAGAGTTGCAACTGTCAATATGATGATGAAAATATAAACAAAGAACATTACTTCCATGAAAACCTTATTTATGTAAAAACTCTAGAAATTTGAATATTTAAATTTGAAAATAACCTTGAAATTTGGCTCTTTTTACTTGCATTTTCACCCAATCTTCGCGGCCTACTAAAGTCTTGAAAAAAAAAAATTTGTCCATTGATTTGTATATCATTTGAAAGCTGACGATCAGCTGATCGTAGCCGTTTTTGTTAAAACATCTTATAACTATTCTGATTGGATAAAGAATCAGAGAGATGTCTCAGTAAGCCAATAAGACAACTCGACAGAAAAATCAAGAAAAATGTTACGGGAAAGGCCGGTCGCGTACCGTACATGGCAGCGCCCATAGGTTTTCCAGCGTGCACATACGTGAGGTAGTACCGTAAAACTCCGTGTATAAGGCGCACTTTTTTCCATCGGAAAAAATTTCAAAGTCGGGGGTGCGCCTTATACACAGGTACAGCAAAAAAAAACAAAAAAAAAAAAAATGTTGGGGGGGGGACACCCTGTAGTCATGTTCAATGTGTATAACACTGGTCTATAATGCATGACAAGAGCTTGATGTGAGGGGAACATTTATCAACATATACCTTTTTCCTACATACAAATGATAGTGGTTAGTAAAACAAAATACAAGTTTTGTAAGCAGTTACACTGCAACTGAATTGATTATTCAATGTTTATGAGTAGCAGCATTCATTTAATATTCAATTTTCTAACTAGTGGTCATACATTTTTCTCATTAAAAAACAGTTATTAATGAATTTAGCATTTTGCATATTTAATGAGCATTGCTATCTAATGAAAACATGAATATTCATGAGCAGCAGTTTTGTAAAAAAAAAAAAAAAAAAAGATTTTTTTTTATTTTTATTTATTTTATTTTTTTTAGAAAGTTGGGGGTGCGCCTTATACACGGGTGCGCCTTATACACGGAGTTTTACGGTATGGTAATCTTACTCTCCCACAAAGATTTTCTGTATTCTGTTTGAAAATAGGAGCCAAGAGAAATCAGGATAAAGTGGTATCAATGGTTGTGAAACCATCCTTTAAACTAGCTTCTGTGAGCCCACAATAGTTAACGACCAAATCCATAAATTCTCCTCCATTTCAGTTGAAATCCAGCTTGGAGGGGGATAATCTTTGCTCGGTTTATTAAATCTTTTGTTTGCCTGTCGAGTTGAAAAGTTTGCTCTTTGTGACATAATGAAAGGTTGGAAGATAAATTTTACCCCTAAATGCACCCAGTCTGTTATCAAACATGATGGAATTATGAGAATGAAAAGGAAGTGGGAAAGAAATGAATAGATTGTTTGGGGTTTTTCCAGAAGTGCTTTGACTTTTCCTGAGGGTTGATTGCCATGAAAAGAAAAAAAAATAGCATTGAAATATTGGATATATTGCACTTCATCTTGATTGTGATGCGATTTCGGCATGATTACTTACATTGTGCAGGAAATACCCTTTTCAGAAAAAAAAAATGAAAGAAGGTGTGCTTACAGGTCATTTCTTTGTTGAATTGTAAGATACCTGTTGGCTCTTTTTTTTCTTCTTCCAAAAATGTACGACCTTAAAGTTGTCATCATTAGGCATGCATATTGACAGGTCCATTAATATATTGTTTACATCTCTGTGAATTAAGGCCGGCTCTTTCAAAGAAGTGATTGTTCTCTTGCATCAAGTTAAATCCTTTGGAAACTTGACAAAGGTGTTCCTATTAAAACTTCATTGACTCTGTGATGTCAAGGATGTTCATGAACCAATCATTTGATAAATAAGGGAAAGGACTGTTCTGATTATGCACAAAGTTCTTTAGTGGAGCTGAGTTTATATTTAAAAAAAATAAAATGTAGTGGTGATTTCTGAATTAAGGTCAGCATTCTCAAAGAAGTGATTTTTCTCTTGCATCAAGTAGTCAGTACATGTATTTAATAAACTTTGAAAACTTGACAAAGGTGTTCCCTATTAAAACTACTTGGACTCAGTGATGTCAAGGACGATCATGAACCAATAATTTGGTAAATGTTTTAAAGGGAAAATGACTTACTATTCTGATTACAAGTGCACAAAGTGATCTAGTGGAGCTGATTGATTTCTGAGTAGTCTTGTCTTAATTTATGTCTAATTCAAGTCAATACTGGGGGACAAATTAGAAAAGAGGTTGCCCATATATAGGGCAAGCATAATCTTCAAAATATTGTAAATGTAAATTAAATTTATTTTTAACCAACTGCTTGGGCAAGGAAGCATTTCCCGTGGGCAAATGTTTTCACTATTTTGAAAAGTTGCTTGCTGTAATGGGCTAGTGCTTAAAAAGTTATGGAGCACCTTGGATGAGTTATTGCATACCTAATGTGGCCGTGGTTATATTTAAGAGAAGTAATAATATGCACAGATGTGTTTCCGTCTGGTACAGTCTGGCAAGTGGAAACAAGATTTGCCCAATATTAGTGGCCATAACTCTGAATCTAGTGGCCCCCAACTAATACAAACATATATATCCATTGTATTTGATTGCCCATTTGGGCAAATTTGGCATTGATAGAACCTAATTTTAGTTGCCCCAGGCCAGCCGGCCAGTGCTACATGTACGTAATTTCAAGCCCTGGTTATGCAACATTTTCCGTTTTGTTTTGGTCATGATTAGTCCTGTTTTTGTGCCATCACTTTCTTCTAAACTGTTGCAATTTGAATTTGTTGACCGGTTCCTGTAAGTGTCACTAACAAACAAGTGCTTGCCTCTGTGCTCAAATGGCTGGGCAAAATTGCCCATCTTGTTTTGGTCATGATCAGTCCTGTTTCTGTGCCATCCCGGACTAACTATTACCATCTTGAATACTGTTGCAGTTTGAATTATGTTGACCGGGGTCCTTCAAGTGTCACTATAACTGGCGCAACAAACAAGTGCATGCCTCGGTGCTCAAATATAGATCCTGGGCTTTATTGGCCGGATAGTGACGTCTATAGCCCCCATTGTTGAGCACCGCGGTGTAAACAAAGCCCTAAGTAAATGGTGTGATCACTGAGCATGGAGTGTGATGCCTCTTCCAGGCAAACACACACTCTGAGTGAGCTCCATTTCTATTGTAATTGATATTCTGTAGCGCTGGTCATTAAAAACACACACTTTTGAAAACATGCACTAAAAAAAATAACCCTTTTTCCATTTAGCCCCTGGAATCCCCTGAAGAACCCATATAATTTAGTGTTGGACATTTAAGGGTACATGAAAAATGCCATACTATTTTCATGAAGTCTCCGATCGAGACTACATCTCGATTGAAATTTTTGGAGATGCCTCTGTTTGCGCACATGTGTCAATACTTTTGGCGCTGTGTAAAGTGTCGGGAGGTGCTCTCGACCGCCGGAGAAAATAACTTTGAATTTCTTGGAATTTCTGCCGTTATTATTGGCGGGGAAGTAATCAGAACATTCCAAAACGTTTGAATCGTAGTACCAAGATCATGGATTCAAAGTCCACTGGCGTGGTTTTCAATTGCCCAGTGTATACATATTTTTTCAAGCAATATAATTTTTGAAGCATTTCCCCCAAATGTTTATGGTGCTCAAAACAAACATGTCTACCTCCTCCTCGTTGTATTGAACCATACAGTGTGCACATGTGCATGTACTGTATGAGAGCATACATACATGTACACACTTGATACAGAGATTTGTTCATTACCTAACGATAATTGAAGTGAAACTGAAAATGTTGTTTCTCTGCTGGGGACGTTTTGCAGTTTTGTTTGTTTCTCCTGGTGGTGATTATTTGCAAACATGCCATTACCAAGGTGATACTATAAATGTATTAAATCAACATGATCTAAATTGAAATCATCAGACCGAGAAATTACAATTTGAATTGAATTCTATGCAGAGCTCGTTCGTTTATAACCGTAATGGATGCGGATGTGCTAGCTAGGGAGTAGAGTAGAGATATTGTTTGTTTGACTATAAACACATATGATTAGAAAAATGTCCTCGTTTGTTCATTCTTCCATGGTCAAATCGCAGGGAGAGAATTAATTTTTCATTTTAGGTGGCTACTTTTTCAATCTGATTGATATTGATCACAAAATATTCCACATGTATATTACCCTATGGTAATTTTAAGGGGCTACCTACTGATTTCAGGGGGCTATTTTGAAAATTAGGGGGCAAAATCGCCCTCAGTCCCCGTGTATTTCCTACTTTGGTCAAATGCATAGCAGGCAGGCACAAGCTATTCAAACACCTAGAAATCGTCCTTGTTTATTTATTCTCCCATGGTCAAATGCATATAATAGCAGTCAGGCACAAACAATTCTTTGTTTGCATTAATAACCTGTCATCAAGTGTATCACTAGATGATCTATTGATCCAATTTGACGAAATTTCATATTGAAATTTGGTTCAGTGAACTGAGTTAAAGAGATACTGTAAGCATTTTCAACGATCAAAGCGGCTTTGTATTGCCAATTTTTGCATAATATCGAAAGGTAATAATGATAATGATGGGTATGATTCTTAGCGCCTATATCATGGCTCCATACTTACCTTTTTTTGTCAGTGGCCCGGTCGGGCCGGTGAAATAATTCTTCCCCTTTTCTGGTGGCCCGAAAGAAAAATTTACTGTCCCGAATATTGTATTTCATGAGTAAACTTATTACTCTTCAAAATATCACTCTTTCCTGATCAAACCTGTGATTATAGATGAAGCATCACATGGGAGAAGACAAGATTTTTCTCATTTTGTCAATGTCGGGTTGGAAATCTGCTTGCCTGATTGGGCCACCAAAATATGACTTTGATACATTTTTGCTGGCCCGAAGTGCAATGTCACTGGCCCCGGGCCGGCGGACCAGTGCGAGTGTCGAGCCCTGCCTATATGATACAATATTAAGTGCTTTACAATATTATTACCCGGGGCGTACATGTAGGAACCAATGCTAGCCTGCACCCAGTCATTTTGTGTGCACAATCTCCACTTCCTGGGAAGTATTCATTCCAAGCGCTTTATGGGCATTGAGAAAAAAATCATTCACATAAAGCCAAGGCATTCACCTCCTACCGGGTCCCCATTATTGGTAGAGAGCAGCAATAGTCTTACTGAAGGATAAAAGCAGTGTGCATACATTGGACACAAACTCATGATCTCACTGATTGGAAAGCATGCACTCTACCAATCTTGCCACACCATGTCCACATAGGATAGGAAGCATTGAAGCCTTCCCCAGTCATTCATAACAAATTACAATTATGAACATTTTGTAGTTTAAAAACATTTTAAAAACATTTTAAAACAACATTATACAGTATGCGTATACGCCCCTGATATCATGCAGGGAAGTAAGGCATGAACTTGCGAGTGAATCTAGTTTATGAATTGCAAGTTTGGTGTACTAATTGCCCATGTGATCTGGAAGTAATCCGTGGCATTCAAGATTCTCTCTGGGCTTCCCCCGCTAATTAGGATATCATATCGGTGACAGATATCACTGGACTGACACTGGACTCATTAGCATGTCATACCCATTTCACACCGAGATGGACATTTTGATCTGTTTCTGAAACTGGCAAGAAATTGTTGAAATTCTGATGTGAAAAATATGGAAGTTACATGTACGAATGGAAAGTTTGGTGTACTCATGTGGTCTTGAAGTAATCCGTGGTATTCAAGCTTCTCTCTGGGCTTCCCCCGCTAATTAGGATATCATATCAGTGACAGATATCACTGGACTGACACTGCACTCATTAGCTTGTCATACCCATTTGACCATTTCACACTGAGATTGACCTTTTGACATTTTGATCTGTTTCTGAAACTGTGTAGAAGTTGTTTTAATGAGCCCTGTTCCTTTTGAGATTCTGAAATCCCCATAGACTTTGTACATAGCTGACCCGGTTCCCGTTAGCAACGGGTAAAAGACTTTTTTTAAAAAGTGTAATTGTACTACCTTTTTCACACCCAAAGTCAGATTACATCACTTTTGCTTGATAGTGTCAAAATTCTTTTAGCACTATGTAAGAAGTGTGATGTCACAGCCCTTCATTGCCATTGGTAACTGGTTCTGTGCAACATCAGGCAAGTAAAAAATGTGTGACCTAGCAGTTGCTAAGAATAGCGATATGAAAAGGGCACAAGTGGACTCATGTTGGTTTGGTTATTAGCTTGAATAAATTATACAGACAAGTGAGCTTTGTATTCTATGAGCTCTGTGCTGCAGCATTGCCGGTACACAGACATGGACATCCATGTAGCTCGTTATTAAAATAGGGTGGATTCCCAAATGTAGGATGAAATGAGCTGTCCTTCCAGCCAATTAATTTACCACAGTTGGATTTAGGTTTTGCGTCACTGCTTGCTGCCCACTGCATCATTTTCCCCCCTTTTCTCCTAGGTTTGTCTTTATTTGTTTTCAGGGATGAGGGTAATGATTGCTTTGTTTCTCCACGAGAGGCAGAGTACTTTATACTCTGTGTGAGTAATGGAACGATGATGTATCACTTGGTTTAACAGGGCTCTCCATTCAGCTTTTCTTTCAGGTGGCCGAAATTATATATCAGATAGACTCCCTCCATAGACTTTTGTGTTATAGATCCCAATTCATTGGTGGCCATATAGATATTAGATATTAATACATGGTATTAAAAGATAACAATTTATTTATCTTTCTATTGTAAACAGCATTTATACATTTGTGTACAGTAACCTTAGCATTCATTGTACATGTATGCATAGAACATCCTTAAAGGGACTTAGTAACATTGTCCAAATCCTCAAAATACAATTTTAATTCTAGCGGTTCCATCATACCTTGTTGTATTTGTATTAATAATAAAATCATGGGACCGGTTTCGGTTTTTCAAATTTCCCTTTCGTTACAAAGATATGTACGATCAAAGTATTCAGATAAGAAAAACTCCCCTGGAGTTTTGAAACCGTGTACAAAGTGAGTGCAGTGAGTTAGTGAATATCACTTTGCATTTTCGCTCATTACTTGGCCATGCAATGTCCATTTGACTTGAAATTTTCACACAATACCCTGTGGACATATATTAGATAACAACAATATACATTGCATCAACCCTTCATCACTTTTTGCACATGTCAACAAAGTTACTAGATCCCTTTAATTTCTATAGCATGTACTCTGTAGCCTTTGCTTGTTGAATTACATCCTGAATGATTTTACTGCTGTGAAAATTCTGTTAATCATTCACCATGTAGTCAAGTATTTGGACAGTTTATAATGAAATAAATGTTATGCCTTTTTGGGCTCATTTAATAGGATTGTAAATCATTCAACACTCCATAAATGCACAATACAGTTCAGGGCATGGAATGCAAAAGAGCTATTGACGTCATGTTGATGTAAAACAAATTCCATAGTGTTATTTAAATAATTATTATAATATAATAACAGCTTTTTTGCATATAAATTGAGACATTCTTGAAAAGTAGCCATCAAAAATATTGTTTCCCCTGGTTGGCTCATTTAACAGCTCCACTAATAGAGTGGTGAAGTGTGATGTCATCTATGACGTCATTAGCATCTTTTTTTTTCTTCGAATTTTCAAATTTGAACTTAATTTTTCAGAAAGAGCATAACAAATAATGTCCAAATACCGAAAAAAAAAAGGAATATGTTAAGTATTGGCTGAGATATGATTTTTTTTTGTCAATAGGCAATCAGTGTTATAGTGCTCTGGTTCATAACTTTATGAACCAGTGCACTATTACACTGATCGCCCATTGAAGTAAAATTCATTAGGATGGGCATATCTCGGCCAATACTTAACATATTAAATTGCTTTTCGGTATTTAGATATGATTTGTTATGCTCTTTCTGAAAATGAAGTTCAAATTTGAAAATTCTAAAAAAAGATTTGTATGACATCATGGCTTCTGGACTCTATGGCACCCATTAATTACTGCACAATAATAGTGCATCAAGTAATCATGGGCGTTTCTCCGCTAGTGGTCAATTAAAAGCACGTTTGTGTAGTTCAATTAAAATGTTAAGTTTCAAGCTTACACAGAGATTCAATTTTAAATTGAAGTGTTTGCACATTTCTGTTTATTGTACTCAAAAGTCAAAAGTCAACAGCTTTAGGACCAACATTGACTTTGGAAAAAAGGGAAGATAGAAATTGGGGCCCTTAATCAAACTACATGTACTTGTAGCTTTAGTTGTATGCATTCTAAATCAAATTGTAGATGACATAGCTTTGTAAGAAACAGAGTTTTCATAATATGTGTGGTTTGCGGTTGCACCATGTGAAAGGGGGTGGATTGGTGAGTCCTGAAAAGGACTGGTAGTCCTAGAAAGGACTGTTGGTGTAGTCCTGAAAAGGACTGTTGGTGTAGTCCTGAAAAGGACTGTTGGTATTCTTTCTAGGAGAGTCGTAAAAAGAACTGTTGGTAGTCCTAGAAAGGACTGTTGGGATAGTCCTGAAAAGGTTTTCATAGTCATGAACTATTACTCATCTGGGTAAACATTTATTACTTACTACTAAGTTCACCTTAGTTGGCAACTAAAAGGATATGTTGTTGCATACTAAGCCCTATCATCTAAAATAGGTAGTTTAGAATGGAACTACATGTATCAGCTAGTGTGTTTTTATGAATATGGGCCCTGGAGGTACAGAGTAGAGTAAAATATCAAAATGAATCAGGAATGTGAAATTAAATAAAGTTTAACAAAAGCTGATTTTTATTAATCACATGCGCACAGATTCTTCATGTCATGCAATACAATGTTCAACTTGAAAAGGTTGTATACATGGTGATTATATCCTCCAGATATTATTCCAGTGAAAACTTTGGGGGGTAATTTCTAACGGGTGAATCCAAGTTCATGATATTAAAATGGAGATTCTAAATTGCCCAGAACTTTTACAAACTTGGAAACGTTTGCACCAGCTGTTTTGAAGAAATTGGCATTTTTGGTTCACATAATGAATGTAGACGACTTATGTTTGTAAAATTGAAACACAATATTGTCAGATTTTTAAGAAGAAGGCATCAAATGAAAGCTTCTGATAAGGCCTCTCCCATGGCTTGAAAATCTAAATTTTGATTTTTACTGACAAGTGCAAGGTTTTGCTATATCCAGTCACATATAATGGGAATACTCATGGCTTCAATAATTCACAACGTGAAAATGTTTTGCTCCATTCAATAATTAATATGGAATAAAGGAATGTAAGACACGTTGTAAGAAATTTGTTGCTACACAACTAGAAGTTATGATATTTCACGCAGTGAGGCAGTGAGGGACGGACTCAAAATTATGAACTTGGTTTTGATAAGTCCAGCTGGTCCTCATTAGTCCAAGACCTCCATAACCTTTGGAGGGTTTTCTTGTTCTGGGGTGTCTGGTCACATCAGTAGGTGGTCAGTTTGACCTTAGCACAAGGGTAACGTTTTAAAGGGACAGCTCTGCTGCATAATGTAGATTAAAATGTCGGTATGATCCAGCAGTGGCTAGAAATGTCAATGATTGCAAGTTATTTTTGTATTGTGAAGACGATCCACTCTAAGATATGCAATCAAGTATGATTATGCTCATTGGTTTTTTGGGTACAAATATGAAGTGTATGCATCAATTCGAGGGGCGCAAAGAGTAATGACATTCCACGTAAGAAAGCTATCAAGTGTGATGATGCTAATTAATTATTTTATTAATTATTTTAACAAAAGTACATAATTAACGGTATCATCTATTTTCCCATTTTTAAACTTGCAGTAGTTCGAGGGGCGCGAAGACGTTCCGTCCGAAGAAGCACATTCCAGAGGGCTTCCACCAGTATGAGTTGATGAAACATGCGGAAGCGACGTTAGGGAGCGGTAATTTACGGCAGGCCGTTGTCTTACCGGATGGAGAGGACCTAAATGAATGGGTGGCAGTCAACAGTAAGCATTCTTTGAAACTATTATTTGTGACCGTACACCACAAAACAAACGTTAAGTCACTGTGGTAGTTTCAGTTTCAGTTTCTCTATTATTACTATTAGCTGAAATAGTCAAATTTTGTTTAAAATCCGAGATTTGGGATTATGGTATTTCTTTAATTAGTCTATCCTAATCTACCTTCTGTACAATTTTGAGTAACAGGAATCATGTTTAAATATATGATTTTTCATCAAATAAAAATGATAAAATAACATCGCTTGAATGGACGCCAATCTTTGAAGCGGCTACTTTCTCGCTTATTTTAAAATTGCTTCAGCCATGTTACAAATCTTTGGCGCTCATTTTAGAGGGTTTGCTTTGTCAGAATATATGATTCTATTTTAAAGTCATGTGAAATCAGCATAATCAGTTTTCCTGACTTATTGGTCGACTCGTTCTGTGGTGTAAGGTCACAATTTGTAAAGTGCTGATTTTACATGTAATGTACATGTGTATTAGCCTGAATAGGCCATCAAGAAAAAAAAGAAGAAGTTTATTTTTAGCCCTACACTACACTATCACATAGACAGACCTGTGTATAGTGACTACCCAAGGGAAACAAGAAAAGTGGCCACTGTAGACAGTTGACCTCATTAGGTAGGTTAAATTACATCAAACCTGTGTATAGTGACTACCCAAGGGAAGCAAGAAAAGTGGCCACTGTAGACAGGTGACCTCATTAGGTTAAATTACATCAAACCTGTGTATAGTGACTACCCAAGGGAAACAAGAAAAGTGGCCACTGTAGACAGGTGACCTCATTAGGTTAAATTACATCAAACCTGTGTATAGTGACTACCCAAGGGAAACAAGAAAAGTGGCCACTGTAGACAGGTGACCTCATTAGGTTAAATTACATCAAACCTGTGTATAGTGACTACCCAAGGGAAACAAGAAAAGTGGCCACTGTAGACAGGTGACCTCCTTAGGTTAAATTACATCAAACCTGTGTATAGTGACTACCCAAGGGAAACAAGAAAAGTGGCCACTGTAGACAGGTGACCTCATTAGGTTAAATTACATCAAACATGTGTATAGTGACTACCCAAGGGAAACAAGAGAAGTGGCCACTGTAGACAGGTGACCTCATTAGGTTAAATTACATCAAACCTGTGTATAGTGACTACCCAAGGGAAACAAGAAAAGTGGCCACTGTCGACAGGTGACCTACTATAGCCAGGTTCCATAACACTGTTTTACTCTGCAGGGGATGACTTGGTGGTCACTAAAACAGGTTTTACTATATTTACTGTACAGGTTGTATGGTGATCAAACTACATCCTTTTTAGTGGTGCTGTATTAAAATAATGTGTATCCAGTATCCGCCCAGATGACTCAGTCTGCAAGTTGTGTTTTATTGGCCCCTGGTTTGCTGCATGTATATTGCTTCTGCTTCTGCTTCTGCTTGTTTCTGTACAAACGCCTGGTGTGGCTATCCCGTACAGTTGCGCAAATGCAGCAGTCGGATGCAAAGCTCAAAAAAGTTTGTTACATTGCCTCTATATTTGTGTTTTCCAGCAAGTTCTTAAATTTCTGCAGGGTTGGGGCACAACGGTAGTCGTCTGGGAGTTTGTTCCATGTGGGTATTGTCCTTGGGTAAAGGGACTGCTGGTAGCACTTTTTATTTGCTCTGATGTGTTCGTAAATGAAGCTTTTGCATGTGGGAAGTCATCTGATTGTTGGGTGTGGTCTCGTTATTGGTAATGACTGTACAAGTATTAAGCTTTCAGGAAAAAAAGTTGCAACGTGCATTGTATATATATTTGTAACCATGGAGATATGCTATTTATAATGTGGACATCATCATCATTCATAGTCAACACACACCAAAGCTGCCAAGTCTCCCTGATTCTGCAAGAGGCTCCTTGAAAACGTACAGATCTGACTTTCCACATTCTGACCCCCCCCCCCCCCCCCCCCCCAAAAAAAAAAAAAAAAAAATGATAATTGCTTATTTTGATTAAGCACCCCATTTAATTGTAGTGCATGTACATGTATATTCATAAAACCTTCCTAGCTTTGTTTCATGCTAAATCTATTTTGGATGACGTGGCTATGAATTCCAATGTAAGCACACAATCTTTTTAGTTGCCAACTAGGGTTACTTTAGTGTTTACCTCAGGCTTACCCAGCTAACCCTAGTTTGGGACTAGGAAAACTGTTTGTCGCTCACTATACCGTATCATTTGGAATACACTTTGCATGGGACTAAGCTAGCAGTTTTTTTTTAATGAATATGGGTCCTGGGGGTGTTTCACAAAGATCCTAAGTTGTACTTAACTCTAAGTAAAGTTAGATTTTAAAAGTTTGGTAAGCCATTTGTAGCCTTGATATAAAATATATTCAAAAGCAAAAATGCAAGTAATTTAGACTTTTTATAATTTTACATGAATTCCCCTGGCTTGATAATAAAAAATATGAATGATTTGAAACAACATTTTATGCCTTTTAAAAGGACTTTTACAATTTGTTTTCAAAGAAACTAATGGCTTTCCATACTTTTTAAGTCCAACTTATAGTTAAGTTCAACTTAGTATCTTTGTGAAACACCCCCCTGGTTGCTGTCTGAAACCTCCCTGTATATAAGACGTGTCAATGTTGGCAGCTCTGATACACAGTGTATGATTGAATGCATAATGTACATTTCTTTCCATGATGATAACACAACGGGTGCTACTGTGAAATGCTGTAGTCTTTTTAATAGCCTTAAGAGGAAAATATTTTGTGGAAAATCCTCTTTCCCTGTCGCATTGAATCAGTGATTATCTGGGTTATCCTTATTTACATTTTGTAGAGCTTTTGTCCGCAAATCTCATGCATTCCATTGCCTTGGGATTTTCTCCCTAACATTATTACGTCAGAGATACGATCGATGGTTTATGAACAGTAATGACACGTCTTTAGGACAAAGATTTTGTATTGCAGGTTCAACAGGCAAATGTAGGTCTATGTATTGACCTAGATTCAATCGAACACATTTGTGAAATTATGTACTTTGTTTACAATTCAGTTTTTAAAGAGCAATTTCTTGAGGACAAAAGGGGAAATGTATTTTCATTAGCAATAATTTGCAAATTATCACGATGCAGTCTGCAATGAAACCTACCCATACTGGTCACCAAAAATTATCCCCTGCATAGAAAGCAAATACTACAGAAGTTTTTTACAGTTGATAGTGACAATATTTCCAACGTATTACACTAAAATCTTCATTTCATGCAATATGTAAATGTTGAAAGGTACATTGGCTGTTTTTTTATTTTAAACAAACAGTATTAATGCAAAATGATGTTCAAACATATTTCTTTAACATGCTTTCAATTATAATTTTAAACTGTTTCAAAATTGCTCATAATATTTACTACACACATATGTTTAGATTGTCACAGATTATCTCAAATTCCTATCGCATTGATGTGTGCGATACAAGATTATCGCACCGGGAACGAGTAAATGTTAATCTGAGATTTGGATGAGTATTCATGAGTGCACACAAACAAACAATGGGAATAGCACAGTTGTGAGTCACCACCAGTCAACGGTTCATTGAGAGAAATCAGAGAATACAATCCAAGTCGATCAAGTTTCAGAAATAGATTGTGGTAAAATTGTCTCGTCTGTTTTCTCCTGTAAAAATAATTTGCAGGGCATTTCTATGAAAGTGATATTGCTATTAAACCAGCAGGGATATTTTAAGACTAATTATATATTTCCATTATCCTGTCCAAAGTTCATTGTGAATAGACATTTCCAGCTAATCCATTGTTAATTTGGAGTGGACAATGTCTTGTCTGTAATATTTCCCCCTGTTAACAGATATTTGTAGCTTCTACAAAAGCTGATCTTATACCTCATTCCTCAGTTATATAATCTTTACCAATTATACTAATTATATCTAGATTAATATCTTTCCACTATCCTGTCGAAAGTTCATTGTGAATAGACGTTCCCAGCTAATCAATTTCAGAGAATACAATCCAAGTCGATCAAGTTTCAGAAATAGATTGTGGTAAAATTGTCTCGTCTGTTTTCTCCTGTAAAAATAATTTGCAGGGCATTTCTATGAAAGTGATATTGCTATTAAACCAGCAGGGATATTTTAAGACTAATTATATATTTCCATTATCCTGTCCAAAGTTCATTGTGAATAGACATTTCCAGCTAATCCATTGTTAATTTGGAGTGGACAATGTCTTGTCTGTAATATTTCCCCCTGTTAACAGATATTTGTAGCTTCTACAAAAGCTGATATACCTCATTCCTCAGTTATATAATCTTTACCAATTATACTAATTATATCTAGATTAATATCTTTCCACTATCCTGTCGAAAGTTCATTGTGAATAGACGTTCCCAGCTAATCAATTTCCAAAAGGAGAAAATTGTCTTGTCTGCAATATCATTGGCTGTAAAAAGATATTTGCAGCTGATACAATACATTAGCTTGCCAGCACAGCAGGGATAAACAGTAGGCTAATTATATCTTTCCACGTTTCTCATCAAAACTTCATTGTGAAAAATGTTTCTGAGCTAACAGAGTATTGTATTGACTGATTTGATAGTCCATGAATTAATTTTTATATTTTTTTATTTGTTCCCCCCATTGCCGTATTGGTGTAATAACTCAATAGCCAAATTCCATTGTGTATGAAAGAAAGTAACAAGTAATATTGATCAATAAAGACCAAATAGTTACACATAGAGAAGCTAAAATAGGTTCTTGTTTTTCAGTAAAGATGATCTAATATTTTAGGCTGAACAATATTTTGTTTGCCAGCGATATTTTCTAGGAGCCCGCAGTCATGTTTTGATTGTATCCAGGCAGCTGCGTTACAGATATGATTTGCCGAATTATTTGTGGGCAGATATGATTAGCTGAATGGCTCAGGGGCGGGTTTCCCCCAAAACAAAGGAATTACTCCTGTAGGCCGGGCTTTATTGCATTTGTTTGTAAATAATATGGTGTGTGTAGGCATTTTTGGGGATGACTCAAACCAAGGGACTATTGCATTTGTTGCTAACGCTGAAGAGTAAGAGTGAGGCATTTTCATATGAAGCCCGGGCCTGCCAGGCATTGCGTTTGTTTTTAAATTATAGTGTGTTTGAAGACATATTTTGAAATGACTCAAGGCCAGAGATTATTGCATTTGTTGCTATGCAATAGTGCAAAGCATTTTCCTATGAAGCTACATACTGTAGGTATTATTTAATTTGTTACTAGAATACATGTGTGTGGAGGCATTTCCAGAATGAGTCAACACAGCAATTTGTTAGGTTGCCAAGCATGCAAACAGCGCATTTTGAAGATGTTCTCCTCCATCCCCTTCCCTTCACACATTTAATGATCTATCAAACATTTAAAGTGATCCATTAACTTAATGATTTGTTTCTTTCTTCAAAAGTGATATTTGAGACTTGAATCAATATAGAATATATAATATTGAATCAAACTAAGATTTGATTGACCTCTGTCACTTATACAATTTCCACATAGACCTACCACAGGTCTATGCATTAATTCAACAATCGGATACTTGACCTCTGAAATATTAGAAGATAGTTTGTACTCGCACAATGGAAATAGCTTGTTAATTGGTACAAATGATGGATTGCACACAATTAGGCCCTGTTGCAGAGATCCAAGAGATACAATCGACTGTAAGTTACAAATAATTGTAAGTCAGATCATTTGTTCTAAATTTTCTGACTTACAATCGATTGTATAAAGTTAAAATGAATTGTATCTCTTTCTGCCACAGGGCCCTAGTGTGTACACTGTATATAATTTAGGACATGTAAATACATGTACAGTACATTGTACATGTATGTTATACAATATTTGTGCACAGAGTTGTTTTATTTTAATATTGTGACCAAATTATATTTTGTCAATGCATCTAGAATCTAGATGAATATTTAGTGATGATGAACCTACATTGAATATAAAGGCCCTAACCCTTGAGCAGTGTCAGTGGTTTGGATGCCTTTCTAGGTATTGTATTACAAGATCATGGGTCCAATCTCCATCAGAGTCCGCTTGTGATTTTTGTTCACGGCTACCAAACTTGCACTGAGCAATGAATGTTTCCGTTTCTGCTTGCCTAGTGGACAATTTCCTGTGGTTGAACTTTGCCTCAGTCATGATTCAATATTTTATTGATCATTCATAAATGGTTTATTTTCTGAAACCCTGGAAGCAATAGTGTACAGTATGCTATCATCAATGAGAACAATAGTTATGGTTATTATTGTTATTGGTATATAGAACTTTGTTACCATGTTGTGTTCTTTTTTAATCCTCTATTGAATAAAAAGATATTCATCTTGTTATTGGACAGTTGATTTTTGTTTAAACACATACACAAAAAGCCAATTTGTGGTTTGAAGCAGCAAATGCGGACCAACTGTTGAATTGTGACCACAATGAGGCTATTAAGCTAATTAAGTTTTTGAATGAGATGGTAATTCCGGTGATAAATCAACCTGACATCCTCCAAAGCAAAATCCCCAAGACCCCCAAATAAATGTGGGTTTTGCACAACCAGTAATTGGTGTTTCAAAACTGTCAGGGACTGCAACCCCCCCCCCCCCCCCCCCCCCCCCCCCAAGAACCCCCCCCCCCCCGAACCCTGCCTTGTATGTATTACTGCTTCCACCAAAAGAGTTTCTTAGTGCTTACTATTGGCAGTAATGATAATAATTATAGTGTGAAGCGCTTAGAGATTATATTTTATCATATTAGGCGCTATATAAATCAAACCTATTATTATTATTAGTACGCATAAAAAGCAATTGCTTAGAATGCTTACTACCCATTGTGTGGACAAGGTTTGCTCATGAATGAATTACAGTTCTGTTTCCAGTGTATTATGTGCACTCTCAAGTCTCAAGGTGATATTACAATAAAGCAACGCTTTGTATCCACACTTCAGTCATAATGGAATGGATTCATCGTGTCTAACTATGAGAGTAAGAAGGGCATTAAGGTGATTTGTGGCAAAATTGAGTTCATACTACCATCTTGCAGGTTGGAGCCTCCTCTGTTATAAATGCAGAATTTTCAGATTATTTTTGGGGAAATATTCATTAAATCAACGCTCAAAATTAACTTTTTTTGTTGGTGGCCCGGTCGGGCCAGTAAAATTAGTATTTTTCCAAATTTGGTGGCCCGAAACCAAAATCTAATGGCCCGAAAAAAATAAGGAAAAACAAAAGTAAAATTAATACAATATAACCATATTGATAGTTTCAGGGTACTAGGCAATACTTTTTTCATTCCCCTTTGTTTCATTGTAAGATGAATTAAATAAATATGAATTAGGATGAATGTGTGTGTTTCATGTCTTTTTATTCATTGTCTTGAACATAAAAAAATCACAGCGATTGAATACACACGAGTGACAATTACACTTCCACTTTGGAATGCTTAAATACCACTGGTCTAGCATTCATCAACATATATTTTCTCACGTAAAAAAATAGTGGTTAGTACAAAAATTGCACATTTATTGGGTAGTTGTACAGTGAGTAGTAAGATATGAATATTCATGAGCAGCATTATAATATTTATGATGCTCATTAGATGCAAAATACGCAAATAACTGAAATTACTAATAACGATTTTTAATATGAAATGGTTAGAAAATGAGTATGGCTGTTGAAGAATGTATGAATATTCATTAGCAGCAGTATTACTTGCTCAATTGACTTGAAACTTTTTAACTAACCAATATTTTGTATGTGAGAAAAGGGTATAACTTGCTGAATGCTACATTTAAAAGCAAGCTCTTGTCATGCCATAGACAGAACTAAACATGACTCCTGGGTACATGTATCTGCAAAAAAACAATTTTTTTTTTTTTTTTTTTTTGGTGGCCCAGTCGGGCCACCAAATATTTTGTTTACTGGCCCGGCGGCAATTTTTAGTGGCCCCGGGCCATCGGGCCTATGCTAATTTCGAGGGTTGATTAAATATAAAAAGAGAGCTACAATTGGTTTCGATATGGCTCTCAACATTGGCGTTACAATTGGTTTCGATATGGCTCTCAACATTGGCGTAGATACTTACGTAATACCTATTCATCAGGGGGGAGATGAATGAATAGATCATCCTCCCCCTGTTGAATGGGTATCATTGACAGATCTATGCCCATGGCTCTCAAACTGAAGTACAAATAGTGACTTAACGCACTTCTCTTTCTCAACCAACAATTTGGACACCTTTTACTCTCAATGTTATTGTGAACTTGGTTGCCAATATACATGTACATGTACACATGTATGACAGTAAACAAATGAATGAGTGAATGAATGAAAAGTGTGCATTTATAATAATTGGTGTTAAGATATGTTTGAAGTACAAAAAATGACTTAATGCCCTTCTCTTTCTCAACCAGCAATATAGACACCTTTTACTCTCGATATATCGTGCCCTTGGTTGCCAATATACATTGTAGGCCTGTAAATGTATGAATGAAAAGTGTGCATCTATAATTGATGTAATGTAATGTGGAAGTGGTATTGATTGAACAGCGGGCTTTCCATCCTGCATCCTGGTACATCGGCAAGAGAGCATTGTTTACATGTACATTGTACTGTCCTGTGTTTGCAGTGGAGTAGCTACTGGAGGGAAGGAGGGGCAGGGGGGTTTATTTTTTCAGCCTGCCTGCATTCAAATATCACTCTTAAATCTGTTCTGCTTGAATTCTATATTTTTAATTGTATTTATTTAGATGATTTAAACAAAAATATATTTTTAATTTTTTTATTACATTTTTTGTTTTTATTATTTTTTTTTGGGGGGGGGGGGGGGGGGGCTCTTAAAAAAAAAAAGGCATTTTGGGGGTTAAATTTCTCTGTACCCCCTATTTCAAGGGAGAATGGAGGTACATGTATGCCCCCATCTCCCCCCATGAACAAACACAATACAAGCAAAAGAGGAAAAATTAAGAAATACATAAGAGCATGTGCACACCCCTCCAGTGAGATATGCAATGAATCAAGTGTGTATGCTTATGTTTGCAGGGGGTGGGGGGGGGGGGGGGGGCGAAGGATTAATCGCATGGGTGTATGTGTGGGGTTATGCTATTATAAGCTTGATGGCGCACATGAGTAGTATGTATGATAATATGATCAGGTTGTATAAAAGGGGTGCATGGGGAAGAGAAAGTAAAGTAATTAAACATTAAATGCATTACTGGGAGGAGAGTAATTTTGTTTAATAATGATATTAAAATGAGTTATAAGCGATTTAGAAAATTAAACCGGAGAAAAGAAACGCCACCAGAAAAAAAATGTTTGAATGGTAAGACGTCATGAGTCTGAATTATGTGCTGTGGACACAGGGGATTTGATTGTGTACATGTCTGAAGTATTCTGAGCGCTTATCTATCTGAAAGCCAATTCCCTCCCAATCTATTAAAGAATGTGAGGTATGTGCGTATGTGACGAGCAGCATCCTATAGTGGAGTTTCAGGACAGTGTTTGTTGATTTCAAGTTCAGCAACATACCCTCGCACTCAAAAAATGATCTGTTGTTCATACTGTATTGTGTGATGATCAGCCTAGTGGAGTATTGGGACAAAGTTTGTAGAATTTCAAGCACATTAATGAATAACATACCCCTACACTCAAAACATTCTCCAGTATTTGAAAATTCTCATTGTATGATAAACATCCTAGTGGACTATTAGGAGAGTGTTTGTAGATTTAACTCGCAACAACATACCCTTGCATTAAAAAACAATCTCCTTTATTTGAACATTCACTTTGTGTGATGAACATCCTAATGAATTATTGGGACAGTGTTTGGTAGATTTTAATGTAGTTTGTATTTTTTCTTTGTATTTTCAGCGGTGGATTTCTTCAATCAGATCAAAATGTTGTACGGCAAAATCACCGAGTTCTGCACCACAGAGAAATTATGTCCTGAATTTATTTGATAATAGTGATTCAAATGTTAGCTCATTATTTGGTTTTAATATGCAATCTCATTTCTACCAGATTTTAAATGTAGTTTGTATTTTTCAGCGGTGGATTTCTTCAATCAGATCACAATTAGAGTTCTGCACCACAGAGAAGTGTCCTGATTTTTTAAATAATAGTTAATTATAATTTGACCCCATTATGTTGTCCTAATGCAATCACCGTTCTTCTTGTCGTTAATGTAAATTGTATTTTTCTTTGTCCTTTTCAGCGGTGGATTTCTTCAATCAGATCAACATGTTGTACGGCACGATCACAGAGTTCTGCACAACAGAGAAGTGTCCTGTCATGTCAGCAGGTCCAAAGTAAGTCGTATATCCCTCTTCATAAAGTACTTTCTTAAGAATACTTTTTGGAATACATAGTTCTTTTAAGTCGGCAGCTAAAAAGGATATTTGTTGCATACTATTATTCAACATAACCTTTATAGCATTAAGCTAGGTTCTGCACCACAGAGAAGTGTCCCGTCATGTCAGCGGGTCCAAAGTAAGTCGCTTGTCCCACTTCATAGTGTTTTTTAGCCTTTCTCTCTATAGACAGCTTGTGTAAGAATGATAATAATAGGTTGGATTTACATACATGATTCCAAAAAGTATGGCATAGATTGTATAGATTAGCATATTCATATTGAATCAGAAGAAAGCTGAAATGTGTTAATTGTGTCAAGAAATAGAAAACTCTAAAGGGTGGTGTTTTTATGCCTCCGCCAACGAAGTGGCCGGAGGCATTATGTTTTCGGGTTGTCCGTCCGTCCGTACGTACGTCCGTACGTACGTCCGTACGTACGTCCGTACGTACGTCTGTACGTACGTCCCGTTTTCGTTCTCGCGATATCTCAAGAACCGGTTGACTGATCAATTTCAAACTTGGTATGAGGGTACATATTGGGGTGACAATGATCTGATTAGATTTTAGGGGTCATGAGGTCAAAGGTCAAGGTCACAGGACTCAATATATATGCAAAAATGCCTCGTTCTCGCGATATCTCAAGAACCGGTTGACGGATCAACTTCAAACTTGGCTTGAGTGTACATATTGGGGTGATAATGATCTGATTAGATTTTGGTGTTCATGAGATCAAAGGTCAAGGTCACAGGACTCAATATATGTGCAAAAATGCCTTGTTCTCGCGATATCTCAAGATCCGGTTAACAGATCAATTTCAAACTTGGTATGAGTGTACATATTGGGGTGGCAATGATCTGGTTAGATTTTGGGTTCATGAGGTCAAATGTCAAGGTCACAGGACTCAATATATGTTCAAAAATGCCTCGTTCTCGTGATATCTCAAGAACCGGTTGACGGATCAATTTCAAACTTGGTTTGAGTGTACACATCGGGCTAGCAATGATCAGATTATATTTTGGGGGTCATGAGATCAAAGGTCAAGGTTACAGGACTCAATATATGCAAAAATGGCTTGTAATGGCAACATTTCAATCACTGAATGTCAGATTTCAATCAAACTTGGTACCTGAATGTTTCTTAGGGAGCCAATGTAGCCATCAAAGTTTGGGGTCATATGGTCAAGGTCACAGGACTATAAATATATGAAAAATAAACCAAAATTAATTCAGTGCACGTTAATTTGGGCTTGATATTGAAATCGCGTGATAGCGGAGGCATAATTTTCGACTGCGCGCAGTCGAAGATCCATCTAGTTTATTTTAAACTTTAAATTTTCTCTGATAAAAAATAATCTCAACTTGTTCAGGGTGAATATCATATTCCTACAAATTTGTGGTCAAGTGTATTAATTCTGTATTGAACAATTTTATAAATCATGGTTAAGAAAACGAGAGTTAAGAAGTTACGAGGCAGGATTAAGTGAAGTCAACTGTGATTACTGAATCTTTTTATTTTTATTTTATTTTTAGGGATGTATAACTTACAGTAAACAAATGATATTATAGGAAATATTTTCAAATGGTTTTATTTCTCCCTATTTTGTTATGTAACAGGTACGAGTATCATTGGGCAGATGGTCATACGGTAAAGAAACCCATCAAATGTTCAGCGCCCAAGTACATCGACTACCTCATGACGTGGGTACAAGACCAACTCGATGATGAAACGATATTCCCATCAAAAATAGGTGAGTCCTACATACATGTAGTATAGAGCACTGTGCATTGTATATGCAATGCCCTCGACACACAGAAGTATGGTAATATCTGTAAGAGTGGTAAGCCATTAAAAATATATATATATTTACATATTTTATTCTTGTGTCACATGTTTTGATGAGAAAAAGAAACGAGTAATCATTTCAACCTGTTCTCTACTAGATTTTGCAATCTCCTTAGAGTAAAATAATACAGACCCCACTGGGTTCCAGTAGGCAATGAGTTATTAAGAAGAATCATTCTTGGTTTCACAATTAAGAAAAGCTGATTAAAGACTAAATGTTCAGCTTTAAAGCTTAATAGAGCTTTATGGACCTCCAATCATCCAAGCAACTGAAAATCAGATTATCTTCATGACCCCATTTCAAATAAACCCCATTTCAAAAAACAGTAACGAAAGGGCACTTTTTGCTGGATGTCAGTGGAAACGTGTTTTGTTTTCACGTGTTTATCTTGTTTTCAAGGTCTTGCTTTGAATAAAGAGACCTTTATTCAATTCTTAAAGTACCATTAATAAGTTATAATGAGACTGCTTTGTTGACTGCTGTCACTGACTTTGTAAATTTGTTTGTTTTCGTAAGGTCATTAACACTAGTGGTTGTGCAGATTAACCTTTGTATAGTTATTTTAATTCAAGCAATATACCCAAAACAGGGTCCTTTTTAAAAGAAATGAAAGCTAGCATGTCCCATCCTATTTAACTTCAATTAATCTAACAACTAAACAGAGTAGTTTGACAATGACAAGTACCGTAATTGTAGTGATTATTTCCATGATTGTAATATTACTTTCCTCTTTGTTTTACAGGTGTGCCTTTCCCAAAGAACTTCATGACCATCGCCAAGACGATTCTGAAGAGGTTATTCCGCGTCTACGCCCACGTCTACCACCAACACTTCAAGGAGATCGTGTTCCTGGCCGAAGAGGCGCATCTCAACACTTCCTTCAAGCATTTCATCTACTTTGTCCAGGAGTTCAACCTGATCGACCGGAAGGAGCTAGCGCCCCTCCAAGAACTCATCGACAGATTCTCAAACAAATGAGAAGGATCTGAATATATGTCTTTGAACTTTACTACAAAGTCAAAAACATTGGAGAACTGTTAACTGTGACCTCTGAGGAATCGTAGACACTTGAATAGCTACATCTATAATGTCCAGAAGTCTTACCTGTTCGACCGAAAGGAGCTAGCTCCTCTCCAAGAACTCATCAATAGATTCTCGAGCTAGTGAGAAAGTGCAGATATAGGTCTTTGAACTTTACGAAAAGTCAAAACATTGGAGAACTATTGTGTATAACCTCTGAGGAATTGTTGATATGTTCCTGAGTAGCTTCATCTATTATGTCCCAAAGTTTTACCTGTTTGACTGAAATGAGCTTATGCCTCTCCAAGAAAGAATTGATAGCTTCTCAGACAAATGAGAATGACCAGATTCCGTTCTTTGAACTTGGATGACTGGGTCAAAAAGCATAGAAGAACAAGAAGGTATCATCTTTAAGAGTATAAACGTCACTTCATTCAGAAATTGTAGACAGTTTCTTAAATAGCTTCATCTACTATGGCCACGACACCAACCTAATCGAGAGAAAGGAACAAAGCTGCTTCTCCAAGAACCGATCAACAGGTTTTTAAATAAACGATTACTATATTCCATTGACGAGAAAGACCGTAACTTCAATGAAAGGACTCTTTTTGGTATCAAGCACGTTTGACTCAACTGCAAGCCTCTCAAGGCATTGTAGGACAGTGGAAGTAAAACCTTTGAGAAGTCTGAAATTGATTCAAGAATTTATAGAAAATGTTTTTGAAAGATTTCATCACTTTGTCAAGGAGTTTACTCTGATGGACCTTTCGCCACTCGGAAGAATTCTACGGATACTGGCTTGCAAAGACTCAACGTGTCGGATGATGAAGAAATCACTTTTCCCCAAAGAAATTTAGCCCGGCACATTCTAGTACGAAATAACATTTCTGCAAAGCCCTAATATTTATCTATATAAATATTTCCAATGTCTGTGGCGTTGCGCTCTAAATCCTGATCACGGGAAAACTGTTCAATGAGACAATCATGCATATCGAAAGACTCAAAGCGCAAGTACAAGATCCTACGCGCCCATGCACGGCGTTGCGCTTGGCCACTAGTATTATATAAACCTATAAATGCAGCTACCTACAGTTGTCTGTAGTTAGCTGCTTAGCTGCTGCTATTACCGGCAAATTCTTTTTAAAATATATAAAGGAAATGTAGAAGTTCTTGCGACGAGTTGGGTATATGAAAATTAGCGTGCATCACCCTGCTGTAACGTGCATGTTATTTTCTCTGATTGGATTATCAACAAAAATAGCAGTGATTTCATCCCACATGTTCATCCGTCTGAAAATAAATGAGGATAAATAACACGGGAAAGCTTGTTTCCCTCATAATGTTTCTTTATTTTACTATTGCTAATGTGGAGCTTCTAACTAGGATTTTCATGTGGACTAAGTATATCTTTACTTATAATGTATTTCATTGTACATGTATTATTGACTGGTAACTTTGTGACTTCAAAGACGTTCTTGTCCGTCGATCTGTGATTTTGTATGATTAATGTTTATGTTTGTGTACATATTCTTAGATTTCTTTATTAAGCTTTTTGTTTTCATTTGTGACAATGCCCATGTATGCCACTATGCCTTACTGTTTTCCAAAGCCATCGTTTCTTAGATTTTGTGTCAATGTCTTTTTATCACTATTTATATACCGTTTGTCATTCATGTTAGTTTTATCTGGTATTTCATGTATACATGTAGGGCTCGCACAATTTACGAAAAGTAATGACTGAAGTTAATATTGCGATCTTTTAAAACATTTGTATTGTATTTTAACAAATTCTACCGTCCGTCAACTAGAAGAGCAATAATTTAGGTATAATTTCACTTTGAATTTCAACTCAAATTTAATTATGGCTCATAATCCTTTACTAGTGTTTCCCCAATTAATATGCTGATGAATATGCTCATTAAAGTGAACCACCACAAAAACAAATTCCACCTGATTTTCACAAAATGTTGCCAATTTTGATAATGCTATACAAAGAATGCTTGTTTTTAATTTGCAAAAATAAGCAATACTGAGTACTTTATGTGCATTTGATAAGTTGACTTTTATATACTTTTTGAGTTCATACTTCTTTAAGTTGGCAGCTAAAAAGGCTTTTTGCTGCATACTATCATCAAACATGCCTTAGCATGAAGCTAGATTAGCTCGGTTAGTATTTATAGATATAGGCCCAGGGTTATAGGAAGAAATGTAGAAACTGTTTAAAACTAGGTAGTTGATACAGAATACATGTACATGCATTTGATTGTGTGATAACATACCTTTTCTGTAGACCATACCCCTAGTAGTTCAGGGACCAGCCCAGAATGGGTTAAGTAAATGCAATTATACAGAGATTATATAAATATAATCACTATTTCAACAATTACTCATCATAGCAAAGTCTGATGTGATATTTACATTGTATTCTGATACGATTCATTGTAGCATGCAGTTGTTTAAGTGATTAAGTTACGCGTATGTATGTGTACTCTATACATATTTTATGTGTACAGTATGTATGTATTGCCTTATTCGTTTTTATCAAAGGGAGCTTGACTGTAAGATATTCATTGAACGTTCCCATAGCCTTCATGTATCCCATGGTACAAATCATAGACCCTACTATTCATGAATAGAAGGGTCCATGTACAAATAATGTAGCTATGGCTATGCACATGAGTGTATATTACATGTTCATGTATAGGCAGGGATAATTTATGTATTTTCATGATAACAAATTATGATTAAACTAATTTAAAGTGGCTGTGTTGTCGTGTTAGAGGATACTTTTCAAATAGGTTACAGGGAGCCGCCATATTAATCCTCTGAATGTTAAACTGAACTTTATGAATCCATATGACCAAGTTCTTTTAATAGACAAGTTTACGTGACTACAGTAGCTTAAAGTGATCCATTAACTTTGTCAAATTCAACCAAAATCACTTGGAGCTTTCACACTTCTCTTGTTGTTTGGCTAATGGTAACATAAGAATGAAATGGGTTTTCATTTTTCAAATGTCTCCCTTATTATGGAGATATTTAAGATTGAATTGAAAGCGTTCAGGGACGCTTTGCGGCGATTGTTGTCAAAGTATCTGATTTGGGACACTTCCATCGTCTACAGTATCCAAATTCAGATACTTTGCGTGAACGATCAGGATAAAAAATATGACACCAATTCTCTCTATTTTTTATTTTGTTCTTTTTCTACAGAAATATCACACATCATTCAGAAGAATATTGCAATGATTTTGGGTATATGACTGAGGTCTTACATTTCACATTTGGAAAAAATCTTGCAAAGTTAATGAATCACTTTAAAGGGACTTAGTAACATTGTCCAAATCCTCAAAATAAAATTGTAATTCTAGCGGTTCCCTTATACCTTGTTGTATTTGTATTAACAATACAATCATGGGACAGGGTTTTGGTTTTTCAAATTTCCCTTTGGTTACAAAGATATGTATGATTGAAGTATTCAGATAAGAAAAACTCCGGGCGAGTTTTTCTTCCGTGTACAAAGTGAGTGCAATGAGTTAGTGAATATCACTTTGCATTTTTGCTCATTACTTGGCCATGCAATGTCCACTTGACTTAAAATTTTCACACAATACCCTGTGGACATATGAGATAACAACAATATACATTGCATCAACCATTCATCACTTTTTGCACATGTCAACAAAGTTACTAGATCCCTTTAAGCTAGCTACTTGTGTGAGTTTTGCACTCACGCATGGGCTTGCCAAGTTAGGACATGGCGCACCCCAGTCTCTTTTTAAAACTCCCTCTTATTTTCAACGACGCACACCCTTTAAATCGGATGTTAGTTGCAATCCAATATTTTGTATTCATACGGCCACAGAACCTTGAAGTGAGTTATATACCTTGTAGACATATTAAATATTGTAATTAAAAACTAGTGCACCTTTTGGGGAAAATGCATCGATGTACAGTATGTAGCCGATGTACTGAATTGTTATGACTGGATTGTGAACATACGTCTCTTCCATGTGTTGGTTGATTCGCGCATCCATGATCTTTGCCTGAAATATAAGTTGGCAAATACAATACGCTTTTAACACTATTTGACACTAGATTATGTTGGTCAACGCAAGTATAATGGCAGATACTAGCATATATATATGCAAAGAAACATAATCATGTATTCACATATTTATATTTAATTGTAGTCAATTTCTTCTCAATTATCTTAAAGAGAATGCCCAGTATACATTACATGTGAAGAAAATTAATCCATGTGCTTAATTAAGTACCTGGCATATGTTTAAAGGGATACATTAACAAAAAAAGTAATGTGAGCCTCATATATTATCGCAAGAAAGAAGCAGGAAAGATGGTAAAACAACCCTCATATTTAATGCTCAAGCTAATATGGAGAGCTTGGAAGAGAATTGATTTCAATTCAGACAGAAAAATTGCAAGGTATTTCACATTTAATTGATGAAATTGTCATATATAAAGCATGTGTTTTGTTATATTGTTCAATTGACAGATGAGTTGTAATTCATCAATACAAACTAATATTTAACCCAGTGCATACAGGAACTTGGTAGGCCCTGTCTATGTGGATGTCAAAAACCAGTGGGGACAAGTTAAAATTGCATTAGTTACGGTTTCCCATAACTATTTTCCAGCTTTAATTCAAATATTATCTTGTCATGAGCAGCATTAATTCATACAACCTGCCCATACAATGGTGTATTTATCTGATTTGAAACTAAACAAAATCATAGAAAACTATATATATATATACATTTATATCATACATGATATTGATTATCATTGATTTTTACATTTCATTTATTTAAGATAGAGAACGATTGGCATACTTGCACTTTTAGATGGTTGAATTATATTTTGATTGCTAACTTCAGTTAAGGATTTCTCTTAATCCTATAAATGAGGTTAGGATTAGGCTTAGATTAGGATTGTGTTCGAATCCAAAAGTTAGTCTGTTAACAAGAGGGTTAACTCGGCCAAACATTTCCTTACTGTGACTGAAGTTAGCAATACAAATAAATTAACCAACTTAAGTGTGGGTATGACAAAGTTCTTGTGATAAGAGCATAAGATTAAATATTAGATGATATATGTGCTCAGCTGTTTACGCCCTGGCCACACTAGGCCTGCGATATGACTGTGGATCAACAGTCACAGGTATGAACGGCAGATCATGTCAAAAAACAATAATAAGCGTTATGGGACAAGTTTGTGATATATAAATCAGAACCCTGTTTTATTCATTGCGAAATACAAGGGCCAATGCTTTTTTATTGCATTAAACAAGATTGGGTTCTTATTAACCGTGATATGATATACCTTAATAACGCTTGTTTTGTTTTTTGACATGATGCGCCGTTCATGTGCAATTGTTGTTCTGCATGTCATCGCAATTCATATTAGTGTGACCAGTGCCTTATTGATTTTATGTATTGTGCAGGACAGGTAGAGTATTTCTGTAATAGAGAATGTGTAAAAAGAACCATGGATGTTTCTTAATATGTAAGAAACAAAATAGTCATAATAAATGTGACATAAAATTATGATTGGTCTTTCGTCTTCTTTCCTTATGTTTTCTTCAGTCTCGGTGCTTGAGAAGGTACACATGCATGTAATGAATAGTGCATTATTATAAGTGGATAAATACATGCACATTTACACATCTGCACTCTCACAAACACAAAGACACACATACACCCATACAGACTCACACATACACAAGAGAAACACACATGCAGACACACACACACTTCTGCACCCATTCCACACCAACATGCTACATTCATGTGAGCAACTTCAGTTTTTCATTTTCTGTATTATAAAATTATTACATTTCTTTTATTATGTTCAAAAGAAATATAAAATTTCAATCATCATTTTCATTGCTATGTCCATACACGTGGAAGGGATCCATAGCCATATATATATATATACACTGACGTAGCGTGGGGAGGCTTCTTAATTAGCAGTTGCCTTTGATTTGGGGGCTTTGAATAGCAAAATCCAAGAACTTCTTGGGGCTCTGCCTCCTGGACCCCCGCCAGATCTCATGAAGCAGGCCCAAAACGGATCATGTACAGGTTGGAGACTAAAGTTGTGCCACTGATGAGAATTTGTGCCATAAAGTTTAAACTGAATAACTCTGTGCTGAGAATAGTACAAAAATCAATATACAACATGAACAACATAACATGAAATTACTCACTGAATGGACAAAAGTAAACAATTAAAGGGGACCACCAGGCAAAAAAACAAACATTATTATGTTTTGGTACTGTTTTGTGATATCAAATAGATTTTGCAAAGGGTTGTGTAATTCATAAACAATGGAATTAATTACTACCACTTATGGAACCACTATTATTTCATGGTTCCGTACGCGCCAAACATTTGCGAGTACGCCAACTCTATTCACACGTACGTTTGGAGGCAATAGACCCATGAACGCATGCTTTAAAATCGTGATGCATTTTCAAATTAAATTTTTTTTTTGTGGAAACATATTTTTCTGAACTTGTTGATGGAATGGACTACTAAAGATGTTACCTTTCATATATAAGAATATCATTTTTGGGTGGTGGTACCCTTTAAAGCATATTGCCCTGAATAATTCATACAAATATATACAGGCATTGAAAAAGATTTATGGGACTTAAACCAGCATAAAAGGGTCTTTCTGGCTCAATGACAATTGTAAGAGCACCGGTCTAGCAATCCAGACGTCTAGGGTTCGATTCCCAGCAAGGACTTATTTTGTTGCTATTTTTACAAATCTAAAGTTAAACCGGGCAATAGCAGCCAACATACCTACTATAGTGGGCACCAAAAGTGACCCCCTGAAGGCAAAAACAATGTAATGAAATCTTTCTATAAAGGTCACCTGTCTACAAGGACCATTTTTCTTGTTTTCCTTGGGTAGTCACTATACTCGGGTTTTACTGTATTTAAAAATATATGTAAATATATATACATATATTATATTTCAGAAAGTACTGACATGATTATATCTAACCCATAGAGGATTGTTTGAGTGCAACCAAACAAGGTTAAAAAAACAAGCAAAGTTCTTTAGAAAAGATATTGATTATTACATTTATAACAAGCAACATTATATTTATGACAAGGCTAAGCTTCTAAATGATAAAAACAACTGGTAAAAGATGCTAAAATAACAATGAAATAAAGATATATACATATATATGTAAATAAACATACATATTATATTTCAAAAAAGTACTGACATGATTATATCTAACCCAAAGAGGAATGTTTGAGTTTCCCCAAACAAAGTTCTTTAGAAAAGATATTGATTGATGTTGGCTGCTAAGATATTGATTATTACATTAATAACAAGCAACATTATATTTATGACAAGGCTTAGCTTCTAAATGATAACAACTGGTAAAAGAATTTGGTCACATTTTGGATTTCTCTTGGCTAAAATAACAATGAAAGAAAGATGGGCATTGCACCCTACATCCCCTCAAATTGTCATCTTGTTGGAAAAGCCAAAAGGGTCATAATTGCACTTCAACATATCTCTACTTTGTTATACTTCTCTACCACATGCAGAAATTAAATGGAAAAAATATGAAGTTTTTAGAGTTATACTTGACTTGAAACTCGCCACTAAAATTGCAAATTATATTTGCAAAGTCAACCTCTTAGGTTTGGCACTTATGGAGTAATGGTAGAAAGAAAGGAAAATTATTAGTCTCTAAAATTGCAAACACAATACAATGATAACACAATGACATAAAATGGGCCATCCCACACCACATTGATCTAGCAAAGGGGTATTTACTAGAAAGGAAAGACATCATGATTCTTTGCATATCATTAGTTAATTCAAATTGCTAATTTTACCCTGTGATACTACTTTACCAAGGTTTTAAGACAAGACTATGTGTAACTTGAGTCGACTCAGAGGGTCAAAATGGTGATCTAGATTGATCTGGCTAGTCCAGGGTCCCGTTACAGAAAGAGATGCAATCAATCGTAAATTACGATTGATTGTAAGTCAGCAACTTTGCGCGTTTCAACCAATCAGATTCGCACATCCAATCGTAAGTTACGATTAATTGTAAGTCAGCAACTTTGCGCGTTTCAACCAATCAGATTCGCGCATCCAGAACACATGATCTGACTTACAATTAATTGTAACTTACAATCGATTATATCTCTTTCTGCAACGGGGCCCAGAAGTAACAAATCTAGTCATTGTATCCCACATGCCCTGTATCTACTTCTTGGCGACAAGATATTTGTTATTATATTCCACATACTAATAATCTTGCTCTTCGATTGGTCAAAAGGTAATCACGTGATGAAACATAGTTTCGCCCATCATTGATGGGAGAAGAAAAATTTGTTACACTGTGTAGATATCTTGGGTGAAAGTGCGTTGCACTCACTAGATAATTGGTAATGTACTCTCTACACCCCGCGGTTGCATTGAATTGCTGTGGAGAGTGTGTATTCAAATTCCGTACTATTCAGCAGACCATAGAAGTATGACTCCAACACTGCCGTTGTAGGTACCGGGTACGTTAGGTCTGCTGCATTTAATACAGGATTTGAATAGCCACACACTGCACGGTCAATTCAATGCAACCGCGGATGTGTGGCGCGAATTACAAATGTAATGCGTACATACACGTGTACCATGCACTGTATGTATCGTACACCGCTTGCCATGACTCTATTTGACTGTTTTAGTGTTTCATCATCATTAATTACAATTTTCTTGGAGTCTGACTTGGAGTTGGAGTTGGAGTTCACTTTCATTTTATATAGACCCAAGTGCTAGCCTATATAGCCTTAGGCTATGGAATTTTCAAGGAGTTAATTGGAATAGCATTGTTGGTAAGTAGATCAAAGTCTAGTACCAGTAACTGTTAGTGTTAGAACTAGGCCTAAACATTAAAAGCAGTTAGATTGTCTTTCTCGTAGACCTAGCTACCAGTGAAATGTTTCCAATGTAGAATATAAAGCAAATAATCACCTTTTAGTTTCAGGCGATGGCAAACCATCACTTCCTCGGCGATCTGAATGTATACGCTATCTTTCCTCAGCTTCGCTTCGGAAAGATAGCTACATCCAGATCGCCTTGGAAGTGATAGTTTGTCCCATCACCTTCACCAACGGTAATTATTTGCTTACCATTCCATGGTCCAATGCCATATTAAAACCAATTCATATCATATAAATTAATTTAAAGTTGTGACAGGGACAAATTAAGGACTATCAAGGAGTCAAAAAGCTGGCCATTGCATCCCACATTGCCTTTGTCTGGTTCTTGGCGACAGGGTCATCGCTGTAATCAAGGGTGTCTCCGTTCCATGGCCCAACGCCTCGTAGACCCGTCTTCTTCGCGTAGTCGTACCGGAGTTGAAGGCTTTGCGGGTCGTCGTACCACACTTGCATTATCCGTTTTGTTTCCATGTCCTGTAGAAGTGAAGTTAAAGGTAATAAAGAGTACTGGCTGAGCTTCGTAAAGTTAAAAAATATGTTGCAGAGCCTTAGTGGGTACTGTTGAAGTATTATCAGAGTTATATATCCATGATTCAACCTAAGTAATTGTCATGCATGAAAATAAAAGCTGATCTCTCATTCCACTGTGCCTTATGAAATTGATCTCATGGGATCCCATGAGAAGGACCAATTATCAACCCGTTGTCCGATTTTGCATGTGTCAACAAAGTTACTAGATCCCTGTAAAGGGGACCACCAGGCAAAGAACATTGATGCAGAATTATATGTTTTTGTACGGTTGTGTGATATTAAATTGATGTCCAACACTGTGCAAAGGGTTGTGTAATTCATAAACAATACAGTTAATCGCCAACACTTACGGAACCAACAGGGTCTCATTGTTCAATAAGCGCCAAACGTCTGCGAGAGCGCCAATTCTATACACGCTTAGTTTGGAGACAATAGAACAACGGCAGACGCGTACGTCCTAGACAATAAATAGTCTTCTTCTGCAGACCCATAAACACAGGTACTTGTGTATGGTGATGAGTTTGTCAATTATATAATTTGTCTGGAAACATATTTGTCTGAAAATGTTGGTGGAATGGACTAGTACTACAACTATTACCTTTCATTTATAAGAATACTATTTTGGGGTGTTGGTTCCCTTCAAAGAATATGGGGAATAAAACACATTACCTTGTAATCAAAGTAGGGTGCCTGATACTTCTTGTTCCACTTCCGTCCCGTTGAATTGGTGGCAAGAAGTTTCAAGACGGTCTCATAGTTTTTCTGCGTCCCCGCAGCATCACTGCAGTTTACCCCTCGAAAAGGAACTCGCTTTATTGAACACACGTCAGTCTGCAAAAAACAAAATGAAGGACTTTACTAGGATTGTGGATTTTAAAGCAATTAGTTTCATGATTACCCTACAATCACTTCAGTTTACTCCATTAAAAAGGAACTCGCTCAATTGAACATATATCTGTCTGCCAGAGAAGAAACACTAAATAAATACAAAATGAGACAACATAAACACTTTCAAATGAAATCACAGCGAAATAAAATGTGTACGATTCAGTCAACTAAACGTGTCGACGAATAAATTCCAAATAAACAAAAAATATGATGAAAAATAAATCAAAAGTTTATGAAATTGATAACTATAAAGAATACTCACAAGTGACAATTGAAGACACTGATAGTCGTATCCATACCACGGCACTCCTAGAACCAGCTTGCTAGCGGGGATGCCCAACTTCAGGAAAGACTCAACTCCTGTAAAAAAAAAATAAGAATGACACAGTGGAAAGAAATTACTTCTTTCAAATATATCTTATAAATCCAACCACATTTTTATAGTTACCGTATTTGTCGGTGTATTAACCGCACCTTTTTTCAACAAAAAAAAGAAGAAAAAAAGGGTGCGGTTAATACACGGGTGCGGCTAATACCGTATTAACCGCACTTTAAAAAAAAAAAAAAATTTTAAATATTTTGTAGGGGGTGCGGTTAATACACCGGAGCAGTTAATACACCGACAAATACGGTAACTAAATTATTCATTGAGAATATAATTTGAATACAACAAAATAAAAAAAGATAGATAAGATTATACAAATATCAATTGTAAGATTCTTCTAAATGATGAGTGAAAGATCACTATTTACCTAGTGAAAAGGTGACAACTGATGTTAGATCACCTACTGCCCTTAGATTTTGACCACGATCAAAAAGCATTCTGGAATGCTTTTCATTCACTCATAAATATCTTCATAATAATTAGGGAGAAAAAACAATTGAAACCCATTTCATGTGGTGTGGCAAGATTGGTAGAGCACTCGCTTTCCAAGCGGGAGATCCCGAGTTTTAACACGGAGTAGGCCCATCACGTTTGTCATTCAGCAAGACAATTAATCCACAATGCTGCTCTCTACCCAGGTGTCTAAATGGGGACCCGGTAGGAGGTGGAAGCATTTATGTGAACAATCTTCTCAATGCCCATGAGCCGCTCGGAAGGAATGCTCCTCAGGGAGTGGAGATGTTGCATACAATGTGTGCTGGTTTGCATTGGGTCCTATGACCAGGGTAATAATATCATTGTAAAGCGCTTAGAGATGAATCATATAAGGCGCTATATAAATTGAGTATATTATTATTATTATTATTTCATTCTTCTGTTACCATAAGCCAACCAATACGGTACAAGAGAAGTGTGAAAGCTCCAAGTCATTTTAGTTGAATTTGACAGGGTTAATAGACCACTTCAAAGTTAGTATTTACCTTGAGCCGTCTTGTTGAACGGTGAGTTTGCCATGGCGATGCAGTCCCCAAAGATCTGACTCTGCTCATCATAGGCCATCACAAAGACAAAGTCCACCGCATCAGCAATGGCCTTCATGTCATAGCAACGCCCATCTATGCAGTCCGCTGACCAAGGAACATCAAAGGTCACCTGATAGTTGGATGGATTTAATTGAAATAAAGTTATTTAAAATTGGTATCACAAAGACAAAATCCACCGCATCAGCAATGGCCTTCATGTCGTAGCAACGCCCATCTATGCAGTCAGCTGCATGTCCCAAGTAACATCAAAGGTCACCTGATAGTTGGATGGATATAATTGAAGTACAAATAAACATGGACCTATTCTCCACCAGGACATTTTGTCAAGATAATATTATGTAACATGAGGGGCCTATTGCTGGACAATTGTGAATTAACGCAAGTCTGAAAATGCATCTCAATATGTAAATCTTATTGGATCAATGACCTACAAATCTGTACCTAAATACATAAATCTGATTTAATCAATTGTAACTTTTCATGCAATCCGACTGTGATCATAGTATTTTTAAATGCCTTGGTAGTCATTAAACAAAAATTCAGAAAATATCTTTGTGGCAATAGGAAATTAAAACACAGTTTCTGATAATATAGACATTATTTTTAAACCAAGCATCAACAAAACTAGCTCTATAATACAAATTTGTTTATCATTCATTCATTAAAATAATACACATAGTTATTACCTGAGATCCCGGTATTGAATCTCTAAAGGCTTTGGTTGTCATCTCGACCAAACTCGTCAGAAGGTGCGCATCCTTGGCGGCCACAGCAAACTCGATGTCCAGATTTGTCCCGTCCAAGTGGCGGTCGATGGCCTCATTGACCTTTTGCATGACCCACTCCACACGAGCCGTTGCATTGGTCAGGAGACTACTGCCAAATTTACCTATTAAATAGAAAACATAAATTTGTGAAAAATATTACGGCTCATATGTCACATTTTATTTAAAGTAAATTATGTTAACTAGTTAATTAGTTAATTATGTCACAAGTTGGTGGAAGTATATGTGTTAAATATATATCAGTTTCAAATGCATTAATACAGAACACGGCACAACATGTTGCATATTCATAAGATGCTAGAAATACACTTTTTTTTATTGGCATGTTTGGGCATGTAAAATTGAGACGTAAAAAAATCTTCTTACCGAAAGAAAAATAGGGTGGCCCAAAACCGAGGAAAACATTACAAAATCTGTTACCCAGACAGGCAAGTCAACTTTGATATAGACACGTTTCGGTAAGCTGAAGCTTGTTTTGGTGGCTCAAACTCATTTTGAGCCATGCTGTAGTCAAGCCTTCACACAAACGGTTTATTTTCTTTCTACTGGTATGCTCTGGCAAGTAAAATCATGAATTTTTACATTTTTACTTGCCAGAACAGAAAATTCACTTGCCTTATCTCCCCTCCCTTCCCCCCCCCCCCCCCCCCTCTCCCCCCAAAACAAAACAAATAATATGAAACAATTAATTTCTCACTTGCTTCTAGTTGAGACTTATACGTATCATATAAGGAATTTTCTGCAGAACAGAAATGTTGGTTGCCTGGTGGGTGTTGCATAAAGAGTTGCGATTGATCTCAAAGTTGAGATTAATCTCAAGTCAGGAAATGCACCTAAATGCACAAATCTGATTGGCTCAAATGCGCTTATTTACTGACTCAATTGATCGCAACTTTGGGATTGATCGCAACTCTTTATAAATTATGCAACACCCACTGATCAGGCAGTTTGACCAAACTAGACCATCTTAAAAATTGTTCTTGCCTGATTGACTTACCCAATGACACTACTCTTACTCCTCTGGAGTGTGCATAACACATCAGTTTGGGGTCGTAGTAGTTGAACATCGCAATGGTTGTCACATGATCCCAGTCGTAGTTCTGCCAATTATCAGATGAAACCGAAAATATGTAGATCTGCAGGGGGAAAAGAAGGGAAATTAAATCTATATATACAGGGTGGCCCCAAAAAACCGGAACGGGGCACTTTCCAAAATAAAGTAACAAAATAATTATGTCCATCAGATAGGGTATCCTTTCCAATGAAAAACGATACCAAGAACAGTAATTTTGGTCATGTAGTTTTTGATTTAGGGCGCTCTGAGTAGTGCTGTAACCGATCATCGGATCGGCATGCCGATCACGATCCGATCATACATGATCGGACCGTTTTTGCCGATTTCCGATCATGCAGAAAAAATCGGAAGATCGGATCGGCAAAAAAAAAAAAAAAAAAAAAAAAAAAAAAATCCTTTTTTTTTTCTTTGGAAAATGATCCCCCAAAACATATTTTGGGAATATAAATGAATACCAAAGCAACATATATCCATATTAATAAGCCCAAGGTAATCTTGTATGGGTATGATTTCATTTAAAACTGATTACCTCTCCTTTTACAAAATTATTCAAGCCGATTTTGAGCTTAGTCCCATGTGTTTCTGAAAGGTTACGCCAAATTAATCACATGGGACTAAGCTCAAAATCGGCGTGAGTAATTTTGTAAAAGAAGAGGTAATCAGTTTGAAATGAAAGCATACCCGTACAAGATTACCTTGGGCTTATTAATATGGATATATGTTGCTTTGGTATTCATTTATATTCCCAAATTGTGTTTTTTGGGGATCATTTTCCAAAGAAAAAAAAAACGATTATTTATTTTTATTTTATTTATTTATTTATTTATTTTTTTTAATTTTTAAAATTTTTATAGCCGATCATCCGATCCCGATCATCGATCCGATTTCGAAGATCGATAAAATTTTGCCGATCCGATCAAACGATCCGATCATCAAGGTCAGTTACAGCACTAGCTCTGAGTGACACCATGTTAGGCTCCCATTTTTGTCAATTTTTTCCAAGTTAGTGCCTGATAAATCGCACTTACTGCCCGTCATAGCATTGAACAACGAGCAATACGCGAGCTACTGTTAGTGTGCATTCAGCTGTGTGCCGAGAGAATGGGCATGGTTGTTTGATGATATGACGGACAGTAAGTGCGATTTATCAGGCACTGACTTGGTAAAAATTGACAAAAATGGGAACCTGACATGGTGTCGCTCAGAGCTGGGCATGGTTGTTTGATGATATGACGGGCAGTAAGTGCGATTTATCAGGCACTGACTTGGTAAAAATTGACAAAAAATGGGAACCCGACATGGTGTCGCTCAGAGCGCCCTAAAACAAAAACTATATGACCAAAATTACTGTTCTTGGTATCGTTTTTCATATCCGATGGACATAATCATTTTGTTACTATATTTTGGGAAGTGTCCCGTTCGTTTTTTGGGGGGCCACCATGTATTATAGTTCATAGTTCTTTACAGTTTGTCAAGCAAAACAAATGGAATTGCATACTAATTCCCACAACTTAAAGGCACTATTCGAGAGTCACTGTGCAACACCATGTTCATACATAATTCTTATCTTTGAACATTCTTCACATTATTTGCTTTTTTATTTTAGCCATAAACTTTCATTACATGCAAACATCATACATGATTAAACAAATTAAATTGCATGTGAGTAAGTACTATAAACTGCAATAAAATGAGATCATAACTCATAAGTCAGTCTACCTACTTCCTTTTCCCTGACGGTCTTCACTATTTGACACTGAGTCGGGTCTTCACACGGACACGCCTCTTGAACCCTCTTCAGCGCCGGGAATGAACCGGGAAGCTCCGGCGACACTCTCCGAGTGAAGTTCGCCGAAAACTCTGCTGATGACAGAACTAACCCGAATAAACAGGCACACGCCAGATATATGGCCATCATAATGTTTCTATACGCGACCAAGTGACCCATATTGTTCCTTGAAATTAATATAAATATATAGGGTTAATTGGAGAGCAAAAGGTTTACGATATTTTGAACGAAACACCTGCCTTCTCCAACCAAGCTCCACCGACGTGACCGCGTTTATGTTCCGCTTCCTCAATCTTGAGTGACGTAATTCAGCGATGGGGAAAGTACCGAAAAGGAGTAGAGGTACTGTTGTTGTTTTTGTTATTATTTCTAAAGTTTGGTACAGTATTCTCTTTATTGGACAAAGTTCACCCAAAGAAAAAACAAGCAAGAAAGTAATCAAGAAAACAAACAAAAATAAACAAACACTCATAAAAGTATACTAAATTAATTATGTGTATTTCAGGGAGCCACAATTTATTTTGATTCATATTTTGGAAATTCCCAAGATAGTGAAGACTTGAAAGTTTAACTAAAATGGACTTGAGTTGGAACTAAAGTCATATTGCCGTTAGCATAAATGTACATCAGATAAACATAGGCATACAGGCAGGGTCTAGGGCCCGGGCTGCAGCCCCAACCCCCTAGAATTTTGAAAATGGCATTAATCAGGCCAATTTATGGGACAGAATTTTCAGGAATTCAAACGATATGTTAGGATAATTTTGACTTTCCTGACTAAATTATTTACTTTAGTTACACTCTTTACATATCGGATATGTATTTGACCCAATTTTTATAGACCAGACAAACATTATGAATACTAAATTTGAAGATTGGTCTTGTTGAGGGTTTGTTCACATCATTTTGCAATTAAAGCAAAAATATGCGGTCTATTTTAGGGGCATTCCTAAGACCATTATTTTTTTTTTTAGTGAGAAAACACATGTTATATATAACTTTAATTTGTTTGAATTGTAAGTTAATGAGTGATATCAAACAGTGGGCAGCATAGCTACTGGGGGGCTGTAAAAAAACATTTAATCATCTTAATCATGGAGATATTCATGATTGAATGAAAAGTGTTCCTGATCACTTTTTAATCTGATCCATCAACTTTATTAGATTTCAACCGAAAGTAACAGTCGAGACTTCATCATTGTAAGATTCTTCTAATTGATGTGTGATAAGTCTCATTGAAAAGGAACACTGTTTACCAGAGAAATATGTGAAAATTGGTGTCAGAGTTTATCAAGTATACTGCCTATTAATGTTTACTACACTCGAAAAGAGTAAAAGCGTTTGTGGAACACTTTTCATTCAACTATACGGTAGGCCTACTGTTGGAACACATGGAAGCCTCTAGTGGTCAGTCCAAACAGATGTTAGAGGTCTCAAAACATCAATTATATTTATATCATTAGTGAAACATAAATAGGGCTAGAAGTGACAGGAAGTATGCACTTATCAGTAACAGTAAGCAAATATGCCAGTGTTTGGTTCCTTTAGGAACTGATATATTCAATTTAGGGCTTTAATGTTGGGTCACTTGAAGAATTAAAATAGGTACACAATTAATTATTTCAAGTTCGGTATTAACGCTGGTGTTAGTCTTTATTAACTTTATACACTATACACTTTATACACTACCACCAGCGTTAAACATCGAACTTGAAATCACTCAATGTCTATATAGCAGAACAGAATCACAATTGTACATATTTCTTTGAAAGATGTTCAGTTTATTTAAATTTGCAATCATTTATTGTTCTCCACATTTCCTAACTCAAGTGAACGCTACCGCGGAGCGGTAGCGTTCAAGGTCGGGCTCATAGTGCCCCCGAATTTATGCGCTAATGTGCACAATAAGTGTGCTTAAAATTATAGATATGATACGGTACTTACCACCGTGTAGATGATACATATGTTATGCAACTATGGGGTGGATCAGAATGATGATTTTTCGCTCCATTCCGCATCAAAATGAGTGATTTATGCACATCATCGACTTCTATCTGTGTTGTATCGCGACTTCTGAACGATCGATTACCGTACGACCACTAAACGCGCGAGTCAGATCTGCCGTCTATTCGGCGGGCGCGGTACCACTTGAATGGAGACCGTTCGCGCGATCATCGATTGTTCAGAAGTCGCGATACAACACAGATAGAAGTCGAGGAGGTGCATAAATCACTCATTTTGATGCGGAATGGAGCGAAAAATCATCATTCTGATCCACCCCATAGTTGCATAACATATGTATCATCTACACGGTGGTAAGTACCGTATCATATCTATAATTTTAAGCACACTTATTGTGCACATTAGCGCATAAATTCGGGGGCACTATGAGCCCGACCTTGAACGCTACCGCTCCGCGGTAGCGTTCACTTGCGTTACACATTTCCATGGTAACATATCTCATTGGTTACATGATGTACATGATAATAAGGATTAAAAGAAAAAATAACAATCATGGCAAGGACAATGATAATAATAATACAAATAATAATAATAATAATAATAATGATAATTATATGATATTGATAATAATAATAATAACAATAATAATAACAATAACAATAACAATAACAATAACAATAACAATAATAATAATAATAATAATAATAATAATAATAATAATAATAATAATAATAATAATAATAATAATAGAATAATAGCAAAATGTCACAGGTTCTATGTATTTTATCATTTTTGAGCTCTGAGACAAAAAAAATATAATTATCATCCCTCATTCATATCATTATGCATTAGAAATGGAAACAGAAATTGTACACTAAACAGTGTTTGTGGAAACTGAGAGATCCAATAAAAAGCATAACTTATAGGTTGTGACTTGTGAATCAATCCCTCATTCAAATCATAACAATGCACTAGTAATGGAATGAAGCTGTACAATAAATGGTATTTGTAAAAATGGAGAGATCCAAAAACGAAGCATATCTCGTAGATTGTGGATCCCTTAATCAAATCATGATTTATGGAAACAACATTTTACAGTAAATAGGGTTTGTGGAAATTGAGAGATCCAACGGATAGTTTGCAATTTGTGGATCCTTTATGTATATCATAATGCACTAGTAATGGAACAAAATTGTACTGTAAATGGCATTTTGGAAATGGAGACCACAAAAAGGCATAGCTTGTAGATAGAGGATCCCTTCATCATAATTAATGGAACAAAATTGTACAGTAAATAATATTTGAGGAAATAGAGAGAGATCCACTATGATGCATATCTCATAGATCGTGGATCCCTTATAAATCACATCAAAATTAATTGAAACAACAATTTTACAGTAAATAGGGTTTGTGGAAATGGAGAGATCCACAAAAACAGTACAGCTAGTAGTTTGCAGATCCCTTATTCTTACTATAATGCACGTAATGGAACAGAGTTTTCCCAATTTTTCAAATGGAGAGAGTTATTGAAAAAGCATATAGCTTAAAGCCCAAGTCCAGTTTCGGGAAAGTAGCCGAATACATCTATATTGATCAATATTGTTGAATATGTATTGAAATAGGGCTTGTGTGGTAAAATCAGAACCTAAGCATCGTTAAATACAGAAATATCGGAAGAAATCCAATATCCGCCTGTGAAATTTATAAATCCACCGCCCGTTTAGACAGGTCCGAGCCGCTAGCGCTGGGGGAGATATCGACAAGCTAGGGACAAGCCCGTATAGCGAACACCTTGTGTAATACCACGTGGTCATAATACACGTAGTGTATGAGCGATTCCGCGTCGGCGATATCTATCCGGACCGGATCAATTTATAATTTTGCAAATACACCAATTAGTAGGCGGTTTCTTGGCCAAATTTGCATAATCCCATGTTAGTAAAACTATGTTCTGTCACAATGTTGGAAATAAGAGCGTACATTTCATTTTTAGGGGGTGGGGCGTTTCCCACTACTGTCCTTTACCTTTAAAGACAATGAATTAATCCCTGATGCAAACCATAATAATGCACTAGTAATGGAACAAAATTGAACAGTAAAACGTAAGGTGAGAGTGAGAAGGGCGTTAATTTGATTTTTGCTTGATTTGAGTTCAGCATACTATGTACTTACAAGATAGCATACAATAATTATCTATAATTTTGTGAGTATTTATCCAAAATAAAGGAGAGCAAATTTGGTTCCTCGAATGCTTCCACATGTTAAACATGATTATCTCTGAAGTACAAAAAGTGACTAAACTCCCTTCTCTTTCTCAACCGATGGAATATTCTGCGTTGGAATGGAGAGGTCCACTAAAATTAAGCACAGCTTGTAGATTGTGGATTCCTTATTAATTTAATAATGCACTAGTAATGGAACGTTAGACAAAATTGTGTTTCTTGTTGTCATGTGACTAGGTAGTGAAGCAGCTGTGCGACCAAGGTGACGTTCAAGCTGTTGCCAAGGAGACGATACCGCTGCTTCTTTGTTGTGCAGTCTGGAAAACCTGTGGTGAAAGATGGAAAGAAATGGATAGAAAGAAAATCAATATTTTTTTCTTTCTTTTTAACTAGAGACATATTTTTAAAAAGACAGTGGAGCCTCATTACTAAGAGCTCTGATATAACAGAACTATCTTATAACAAGGGAATTTTACAGGTCCCAGCTATTATTATTCTTTTACCGTGGTCATTTTTTACAAGGTCATTATCATAGTCCGAAGGGCTTTGTTATAACTTGGTTCCACTGTAACGTAGTTACAATCTATACGATCATTATGAAGTCAGATTAAAATATTTCTCAAGAGCCAAACAGCCAGTTAGCTTTAATTTGAAAACCCAAACCCCGTCATTATAGTCTGCATGTGTTTCATCCAAACATAACTATACCAGAGTATATTTTCCTCATACATAATAAAGGCAATAAAATAAACACAATTGTTGTGGCTAGACAATAGAATATGGTGGTACAAAACATAGAATAATATGAAATAGTCTGTTATATTTCGTTGCTCAGTCAGGCAAGTCAAATGTAATGATGATACCATGCTGGTGGCCTTAAGGGCTTAAGGGCCAGTGTTCATTTGGAGCTCTGAGGCCCTAAAAGCACACCAGGGGTGTTTCACAAAGATCATAAGTTTAACTTAACTCTAAGTTGGACTTAAAAATATGGAAAGCTGTTGGTTTCTTAGATGTTTGGGGAGTAAAAGTTCTTTTAAAAGGCTGATTCAAATCTTTAATATTATATATTATCAAGGAGATTTAATGTTTGTAATGTAACATTTATGAAAAGTCTAAAATACTCATATATTTTGCTTTTGAATATATTTTATTCCATGGCTACAAATGGCTTACCATAATTCCAACTTATAAGTTCAAGTTCAACTTTATTAGGATCTTTGTAAAACACCCCCCTCCCCCAGCTATGTTTCAAGGGAAGTGTATTTCAGATGATAGGTCCAGGTATTAAACAAGATACACTTTAGTTGCCAACTAGGGTTAACTCAATGCGTAATAAATACTCAGATAACCATGGCTAGTGACTAAGAAAAGGTTGTGTTGCTTACTAAGCCCTGGCATCTGATAAAGACTTAGAATTGAGCTAAGCTAGTAGTGCGTTTTCATGTATGTGGGCCCATGTCAATACCCATGAAGTGATTTTTTTAATGCAAAGTGATAACTTACTGAAGTCAGCTGGGAAGTGATGAAGGTTTGCCAACTCTCTGGGAGTGAAGTACCGCAACTTTAGCGCCCTCAGTCGTCTCAATCTCTCGTCATCGTCGCACGATTCCTTGTTAAATGCTTCAGACATCTATGGAAGGAAAGTTACATGTACGTTAAAGATTGGGCATTCTCTACTAAAAGAATGATGCTCTATGCAATTGCATAGCACATCCAGTCTTCATGCCGTGGGCATGCCATGGGCCATACATACACTATCAACTTACCATTAAATTTTCTCACATCACTCAGTGGACATATTAGGGGGCAAGAGCTCAATCATGACCCAGGACCAGCCCTAGTTCCACTGATCTCTAGATAAGCTTAGGTTATTCTTTATAAATGGTTAAACAAGTAAGGGAGCTATCTGTGCTCTGCTACGTTCTTTTGAGTTTTGTTTTATTCCAGCATATATACATCGATGAGTAAGAGCAATTATTGTTATCAACCCTTTGACATTCTTTGCACATTTCAACAAAGTATTATACTAGATTCCTTTAATAAATCCTCATAAAGTTCATAGTTTGTCCTTCTTACAGTTCAACAGTGGACCATTTGACCTTTGACCTATCCACAAGACCCCAACATCCAATTTAGTGTCTTCTATTAAATCTGCCTACTTACATCAGTTGAAAGATCAGTGCGCAGTATAGACCCTGTCCCTTCTACATAGTGTGCATACCTGTAAAATAAAACCAAACAAAAACAAAAAAATTATAAATATCAACTGATATTAAAGGGATGCCTGTAAAGTGTCTAACTCCACAAAAATTACTTGGAGCTTCCTCGTTTCTCTCCTACCGTGTTGTTTAGCTTATGGTAAGAGAAGAATAAAATAGGGTTAGATTTTTTTCAAATGGCCCTTTAGTATGACGATATCTATCATTCAGCTCAAGAGCGTTAATGAACGGTCATAAACCTCATAAGCGTCATACAGTAATTTGTTGTAAAAGCCGACGCATATTTTCGCTTTTTTAACCAGGAAAGCAGTGTTTCTTTTTTAATGAAACTTTCACACATCATTCGGACATATCTTACAATGATTTTGGTACAAGATTGAAGTCTCAAATGTCATTTTGGGCAATATCTGACACTTTACAGGTGCACCTTTAATACATGTTCAACCATACATCATTTGTTGTATCTTCAACATACTGAATATTTCTGATTTAAAAACAAAATTATAGAAATACTACTTTACTTGCAATGTCTCATTATCATGAGCTTATTTCTTTCATGAAACATCAAATAAAATCAAGCGTTTGATTTCCAAACTAGTAACATAAAGTTCACATTTAAAGGGGTAGTCTAGTTTTGGTAGAGAGGGCGCTGCACATCACAATTTTTTTGTGAGGTAATGAAAAACTGAGTGTCGGATTTGAGAGAACATACAATTTTAATGGCAGAATAAACTTTATTTGGTCAAAATCGACCCAGAAACGGCTGAAATATCAATAAATATATCTGATCTTATAATTATTTGGGGCCCAAATAATTAGATGGTTTTTAGAAAAAATTTAAAATGCTTGCACTTTTTCAAAAATTTTCAAAAGCGTTTTTAAAATAGTTGTTGATGAACTCGCTATTTAATCATTATATCAATAAAACATCACATGCATAATTTTGTATGAAAAATGGTGGAAACCAATGCCTTTTTAAAAAGCGCCCTCTTGTGTTTTAATGGCTCCTTTTTTAATGATAACAGGCTTTTTACTTAGTCGTTTGTAATTTTGTATATCTTTCGAGCATGGTGGAGTTATAACTATTAGTTTATAATGTAACTGCAGGTTTTGGCTACTAAAGTTCAGCCTTACCAAAACTAAACTACCCCTTTAATGTAATGATGCTGACAAATTAAAATACTCATAATTTATTTTTCAAGGAACAGTTCAAGTTCAAGTTTTATTTTCCATTTTCACAAAGTTGTTCATCGTTGTACTTTGTAGACACTAATTGATGTTAGTCAAATGCAAGCATGTGCACAAACTATACCATATGAAACGTCATCTGAGCGCATCTTAGCGTGCACTAACAAAATCGGGTTATGTAACCGATGTTGTTGAATCTGCTGCCACGTCAGTGGTTACATAACCCTCTTTTGTTGGGGCCAATCAAATGACGTTTAATGCGGTACCAATTGCAAAACATGGCAGCTTCCAATGTTCAGTCAAAACAGATGATAGGTTTTTTTTAAAGATTTATTATTTCCAAATGCAAGAGGAAATATACATATAGAAGTGATGTGAATTATGCACTTATCGGTAACAGTAAGTGAAAATGCCAGCGTTTGGCTCCTCTTTAATCCAGAATACACCATGTACTTACGCCTTTGTAAAACAACATGTCTTTGTCCCCTCTGCAGTAACAATGTCCATCATGGAGGCATACTTCAGCAAAATCTTGTCTCGTATCAGGAACTCTGCCATTGACTCCTCATTCAAATCTGACTGAAGGTAGCCGCTGATTCTCTTCATTGAAGTCTGTCCATCTTCATCGCCAACCATAGGGGAACCACATCCGCTTTCCCCATGAGACACTGTGGCTCTAGTTCTGTCAATAGCTGAGGGCTGCTGTTCCTGAATAGTTCTGTCATTCAAATTTTCCCTGGCAACTTCTTCTGCCTGTGATTGGCTATCAACAGTAGACAACAATCCATTATTGGAATCGCCATCTGTATTGCACTTAGAAGGCACCATAGAATCGCCACTCACTTCCGATGGTCTAGATTCAGTTGACATGCATGCATCCTGCTTATGCGTGCTGGACTGAACATTGACGAGATGTTTCAAGAGACGGCTGCCATGTTCAGTTGCAAACTGGAGAGGGCGCTGCTTTGCCAGCAGGAAGAATCTCACTCTTTGGTTGGGGATGCCAATATCCATCGGCGATAGCAGAAATTCCTGAGGGAAAGTTTAAAACGTGTAAACAGGACTTTTAAATTTTTTGTCACAAGAGCAAATTTGCAGAAGTTTCTATGAATTCATGCATAACCCTACCTTTTGTATTATTGCGAAGAGAAATGTTCATCTTTGAACCACACATTGCAAGATCTTCTATCAACCATTGGCAAAATTTCACTTTCAAAAGTAAACTGTTTGAATTGTTAACTTTACAAAATGTTTTAAGTACGCGGAACCGCAGTCATGAAACCCACTAGCCTAGTTTCATGCTAAATTTACTTTGGCTGAGAGGGCAAAATATGCAGAAAATGGTCCTTATAAATGCTTACTAGAGGTCATCAGAGGTCACAAGGAGGATACAAAAATTAACCCAAACTACTTAGTAAACCAAACTTACCCACTATATGGTGGGGGCATCGAACTTTGTGCAGTTAACTTTTAACACATCATTTCGACAAGAAATATACTGATTTATATAATAATCCTAATACCAGTTTATTCAGAATATTCTGTAGTATAATAAACATGTTTTGGTTTTAAGATTACTCAATTCAAATTACTTATTTCGGCCGGTTTTTGAAACCCTTCTATTTTTATTGACAAAAAAAAGGCGATCAAACTACGCGCAGCAGTTTTCCCATTCATTGGTACGCGCATTTAAAAGGCCATTGTAGCTGTTTTCACTGTCATTTTTAAAGCATTTTCATGCACGCACAGAACAAAGAGGGATCAAACTTCGCGCATTTGTATGCGCATACGTAATGGTGTGGAGCTGTATGCAGCTGGCAAGTTAACTGCGCGAAACTAACTGCGCCAAGTTAGATGCCGCGCGAAGTTAGATGCCCTGACCATACACAAATTGGCAACTTATAGTCATGTTGATCATTAGACAAAGGAAAAGCAACAGACAATCACAATTCCATTGTTCTTTGCATAGGTTTTCCAACTCTACCAAGAGTTTGTAATTGCTCTACTTAGTTAATTCAAATTCTACATCATGTAGAGCTTCTCAAAATGTTGCCATCACCAACTAGGTAGAGTCAGAAAAGCAACACATGTTGCTCAACTATACTGTATAAAGCCTGGTTGTATATTGTCTTGGCTTTGTCTCATCAATTTTAATGATCAAAGCAACCCCGCGTTGCCAATTTGTGCACGGAGAATTAAATGCATCTGTCCAATACAATTTTAATGATCAAAGCAACTCCGCATTGCCAATTTGTGCACGGAGAATTAAATGCTTCTGTCCAATACATACCTGATAATCATAATTGCACTTCTCAAGAGTATCCACCAGGAAATTCCTGCAAAATTCAACAAGAACAAAAGACATCTCAAAATACTGGGCGCTAATTAAACTTATGGCACCTGATTGTAAATTTATAACAGTTCACTTTGTTCTCGGTAAAACAAGTATTTCAGGGGATTACAATGAAATTAAAGTTTCATTTGGATTTTTAACTACTGGGCAATTCCACGGTAATGGAAGGACATTCAGACGCAATTTCTGAAATTAAATCAAATAATTCCAGGATTCATCATTGTAAATTACATTTCTGAGACTCTTGGTGGGACACCTTTGATTTCCTATTTTTTATTTATTTTTGTTACATTATGTTTATTAGATATGGACACTAATGAGGCCGGTAACGTTATGATCCAATCTCTGTGAAGTTAAGAGGACTATTATGTTACATTGGCTCATAGTCCATTCCCTAATGTTCAAAGAGTATTACAACACTTATTTTAAAAAAATTGGTATATTAATTACAAGAAGTTAATTGCTTCACTGTTCGGTAACGGAAGGACAGTAACGGAAGGACAGAGTTTTTGATTCATTAAAAATACACTTTAGGGCTCTCAAAAGACTGAAAATATCACCTGAACACACATTGTGATATTCAATCATCCAATTTGGTACCTTAAAAAAGAAAAATACCAGAAAGGAATGCAAAAAATGAAGAAAATCTAGAAATAGGCACTGTGTAGTCCCATGTGTATAGGTTCATGTATGGTGTCTGTTTCTCCTATCAGGAGACGCCCAATATTTTTTTTTATCATGTAAACTGAAAGATATCATTATGTGATTATGATTTTTTTTTTTTTTTAACCAGAAAAAATAAACAAGATCAGAAATAATCGTCATTTGATTTTTCCACTTTGGCTCATTTGGCGTGGAATTGCCCTACTGTAGGAAGACAAATGTTGGAAATTGTATAAAGTGATTGATGGCGACAAACGTTTGGAATGTTTCCCTTACAAGCGTCACGGTCACTCCTTTACAAAACTGCTCGTATGCATTTGTTTCTTCTTTCCTTCTTCCCATTTTTTATTCAGATACTTTCTGAAAAAATCTCTTATACATGACACTCTATTCTCCTACATACTCCTATAACAGCGCCATGTACTCCCCCCCCCCCCCCCCCCCCCCTGGCTGCTATCGACTCAAGCATTCATGCTTATGATAGTTTGCCTCTGCATTTATCCCGATTCTTTGATTTACATCCATAATTTCAAGTTTTCACATTTTCTTTGTGTATTTCAATTGTCACATTTTATGTAGATCAATTATATTATATACTATGATTGTTATTTGAACATGTTGTATTTGATTTTTCCATAAATGCAGAAACATCTGCTAAAAAATAATTTAAAAATCCCAAACCACCTGTATCTTGATTCACTAGGAAACAATTTGCTTCTAAATAAACCTGTCTATAGAGACAACCAGCTTTACAGACCACCTTTCTATATCCCTTGGGTGGTCTGTATAAAGAGATTTTACTTAATACGAAATTACATAATAATAATAATAATAATATAGGGCATAATTATCACTGACTCTTTATGCGCTTTGCAATAAATTAAGGCAACAATTACACATACAAAAATAATAACATAAAAATAATACAATTTACACACAATATAAAACCTTTGATTTCCTATTTTTTATTTATTTTTGTTACATTACGTTTATTAGATATGGACACTAATGAGGCCGGTAACGGAAGGACGGCAAAACGGACATGGATTTTCAAGTTCTTTGGGGTGTTCTTGGGGGGTGTTTGTTTTCACCCCCCATATCGATACTTTACTTTGTTCCACATACTATTCATATTCTTATTTCCCATTTTATTTCCCCCATATATTCATTCTAGTTTCCTTTGAGATTACATTATATACACTGTCACCATTCATACACATAATCATGTTAGTTTATTAATATGTTATACTTTTTGCATTTAATTTCTCTCTATAGGTACACTGTCCATAGACATGGGCTTATTCATATACATCCACATTCTCATCATGCATAGTTCCACCTCTATTTTGATCATATTGTTCCACCCTCATTTGTCTCTCCACCTTCCCTCTGATTACCTACCCATTTAGGCTTCCTTTTGTTCACTATCTCTTTTACACTCCCTGTCCCATTCATTTGTCTATGTTGCTTCCCTACATATCATCACCTACTGGGTCCTCATCCTTTCCACTCTCTCCTTTGAACTCGCCTATCCTATTCATCCGATCCTGCAACACACTTCACTTCACTTTCTTTGTCCTAATCCTCTTGCTCCCATCCCCTACACTCATAATCCCCTCTATTGTTCCTCCCCTCTCACTCTCTCAGTGCCCCAGTGTGCACTCCCACACCTCATCAACTGTCTTTTGTTCACATGTCTCTTTCCATTTCTTGATTTATTTCTTTGATCCTCCCTACCTCTATTCTTCTCTAAGCCTTACACTCTCATCACATTTTCTTTGACTGCAGCCACTTAAGGACCCACCCATGCCTGTTTGACCTGATTGGTCAAGCAGTCCTGACACTCACCCACTCACAGTTGCTTTCATTGTTTTGTGTCTCCGCCTTCTTTCCTCTTTCCAGCCCCCCTTCCATACATGTGTTTATGTTGGTATATATTCTGTGTTTTTTCTGTAGTAACTGTCATTTGTGCCCTGACAAAGATTCTGCTAGGATCGAAAGCTAGGCTGTATACGACTCTCATTTTACCACATTGGCGATTTTTTAGTAGACAAGCAGTTTTCAGCAGTACACCGTGTCCCAGAAAAAACGAAACCGGGTTTCATGGCAGAAATTTTCTGTCATAATGAATAATTTAATTGATGATATATATATGCCTGGAAAGCTCTGTGTCTCTTGTTTCATTTTATGTGCAACTTATGGCACATACTTCAAGCATGACTGAATTAGAACAATGGAAAGTGGTGTTACCAATATTCAATTTGCACGCATAAATTTGAAGTTTGGGTGAGTTTTAAGAGTTGTAAACGTACTTATTTTTAAAAAGGACAAACACCTCATAAAAGTTCATATTTTTATCTTTTACATGACACCTCATGCTCAAAAAATAAATGATTTATGCCAGAGAACGAGTACAATGAAAACATGCCTGATTTCTGCCCGAATGAGTCAAAGTTGAGTAAGAAGTCGCTCAGCTTTCCTGACTAGCAGCTGACAATGGACTTTGATGCATGAGTGAATTTACACAAACATGGGGATCAGGAAACAGGCTATATCAGGAAAGTTACTCATTTGGGCTGGAATCAAGCATGTTTTCATTGTATTCGTTCTCTGGCATATATAATTTATTTTTTAATCATGAGGTGTCATATAAAAGATAAAATTATGAATTTTCATGCGGTGTCTGTCCTTTTTCAAAATAAGTACGTTTACTACTTTTAAAACTCTCCCCAAAACCTCACCCAAACTTGCAATTTCTGCGCGCAAATTGAATTTTGGTAACACTACTTTCTATCGTTCTAATTCAGTCATGCGTGAATTATGTGCCATAAGTTGTATATCAAATAAAAGAAGAGACACACAGCTTTTCAGACATATCATGAAGGAAATTATTCATTATAACATAAAATATCTGCCATGAATCCCGGTTTCGTTTTTTCTGGGACACGGTGTATTTTCCATATTCACAATATGCAATGAGTTGACTTACCTTGTCTCTGATGTTTCAAAACCTTTGACGTTTTCCACCAAGATGTATGTTGGTTTCTTTGGCATTCTGTAGATACGAATCACATCACAGATATTACAAACTGAACATATACTTGGCTGATAGATACATATATTTAATCCCTTTTATTACAAAATCCTTCGATGTTTTTCACCAAGATATACATGGTTTCTTTGGGATGCTGTAAAAAAATTCACATATTTACAGAGATTACAAACTGAACATATACTTGACTTATACAAACATATATATTCAATACCTTTTATTTTAAAACCATTGATTTTTATTCACCAAGTTGAGGTTTGTTTTGTTGGTATGATGTAGAGAATTTCGCATATTTACAGAGATTACAAACTGACCCTATACTTGACTAATACTTCATCCCTAGCATCACATAATATTTTTGCTTTTAAAATGACACGCAAAAAAAAAATCATCTGACATAATGATGCACAGTTATCACAAAGACTTTTCAGATCATAACCATTGTATTATTAGGGAAAACGTGGTTAATGAGTGGGTCATCATCATTTCGAATCATCATACAACTTACTTCCTGCCAATGGCGGGCAAATCTGAGCGCTGCATCGTGTAGGCTTGCCTATGCATTGCCTGCTACAAACAACAGTATGACGTGCGTATGATTGCCTCTAGGCACCCTAAGCTACGCCATCGCCACAAGGAACAAGTTTGACTGAATTCTCTTACCCTGGCAGACTCCTCATGATGTTGAAGAAGGCATTGGTCCTGGAATCATCCTTGTCTCCCTTCAGACCATTCCTGCAAATTGATAAAATCCCCCAAAATTTGTATCAATACTAAGCATAATATTTTCCTGGAATCTCAAGTACAAATTCAATATGCATGATATGTAACAAAAATTGTGATCAGAAAGAATTTCTAGCAATTTGAGTAAGATGTATCGTCACATAATGTATTTGTTTGCTTATGAACATTTATTGTTATGTAGTTAGAGTAAAAACAAATCATAGATATATATATATGCAAACTTTATTTGTGTCAGTGGCCTGACTTACCCCCCTTTTCTTACACTGTTTTTGTCAATTCATTGTGGGGACAAATGACCCCCCCCCCCCCCCCTCATAACTACACTTCGTAGTTATGGGGGGGGGGGTCCGCCCCCATTTGTTATTGTACAAGTGGTTTAACTTTCTTTTTTTTGCTTACCTTGTAAATGGTTGACAGGGAGGACTCATGACAAACATATCTGCATCAAACGATGCAAAGTCATCCACAGTAAAACCCTACAGGTGTAGTTGGAAAGAACAATAGAATGGATATGACGATCTAATCCTCATATATATATGCGTATACATTATTAACATAAAATAAACATAAGTATTTTTTATTTAAACCCAAAACAAAGAAAAACATAAAACAAATACTGAAGTGAACATATACATAATTGTCCAGTTTGTGAAGCAAAATTTGGCATGCCATCAATCATGGGTGTGCTAATTTTGAGCCATGTCTATTGACTTCATAAAAATACATTGTTAAATTTTAAAGCTTCTGACCATTACAGGTATTGGAATAGGTTTCAGGGAAGAACAACTATCATAAGAGCTTGAGCTCAGTTCATAGAGCACCGGTCTAGCAATCCAGAGATCTCGATTTGAATACTGAGGACGTAGTTATTTTCTCTCAGGGTAGGAAATATACGGGGCTGAGGAAGATTTTGCCCCCTTATTTTCAAAATAGCCCCCTGAAATCAGTAGGTAGCCCCTAAAATTACCACAGGGTATTATGTGAAATATTTTGTGATATCCATCAGATTGAAAAAGTATCCCCCTAAATTAAAAAATTAATTCCTGCATTGTTTTCTTTGCTCATATTTCTGGTCAGTTTGAAATCATTACATTTTTATTTGTGTGTAGACTAGACTGTAGACATTTTTCATTACCTCCAAATTTCTCTGCAGCAGGTTCACTTCAGGGAAGTTGTGTTGATAGACGGCGTTGGCCACCGTATTGATCTCCACTGCAGCTACCACGGTGCATGGAAATCCACATGCTGAAAGAATAATACAGAATAATGGAATGGTAATGTTCTTATTAGTCTGCAATGGATTTTCAAGCTTTCAAGTTTATTTTCCATTTCCAAAAAGAAAAATACAAATCAATTAAACCAGCAGAAAATTCTGTTTATTTTTACACATTTGATGGTAAATTATACAAATCATGTAAAAATTAGTAGCTCTGTCTTTATACAAAAATAATACCATTGACAATACCATACATTTCATTTACTTGTATTTTGATTGATAAACTGGCATAAGGAAAGATTATGACTACCTTAATTTACCTTATTTTGTTTCTTTTGTTTCACATTGTTGACGCTGTTGTTTTTTGCCTTTTGGGGCAAATAAAATTTGAATATTCATAGACTAGTTTAATCTAATTTCAAAGAGAAATATTTAATATATGTACATAAAGGAATAACATAATACGCACGTCGCGTTACTTCTACAAGTTGAAGATCATCTAGACTAGTTTTACTTAAAATTAGTAATTACACGAGCCGTATTTCATGTTTGCGTACCACACGATTTGTTACAGGTGGGACTGAACTTGAATAACTGATCAGATATAAACTTATTTTAGGGCGCGGTTCAGCACTGTTTCAGTCAAAAATATATACAATAATGGTAGCATGGTTTCAATGTTATATCATACCTTTGACCGCACAATGTAAGCCTCCAACACCGCTGAAAAACTCAACAACGCGAAGATTTTTTTGTCCCTCGCCCAATGTCAATGCTGCCATGGAAGTCGCCATTTTGAATGGTTGTTGTTGTTGTTGTTGTTCTTCTTCTTCTTCTTCTTACGGTTTGACGGCCTTTCAACCAATTAAAATACACCGTGTCCCAGAAAAAACGAAACCGGGTTTCATGGCAGAAATTTTATGTTATAATGAATAATTTCCTTGATGATATATATATGTCTGAAAAGCTATGTGTCTCTTCTTTTATTTGATATACAACTTATGGCACATAATTCACGCATGACTGAATTAGAACGATAGAAAGTGGTGTTACCAAAATTCAATTTGCGCGCAGAAATTGCAAGTTTGGGTGATGTTTTGGGGAGAGTTTTAAGAGTAGTAAACGTACTTATTTTGAAAAAGGACAGACACCGCATGAAAATTCATAATTTTATCTTTTATATGACACCTCATGATTAAAAAATAAATTATATATGCCAGAGAACGAATACAATGAAAACATGCTTGATTCCAGCCCAAATGAGTAACTTTCCTGATATAGCCTGTTTCCTGATCCCCATGTTTGTGTAAATTCACTCATGCATCAAAGTCCATTGTCAGCTGCTAGTCAAGAAAGCTGAGCGACTTCTTACTCAACTTTCACTCATTCGGGCAGAAATCAGGCATGTTTTCATTGTACTCGTTCTCTGGCATAAATCATTAATTTTTTTAGCATGAGGTGTCATGTAAAAGATAAAATATGACCTTTTATGTGGTGTTTGTCCTTTTTAAGAATAAGTACCTTTACAACTCTTAAAACTCACCCAAACTTCAAATGTATGCGTGCAAATTGAATATTGGTAACACCACTTTCCATTGTTCTAATTCAGTCATGCTTGAAGTATGTGCCATAAGTTGCACATCAAATGAAAGAAGAGACACAGAGCTTTCTAGGCATATATATATCATCAATTAAATGATTCATTATGACAGAAAATTTCTGCCATGAAACCCGGTTTCGTTTTTTCTGGGACACGGTGTATAATGGCACCACTATCGGAATATCGCGATTTTTTGTTTAAATATACTTCTAATTCTTAGTACGACGTTTATACAAAATATAAACACTATTCGTGTAATATGCATCTCGCACATATTATAGGGACTTTATATAAACTTATAAAAGTTACATGTGGAGTTCCGTGGAGTTGAGCAAAATAGTAATATTGTACTAAAATCATAGACTTACAACATATAGCTAAAATGAATAATTTCCTTTTAACATAATATATAGTTCACATTTTAATGCAAGTATATATTATAATACTGTATATTTTTAAACTAAACAAGAATATCATGGCACCCCACATGGGCCCCACATATGAAATGTCCGACGCGATAGGCTATTTGTTTTCTTCATAATTATTATAATAAAATAATCCATAAAAAAGTATTGTGCAAACATTTCGTGGGTTTATTATGTGCTTGTTAGGCAATATAAACTTACTTCTGTCCTTTTCAGTTCACTTCAAAACTAAAATAATACTAAACAAAACCATCTGTTTTCTTCTGGAGACTCAGAATAAGTAAGCGAAAGTTGAAGATTACCTCCATAACGATGTAAAACATATTTAAACAAACCTTATTAACTGATGATAGTATTTTTATAACAATGCCAAAATCCTTTCGATGCCCCACTCACAGAGGGACTCCCGCCTCTGATGTGTTTGTTGGTATATAGTTGGACATCATCATATTAATACTTAATAATAGGCCTATACCAAATCAGCAATATTTTGCGAAGTATTGCTTAATAAATATAAAACATATCGCGGCCACAAAACATACATAATGTTAAGAATTTAAAATTCAATCGCCTACTCATTTCGATGGTTCTCTCACAATCACACATATATGAACTCCCCGGCGCCACTGATGTGTAGTTGGGCATCAATATTAGATGTGTCGGTTCCCGGACTTAATAATACACGGGCGTAGACATGACATTGATACCCATTCAAGTGGGGGGATGATCTATTCATTCATCCCCTCAGTTGAATAGGTATTACGTAACTCGCTACGCCCGTGTAATAATATACAACTTGGTGTATAAGTTACGTACATCATATAAATAACAATATTCGTATCAACATACACAATGTGCATTAGTAGCAAATATCTATATGTTATACATACTCTCAAAAATAAATATGTTGATATTAACAAAATATATCTTATACATCAGTTTATTTTTCGCAAGTGGAATGAAAAAAAAAAAAATTACAAAATAATGTTTTGTAGAATGCATTTGTCAGATCAGGGCCCCGTTGAAGAAAGAGATCCCGAGATGCAATTAGTCCGAGAAAATATGCACATTCAATCCAATCAGATTTACGCATATAGTGATCAGATTTGCAATTGATTGCAACTAGACAATCGATTGCAACTCTTTCTACAACGAGGCCCTATAGGGGGCCCTAGGCCTAAATATGCATGCTCCCCAACGTTCCATGTGCTTTCGTAGTGGGCAGCATTAACATGTCTTAAATTTGCAAGTTTTGTTTTCAATATGAATTAAGCTCCCACATGATTTTAAAGGAGCTACAACGGCCACATAACCCGTTTTAGAGTGTGGGGGAGGGGCACGGGCGTAGTGATCGAGTTACGTAATACCTATTCAACTGTGGGGATGCATGGATGAATAGATCACCCCCCCCCCCCCCCCCCCCCCCCCCAGTTGAATGGGTATCAATGACATGTCTACGCCCGTGGGGAGGGGGGGTGGTTGAGATTGAAGAGAATGGACCGGAGGGACGATAGTTTTTTGTCCTTCTTAATTTGTTACCCAACAAGTTTTTGGCTGGCGGAGGGACTGCGGCCCACCCCACCCCGATCCCGTGGTCCATGTTTTGTATGGTAATCCCATAATGTCCATGCTTTCAGGGATGAGATGTATGGGATTTAGACTAATTCGATTTTTGCTTACATTATTTTTGAATGTTTGTTATATTTTGGTGTCGGTACATTTATTTAAAGATGGTATCAGATCTTTGGATTACTGGTGATCTCATTGAGTATGAATTATGTTTAATATACGACTAAGAGTATCTTTTCACATTTCCCTTGCACTATTAAACTTCAATAGAGTGATTCTCAAACTAAAATGCAACACTTTACTGAAATAAATCAACCGAGAATTATATTTATCGCAAGAGCAAGAGGAAAGAAAATAATGCAAACCTGTATAGGAAATAATCCAAGATGGCGCTATATAGCATGTTGTTGAGCAGAGCTAATTATATTACCCGTTCTGATGTTGAGTAAGTAGATGAACGCATCAGAGCATAGAACATCGATTTAGTGTTTATATATCGACGGACTGACGACGGTATTTATTTATTTATTTATTTATTTATTTATTTTCTTTCCAGGAAAATAATAACAATGACATAAACGCATGATGACAAAAGAAGAAATCCCATCGACTATATTAAAGTGCCTGAGGATGGCCAAAAAGGACTAAAGTTCCTGTAAACGGCCCTCCTCACTAGTCAATGGATTACGAACAATATAAGACATGAACAAAACAAAAACAAAAACCCTACGAATATATATACTAATGAGACCGAATATTATAAACAGCTGAAATAATCCGCATAATATTTATACAATATTTTCACAATCATGTGTATGGGGAGCTGGTAATGAAGATAGTGATAGTGATGGTCGTGATGGTGATGCTGATAGTGAAATGATGTTAGCGATACGTGAGTGCTAGGAGGACGATGATGTTATTCCTGTTAATGATGATGAGGAGGACGACGACGATGATGATGATGATGATGATGATGATGATGATGAAGATGATTATGATGATGACAAAAAATGGTGATAGCGATGGTGAAAATGATGATGGTTATTATATGATAGTGATGATGATGATGATGATGATGATGATGATGATGATGATGATGATGATGATGATGATGATGATGATAATGATGAAGATGATCATATGATGACGATGATGATGATGATGAGGATGAGGATGAGGATGAGGATGAGGATAATGAAGAGGATGTGGAGGAGGATGAAGATGATGATGATGAGGATGATGGGGATGATGAGGATGATAAGGATGCTGGTGATGATGATGATGATGATGATGAGGAGGAGGATGAGGAGCAGGATGAATTAAGATGATGATCAATGATTGATCATGATGAGGATCATGAGGATGATGATGATATGATGATGATGAGGATCATGAGGATGATGATGATATGATGATGATGATGATCATGATGATGAGGAGGATGAGGAGGAGGAGCCGAGGAGGATGATGATGAAGATATGGCTTCCATTTTACTAGGCCCTTGTTTGGCATACATTTTACAGAATATTTGGTTCGGCAGGACTCCCGAATTGACTTTGGCTTACATTGAGGTAATGCCGGGTAGACCCCCCCCCCCCCCCCCCCCTCCCCCCGCCCTCTTCTCCCTAAAATATAGTGCACGTCCCCGCTTATACTGTATACTGTAGTTGATGGGGCTTTTTAACCCTTGAACTCGAAGACCAAATCTAGCATCCCTAGCTAATATCATTCCTTTTTTTGTCAGGGTTGTGGTTCATTCAAAATTCAACTTGGATAATTGATTCAAGTCGTAATAACAAATTATTTAAAATATTCAATCACCTACCATATAATACGTTGAGTGCAATGTACACACAATTGTGTAGCCAACCGGGTCATCCAAGAGAAAGTTTGGCTTGGGGGCGGGGTGGGGGGGGGGGGGGTCATATTGGTTTCCCAGGGGCAGGTAAGGTACCAAATAAATTAAAATTGTGTTTACCCAAGGATGGCCCAAACCCACCAACAGATAATATAACACAGTTTCCTTTTCCCTGGTTACACATTAGTGACATGAATTTATGCTATGTCAGTATCACAATAAAAATATTGATTGGCACTGGCAGCAGCATGATATAACGATGATGAAGCGATTCGCTGACCCACGGAATTTTGTTGAATTGCAATTTTGCTCGACCTTGGTTCCACAAACTGACATCCACGTAAGATCAGCGAACGTACATACAATTAACATACACAACTCACTAGTAAATGGGTTCGCTATGGATAGGGGAGGAGGCACTAACGGGGCCACCCCAAAAATTCTCCGTCTACAGAGAGCTCTTTCGGGTGGATTTGGATTTTCTTTAATGGGAGGCAGGGGAACTGGATTTCCACCAGTGATATGTGATATTTTAAGCGATTCTCCGGCATCAGAATGTCAAGGGGTGAGTAGTAAATCAGACCTTGAAATTGATCCATGTTCGGTTTGTCGTGCATCCACTAACCCAGCGCGGCCCCGACAAAAGGCACTGACGTTCCGTGTGTGCCGAAGCTGCTCAGCTCTGCAGCGTGCTGTGCATTGGGTGTCGTGCACTGTGGGTGTGTGTATTTGTATGAATGAATGGGCGATTAGATTAGTACTATTATTATGCATAAATTAGTGGTAAACTTTCTTATAATTTTCTGCATGCACTTGAAGTTGCATGTGAGAAAGAGTGGTATGAATATCTAAATGTGAAGACAGTAAGAGTGTTCTGTCGCAGCGGCAGCATGCAGTACGAAAGTCGAATCGCATCTCAAAACACACACAGCATTTCGGACTAAAGCGTGCCCACGACTTGGCACACATGACCAAAAGAACTGATGCTCTATGCAATTTCTGTAGAGCATGATTGGTTCTTTTAGTCATGGGCACGCTTTGCCCAAACACACACACACAAATGACACGTTTTTCTTCATTAAATTCACGATTTCTTCAAACTGAAATAATAACACGATTCAAATAAGGGCGCTAATGCAATTTCGTACTCCACGTCTTAAATCACTGTAAACTCAACAAAATTGGTTTGTATCAAGCACATAACTGTTTTTTTATCCCTCGAGGGTCGGTCGCAATATTTTGTCTAAGTTTGCGCCATTTTTGATGACTTTAATCGATGGATTTGGATGCGCCGCGGCACCGTAAAAACCGCACTTGCAGTCATTAAAATGGAAAGTTAGCGGAACTTAGCGAGCAGCCATGCCGCTAGCTACCATGGACTTGCGAGTGGAGAGAGTGCCTTACCCATGCAGCATGCTGTGCGCCGTTCCGGTTACATCTGTAGCTTGAGTGGATGTACTGTGGCTTTATATTCTGTACTTAGCTAAATAAATTGATTAAAGGGGTGGGCATATGTGAACAAAAACAATGTGAAAAAGGAGAAATAGTAATTGTGCTAGGTACATGTAGCTTGATCTGCTTGGTGCCAAATTTATTTCTAGTTCCAAGATTTAAATGGAACTGGTAACTTGGGAAGTAATTACATTTCCTTTCGTAGTTGAACAGAAACTAGTTGCCCGATCAGGCAACCAAACTAGACCATTTAAGACATTTTACTTGCCCATCATCAATTTTTACTTGCCCTGGGCAATAGGCAAGTGCTAGTGTCAAGCCCTGCTTAATTGAATCAAAGTGTTAATCACTTGACTTCATTTGGGTTCTTTTTTCCAGCACAGGGCAAGCCATTTTTGTAAATGCATTCAAGACTACCGTTTCTACACCAGTAACGGATCACCTACCCAAATTGATGCATGAAGACGTTTGTGACTATCTAATTGTTTTAATTTTCATAACTGGAAGAGGAATGTGCATCTCATATCAACTTTATCATCTCCTTTTTAAAAGTGTTAAACCTCAGTTCCATGATCATCGCGCAAAAGTGAGAAATTAGCCTTCAAAATAGTGTCATCTAGTGACAAAGTTTACAGATTTCAGATTTTCAAGAAAAAAACGGGGAAAAAAATTAAAATATTTTTTGAAATAAGAATGTTTAAAAACAAAAATATGCCGACGGATCTAGATTTCATATATTATAAACACAGAAAGATGTTCTGGTATAGACCCCACAGCATTTTCCGGGTGTTTGGGTGCAGTCTTATAGTAAAAAAATGGCAAATTTTAATGTATAATTACAGCAGAAATGATCTACGCCAGTAACGGATCACCCATTTTCAAATCCTTATAAAAACAAAACAAAAGATCAGAATTAATTTTGTTTTGCTGTAACAATGTATTTCACTAGAATCTGTGATATTTCTAACTTGAAAATCGAAAATTATTTGGATATTTTGGTAAAATCGGGTTTTTGTGTGATTTTTGCTAACATTTCATAAGGATCATGTGTGGCAGAATTCAACTCCTCATAACTAAATAAGGAAGTGCGTTTAAGAAGTAACATTTTTCCTGGATATTAATTGCTAATTTGCTAACACTTTGATGAAAAAATTAAGATAATTGGTCAATTATTTTTAAAATAAAGCCAGGTGATCCGTTACTGGTGTAGTGGTGATCCGTTACTGGTGTAGCGTAAGGGGTTCGTAAAACGCGCAGTGATTTGCTTATTAGTGACGGAATGAGTTTGAATTGACAATATTCGTAATCTGCACCATTTTAGCTTTCCAACGATGTATGATAGTCCATACAAAATATTTTGTCTTAGCAAGAAATTGTATCCACCAAAAAGTGATCCGTTACTGGAGTAGCTACGGTACTTTATTTTATATCCAGGGCTCCACACTTTTTGTCAGTGGCCCGGTCGGGCCAGTGAAATAATTTCTTCCCCTTTTCTGATGGCCCGAAAGAAATATTGACTGGCCCAAAATTTTTATTTCATGAGTAAACTTTTTACTTTTCAAAATATCACTCTTTCCTGATCAAAACATGTTGTTATAGATAGTGCTGTAACTGACCTTGATGATCGGATCGTTTGATCGGATCGGCAAAAGTTTATCGATCTTCGAAATCGGATCGATGATCGGGATCGGATGATCGGCTAAAAAAAAAAAAAAAAAAAAAAAAAAAAAAAAAAAAAAAAAAAAAAAAAATCGTTTTTTTTTTCTTTGGAAAATGATCCCCCAAAAACACATTTTGGGAATATAAATGAATACCAAAGCAACATATATTTATATTAATAAGCCCAAGGTAATCTTGTACGGGTATGCTTTCATTTCAAACTGATTACCTCTTCTTTTACAAAATTACTCACGCCGATTTTGAGCTTAGTCCCATGTGATTCTTAAAGGTTACGCCAAATTAATCACATGGGACTAAGCTCAAAATCGGCATGAGTAATTTTGTAAAAGGAGAGGTAATCAGTTTTAAATGAAAGCATACCCATACAAGATTACCTTGGGCTTATTCATATGGATATATGTTGCTTTGGTATTCATTTATATTCCCAAAATATGTTTTTTGGGATCATTTTCCAAAGAAAAAAAACAGATTTTTTTTTTTTTTTTTTTTGCCGATCCGATCTTCCGATTTTTTCTGAATGATCGGAAATCGGCAAAAACGGTCCGATCATGTATGATCGGATCGTGATCGGCATGCCGATCCGATGATCGGTTACAGCACTAGTTATAGATGAAGCATGACATAGAAGAAAATGAGATTTTTCTAATTTTGTCAATGTCGGGTTAAAAAATCTGCCTGCCCGATCGGGCCACCAAAATATGACTTTTATACATTTTCACTGGCCCCGGGCCAGCGAGCCCTGTTATATCACATACATTGTCAATAGACCCCAGCATGAGTATTTGGGGACCAGTTCCTAAGGGGTTACTCTGCAGTATAAAGTCTACCATAAACAGTACATCATGATGTTACATTTAAAATATCAGGGCTCTCCCTAGTAGCATTGTCCACATCCACAAATCTTACTTGAAACTCCAGTGGTTCTCTCATATCCCTTGTATTCGTATTAACAATAGAAGCATGCAACAGGTTCAGGGAAAAAAATAATATTTTTTATTTCGGGGGCTCCCTATCTAATTTTATGGAAGTTTTCAGGGGGCTACTTTTCCAACTTTTTGGGGCTACAAATTTCCGGGCCTCTTTTTTTCGAATTTAAGGGGCTTTTAAGCTCTAATGCTGTAAGTGATCATCAGATCAGCATTTGATCACGATTGGATGAATACCGATTTCCGATCATGCAGAAAAATAGGCATTTCGGGGGCGAATTCGCCCGCCGCCCCCATGTATTTTTTTCCCTGAACAGGTTTTGGTTTTTCAAATTTCCCTTTCAGTAAAAAGATATTTACAATTGAAGTGTTTGGATTTTTAATTATCCACTGGAAAGTTATTACTGTGTACAAAGTTAGTGCAATGAGTCTGCAAATGTCACTTGGCTTGGCATTTTCGCTCATTCTTCGGCCATATCGTGACATTTTCACACATTACTTTGTGGACGTATCAGATCACAAATATGCATCACTTTTGCACATGTCAACAAAGATACTAGATCCCTTTAAGCTTTTCTTTCAGATGGCCAGAATGACACATCTGATAGACTCCTACCACAGATTTGTTGACGATCCTAATTCCTAATCTGTTGGTAGCCACTATGCACAAGTTACTAGTGGGGCAATTCCAGCGTGACAGACGGGACATCCACTCATGACTTTTTCACAGTTTTGATTGATTTGTAGGCAAATGGTTAAACATTAAACAGGAGTTTTTATGCTTATGATATTAAATTGCAGTCATACTTTCAAATATATGAGTTTTATTTTGTGTGACCTCTGACCTAGATGTCAGTGGGTCGTTGAACTCAGCGTGACAGACGGGACACACTTTTACCAAGCTTTTTTCACTACCTCACTTAATTTAAAATCTCTGCTAACTGGATGATCTTACAAGGCTGCTCATGTCTGTAGGTTATTACTTGCCTAAGGCCAGTTGTATGCCACTACATAGGGAAATCCCCCATGTTTGTCTTAAATAGGAAAAAATCCAAAATATGAGCGTGACAGACGGGACAAGAAAAACGTGACAGACGGGACATGTACAATTCCTATGGGTGAATTGGACAATCTGTAAAATATACAATTTCAGTCAATTTTAGGAGTTTTTCTGTAATAAATTACACCCTTATTGATATAAGTAGTTGCTAAAAGATAAAAGCAGTGTTATTTTTAAAATTTAAATTGATTAAGGTAGGTAAGCTATGAAATAATCTAATTTTACATAGTACAACACGATATCCAATGCATGGGACTGTAGACAACCTTAAAATCCCCACCAATTATCTAAAATGTTGTTTTTACAGGTGATTTAAGTTGATAATGCCACCAACTATTGTGATAAGCCTCTAAAGTGACAGATTTAGCCAAACTCATTATGAAACAGCAACAACCTAGTTGAATCAACAAATTAGTAGTAAAAAGGAGCGTGACAGACGGGACAAAAACGTGACAGACAGGACAAAACGTGACAGACAGGACAAGATTAAAACATTGATATTTATATTCATAACTTATATTTTTACAAAAATGTAGTGTTAATGTAAAGGTAATAGGCCTTTGTTAATAAATATAAAGTTTGATCCAAAACCAGTCACAGGTATTTGCTAGGAATTAATTAATTGTTAAAAAACGTGACAGACGGGACAAAAATTGAGTTGAACTTTGACCCCCAGTAAATGCACGAAATACAGGTTTTGGCGAAATTTGTTTATATTTATTTGAATTTTCACTCCGTATCTATTATTTGCATTCAGTTTTTGAATATGCATCTAGATATAAATACAGATCTATAATCAATTTCAAATAACCCTTATTTTTCACAAATATGTCTAAATCCAATTAATAAGTCTAAAAATGCAGATTTTGGGCAAAAATGGCAAAATATCAAAAAAGCAAATATGGTTTCAGAAAGTTCAGGTCATGTATTATCAGCCATAATAAGAAAAAAAACTCAACAGCAAACTTAATTTTGTTTGTTTTGGTAGACATTTTCATGGAATTGCCCAGTGGCCAAATTATTTTTTTTTTCCCCGGGCCACTACTAAGGGCAAGCCGTGAATCTGGTTATGAATTCTCAAATACATGTAATTTGAATAAAGAATAATTAGTTAAAATTGAAAATATTTAAGATCTTTAATATTAAATTGGTTTTCTTTCTCTTCCTCCATTATCCCGTACAGATGCAAGTTGGGGATGTGATTCTGGAAATCAACGATGAGTCTATGGAGAACAAATCAACTAAAGAAGGTCAGTATTAATGCAAGCCTGCACATTAACTTGTTTTTCTACTTGCACATTCGGGCAAGTAAAATCATGAATATTTAAAGTTTACTTGTCCAAAGTAAGGACATTTTCGCTTGAATTTGAATCCACTTGAGAGGAAACTTAGTCAGGACATCTGAATAAGAATTACTTGGAGCCTACCGCAGGGTATAAAACACGCTTGCTTACAGTAGATTGTATCACCTGACGAAGTGTTGCAGCGGCGCACAAAACGTCGTGATCTTTTAGATTCCTTGTTGACCATACATTGCGCGACAAACGAATATCACTAGCGATATTATTTTCGAAGAATTACTTCCCTCCAAGTGTTCGCATTCTTGTGAAATTGTGATTAAAAAAATACTTTCGTCCTCATCGTCGGGTCAGACGATGTTCATCAGCAGCCACGGCTGTTCGAGGCATTGAACATGCAGTGATCCAGCGAAATAGACCAGGGACAGTCTGGTTAGGAAAGGGCTGAATTGCAGTGGTCCTCTCGCTGCCCCAGAAATCATTTGCGACCTTACACCACAAAACGACCGTTATGTCGCGGATACAGTTTCTCTGTTATTAGCTGAAATAGTCAAATTTGGTTAAAAGTATGAGATTTAGGATTTTTGTATTTCCTGAATGAAGGTATCTTAATCTACCTTCTATGAAATTTTGATCGTCAGAAATCATGTTTAAGTACGTTTTTTCATCGAATCAAAATTATCAGAATACAGCGCTTGAATGGATGCCAATCTTTGAAGTGGCCCGTTTCTCCCTTGTTTTAAAACTGCTTCAGCCATTTTCCAAATCTTTGGTGCTCATTTTCAGAGGGTTTGCTTTGTCTGAATATGACAAATTATATACCATTTTTAAGGTAATGAATTCTACTGTGATGTCATGTGAAAATCAGCATAATCATTTTCCCAGACTTATTGGTCATTTTGTGGTGTAAGGTCACATTTCATCTTGATTTTTGCTTTTATTTTTGACTTTGACTAATATTAAGACCGAAATATGAAACTATGATCTTTTAATCTGTAAGCAATATTTTCTCGTATTCAAGGCTTTACATCATGTTTATTTGCAAATTACTCAAGTATATCATAACAGATAAGTTATAATTCTTGTTTATATTATATTCTTATAATATTCTTTCTGCAAGTGTATATTTTAATTTTGTGTGTGGGGCATTTTCCAATACTGTTATTTAGCTTTCAGTAGTACTGAACAGTACACAAACATATATACCATGGACCCTACTACCCCTAGGGTCCATGCATATACACACATAAACACAATCTCTCACTACACATGTTTATCTCCACCCATATCTCCCAAGGCCGGAGGGGGATGGCATGTATTCTCGTAAAGCGCGTAATTCCAAGCCTGAAAGCATGTGTATTCTTTCCCATCACTGCTCTTCCTCCTGCTCCGTTCACTCCCACATGCCATACTCCTTCTCATTATACCTAGCCTTCTCTCAAGGCAAGATAAGTTGATTAAATCCTTCGCTTTCTGCAAATATCACGGTACGAGTAATGAATGGTCTGTCATGAATGAAACACAAGATTTCAGACCTTAACTAAAATTGGAAGCATACTTTATTCTTTCACATCACTGCTCTTCCTTCTGCTTCGTTCACTCCCACATACTCCTCCTCATTATACCTAGCCTTCTCCCAAGGCAAGATGCATAATTTATTAAATCCTTCGCTTTCTTTAAATATCACACTGTACAAGTAATGAATGGTCATGAAGGAAACACCAGATTTCAGACCTAAACTAAAATTGGAAGCATAATTGTATTTCATCACTGCTCTTCTTCCGGCTCGGTTCACTCCTACATACACGACTTCACATCATTATTATACCTAGCCTTTTCACAAGGCTAGATGCGTTGATTAAATCCTTCGCTTTATGTAAAAACACAAAAAAAGGTACAAGTAATGAATGGTCATGAATGAAATGCCAGATTTCAGACCTAAAACTAAAATTGGAAGCATAATCAGATCGGTTCACTTCATCATACCTAGCTGTCTTAAAGGACAAGGACTTTTACAAGACAAGATGCATAACTGATTAAATCCCAATTCCCTCGCAACATTGAATATCTCACAGTCCAAGGAATTTGTGTAATGATTGGTCACGTATTACAAGATTTCAGACCTAAATCTAAAACTAAGACTGGAAGGATAATTTTATTCTTTCTCATCATTGCTCTTCCTCCAGCTATCACACCAACCAAGGAAATTGTATCATGAATGGTCACATTTTACTAGATTTCAGACCTAAAACTAAAACTTGAAGCATGATTTGATTCTTTCTACTCATACTCCCATACAACCTTCTCATTATATCGTCGGTGACATTACGTACTGGCGAATCTTCAAATTTCGGTCGATTTTTCGATTTTGAGTTTTTGGCATATTTTTGATGTCTATACCCAACTCTATCACATGTCTGAATTTCAGTCTTCAAAATTCACGATATCATTGATTTTCAGAAATTGATATTCGAAAATAGAGACAAAATTGTGATAGAGTTGGGTATAGACATCAAAAATATGCCAAAAACTCAAAATCGAAAAATCAACCGAAATTTGAAGATTCGCCGGTACGTAATGTCACCGACGATATGTAGTCTTCTCACAATTCTTCTCAAAAGGCTAAGGGGGCTGCACCCCACCCCCCCCCCCCCCCCCCCACAGAAAATCATCTAATTTTTAGGAAAACCTGAGCTATTTTGTGGGACAAAATGTACGCGCATTTTATTTGGCAAAATGCCCCTGGATTTTCAGGCAAGATTGGCCCGTTTTCGTGCAAAATTAGCTAATTCTTTTGTTTATAAAGACATGACATTCAAGCTAAATAATAGTATTGGAAAACACCCCACAACAAAAATTGAAATACGCTTTTATCACTTACCATGTGAAAGAATGTAATCATAACTATCTGTTAATGTCAAGATTTAAACAAAAATTGCTTTGAAATGGACTACTAGTATTTGAGTAATAAGACAACAAAAAAATCTAGCAGCTACGTTTCAATTCAACAGCATGTACGCTGCGTGCATAAGCTGCGTGCATAGATTGGCCAACATTGATGTTTTGGGTAACCCCCCCCCCCCCCGGGGAAAATTGTACTCGTACGCCAAAGATCACAACACACTGCTCTCCCTGCTTGCATCACATCCGATCATCTCATGCTCTTAGTCTTGCGAAGCTGAAGTAATACTGATGGGTGTTTGCTCCGTGGGTACCGGCACGTGAAATCCAGCAGGGAGAAGGGCACTAATTGTGGTGGTGGGAACATATATTTTCTGGGCCATGTTATGTTATACATGTTAAATCTCTATCTCATGTAAAATGGAATACATGTAGGGAGTAGTGATGTCATGAGAAAATGTCGAAGCATGCGTGTGCATCGATGGATTACTTGACCTTGTGAATATCAGGTAACAATAATAGGAAACATTTATTGAGAATGAAGACGATGACGATGATGATGATGATACTGATCATGATGCTGATGTTGATGATGATGATGACGATGACGATGACGATGACGATGATGTTGATGATGATGATGACGACAATGATTGAAAAAAATACTATTAGATAATTAGAGTTAAAATTCCATAAAGTTCCAGTATTATTTTGTTTGTTTGTCAGATGCCAGTTATGTACAAAAGAATACATTTTCAAAATCCTAGTTGAACAAGTTATTTAGAACGATTTCTTAGTGATTTGTTTTTCTTTTTTGTGCATACTCAATGCTTGCCTTGCATGAAGTAGGTAGCACTACCAATCACACAACCATTAAGGTGAAATTAAATGAATGGAGACTGAATTGTTTTGATTGTTCTGTAGACTACTAAAAGTACTAAATGTATTATTGTCAGAAATGAATGAATTGGTCCGTCGTCATTTAGTCTGGCTCCATTTCGTTACCACAGCAATAATGATCATTGCTCCAGTTAAATAAGTTTCCTTTTTTCCACTACACACACATATACTTTAACTCATTGTCAACGGGAACCTAGTGGCTACTGTATTAATGTAACTCGATGGGGTTGCTCAATTAATGCAGTATGAGCAAATGGATTCATAGCCGAGAGTGATTTAGAAAGCATATGGCACGGATCAATAAATATGTATGTACTGCATACACATGTATGCTGGTGACTGGTGGACGGACATAATGGACCAGTACGTCTTTGACCCCTGCAGAGAAAAAGTGCACAGATCTGCATCGTCTTTGCGTAGTGGGATTCACACCAGTACGTAATACATGTATGCGTTGTGCTTGTACACACTACACAGTGCAGCATTGCTGGATGCATCCGTGTCCCTATCAATTAAAATTCCAGGAAACAGTTTTATTGCCTTGAAATATTTTAGAACTTTGCAACTTGTTTATTCCATTATTAAAATTCCTAAAAATCTTACGATTAAAAGTATATCCTGGACTGGAGAAAATTGTGTCAACTATTTGTATTTTACATGTACATTGAATGGTGCTGTTTTAGTATTTCTACGTACAGTAAGCACAATGTATACCATTGTACATGCATACACATGTACATATCAATATCAATAGATATCAATATTAGGGAATAGCGTTTGGGGTATTAAAATTCTTATAGATATCCCCTCAATGTCTGCCGATCAGCGCATCTGATAAAAAAAGAAATTCACCGTCACCTGAAAGCCAGGAATATCATGTCGGGTTTCCACGGCAACAACTAAGAAAGTCTTTTGTTTCCGTTCGTTCGATCTCCCACAGGCGCACCCTGTCATTTGAATTCCATGCTCTGCAGGTGCAAAAATGAATGTTAGACGAAGTGCAGTCTAGTCAAGCTAGTGTTGCTTTTATCAACATTAGCGTAGCTGGGGGGGGGGGGGGGGGGAGGGGGGTGAGTATAGGGAGCAATTGCACCCACCATGACACCCCCCCCCCCCATTAGTGAACACAAGAAATGCAGTCTAGTCAAGCTAATGTTGTTTCCATCAACATTAGCTTAGCAAGGGGGGAGGGGGGGGGGGGGGGGGGGTTAAGGGGAAATTGTTCCTTACCATGACACTCCCCCCATTGAAACAAATTTGATGACAATTTACAAATTATGACATAAGAAACAAGGAATGCAGTCTAGTCAAGCTTAGGGCTTAAAAGGGCCATGATGTACATGTATCCCATAATGCTAATGCATGAATCCTGAAACTTTAAAAGTGAATCACTAAAGTAATGAACATATCATGATGCACTAGGTGTACATTTTTTTATTATGAACTCGCTGAAAGGGACAGGGGGGGGGGGGGGGGCTAAGGTGAATGCATCCTTCTGACAAATCATTCTCACCCTCCCATTATCATGTTCCTGGGGACCCGAGGGCTCAAAACTGGCCCAGTGCAACTACCAAGGTGATGTAATACATAAATTGGTCACAGTGGCCCAGCACAACTGGCTACTGATTTTTAACCCTTTGCCTACTAGAATTTGGTGGGTTATGTACAGAGTCTATGGGGATTTCAGAATCTCAAAGGGTCAATAGGAAATTGGAACATTGTAGCCAACTCAACAATGGTCTGTGTGCTGAGAAAGAAATATGGCTGCATGAGGGTATTTTCTCTGTTTCTATCCAAATATGTATGCTTATTAAAATCCATTAATAATTCTGGGAAGACCAGATATAATGTAAATGTTTTACATGTACAGTATGGTTGTTTTTTAAGTTGGTCATTTTGTGTCCCCTACCCCCTGGTCTTTCATATTGGCTAGTGAGGTGTAATGATTGGGGGCCTGAGTCACTTTTTATTTTTACACCAGGATGCTTACTCAATAGGGCTTGAACGGTACGTAATACACACTGGCTCAGTGTTTTGCAGTGGGCACAAACTTTTTCTTCACGTAGTCTACCCAGGCAGGTTTAAACTCATCATAATCAAAACTTCTTTCCTGAGTGATTGTTCTTTAAAATTTGCATATATATGGCCCTTGTGTCACTGAGTCAAGGAGAATTTTACGCTTCCTTCCTCTTGGACTTTCCCTTCATGTCTGCCTTCGATTACAGTTTTCAAACGATTGTCATAGTATGTCTAAGTATTGGTGCAAGCCATGATTGCTCTCTCGTATTTATGGCACAAACTAGCCTTGTTTGAAATAGCGATCCGCTGTGTAGCATCCCCAGTCTCGACGATCATTAATTAACTCCTGATAGTGCAATGTGAGAAAGCAGGCATTTCGTGCCCTCTACCCCCTGGTTTTTAGATTGACTAGTGATGGGTGATGATTGGGGGGTTGAGTCACTTTATATTTTTTACTTCAGGATGCTCAATGGGTCTTGATTAGTGATTGAACTCCTGATAGCGCAAGGTGTGAAAGACGAGCAGGATCTATGTGGCAGAAAACCTGTGTTGTGAAACTATATGCTAGACACGGCCATGAATCACCCCCACCCCACACACACACACACCTTTTGTCTGCACTAGAATGCTGTACTATTTGGGTTATTTCTCAAAACAAATGGTAGAAATTAATTTTGTTTCACTATGGTCTCGTTGGGCAAGTAAAATCAAGATTTCTCACATTTCAATTGCCCCAAACTTTAATCTGATGGCCGAAAACAAAGAAAAACATTAAAATGTATGTTATGTATGGTTGCCCATTCATGCAAGTAACATTTTGATTGATAAAATGTTGGTGGCCAGGAGCTAATTTTGTAGTGGCCCTGGGCCAGTGGGACAGTGCTTATTTCAAGCTCTGCCAAAACAGTAACATCCCGCCCCCAATCGGACAAAACTAGTACCCTATTTTCACCATGCTTTTATATTTTCTTATGAACAAATATCATTATCCAAGTGCTGATGTTTTGCTCATTTACTACTGGAAGCAATTCTGCCATTTTTTCAGTTTTCAAACACAATCCAGATTAGGAGTTCGTAAAAAGGATAGTAATGTTCTGGTAGAGAGGGTCCTTCAAAAATAATTCATTTGCAAGGAAGAGGAAAACTTGAGTGTAGAAATTGCAATGAGCACTTAAATTTTGAAACAAAACAAGTGTTTGCTTGATTGATCAGAATCCTACAGAAATGGCTGAAATATAAATTGATGCTGAAAATTGTTCAGTCTTCCATGGCAATCTTCCACATTGGCACCCATCCATTTGCTTCTTGCACCCCCACCACTGCTTCAACCATTCATCCTCAAACCCCAACCACCCCAGTTAAAAAATGACAGGGGGACTTAGCCTTAGGACAATTTAGTCCCCTAAATACTCAATGAGTGCCCCCCCCCCAAAATCTTAAAAGAGCCTCATAAATGTACATCTAGACTTCAATGCAAACTATTTCATAACAAAATGTTTGTAAAGTAGCCTCTGAAATTAAAAAACATGAATTTGTCTCCTGAATAATAGTGATGTTTCAATCTATATATCACATAATATGATTGAAAATCATATCTAAGCGCTTTACATCACCCCAACCCCCACCCCCCCCCCCCCTCTAACACAGCTTTTCATCCCTTCCATCCCCCTTTCACCTGAGTGCACTCACACAAACCCAATCCGCACCGTGACACAAAAGAGGGGGTTTGCCTGGACACTCCAAAAATCGGAAGCGTGAAATTGATTTAAATGAATTGTATATGACACGGGAGGACACTGTTTAATGAATAGAAGCCATTCTACCTAAAGTTATGGGTCCCCCCTATCTCACAAATAGTCTGTGAATTCTTGTTGACAAAACAGCGGTGCAATTCGGCCAATAGACACTCCCTGTATTACACAACACCGTGCAGAGAAACATTAGGCAACATTGTGAGAGTCATTATGGGGCCTAACTACATTGTGGTAGAAAGTGATCCAGAGGATGTTCGAGTACATATTTGGCTGAAGTTGTGAGATGACTGTTCTTTCAACTGACTGACTGACTGACTACCGAGTCTGTAGTGTAGCAGAATAACAGGTTTTTGGTACGGGTACACCATGACTTGACGTTAATATTAGAATGTTATCTTTAAAGTGATCCATTAACTTTTGTCGAATTCATCCAAAATCACTTAGAGCTTTCACACTTCTTTTGTACCTTGTTGTTTGGCATATAATATGGTAACAAAAGAATGAAAAGGGTTTTGATTTTTGATCAAATGTCACCCTAATTATGGAGATATTATTAGAAGAATGACTAGAAAAGCTTCTTGGAACGCTTTCCAATTGTAACCAAAAGTGTCAGAATTTGGATATTTTGATTGCTCATAGTATCAGAAGTTAGGTACTTTGTGTGAACAAGCAGGAATCAATTCTGACATAAATTTTCACTTTTGTTGTTGTTAGGTAAACACTGTTCTTATTTGTTTTTATTGAAAAGATTCCACATTGCTCTTTACCCAATTGAAAGTAAGACCACTTTAGTTAAACCAGAAATGGTGCAGGACATGTTATGTTTACAGACACGTCCGAACTCAGTTATTCCTGAATTCACACCAGCATGAACCATGATGTCATCTCGTATGACTTCTGATTGATTGAAAAGTTGTGATTGTGCACTCACTAGAACAGTCCAAATTTGGCATGTTGATCCCAAATGGTTAGATGTTAAAGTTGTTATCTTGTCATATCCTGCTTGTGATGAGTATCCAGTCATGAATATATATATATGCAGGGCTCGTCACTTGCACTGGCCCGCTGGCACGGGGCCAGTGAAATTGCACTTCGGGCCAGCAAAAATGTATAAAAGTCATATTTTGGTGGCCCAATTGGGCAAGCAGATTTTCAACCCGACATTGACAAAATGAGAAAAATCTTGTTTTCTTCCATGTTATGCTTCATCTATAATCACATGTTTGATCTGGAAAGAGTGATATTTTGAATAGTAAAAAGTTTACTCATGAAATACACAATTGAAATGCACTTAGCATGGAACTTACATGTAGCTAGCAGGGTTTTATGAATATGAGCCCAGTCCTCACAATAGACCATGTATGCCTTTCCAATCGTGCCTCAGACCTGCTGTGTAATTTGATACATTCAGTAGGTGAGGGGTTAAGAAGGAGAAATGAGAGTCAAACGTGTGTGAGTGAGATTTAGGCCGAGTTTCATAGGAAGTTTGAGTGATAAACAAAAAATTGAGATCAGTTTCGAACCCTGGTCCCCATAATAAGAGACCATGTTCCTTTCCATTCGTGACTCAAGACCGCTGTGTAATTTGATACATTCAATATATTAGGGGTTAAAGAAGGAGAAATGAGAGTCAACTTGTGTGAGTGAGATTTAGGCCGAGTTTCATAGGAAGTTTGAGTGATAAACAAAAAATTGAGATCAAGTTTTGAACCCTGATCTCCATGATAATATATGCCTTTCCAATCGTGCCTCAGACCCGCTGTGTGATTTGATACATTCAGTTTGTTAGGGGTTAAGAAGGAGAAATGAGAGACAAACGTGTATGAGTGAGGATCGCTCTAGTTTCATCTCGACAGTTCGAGTGATTAAAACAAAAATGAGATCAGTTTCAAACCCTGGTCCCCACAATAAAGACCATGCATTTCCATTCGTGACTCAAGACCGCTGTGTAATTTGATACATTCAGTATATTGGGGGTTAAAGAAGGAGAAATGAGAGACAAACTTGTATGAGTGAGGATCGCTCTAGTTTCATCTCGACAGTTCGAGTGATTAAAACAAAAATGGAGATCAGTTTCGAACCCTGGTCCCCATAATAAGAGACCACGTTCCTTTCCAATCGTGCCTCGATCAGACCGCTGTGTAATTTGATACATTCAGTATGTCAGGGGTTAAGAAGGAGAAATGAGAGTCAAACGTGTGTGAGTGAGATTTAGGCCGAGTTTCATAGGAAGTTTGAGTGATAAACAAAAAAGGGAGATCAGTTTCGAACCCTGGTCCCCATAATAAGAGACCATGTTCCTTTCCATTCGTGACTCAAGACCGCTGTGTGATTTGATACATTCAGTATATTGGGGGTTAAAGAAGGAGAAATGGGAGACAAACGTGTATGAGTGAGGATCACTCTAGTTTCATCTCGACAGTTCGAGTGATTAAAACAAAATGGAGATCAGTTTCGAACCCTGGTCCCCATAATAAGAGACCATGTTCCTTTCCATTCGTGACTCAAGACCGCTGTGTAATTTGATACATTCAGTATATTGGGGGTTAAAGAAGGAGAAATGAGAGACAAACGTGTATGAGTGAGGATCGCTCTAGTTTCATCTCGACAGTTCGAGTGATTAAAACAAAAATGGAGATCAGTTTCGAACCCTGGTCCCCATAATAAGATACCATGCATTTCCAATCGTGACTCAAGACCTCTGTGTAATTTGATACATTCAGTATGTTAGGAGTTTAGAAGGGAAAATGAGAGACAAACGTGTATGAGTGAGGACCGCTCTACTTTCACAGACAGATCGAGTGATTAAAAAAATATCAAGATGGACACCGGAGGGGAAATGAGGAATTAACTGGGGCTTATACATGCTCATGAGAATCATGGTGATATTAGAGTGATAAGTGTGTACATTATAAAACGTACAAGTATTTCTTGAGGAAACGTGCATGATAGATGAGAGGGAAATTAGAACATGATCTCGGGGATTTCACTCAAGACCTCTGGGATCTTGGGTAAAGCATGCTAGTTTGGGAAGAAAGGGGACAGTGTATGCATGCAAAGTATGTATTACATGGGATGCTTGGGGCAATTAAGCTCTTAAAATGCCCAAAATATGATCCCTGGAATATCCAGCAAAATTCCTAAATATCTTATTTTTCCGAAGGGTTTAACTGCCTAGCGATAGTGATAATAGTGATAGTATATGCATTGACATACGCTGTAAGAAACCGTGATATAAAAATCACCAGTGTTTAATGTAAAAACATTTGTGGTTTAGTGTGATTTAACACTGTTTTTTTATATTGCTAAAGAGTTAAACAATTTTTTTCCTCAGTTTTAGCAAGTTCATAAGAAGAATGAAACTAGTGGGCCATGATATGTTCATTACTTTTAGTGATTAACATTTCAGGATTCATGCAGAGCATAATGTACATGGCCTTGTATTTTTGTACATGGGAGGTACATGTAGAAGAGTGATAAAGTGAAAGATGATATAAAGAAGAAGGGTCAGTGAGAATGCAAAATTAAGGAAAGTAGTTTATTGCCAATTTCCAACATAAAATATTCAGAGGTCATGTGACATTCATTTGCCTGTGGAATTTTCACACATCACCAAAATACACACATTTTATCAACCATTCATCAGATTTTCCACCTGTCAAGAAAGTTACTAGATTTCTTTAAGGAGACCATTGTGCTATGAATAGGGATCACCAGGCAAATAACAACACATAATTATATGTTTTGGTACCGTTTTGTCAGATATCAAATAGATACCCAACATTTCGCAAAGGGTTGTGTAATTCATATACAAAGCAATTAATTACCACCAGTTACGGAACCACTATTATTTCCTGGTTCCGTATGGGCAAACATTTGCGAGTGCGCCAATGCTATTCACGCGTACGTTTGGAGACAATAGAATCCCGGACGATTCGTTCACTCTGGACAAAGTAGTCTCGTACATGCAGACCCATGAATGCATGCTTTAGAATGATGCGTTTTCCAAATATATATATAATTTTCCTGGAAACATATTTTTGTGAACTTGTTGATGTAATGGACTACTAAAGATGTTACCTTTCATTTATAAGAATATTATTTTTGGGTGATGATACCCTTTAAAGGGATCTAGTAACTTTGTTGACATGTGCAAAAAGTGATAAATGGTTGATGCAATGTATATTGTTGTTATCTCATATGTCCACAGGGTATTGTGTGAAAATTTCAAGTCAAATGGACATTGTATGGCCAAGTAATGAGCGAAAATGCAAAGTGATATTCAGTAACTCACTGCACTCACTTTGTACACGGAAGAAAAACTCGCCCGGAGTTTTTCTTATCTGAATACTTCAATCATACATATCTTTGTAACGAAAGGGAAATTTGAAAAACCGAAACCTGTCCCGTGATTTTATTGTTAATATGAATACAACAAGGTATAAGGGAACCGCTAGAATTAAAATTTTATTTTGAGGATTTGGACAATGTTACTAAGTCCCTTTAACTAAATTAATGTATTGACCCATGTACGACTGGTCCTGAATATACCTGGGGCTAGGGTCTATGGAGAATACATGCTATAGCTAAGTCGATCAGTCTTGAAGGGGTTAAGAGAGAAGAGTGGTGAAAGATGTTGGGATGCTCGTGTGTTTGTGCATACAAACATGTAGTGTATTAGACAGCGTTCAACTGTCAATAATTTGGCTAATTGTTTGTGTTGCAGTGTATTTTTGTGTGCATCTGTATTTTTGTTTGTGTATTATTCTGTCCTATTTGTAATTCCAGGAATCAGGTTGTGTCCCTAGTTGAATTTACGTGTGATTGTTTCAGGGACATAAAAGTATGTTTGTTTGTGTCAGTGTTATATCTGTGCGTGGGTGGGTGTGTATGTTTATGTGCATCTGTACTTCTGTTTGTACGTTGGTCGTGTTTGTAATTCCATGAATTAGGTCCTATCCCTAGTTGAATTGACTGATGATTATTTCAGGGACTACAGTACGTGTTTTATTTCTCTGTATGTTTGTGTGTCCTGGATATTTAACGTATAAAATGTATATGTGTAAAAGGTTAATGTTTCTGTTTGTATGTAGGCCCTAATTATTATGAATTACGTTTCAGTCCCAGCTGAGTCTGTTGGAAATTGTTCTGCTCCAGGGACTCAGACAAGATGTGTATCTAGATGTGTTTGTCGGGGTAGCTTTGAGTCGTCGTTGGATTTGTGAGAGTGTTTGTTTGTATGTGTGTATATATATGTCACGATGTGTATATTTGTATGTTTGTCAGTGTGCATACATTGCATGTGTGTATGTGTGAGTGCTTTGTGTCCTTGGATTTGTGTGTGTATGTATTAAGGCTGTAGTGAAACGGTTACATGACGGTTAATCGACCGGCATCGGCAAAAACGTTTTCATTTTCACGGTTTTGGTTAGCCGGGAAAAAAAAAAAAAAAAAAGATTTCTTTTTTTCTTCTTTTTTTTCTTTTCCATCCCCATTCTATAGATTCGGTCAGAAAATGGCACGTTGAATCCTGCCAATCTATTGCTGAAGTAAAGGTATTTTACATGTATCATAAATAAACAAAACAAATAAACAAATGGTAAGAGGATTAATGAATAGATTAGACCTGGTAGAGCCAAATTTAGAAGAATCATTTGTGAAGAGATATCCGAAGGCTTTCATCGTGTTTGTAGACTAACATGGCACTGCCCTGCTGATTCCAATTGAAAAAAAACGGACAGATATCGGATGGTATATCCGAGGGGAAATTTATTTATTTATTTATTTTCCGGTTACCCGTTCAGTTAACCGGTTTTTGCCGTCGGTTAACCGGTTTTCCAAATAACCGACTTAATACAGCCTTAGTATGTATGTATGTGTATGTGTGTGTGTGTGTTTTTGTGTGGATATATGTATGTGAATACAGTGAATTCTATGTTTCTGTTTGTATGTAGGTAATTGTGGATAATTGTTATGAATTATGTTCCATCCCAGGTGACTCAGGTGGGGATTTATTATTTGAAGGATTCAAATCGATTACTGATACATGTATGTGTGTTTGTAGGTAGGTTTTTGTTGGTGAGTGTATGATGTGTGTTATGCAAGCCTCCACTCTAACTTGTTTTCTTACTTGCCCATTTGGGCAAGTAAAATCATAACTTTTGAAATTTGACTTGCCCAAAGAGAAAGTTTACTTGCCTGCTTACTTCTAGATGAGATTTAAACCTCCGGAATTACAGTATTCTCTCATAGTTAACCAATAATTTAGACGCCCGATCAGGCAACCAAACTAGGCCATTTATGAAATTTTACTTGCCCGACATCAAATTTACTTGCCCCGGGCAATAGGGCAACTTGTGCTAGTGTCGAGCCCTGTGTTATGTGAGCCCTGTGTTATGTGTGCAGAACAGATATTCTATGCTTCTGTTTTTGAGTGGTTCCTAATTTCTGATGAATTAGGTTTCATCCCAAGCTTACTCTGATGGGCATTGTTCCATGGATTCAAACCGAAATGTACAGATTATGTGTGTTGTGTTTGTGTGTGTGCGCTAAAATTTGTTGCTCCATGAATTACCGATAAGCCCTAATTGATGACTCAGATGACTATGCTTGCAATTAGTTTTATAACTAAGTGTTTTTTATTGTGTGTGTGCTGTTATTGTTAAAATCAATTAAACACCTTTCATCAATAACTCGGCTAACAATATTTTAACCGTGTGCTTGTATGTGTTTTAATGTTGCATCAGGGACCGTCTGAAAAACAGTCTTTGGCTGAGTTACGGTTCCCTGGAGAAATAAAATGAAACAAAAAAATAAAAATAAAATATGTGTGAATTAATGTTCAATCCTTTATTGCCCTTCTCTGAAGTCTGAATAGATAACTTTCAGAGCATTGTAGGTGAAAATGTGATTTAATGATATACATACATACATATATTTATGTTTATGTGGCTGTGTGTTTTTACAAGTGTGTATGTTCTTGTGTCTGTCTGCCCGTATGTGTGTCATGATTGTCCAATCCGTTATGCCCTTCTCTATATAGCTGATTCGACTGGAGCATTGTAGTTACAAATATGATTTAATGATGTACATATTAATGTTAATGTGGCAGTGTGATTTTACAATTGCGTATGTTCGTGTGTCTGTCTGCCTGTATGTGTGTCATGATTGTCCAATCCATTAGGCCCGTTTCCTGGCCGGCTCAGCTGGCGAATTGTTTCTGTCACTCAGGCTGTGATGTAATCGGAGACCTCGGCTAATTATTGGATTGATTTTGGCGAGCCGCTGTCCTGATTGCCTGACCATGGGCTACTGTGCACAAGCTTTATTAGCGGCACATTTCTGCACGGGGTGTGACTCAGGCATATTTATAATGTTGCAATACATGTGAATTGTAAACCTAATACATTTTTATACACACATTGTACTGACTTGACTTGTCATTCCTGAGTAAGAACAGTGTATGGGAAAGAATTCAGGAATATTTTTTCCACATTGTAATTTGTAACGCATTGTAACGTTTGTTGGTTAGCCGCTCATGACTGTTGGCAGTTGCTGAATTTGGTTTTCCTTTATCTTGTTTCGGCTTGCGTTGCATTATTGTAATTTGAGAGTAAAACTAGTTTTGTAATCTGAGAAGTTACTGATTGTCCTATCTGAGGAGTAGACGGGGAAAGATTGTTTCGAATGACAATAAGAAAGGAATTGAAATTCGTGAGTCGACACTTCACAATCGGAAATACATTTTGTGGTTGAAAGGAATTGTTGTGTAGGTAGTGATATACTTATGAGGGTAAGTGTGATTACATGAAAAATGAATTTAAATTTACAACATTTTAATTGAAGCCAATAGTCTACAAAATATGTGATTTAATCATGATTCATTTCTGAAATATTTCATATTTATTCATCATATATTTTTTTTAATTAAAGGGAAAGTTGAGTTTTGGTAGAGAGGGCGCTAGACTACTTAATTGGTTTGTGAGGTAATGAAAAACTGAGTGTAAAATTTGAAAGAGCATAATATTTAAACAATAAAATCATCTTTGTTTGATCAAAATCGGTACAGAAACGGCTGAAATATCCATAAATATAACAATTTGTAATAAACCCGGGGCCCCGGGTTTATTAGAGAATTTTGAACCAGCCGTTAAAAATTCAAAAAAATGCTTCCTCTTTTCAAAAAGTTACAAAATAGGTATTTAAATAGTTGTTGGTTATTTCTCTATCTAATCACTATTTCAACAAAGCATCACATTTATGCACAATATTTTATTCAAAATGGTTAAAACCGATGAGTGTTTAGAGAGCACCCTCTTATGTTTTAACGGCTCTTTTTGAATGATAACATGATCTTTACTACGTCATTTGTAATTTTGTGTTCCTTTCTAGTTATAACTATTAGTTTGTAATGTAATGATGCAGGTTTTGGTTACTAAAATTCAGTTTCACTAAAACTGTACTCTCCTTCCCAGAACTCAACTATCCCTTTAAATTTATCTGGTTTTATCAAAGTTTCTATTCAAATTTTGCAGTGATTCATTTTTAATTTGTTCAACTAACACAAATGTACTCATGATTTTAACAAAACTCTTCTTTTTTCTTGATTTCTTCCTTGCAGTTGTGACAGCTTTGATGAAATCTCCAGATGACTTGGTACTCAAAGTGAGAGAAGGTGAGTTAGCCCGTTCCTTTCTGAAATTCCCTGTAGACCTTGTACATTTGTAGACTGCGAACATATCTTTTTCTTACTTAGAAAAGCATTGAATGCCCAACTCTCCCGACTCAAGAGTAAACCAGGTAAATTAGGCAATTCAAATGATTATTCAATTCTCACATTCTTAGATTTCTCAATTGTGTTATCTTTTAAATCTGGTTAAAAGTACATGTAATTAAATTCTTTGGCAATCATGATCGGTACTATAGTTTTGTCTTATTTGTCTGTAAAGTGTTAAAACCTAAATTAACCTGGGTACCATTGTTTTTAATGGGTGCAAATCATGTATTTTCTCTTCAAATGACTAGAATTCTGTATTCAATTATCACCTTTTCTAGATTTGCCAATTATGTAATCTATTTACTCTTGTGAAAACTAATTAAATTCTGTGCCAATCACGATTGCTAACATATTTTTGTCTTCAACTTCTTTCGCTGTTTTAGTTGAATTACCCTTTAAATACCCAGAATACCCATTTTTTCACGGGTGCAAACGACGTGTTTTCTTTTCAAGCGATCTAGAATTCTCAATTCAATTATCACTCTTCTAGATTTGCCAATTATGTAATCTTTTCGCTCTTGTGAAAACTAATTTGATTTCCTTGGCAATCTTGAATGCTACCATTTGTTTGTTTCTTGCATGAAGAGTGTGGATGACAGTCTGTTTGTCCAATTAGAGTAATTGATTGGGACTGCGTGGGGAGACATACATGTACATGGAAAGGCGAAGCTGATATTACACTCGAGCCGGTCCCATGTGTGCATATTCGTGTTTGTAGTTTGCATTTAATGATCAGGCAGATGATCTGTCAGAGATGACAGTATTACCAAACCATACAGAATTCTCTGTACATATCACACAATGTAGCACACAGGGATTTCAATGGGTCGGACCAAGGGATGCTAATTATGTACCCGAGTCGTCCTTTGTTTAGCTGATAAAATTAATAGCACGTAAATTGGGAGCCATGTCTGTCAATTACTCCCTCCTAATTAAAGGCCATGGTACTAGAAGCATTGAAGGTCAAACATGTGAACATTGCTGATCTGTTTATATGTTCACTTGGCCTACATCCATTTTGTCCAGTGGAACAAAATACATGGGGACTCAATGGCAAATTAGCCCCTGCAAATCATGAAAAATCCCTCCTAAATTTGCATAGAATTCAACTCAAAACTAATTTTAGAGTGCTATTTTTATGCAGGCCAGCTTGAAAAGTAGCCCCCGAAAAAGGAATTTATATTTGCCCCCCCCCCTGATTTGGTCTCTGTTTCATTTGGCCTACTACATATGGTGCCTGAAACGTCCATATCCCCAACTCAAAACTTGACCCCCTAACCCTTATCATAACCATAACCATAATCCCAACCCCAACCATAAATCTAATGCCTGATCTTGATCCTGAGGCTCTTAATCAAGTTCGATTTTGCTAGTGGACGAAATGGGAATGGACCACATGGGTGTAGACCAATCAAAAGGTTACCATTGCTACATCGTTAGTCCTAGCTGAACCTTTTCAGTTTAAGCACTAATTGCCCTGTCCAGCTGGTCAGATGGCGGCCATTTCAATTCCAGTGACCATTATTTGGCCATTATTTTTGTTCATAAGATTGATAAATGAAATCCCTATACTGTTCATAAATGTGTTACTTTTAATACATTTTAGTAAACAAACGGTTTGGGGGATACAAAAGACTCAAAGTTGCTTTTATTTCTAATAATATAAAGTTCGTATTTTTAATAAATTATGTGTGTACATTCACAATGTATATGGCTGGGGGGGGGGGGGGGGGGGAGGGGGGAGGGGAGGGATGAGGGGGGCAAGCAACCCCCCATATAATTTGAGAAAAACCAACAAAACATTATGAGAAAATCTTTAAAAAAATTTAAGAAATACATAGAGTGTGACGCCCCTCCCAATAATTAGTATGCCCTCAATCAGTCTGACCATGTAACTCCACTGTATGCAAATGTACATGAACCTAATTATACACTTGATTCATGTGACCTTATGTACTTCATGTTTGTGTACATGGTATGTACTTGAATGTACCAAGTGCTGACAGCAGGCATGTATAAAGAGCTGATTGCCCATGGCCACCCAAGGATTGCCCTTAGGTGGCCAGGGGGATGTTTCACAAAGATCCTAAGTTGAACTTAACTCTAAGTTGGACTTAAAAATTATGGAAAGCCATTTGTAGCCTTGGAATAAAATAATATTCAAAAGTCAAAATGCAAGTATTTTAGACATTTCATGAATGTTATATCAAACAACATGAAATCCCCTTGATAATAGAAAATAGTAATGATTTGAATCAACAGGTAATGCCTTTGAAAAGGGACTTTAACAACAATTTTTCAAAGAAACTAATGGCTTTCCATACTTTTTAAGTCCAACTTAGAGTTAAGTTCAACTTAGGATCTTTGTGAAACACCCCCCATGTGCCAATGGCCACCAGGGCCAAACCTACATGTAGTTTAGTTCCTTGCTATTGTATTTCAAATGAAACAGTTAAATGTGCAACCCCACCTACGGATAGCTGGGTAAGCCTTTGGTATCCACTAAGTAAACCCTAGTTAGCATCTAAAATATCTTTTGTCTAAAGGCACATCATCTAAAATAGACTTGGTGAGGAACTAAGGCTACTAAGCTAGCACATTTACAGACCTCTTTTGATTATTTTGGGGAGCTCCATTTGGCATTTCGGGGGTCTAAATCACCCTGGTACATGCGACTGCACTAGTTATGATTATGAATGAGTAATAATACAGTCCTTTAAGGTTGACTGTCTACCCAATCTTCTCCTTGTTAGAGGCCAGTATAATAACACCTGCAAGACTAATTCAGTGTCTGAAACAAAAACCTGATAAAGATGGAAGTAAAAACGGGTCATTGGATTAACTCAGGCGTCGTCTTTATACAGCAGGTGTAAATTAGATCATATGAGGAACTATTTCTCCATGGATCCCGTGTCAAAAGAAATCATCACGATGGTAGCTTTTAACGTTGTCTAAAGGTTAGACTCAGTTTACAATGTTTCACTCTTGTCTGAGAGCACCCAGCCTTGCATAACACTGAGCCAGTGTATATTTAATTTTGCACAGTGCACAAGGCTTTCACAAGATGTCATTGCAAATCCGAGAAACCTTTAAACTTGACTAGATTCCCTTCAATCTTCTTGGAAGAGGCCTGTGTATAACACACGTCTGCAAAACCTATCCACACAGTCTCTGAAACAAAACCTGATGAAGATGAAGTAAAAAACGGGTCATTGGATTAACTTTTGGGTCCTCTATGTACAGCAGGTGTCAATTAGATCATGAGAGGAACCGTTTCTCCATGTATCTCATGTCAAAACACATCTTCATGACGGTAGCTTTTAACAAGCTTGTTACATTACATCTAAAGGTTAGGCTCAGTTCACAGTGTTTTAATAGTATCTTGGTCTGAGCACCCTGTCCTTGTTAATCTTTCCTTTTTAGAACAGAGTTTTTCTTCTAGTAATAATAATAATATATTTGTAACATACACATCTGTGGTTAGTAACTCGTTTTGTTACAAATGTCATCTTGTTGGATTGAAACAAGATCTATTGATTTGGAGTTTTTATGCTTTGCAACGGATTAAGGCTGAGTCGGTTCGGTCGATCACACCGGTTACCGACCGTCAATCGGGACCCAGTTTCGTTTTTACGGAAACGGTGCCCCGAATTAAAAAAAATATATATAAAAATGTTTAAAAAGAAATTAAGATTATCACTTAATGTAGCGGAATTCAAATAAAAATGGGGCAATCGATATCATTTACTTTAAAGAGTGGTTATTTTCGAGAAATTCTTGGTTCGTTACTTCGTTTGACAGTCAGAAATTGAACAGGAAGCGCAAAATTGCTTGTCATTTGAACGCTATTGCCTACGGATGTTCACACAAAGTTAGGCCGACACTCCCGGGGAGTGTATGTATGATCGAGCTGATGAGCCAGTGCATTCAAAAAGTGGCTCAAAGTACGTATTTGGGTAATTTATACCATTTAAAAATGTTTTGATATTCTACTTACATGATTCTATGGCATTTGAAAGCTGAACAGAACAAAAAATAGTTAATAAGCCCCGAAACAATGAAACAAACTGTGCAAATTATCGGGAAATTTCGATCGCAGCGGTGCACCGCGATGCTAGCTGGCCGACTGAAGTTAGCGTGCGTGCCGCGCCGGGAACTGAAGTTAGCTAGCATATCATATAGCATGCACTCGCGATCTTCTCGCGATATCGGGACCTGAAAACTTGCTGCTAACTTCAACTTTCGATTTTAGCGGCTTGTTTCAGCTTGGCGCGATGCTGAACAAACGATCGATTTCTAGGTCCAATTTACTTCGGAAAAAATACTTTTCTTGCGAAACGTGAGTTAATTCTGGATAGTCTGCAACTATCTTCCCGTAAAGATTGATGTAAATCCATAAAAGCGTCAATATTTGTAATGTTATTTGCATATAAAAAGAGCAATATAATAAAGCCCCAAACAGTGTATTTTTGCTGATGCTTGCACGATTGCATGATTTTACCGGTCCGAGTTTCGACGGCAAAATTTTATCGGGATACCGGTTCCCGACCGGTTACAGTTTATCGAGACCCGGTTCCGAATATATCCGACATGACTCAGGCTTACAACGTATGCTCCCTAGGGAGTTGAGATGTTGCAAAAGATAGATAGTGTGGGCTTGTGTTTTAAGTTGTGCATGCGTAATGATCAAGGGTAGTAGTTTTCATCTGAATCTAGTGCAACAAGATAAGTGGTGCACTATAAATGATAATGATGCAACCTACAATTCAGGGACATGGCCTTATATTACAGTTTTGTATCCTCTACATAATATTCTACTCCAATCCTGTAATTAAAGATGTATCAATGACAAAGGAGAACCTAATTCTTTTTGGTTAGTTACTATCATGGTAATGTGATAAATTTCAGTGTCATTTGTTGAAACATAATGTGGCACGGGATCAAACCCTATCCTGTACTTTGAATCCCGTGATTTAATCTTCATGACATTTTCTACTGTTGTAAAGGGAAAAGAAAAAAATTGTTTTAATTATAGAATTATTTGGCGGGAAGTTGTATTTTTAGAACATTAGAAGATTTGTTTCTTTAAATTCAATGTTAATTTTGTAACAAGTACAAATAATTGTTGAATTTGTTTTGTTTGATGAGAAATATGATAGGCAAGTAGGAAATAACATTTTACTTGCGTTCGAATTCTGTTCCCTAAAAAAGACCGTCTGTGTGCGTCATAATTAGATTGGCAGCACGGCGTATGAATAGTTCATAAGATGGTATACCATTTTTGGCTGGAATTGAATATCTTGCCTCAAGTATCTCCGAGTTGGTTGATGGTTCTTCTGTTTCATATAACTTCATTAAACTTGTCATGTTTATGCTTACGTATCTATAATAAATTTTACATTCATTCTGAGGCCCTTTCACCATTTCTAAGACCAACTTGCTGAAAATATTTTAATGTATGCTTATAGTTTGTTAAAAAACCATGAACAAACATGAAGTGTTAATTTGAAATTTCTTGAGAAAAAAAATGAAAAGAATCATAACTTTCTTTGAAATTACATATGAATGCATACTTTTCAAAGCTCATAATGACGTCACTTGTGCATAGAAGTTAAATATTACTTAACTATTCCATAATTTTGTCCAATGTTCCTGTAAATTGATTCTACATAATATATACATGTTTGGTATTATAATTTTCTTAGCTTATTGTTTTCTCAGCTCTGCCCAATTTGTCCAATAGGACAAAAAACATCTTAGGGCCAAGCTTTTTGTGATAATATAAACTACCTTATTGATATGAAATATATTTCCTTAACATGAAATTAACACAAATTACATGTTTGTTTTTTGTTTCAACTATACAGATACTGGAACTAAGGATAGAGTCCACAAGTTCCTTGCTCCCTTGGACAAGACCTCTGGATATCAGCAAAAAGGTCCAAAGTCACCAACAAAACTTGGTGCAAGGCCAAAGATTGAAACAAGGGACTTCAGGAGCGGTAGCCAGGACAAGGTGGCATGCTCAACTCCGGAGGTCACCCAGAATGGGGTAGGAACCTGCCAAGATGGTGACCTCAAGCAGAAGGAATTGAGAGAGCAGTTGGGAACAGAGGAGGCAACAAGCCAAGGGCCTCTGGATGATAGGCTCCTCCAGTCGCCATTGCTTACAAACAGGACGTTGAATGGTACAGACTGTAGCCAGGATGTTGGGCCAGGGAGCTTGAAGTCTCCTGCTGAAATCCCCAGTGATCATTGTCGTGAAGATGAACAGTTGGAATCGTCGCCCTCACATTCCTTGAACTCGGATCCAAGTGCGCTGGAAGCATTTGCCGGGCAAAAGTTAACAACCACTGCCCTGATCCATCGAGAGGATTCGTTGAAGGATGGTGGTCTTTCGGAACTGAGGAATCAGGGTATTGCCAGTAGCGGTCTCAGTGGCGTGCAGGAAGAAGTTTCATCCACAAATGGTATACCATCTGATTTTGAGAGCCAGTTTGAGGACCAGTTGGAAACAAACGGTTTTGAAATTGATGCGCAATTGCAGGACAACATGAACGGGAGATTGACAAAAGCGGAATTGGTGCATATAACTAGCGCTGAATACCCCGTACCGGGTAAGATCACGGACGCAAGGACGATAATAGAGAATGGTACAAATATGTCGCACAACAATCACGCATCATCTGTAACATCACCAACATTATCTTCATCATCGGAGAGTGCCTTCAGTGCTGCAGGAACAGCAGTCAAGGTCAGAACTACCACCACGAACATCGGCTCTGATAAAAACGTGCCCTCAGAGATCCTAGTCAGTGATACAGGGCAGGGACATGAAACATCGTGGGCAAAGGCCGGGACACACGCAATTGGCATCCAGACGAATGCTTCCGATCTTGAGAGAAGGACAGACATTGAAACAAACTTGTCGGTCCCGGAGATGAGGATAGGCAACGGAGGTCTCAACCTGGTGGTCGCTCATGAGAGCACTGTACCAGATGTCCCTGCATTAGATATCCATAACACTCAAAACAGGAAGGAAGGTTTAGAGGAGATGCCAAACACACGACTTGAATTAACGGGCAACTCGCAATCATACTCTAGCGAAACTAGGGACTCTCTCTTTAATTCCAGTGCAATTAGAGACTCTCGTTCTAGTTCGGGCAGTTCTCACTCCACTTCAAGTAATGATGACACAGAATTTCCTGACATGAACTCATTAGAGAGTGCCCTTTATGAAAACCCCAAGAATCTGGACTTACCGTCAGCGAAGAGGCTTGCCAAGAGACTGTACGAACTTGATGGATTTAAACGAGAAGACGTCGCTGTTCATCTAAGCAAACGGTAAGGACTTGTGTAAATATGTAACCAGTGCTCGACTTGCCCTTGACCAGGGCAAGTAAAATTTGGTATCGGGAAAGTAACATTTAATAAATTGTCTAGTTTGCTTGCCCAATCAGGCAACTAAATCAACTACAAGAAAACAATGTAATTTCTACATGTGTTGAGTAAGAGGGTAAGTAAATGTCATATAGGGCAAGTAAAATTTGAACATTTATGATTTTACTTGTCCAAATTGGCAAGTACAGACAAAAGTATAGTGTGTAAGCTTCATGTAACACACTCACAAACAAGCTCATGAATCCAAGCACAAAATTACACTAACAATGGCAAAAACAAATTAAAAGTACAATGCTTAAAATGTGATGTAGTGTGATATAATACATTTTTAACCCATGGAAGATGATTTGATTAGGGCTAGAAATGCCATCTCTATTTAGATTCAGAGCCCAAGTATTTTTTTTATATTAAATGCATGTTACGCACTCCTTCTTGTAAAGTGCGATGTGATATGTAATAAATCGTTTAACCTATGATCAAGGGTGTATCAATTTTTGTATAAATTCATCAATTCATAGATTTTGTAGCCTGAGTACTTTTAAAGGGGAAGCCGAATGCTGGCATTCTTGCAAATGCACCAGTCACATATATACATGATGCACGGCCCGCACACTGAAAATTTAGCAATTTTGGCCAGTGCGTTGTGGTTCGCTAGGTGTGCTTCAGCATTCGCTACTTGTTCGTAAAGTGCCATGGACCAAGCTATGCATTTGTTGTCATTCATTGTGTGCATCTGTATTTTTTGTGCATGCACAAAAGTTGGGCGCACAACGACACTCTTATGATTTTATTTTCCATCTTTAAATTAATTTTCAATGTGCTGGCCATGCTTCGCGTATGTAAGAGCATACATCCCGTCATACATTTTTAGTCATAAATCTCTTTATTTCATCACGCTCAGGAACGACTTTTCCAAACTCGTAGCCAAGGAGTACGTATGCTACTTTGACTTCACCGGCGACCGTCTGGACGAGGCTTTGAGGGCGTTCTTGCTGTCTGTCACAATCGTCGGCGAATCGCAGGAGCGCGAGAGAGTGCTGGCTCACTTCTCTCACCGTTATTTCGATTGCAATCCCGGCGTTGTGGAGTCGTCGGACGCAGCACACACCCTGACGTGTGCTGTGATGCTGCTGAATACGGATTTGCATGGCCAGGTAAGAATGCGGATCGCAATACCAATTTAAATGTTTATTTTGTAAGATATTACAAGTGCTATCCGGGCGTTGTGGAGTCGTCAGACAAACCCCATACCCTGAAATGTGCCATGATGCTCCTGAATACTGATTTGCTTTGTGTTTCTTAATGTCAGTGTGTATTCGTAATGACTGCATTACTAGAGGAACTTGTTGATGGAATAGAATACTAAAGATGTTACCTTTCTTTAATAAGAATATTATTTTTTGGGTGGTGGTACCCTTTAATGTCAGTGTGTATTGGTAATGACTGCATTACAAGAGGAACAAGAGAGGTGTGACTGCTGTCATTCGGAGTCTGAAACGAAGAGTGACTTCATTTCGGCATTTCACACACTTATATCTAAAGAAGATATTGATACACTTAATAATATTGGGGTCAATAACTTATTTGGGGATTCTTAAATGGTCATGATAGAGATTAAATTATTGGGGGTGTGCTATTAATGGAAGGAGATAACCCTGAGTGTGAGAGGAGGTGGTGAGGGATGATGAACAGTTGTTGCGAGGTAGGATGTAGGTAATTGACATGAATGAAGGATACACTGGTTTGTAGAGGTGTATTCTGTACAAGTTATATAATTTATATTGTAAGAAATTGCAATTTTAATAATCTTGGCAAGTTCATGTAAACAAATTATGATGTTCTTATTTCTGGACCAATTTTTACCAATCTTAGCACATATTAAGGATTCTTATTCAGTTCTATATTAAAAAAAAACTCATTGTCAAGTTTTTCTTGACATTTTTCTACTGAAATGCACTTACCTACATTAGTCCACTTCTTTTGATCTTGTTCACTCTAGCCTGTTTCTGTCTAACCTTCTTCACTTCCCTTGTCCACGCTTTTATTCTTGTTTTATCTAGCCTGAATCTATTCAACCCCTTCACTTTGTTAGTTTGATGTATAGATATGTCCATGTTTAGTTGTGTACCTTGTTGTTTGCCTTTGGTAAAGAACATGCTAGGTTCGAAAGCTCCGGCTCCATTTGACTTACATTGAACTACAGTCTGGTAATTCATTCTTTTCCAAGTCTAGAATTATTCTATTCTCGGATGTAAATTTTCATTTTCCCCCCTAGAATATTGATTTTTCATGTCCCGGGATATATTGTTTGTGTCTTCTAGACTTCTTCCAGTTTAGAATCACTATAATATTCTAAAGCTAAAGGTACTGTTTGTTAGGCACTTCTGGTCAGATTGCACTGCCTCATGACTCAGATTTTTCCTATCGGAAACCGGTCGGAAGGCATTCGAGGCTGATTCAACATGATGAATTAGCTCCAACTGATTGGGCCTGGCTCTAGCCTGATTGAAAACCGATCGGGTCGAGTCGGCTTTGTGTGCGCTTTGCTTTAGAAGTTAACTTGCACTGTTTTTTGTGTGTGTGTGATTACATGTATATTGATATTTCATATCCCTGGATATATTATTTGTGACTTGATAAAAATCATAAAGATATTACTCCTAGGTGCTAAAAAAAAAGTCATAGTTTCAATTAAATAGCTGAATCTAATTGTTTGCTGGAATGGTGGTGAGCTCTGCTGAGAAAGATGCGTGTTGCTATGGAGATTTATTGTGTGTAGAATTCATAACATAATTAACGTTAGCCCTGAATTACAATTTAAATGAAATTAGTGGTGGTGGAAAATATTCTTTTGACTGTTACAAGTCATTGGTATGATTTAAAACAGGAGATATTTTCCCTTCCTTTTCGAAAATACCATGTTTATATTAATGGGAATTTTAAACCAAGTTGTCTAGTTTTATGAAGTCAGTCAATAGACAATCCTTGATAAACACACAAACAAAATCAGACTTCCTCAACTTTGTTAGTTTTAATGCCAACTGAAGAGATCTCAAGAATATTTACCATGAAATTTCTACTTAACATACTGCTAATTACAGGAATCTGGTGTACAATGTGTTTACTTTGAATTAGAATTAAATGCAATCAGTCTTTGAAAGGATGAGTTCAGTAGAAACGGTGAACTCCCGTTTCAGTGGGTAAATGGCAAAGGTAGAAAGGAAAGAGCTCTGAAAAAGGATGCTGTAGAGTGCAAGGAATTCCGCAAATGAAGTGAAATACACAAATATATTTAGAGTAGAAAGGCCAAACTAAACCATTTTGATTAGAGCAAAAGGAAAATATTTTGTAGCAGAGTGAAATATGTCTGCCTCGTAGAATAGCTGAACCTTTTGTTTAAGTGGGCCGAGGAAAAAAATTAAACTCATTTTGGACTAGTTGATTTAGTATAACATGAAATTTGTCATAACCCCATCTGCATATTTTCGGCACCAGTCCTGTTAGAGAATAAATTAGTGAGAGAAAGGGATTAAAAAGGTGTTCATTACACATCCTTTTTAACGAGTTTAAGACTAGTTGATTTAGTATAACCATGCATCCGCCATGAACCTCAGCTGAGTATTTATCCAGCACCAGTCCTGAATGGGTTTAATTGAATAAAGTAGTGAAAGGAAAGGGATTAAAAAGGTGCACATAGCACATCCTTTGAACATTTTAACGACTAATTAATTTTAGTATAACGTGCATTCTCCATAGACTCCAGCTGCTTATTTTTCAGCACCAGTGCTCAATCGGTTTAATTGAATACAAAGTGCAAATGAAAGGAAATGAAAAGGTGTACATTTGAACGAGTTCAAGACTAATTAATATTAGTATAACATGCATTCTCCATAGACCCCATCTGTAAGTATATTTGGGACCTGTCCGGAATGGGTTAACGTAGTGGAAAAAGGGGAATTCCTGAAAAGGTGTACATTACATAGGATTTGCCTAGTGTGTATGTGGGGGGGGGGGGGGTGGGGGGGGGGTGGGGGGCGGCTTTTATTGTATTGAGAAGGAACAGCAAAACAAAAGGTCTTCACCATTTTTAAGGTTAAATTTTTACATCTTAAGAACGAAAGGATTTGGCCAATTTTGTTCTTGGCTCATTTCCCCCCTGCAAGCAAGGGGGGGGGGGGGGGGGGGGGCACAGAAAATCTGTAGAGGAGCATCCATGAGGCCCCCACAGTAGCAACGCCCCTAGGCCCTCGAGTATGGGTTTGTAATATTTAACATTGTAGATGGTGGTAGACATCACGTTGTATGTGTATGTGTATTTGTTGATGTTTTTTTTCTTCATAGTCCTAGGCATCAAATTTTGTACACATGTATGTTTCATTTTTTCCCTTTCTTTTTACAAGTACCCAGACAACATTTTTATAGAGCATGTTTCAACGTCGAAACTGAAAGGGTGGGGATCGTGTTTCAGAAATTGAATCCCTCGCCTTTCAGACAAAACGTGCTTTAAGTGAAACCAGAAACCTACATGTACCTACAGTTTTCTAGAGAGGATTTTTAGAAGATTTTTTGTTCTCTCTCTCATCTAAAGTATCCAACAACAAAAAATGGAATGGTGAAAGAGAACAAAAATTAAAGAAGCGTTTCTTTACTAGTCTGTTACCAGTCATTTGTTGATTTTTAGAGGTTGTTTTTTTGTTCTCTCTCTCATCTAAAATATCCAACAAAAATGGAATAGTAAAAGAGAACAAAAATTAAAGAAGCATTTCTATAGTCTGTTACCAGTCATTTGTATCCAAAGTATCCAACAATGGAATAGTAAAAGAGAACAGAAATTAAAGAAGCGTTTCTTTAGTCGTTACCAGTCATTTGTATCCAAAGTATCCAACAATGGAATAGTAAAAGAGAACAGAAATTAAAGAAGCGTTTCTTTAGGCTGTTACCAGTCATTTGTTGATTTTTAGTTCATCATAAACCAAAATTATGCTAAACTCTTCCTTAGGTTCGTTCCACCTTGCGAAATAGTGCCATTGATTTTTTAACCCATTCAGGACTGGTCCTGAAAATAGTTCGGCTGTGGTCTATGGAGAATGTGTGTTGTACCAAAACCCAATCATCTTTAACGGGATAGGATAGCATAATCGATGAATGTAGGCAGGGCTTGACACTAGCACTTGCCCCTAGCACTTGCCCGATTGGGCGGGGCAAGGAGCATTTATGTTGGGCAAATAGAACTTTCATAAATGGTCTTGTTTGGTTGCCCGATTGGGCAACTTACTTTTCTGTCCAACTAGGAGAGAAAAATGAAATTCTTCAGATTTAAATGTCATCTAGAAACATACAAGAAATTTGCCAGATAGATTGAGCTACCTAGTGCAATTAATTTGTCTTTTGTTTTAACATTGTTTTTTTCGGGAAAGTGCATTTTCTGTTTGGGCAAGTAACATTTGAAAATTCTTGGTTTTACTTGCCAGAATGGGCAAGTAGAAAATAAAGTTAGCATGGAGGCTTTATGTAGGGATGTTATGTTTACCATCATTCTTAACCCGTTCCCTTTGAGATTCTGAAATCCCCATAGACTTTGTACATAGCCCACTCGGTTCCCGTAAGGAACGGGTTAATACATGCATGTCAGTGAAAGCAGGCAATAAACATAAACACCTGCCTGTATAATGTGGGGCGTCAATATTGATCCCCATATAGCAACCATTAAAAGCGCACTTGGACTGTTGCATTCACAAATTTAGGATACTTTATTTGAATAATGGGAAAGTAAACGTAAATTCACAATCATATATTGGCAAGAAATATCCAGGTCACTGGATCCATATATGGGCATTTCCATGGTAATTGGGTACATTTGGGGCATGGTGAGTAATTCCTACTTTTCTATCATACATTCATCCCAAATTAATTGTAATTGTTGAAAGCTAATAAAGGAGAGATAAATTTACCAACCATTTGTATTGAACAAGTCATTTATAATTTGTGTAATGTCTGTTAAAAATTGTAAGCGAACGTACATAACGCTTAAACGGACAAAAACAGGTCATTTAACATACATGATGTTGCTATGGGAAAACGTGGTTTTAAGGTAGTTTTATTCCCCAATGTTAAGAAATGTTTTGATTGATGTTAGATGAAAAAATTAAACTCAAATAATTGTTCTTATGACTGTCTTTTTATGTAACAAGGACAGACAAAATCAGAATAAAATTGTCTTCAATGGTAATCTACAGTAGATATAGACTTGGTAAATTCAATTTATGTAAATTTATAAATTTTAAAAATAATAGGAATATGTTGCAGGTATTTTTGTAATACAGTCAAACCTGTGTATAGTGACCACCTAAGGGAATCAAGAAGAGTGGCCACTGTAGACAAGTGACCTCTATAGACAGGTTCCATAAGATAGTACAGTCAAACCTGTGTTTAGTTACCACCTGAGGGAATCAAGAAGAGTGGCCACTGTAGACAAGTGACCTCCATAGACAGGTTCCATTAAACTTTGTTTTCTCTGCAGGGGATCATTGTTGGTGGCCACTATAGAGAGGTACACACTGAGACAGGCTTGACTTTACTTCTTTAAGTACTGTGATCTCTGCCCTTTTTCTCTCTATCCCTCGGAATAGAATGATCTAGAAAGATAACACCATAGAATTACATTTAATTACACATATTTGATATAATAATCATGAAGTGTTGACGATGTGAAAGCCAGAGTATTCCTTTAAAAAGCACTCAAGGGATAAATGAAATGTGGTCTTCTTCATGTATTATTAAAGATAAATGTATGCAAAAGCCAGAGTATTCCGGGAACTAAGGCACCAAGTTACCGCAGTTGTGTTATTCATTAGAACCAGTGAAACAAAATACACGGGGGCTCAGGGCGAATTCGCCCCTGAAAATCATAAAGAGTCCCAAAAAGATTTCACAGAGTTTCAGGCAAATCTAATTTTGGAGTGTTATTTTCATGCAGGCAAGCTTGAATAGTAGACCCCCCAAAAATAAATTTTAATTTCTTCCCTGATTGGAACGGTGAAAAAATGCATATAGTAAAACATGTCTATAGAAAAAGAAATGGTTCTAGGTATCCATAAAAATGAGATTTATGCAAAAGCCAGAGTGCTCCTTTAAACGTTGCTTGGAACTAAGGCAACTATGCACCGCACTTTTATTATTCATTGGAACTTTTTTTAAATGCATGAATTACCGTGCGACTTGGGTAAAGCAAGAAGATTTATACAAAATCCAGAGTGCTCCTTTAAACGTTGCTTGGAACTAAGGCACCAAGGCACCGCAGTTGTATTATTCATGGTGTCTGATAAAAGACAGGTGCTATTGTTGTGTAGGATGAATATGCAGCATGTGGTAGTCGCAACGCACAATAGGTGAAATAGAGTACACGTACACACCCTCGATCCATGTTATACAGGAAATGCAAAAAAATGCTTGCACTACTCTGTGATTTTAATAAGGGTGAGTTGATCAACATTTTCTAGCTTGGAACAACTTTGCTACAGTTTACACATACACTATACGTAAAACCTGTCTACAAAAAAAAGGCTCAAGGGATGATTTAAATGTGGTATCTATCGTAGTGTTAAGTAGTATTTTGTGAACATTATTAAGTATGCAAAAGCCAGAGTATTCCTTTAAACGTTGCTTGGAACTAAGGCACCAAGGCACCGCAGTTGTATTATTCATGGTGTCTGATAAAAGACAGGTGCTATTGTTGTGTAGGATGAACGTGCAGCATGTGGTAGTCGCAACGCACAATAGGTGAAATAGAGTACACGCCCTCATTAGTCTGTAGTAAACCCATTGCCTACGAGAACCTGGTGGATCATGTATTAAATATATGGGGATTGAAACAATTTAGTATGGAACAGGATTATACAAAAAATGCATGCATTACCCTGTGATTTTAATAGGGTGTGTTGATCAACTTTTTCTATGGAAATGGAAAAACATTGGTGAAATAAAAGTACACACCCTCACATCATGTTTAACCTGTTTAAGACTGATTGATTTTGCTATAACATGTAGCCTGAGTATTTTTGCGACTAGTCCTGAATGGTTTAATACACTGTAGTCTGCAAAATACATGCATTTCCTTTAGTGCTGCAGTGATAAGGATATAACTGTTTGTAACCAACTGTTTTGAGACAAAACTTGGTTTATTTTTTAGGTTTTAGCTATCAGAAATTATTGCCAGTATACATGCATGCAAAAACACAAGCTAGAACAGTGATATCACAGCACTCACTTTCGCATAATGAGAAATTGTGTATTGCCATTTGTTTAAAAGGAAAATTTAAAAATGCTGAATTCTAATATAAGTTAGTAGTTTATAATGGCAAGTTTTTTGTTTGTGAATGGTGAACTTTTGTTTAAAGTGTGACATTAAAACTTTACTTTTGGCTGGTAACATTTTACTTTGGACTGGTCAGGATATTTTCCCTGGGGCCAGTGAAATTTGTCTTCAGGGGAGCAACAATTTGTCTTGAATATCTGTGGTAGTTCATGATGTGATAAAAATGCTGATTATCCTGATCATAAGGCTAATCATAGACACAGACATCAAAGAGATGGATAGCATAATGCATGTAACAGACAATTTCAAATGCAACTAGAGCACGCATGCATCAACGTCACCATAACTGGAAAATGCAGTATATTTTCATATTATGTTCCAAAGGCTCCAAGGAGCGCAGAAACAGACCTGTATGCTATGTACGTGCAAAAAGCAAAATATTCCCCCCTCATTGTTTTACTTGTTGGTTCTTTATGTTCTTTTAAACTTTTTTTTCTCTTCTTTTTGCTATTTTTGTTCTTTGGGCTGTTTTTGATTGTATTTCGTTTGTTCTGTTGTTCGTTTGATTTGTTTTGTTCTTTTTATTATTTTCTTTTTGTTCGTTCTGTTATTTTTGTTATTTTTGTTTGTTTGTCCTTTTTATCATTGTTGTTTTTGCTCCCTTTGAAATTATTTTTGTCCTTTTTGTTCTATTTTTTTCTCTGTTCAGTTGTGATGGATGGTTTTATTCTGTCAAGGGTAGCTGAATAATTGAGCACATGGCATGTATTGTGCAACGCTCTGCAATGTTTGATATTTTACCTTTCACATTTCAGAGGATACGAGATACTTTGCATTTATATTTCTCATAAGTTAAAGTACTTGGGTTAGAATTTCCTTGAGACAGAAATGACCACAAACGCACTATTTATTGTGAATCTTGAAATAGTTAATGTGAAGAATCAAATTACTTAATAAACTAGAATGCTTGATACAATGCACTCATACATGGAAATTGATACGCTCAAATATATTTTGATGTTTAAAATAGTACTAGTTTAAAGGGACTTAGTAACATTGTCCAAATCCTCAAAATAAATTTTTCATTATAGCGGTTCCCTCATACCTTGTTGTATTCGTATTAACAATAAAATCATTGGACAGGTTTCGGTTTTTCAAATTTCCCTTTCGTTACTAAGATATGTACGATCGAAGTATTCAGATAAGAAAAACTCCGGGCAAGTTTTTCTTCTGTGTACAAAGTGAGTGCAGTGAGTTATTGAATATCACTTTGCATTTTCGCTCATTACTTGGCCATGCAATGTCCATTTGACTTGAAATTTTCACACAATACCCTGTGGACATATGAGATAACAATAATATACATTGCATCAACCATTCATCATTTTTGCACATGTCAACAAAGTTACTAGATCCCTTTAAAACCCAAATAACACAAGATGTTAAATTTATACAGATATGCTGGTGATTGGAGGCATGCAAATCATGTACAAAACATACAAATTAAGAATCTCGTAGAAAATTGTAATAATTAAAACAAAATCTTGTACGATCATACTAATTATACAAAATCTTGTACAAGTCATACCAATGATGAAAAAGAAATTTAATATCTACTCTCCCATTGAGTTTTAGGAAAGAAAACAAATCACTCATACAACGTTTCTCAGAAAGCCTTGGCAGTACTCAATATCTCTTTAACGCATGCACCTGCACAATACAGCTGTAGGGAAGGATAGGGGCTCCACTGCATGCTAATATTTAGTGTACTAATATTCACCTTCATTAACACCCATTTTGTCTACTCCGATTTAGTCTCCTAGCAAAATCAGAAATCAGAGACTTGGGATTAGGATTAAGATAAGGGATTAAAGGAAACCCACACCCCAACATAATATTCTTATAAATGAAAGACCATTTTAGTAGTCCAGTCCACCATCCAAATACAGAAAAAAAGTTTCCAGACAAATTCTATCGATTTTGAAAACTCATCATCATAGTAAATTGTGCGTTCATGGGTCTGCAGAAGAAGACTAGTCTATTGTGTAAGATATACACATCAAATGTACGCTTGCATATAATTGGCGCACTCGCAAACATTTCGCGCATACGGCCCTGTTAAATTCCTAAGTTTGTGTGATCAATAGCATGTTTTATGAATTACACAACCCTTTGCAAAGTGTTTTTATGTCTTTATATTTTGAAATAATGGTACTAAAACAGTTAAGCCTTAAAAAATGTGTTGTTCATTGCGTGGTGGTCCCCTTTAAAAGTGTCTGGTATAGATGTATAGCCCCTGAGAATGCTTGCACATGGCGTCACTGTAAAAAAATGCAACATAATATTTCTATCTGATCAAATTACTTCGGTAAGAACATGTTCATAATATAATAATAGCAGCTTAAAGGAATCTAGTAACTTTGTTGACATGTGCAAAAAAGTGATAAGTGGTTGATGCGATGTATTGTATATTGTTGTTATCTGATGTGTTTACCGGGTGTTGTGTACAAATTTCAAGTTAAATGGACGTTATATGGCTGAGAAATTAGCAAAAATGCAAAGTGATATTCACTAACTCATTGCACTCACTTTGTACATGGATTTTGTGGTCCAGTGGATAGTTTAACATCTGAACACTTCAATCGTAAATATCTTTTTAACGAAAGGGAAATTTGAAAAACCGAAACCTGTCCCATGCTTTTTATTGTTAATTTGAATACAACAAGGTATGAGGGAACCGCTAGAATTACAATTCAATTGGATTTTAAAGATTTGGACAATGTTTCTAAGTCCCTTTAAAGGAGACCACCATGCAAAGAACAACACAGGCTTATATGTTTAGGTACCATTGTTTGATATCAAATAGATGCCCAACACTTTGCAAAGGGGTGTGTAATTCATAAACAATGCAATGCCAATTAATCACCAAAACTTACAGAGCCAACATGGATTTTGGTTTCGTAAGCACCAAACGTTTGCAAGTGCGCAAATTATATAAACGCATACGTTTGGAGACAATACAATGTAGATAGAACCACTGAAGATGCGTATGTCCTTGACAATAGACTAATCTTCTTCTGCATCCAGTTTACAAATTATAAATTTTTGTGGAAATCCTTTTTTTCTGAACTTGTTAAAATGTTTGTGGAATGAACTACTAAAACTCTTACATTTCATTTACAAGAATATTATTTTGGGGTGTTAGTTCCGTTTAAGTTTTCATGATATCTGATACTGTAATTTAAATGATTCTGAAACCAACCTTGGAGCGTGAATGAAGATATTTTGTGATATAATTCTAGCTCTCAAAATTAGCATTACCTCCAGGCCTGGGTACTAAAAATATGACGTTTGTGCAAATTGTCTCCAAATGTATGCCTGTATAGAATTGGCACACTCACAGACATTTGGCACATCCAGAACCATGAGGCCCTGTTGGTTCCGTTAGTGATTAATTGTATTGTTTGAATTATGATTTATTATTGTATGAATTACCCAACCATTTGCAAAGTGTGGAGATCTATTTAATATCAAACAGCGGTGTTGTTCTTTGTGTGGTGGTCCCCTTTAATGCATCAGATACAGTAGATGGTGTAATGGCAAATGTAGTTAGTCTGTAAATGCCAGACCTTTCTCATTGATTGGTGCTGCAGGCTCAAGGGTTGTGTTACCGACTAATGTGATAGTGCACTCAATATCAAATCATGCACTTTTTCAGCTACATGGACAAGTGCATGCGGTATCCCATTCTAAAATCTCTCTGGCACACTTTATTGAGACATCTTTTATCCATAAGTCTACACATCATCTGACCATGATAAGCATTGAATGCAGCTAAGGTCCTTTGCAGCTCAGTTGGTTAGGTCTCCGGCATAGTCGTATGAGGTGGATGGCTAGTCGGGCTGCAGCATTCCTGAGAGTTTGAAAATTGTGACATTGGTGCAGATCTACAATTTGGGCAAAAACATGTAATTTTCATGGGAATCCATTTAACATTCATGCAAACTCTTGTTGTATTCTGCAAAATCATTACATACGGGCAATGTCAGGTCATATTCGGGCAATAATCGTACCATCTTCGGGCAACTATTCTGTCAGGTGAAAAACGGGAATGATGTTATTGGGGCAACAGGCATCAGCCAGCCACTTTTTAGAGAGATAGAGAGTAAAAGAAAGTTACATTTGACATTTTTTTTTTAAGGAAAAAAGGAAAATGAATACATAGTTTACCTCTTTTAATCATTTGTAAAGTGCACTTGAATCTTTCCGGTGCATGTGAAAAGATGATTAATAGTACTCTGCAATCAGTGCAATGCTTACAATTATTCATAGCCGGGGGGGGGGGGGGGGGGGTGAAGACCTTATGAAATTATGGGCTTGTCCCATGCCAAATTTGCTGCGCCGCACCTGTTTGAAAATGTCCTTTGTGTATGTATTAGATGTTGAGAATACTGATTTGGATAAAAATATTTTAGTGACGTAGATACAATAAATTTAGAGTCAATATAGGGCTTACATTTTCTTTATCCTAGCAGAATCTTCTTCAGAGGCTATGTACGGTACCATCTTGGCGAACGATAAACTCCTGGGGGTGTATTCTGAAATGTAGCCGAGATAAAAATTTTATCTCCCTAAAATAAAATCGCCTTAAAAATTTTTTAAATCGGTATTCTGAAAAAGATTTTAAGGACATTTTAACGCTTACGCCAGTGCGCGTTGTCAATTAAAGCCACGCCCCTTGCTGCTCCTTTGACCAATGAAAATATCGCTTACATCGATATTTTTGATCATTTGCATAATGATTTTAAGACCACGTGGGAATTGCGGCGTGATTAAAATTTATATTGCAAGTTTATGTAAACTATTTGTTTGAACGTAATCGAGATAAAATAATAACAAATATAAAGTCGGATGTGGATATGAATCGTTTGGTCTCAAAGATTCATGTTGGAATCGAGTTCGAGGCTGTTTTGGGTAATGAACTTTTATAACATGTATGTAATGGAAGTGTTTCTCAAGTTGTCTTGTTATTGAGAGACATTACAGACACAGATTGTTTCGTGAAGTCATTAAAGACCCATCTTTTTGTTTAAATCTTCTTCTTCTTCTTCTTCTTCTTCTTCGGGTTAATCTTTTTTTGCACTGTAATAATATTTATCTTTTCTTTACTTGTATAATTGTCCGTCTACCTTAATAATTATGTTGTTTTTGTAGGTTGTAATATATTTCGTTTATTTAATTTAGTAAGTAAAGCGCATAGAGTGTAATTTGGAATATTATGCTCTCTATTATGTATATTATTATTATTATTATTATTATTGTTTTTGTGTGGTTGTGCTGTCAGATGATTTGTATGAAAAATGATAATGAATTTAAGGCACAATAATTTATATGTTTATGGGGGGAACAGTAACACTCAGTCATGACCTTCGAATCTCTGACTTACTTGTGTCCAAAATAAGCGCGTTTAATCTCATGCGCGCGCAAAGTTTGCTAAAAGCGCGCCATATCTAGACCCGTATAAACGGATTAGTACATGTTTGTTTATTCATAATTCTATTCCCGTTATGTAATCAATCAAACTAATTTGCTTTATATTATCGATCCGATAATTTCGTCGAAACGTCGCCCCTTCTATAGCCGATCGAAGCGGCGGCCGGGCCGCAGGCGGCTATGCGCGTGTTGATGCTCGTGGAGTATCCGTGCTCCAAGAAGCGCTGCCATAGCTTGCTTTTCGATTCAAGTCACGGAGATAAAACTTCTACTTAGTGGTTTTAAATTCTGTTGTAACTTTTATGTTAAAATTATTTTCAGAATACCGATTTGCCTCATTTGCATAAAATTTGCATATCTTCCATGGCAACTACAATCAATTTTAGAGCTGGCTTAAAATTTGTAGTGACGTAGATAAAAATAAAATCGCAGAGTTTCAGAATACCGATTTCCTTAATTTTTTTTTAGTGACGTAGATACAATAAATTTTAGCTTAAAATCGTTTTCAGAATACACCCCCTGGTGCACATCAATTTTGTATCCATGACAAACATGTAGAGTATGTTGTTTGTGAAAGAGCATTTAGGACATGACCTGGATTTCCTGTGGTTACTGTAACTACTCCAACTGAGCAAGAATTAGCTGTCACTCATATTTGCCTATTAAAGGGATCTAGTAAGATTGTCAAAATCCGTACAACTTACTTGGAACTCTAGCGATTCTCACATACCTCATTGTGTTTGTAAAACCAATAGAAGCATCAAACAGCTTTTGGTTTTCCAAATTTCTCTTCCATTATTATACAAATAGTGCATGGTTTGGAGTTGAATATACCAGAATAGACAACGATACATTTTTAATTTCTCGAGAGCGATTATATTGCATCGAGGCCGCAGGCCGAGTGCAATATAATCGCACGAGAGAAATTAAAAATGTAGAGGTGTCTATTGTGGAATATTTAACGACAAGAAGCATGTACTATTTGTTATATAATATGATTATTTTGAGGAACTGATATGGTTATCATGTTGATAAACCCAAATTGACCTTGCTCAAATTGTGAGTGTTCTCTCCAGCCATTGTCGGCCCTGCGTACTGTGTTAAGTGCCAGCGCGTATTAGAAATAATTGCGCGCTCTGCGCATTTTCCCCATTCAAGAACAAGCGCACAAGAGCACATTACGCACTCCAAGGCAATCCCTTGCGCAGCTCGTTTGGCTCTCTATGGTCAGTTTTTACATACTGAAAAGTTATAATACATATGTATTATAACTTTACCATTGATTATACCGGATTAAGCATCGGTAATCAACCAATGGGAATGCTCAATTTACCTTCATTATGACGTCATCATATTATATAAAGATATGTATGATAGAAGTGTAGATTTATAACTATCTACTGGATGCATCTACCAGGAGTGGATCTGCTTTTGTCTATGATTGCATATCATTACATTTTTACTTTCACCGCTTTCTTTCTGCTAGTTTAGCGTAAGATAACAAGCGTCACACGTACTGGCTTTAGCATAGGCTTTGTGTGTGTTTATGTAGATTGAACAGACATTAGCCCTTGAATTTTGAGGATTTGGACAATGTTACAAAGTCCCTTTAAATTTAACCTGGTCATGAGAATGTCAGCCTATCTCTTCTTCTCCTTCTCCCACTTCTTTTTATCTCATGGCCACTTCTCAGTCAGCACCAGGAAACTGTTTAAAATCATGGGTTATGGACGGACGGACAGAGTTAGGGTACGATTTGTGCGACTTCTTGTTCGCGGCAGACAACCAAATCAATACGGGCACTTCCGCAATCCATTTAAAATTCACCCGGGAAAGGAAGCGATTTTGGGGGAGAAATTGCAGGTGCAGTCTTGATTATTGGCACACTGAAGTGCACATGTGAACGTGAGCGAAAGGAAGACGGAAAAGAGAAGTAAAAACGGGAGAAGAGGATGACGTATCGTCCACTTCAGTTGAACTATTTACGTCCCCTATTTGGGATGCTTATCAAGGTGTTTGTGAGATGCCACCCTATTCACTCCTACGCCTTCCAATCTCTCTCTCTCCCTCTCTTTCTTTTTCTGTTGTTCTCCTTTTCTCTATTTATTTGACCAACATATTCTTATTAAGTTTCTTTTTCTGTTTCTCTTTTTCTTTCCACTTGTTAATCTCATTGGTGTATTTCTCCATTTCTTTATCTCTTTCTACTCCTATTTGGGATGCTTATCAGGCACCTTGTGAATTTCATCCTCTTTACTCTTTTGCTTCCCATCCCTGTCTCCCTTTCTTTCTCATTTTCTCCATATTTCCTCTCCTTCTCTATCTGTTTTTACTCTATCCTTTTAACAAATCTTTCTCTCTCTATCTTGATCCTATTCTCTATTATTTGTTTTTCCTATCCGGTATGTACCGTGCATAACGAATGTCAATAATTGGACATAATATTTGCAAATTTCTCAATTTCTCTCTCTCCCCCTCATTAACTATCTTTCCTATTTCCACTTTTCCTGCTCCTGTCTATTATTATTAAGAATGAATATGATGATATGACGTATTTGTTCAGTGCTAAATGCAGACAACCCTCTAAATACTTACTGATTGTGTATTATCTCCAGAAGAAATTGCAGGTCCTGATAACTAAATAAAAGATTCTATTCACATGTCTTTCTCTTCTAGAAATAACAAATCTTGATGCTAATATGCTTAAATGCAGACAGCCTCTAAGCGCTTCCTTATTATTGATATCCAATAGAAATTGCAAATCCTAATAATAACTAATCTACTCACTATAGTTTCTCTCTTCTAGAAATAACAAACCTTGATGGTACTCTTTCCATGCCAGTGTCACCCCCCAGGCCCCCCACCCACCCCCCCCCCCCCCCCCGTGCCATGGTAATTCTGATCTAGACTTGTGTTGCTATGAATGAACATAAAATCATGCCATGTTCTATTTACAGTTCAACCTGCCCTAGTGGTCACCTGTCTACAAAAGCCAACCTGCCTATTATAATGGCCACTAAAAGTGATCCACTGCAAAGAAAATAATTGTGTAGAACCTGCTTGTAGAGGTCATCTGCCTACAGTGTCCATTTTCTTGTTCCCTTAGGTGGTCACTATACACAGGTTTGAATATATAGTGTTATGGAACCTGTCTATTTAGGTCACCTGTTTACAGTGGCCACTTTTCTTGTTTCCATTGGGTGGTTTAAATAAGCTTCTTTATTGTATCTTAATGTAAGTTTAATGTTGTATTTCTGTAAAAAAAAAAAAAATTTGTTTAATTTGTTTTCTTCTGTATTTTGTATGTATACAGACTTGCTGAAAAACAGCCTGACGGCTGATAGCGATTTTTTTTATTGCCATGTTTAAATAAATAAAACAAACAAACAAACAAACAGGTTTGTGTATATTTGTGCACATCTGCACCGTCAGAACCGCAAGAGATAAGAAGTGCTTATCCCTTGCGATGCACAACCACCGCAGCCGCACAAACCCTGATCAATTTCTGCCAGTAAACGGGAGTATTAATCTCCAGCCTCACCGCTGGTTTGTTTATCCTCTAATCCGTCCCGACAGGATCAGGGGGGGGTTCCATTTCCTACGCACGAGTGGAGTGCTCCTCATCGCAATTTGTTTTCCCCCTGTCGTCTTCCTCCTCCTGAATAATGATTACATTACCACTGTTTGAACTTTTGTCTCTGGGAGCGATTGGAGATATGGCTAAAAGCTCTGAGAATGATTAGGTTTATTGCCCGAGTCAAGTCGATATCGCTAGATATTGCGTCATCGCGTCATCTGTCCCCGATGTATGATGCGATATATTATATGATATGGTACAGTTTTTATATTTTGTTGTTCCCAATTTGCTTGTTTGTGATCAGATCTTTTTATCCTATTTCTGCCCAGTATTTGGTACGATGGATCTATTTGTTCTATAATTGGCCTCTCCTCTTGAACTCATGTAACCCACTGTATAGTGGGACGGTAATAGGCAGACTTTATTTGATATTTTTGTAACTGTAGTGTGTGTACCTGTATGTGTGTGTAAATGTGTGTATGTGCGTGATTATGTGTTTATAGACATCTGTATGTATGAATGTATGTAGGAGTATGTGTTTCTGTTTCTCATCCAATATATCAATAGAAGGTATAATTTTACTGAAGTGCCCTGTAGAAAGAATTTTACCTTATAAATGCTTGTCAAAGTTGTATTACAAAATGTTTCTGCATTAGTTAAATACTAGGTAATTGATACTATCATCCGACTTACAAAATTTGAATCTATTTTTTAATTTATAATTATTTTCATAACAATGTCATATACAAGTGTAATGGCACTATTATGGCAATTGAATTTGATTTTTATTACAGCATTGTCCCATATATGCATATCTGTGTAATGCCGCACTATTGTGACAAGTTCATATCTGGGGTAGATAAGACTAATAGCAAATACCAACATCTTTCTCTGTGAACCCTCCGAGTTCCAAATTATATTGCAAGAATTCACTTGACCAAGTTTATCATTTATAAGACAAATTAACATGAACATTACAAATTTGTTTCACATTGAACTCTATGCAAATTTAAGGGGGATCTTTAATGATTTTCTGGGGCTTTTTTGGGAGTCTCTGGGGTGAATTCGCCCTGCGCCCCCGTGTATTTTTTTCACTGTGTATTTTTTTCACAAGGGAAGCACATTCTTGAGAAAAATGAGAAAGCCCATAACCTAGATATACTTCAGATACATTGCACAGAGTGTGGGTGTTATTATGCTACTAAAGTATAATGAATTAGGCTTCAGGTAGTCTTTCGTCTTTTGAAAGGTTAATTAAATGTTACGAGAAATGGGAAAGGGCAACAGTCTAAATATCATATAAAGGAGGTAACTAGCTTCATGTATCCGATAAAATTTGATTGTATAGAATAAGAGTCAGAAATTAAAAAACAAATTATCCACCCACCTAAGCTTGTCAACATTTTTCAAAGGACAGACTATTTTTAAAAGAAATTGTTAATTGTATCAACTTATTGTGTGGGTTAAATTTAACACTAGGTTAAATCATGCTAAATTGACATAATGGTTTTAGTCTATGTATGGACTGTTAGATATTTTAAAAAGAAGAACTGTTTTATAAACCGTCTTTGATATCATTATTCTGAGGAAAGGGTTAGATCACTTGCACATTTGCTTGTGCACTTCATTCATTCAGCTTCCTCCCTTCTTCTATCATATACTGTATGATATAATGCCATGTAACGGCAAGGAATGAGTTAACCAACTTGTACTGTACAGTATGTATTTAGCTGAACATATAATACATGTGCTCTTCATTCAGCAAATTACGGGTAAATGTCTTTGCAGACAGAAATAATGAGTAGCCCAAAGCTATCTAGTCGTGATCCGTAGATGATAGTATGCATGCGTACAAGACTCTGAAACTTCTGAGCTGCATGCATACTTGATTGCACCGTTACAGATTTCTACCATGAGAATTGCATGTATTGTATGTACTGACCGAAATGTACATGTTGCAGAGCGCTACAAAAATGAAGTTTAGTTACTAAAATTGACTTAGTCTATATTTTTCAGATTTAATAGTTATAAATAAACCATAGCTTGAATGGTTCAAAAACATATAAATGGCTAAGTTAGATGATAGTATGTAAGCGTACAAGACTCTGAAACTTCTGAGCTGCATGTACTGCTGGCTTGCAGTATTTGACTGCACTGTTACAGATTTATACCATGAGCATTGCATGTATTGTATGTACTCACAGAAATGTACATGTTGCAGGATGCTAACAAATGAATTTTCGTTACTATAATTTACATACAATATCATTAAAAATGAAAAGTTATAATTCCACCATGCTTGAATGGTTTAAAAACATATATAATTAAATGGCTAAGTTAGATGATAGTATGTAAGCGTACAAGATTCTGAATCTTCATCTTCAGAGCTGCATGTACTGCTGGCTTGCAGTATTTGATTGCACCGTTACAGATTTATACCATGAGCATTGCATGTATTGTATGTACTCACAGAAATGTACATGTTGCAGGATGCTAGCAAATGAATTTTAGTTTTAAAAAATTGACATACAATTTCATTAAAAATAAATAGAGATAATTCAACTATGCTTGAGTGGTTTTAATAACATATAAATGGCTAAGTAAGAAGGCTTTTTTCATTCAAATAACAGCCATAAACGCATGAGGGCACCCTTCAAACACCTGAGCGTTTCAACCATTTTTTAAAATAAAAAACTGTGAACGTGATTATTTGTTAAAATATTGATTCCATAAATTATCAGAAACAAGTTAGATATTTTCAATTGATGGGTGGGTGGGCTTCACATATAATATATTAAATAATTGAATTCATTACCTCACATAGAAAATTTCTTGAAGCGTCCTCTCAACCAAAACTGTACTATCTCTGTAAACCATTCATTACTGGAACCTGGCATACAATGTATCAAATCTATGGCGATTACAATATCTCAAGTAAATGGGTTAAACTTTTTACAGAGCTGAATTTCCAGGCTTGTTAGAATAGTATGCATGTTCATATGTGTGCAGCTTTCTCATATCGTACCACAAATCTATGGTAATTACAATATCTCGTACAGTATGATGAGGTTAATCTTTGTACTGATACTGAATTTCCAGACTCTCTTCAGAATATTATAAATGTGATCATATGTATGCAACTTTCTAATATCGTACCACTAACCTATGGTGATTACAATATCAGTAAATGGGTTAAACTTTGTACTGATGCTGATTTTCCAGGCTTGAACTCTCATCAAAATTCTTAAATGTGTTATGTTGTGTGCAACATTCTGATATAGTACCACAGATCTATGGCGATTACAATATCACATAGTTAATGGGTTAAACTTTGTACTGATGCTGAATTTAAAGGCTTGAACTCTATTCAGAAACCATTTATGTTCATATGTGTGCAACATTCTAATATCGTACCACAAATCTATGGCGATGACATTATCTCTTAGTAAATGGGTTCAACTTTGAATGTACTGATCCTGAACTCTCGTACTCGGGATACAAGTTCATATGTGTGCAACTTTCCAATATCTGCAAATTGGGCAAATGGTGCAGAAAATGGGCCTGGAGGAACGCCTCCAATCTGTTTTGAATCCCTCCCTTGATGATGTTTTTCCAGCTTTATTTCCAGTCGGGTTCGTACCCGACAATGCATCGTGGGTTGCGAGAGAGAAGGGCGCTAAGCCACCTTTCGTACTTTGGTGATAATCATGTTTATAGTTTGAAAGCTACATGTATGTAGAAACTCTACGTAGCTTTTTCTTTTATATTCGATGATATTTCCACAATGAGACCAAATTATTCCCCTAAAATTGTGTGCACCACGCAAAGGGGGCTCTGACGTACAAGATAGTATGCATTAGTTGCATTTATAACTCAGTATGCCGTTCTTACGCTCACCTGACTACATTTAAGAGTCCTTAACCCACTTCTCTCTCCCCTCTCCAGTTTAACGCCAGCCTGACATGTGCCGCTTAAATCACTTGGATTGTCTGCCATAATGCAACTCCCACACTCACGTTTTTCCTACTTGCCCGTTTTGAGCAAGTAAAATCACGAATTTTAAAGGGGACCACCATGCAAAGAACAATGTTTTGGTACCGTTGTTTGATATTGAATAGATGTCCAACACTTTGCAAAGGGTTGTGTAATTCATAAACAAAGCAGTTAATCACCAACACTTACAGAACCAACAGGGCCGTTGGTTCTGTTAGCGTCAAACGTTGGCGAGTGCACCAATTATATAGACTTGTCTACTGACAATAGATTTGTCTTCTTCTGCAGACCCATGAACACATACTTTAGTATGGTGATGAGTTTGCAAATTATATAATTGTCTGGAAACCTTTGTTTCTGAAATTGTTGGTGGAAAGGACTACTAAAGCTATTTCCTTTCACTTATAACAATATTAACAATTTCCTTGCCCCCCCCCCCCCCCCAAAAATAAATGTGAAACTAAAGAATTATAAATCACATTAAGTTGCTCAATCTGCTTGGCAAATTTCTTGCTCGTTCCTAGATGAGTTTTACACATAAGGAACTATATTTTTATCTCATAGTTGAAAAGAAATGTTCGCTAGTTGTGATATTCAAACTGAAAAAAGTGCATCAAGTTAACAATAAATATGCAAGGCCGTCCAGCAAATATGTGCATCTATAAAAACAAAGCAATACCATTATGTATCTTACTCTTAGAGCTCAGCATCCATTGGAAATTGTCTATTTCTTTCTCCATCACCCTCTCCCCCCCCCCCCCCCCCCCCCTTCATACCATTCCTTTCACACTGCTTACCATGCACATGACTTTGGGTGAGAGTGAGAAGGGCGTTAAGTCGTTTTTTTGCTAAATTGAGTTAGCATACCATCTCATAAATCGGAGCCCCCTCTATGTGATGCAAACTTTTCAGATAATAATTATGTCTCTTTTAGGGAACAAACATCAATATTGAAGTGAGCCAATGTGAATTCTACATCATGGATTTCAAACAATAAATGTGTCTATAGATCTCAAAAGTACAAAAAGTGACTTAACATCCTCTTTCTCGACCGACTGTACATTTATGTAGATGGTACATTGCATAATTTGTATTTTGTAAGTCAAGGTCGATGGGAGCCACATTTTCATTATGGTCTGCGAAGGCTTTCAAATGGAGAACAGGGACAACATATGGTACGCGGTCGCTTGTAATTATCTTAAAGGGCATCATCAGTCGTTAAACAATGTCTAAAGCTTTCACATTTAAAATATATATATTCAGAATAAAAAATCCAACAAAATCAAAATCCTTTGGTAAAGGTTTGTAAATGTAGACCAAAGACAACTGCATATATGGTGCACGGTCGTTCGTAATTATCTTAAAGGGCAACATCAGTCGTTAAACAATGTCAAAAGCTTTCAAATATCCATCTTTTAAATATGTATTCTTTATTTACCCTATTGAGTATTACAAGCAAGACTTTTGCTATCTTGTACTAACAACCAAGTAATTTCAGCAATCATTTTTAATTTTGAAAGATACTGCCCTCCTTTTGAAAGCCAAAATTTGGAAGTTGCGAGATAATTGTCATATGAATGATGTATGTTCATGGCAGAGAAACAAATACAAAATGTATTCAGAGTCTCTTAAATTTGTTTTACATAATCATAATTTTTGAATTCATGAGAAATTATGGGAGCTCCTTAAAGATTTTGGATAGGCCCTTTTATTATGGCATTGCATTGGGCTAAATCACCCTGAGCCTGAGTATTGTCACAAGTTCATGGTTTTGTACTTCAGTATTTGAAGGGAAATCCTGGGAAAGGAAATGCCTGGAAAAATAAACAATTTGTTTCCTGTACGTAAATCAACTTTATTCATGCATCACATGTTATTTTTTGGGGTCTGAATTGTGGAAATGCTATCTTCCGTTTTTATATTACATATATGATTAAGTTATTGACTGCTATGGGGCCTTCCATTTCCTAACTAAAGGCACATACGGCAGTGCCTATCGGCATTGCATTAGCCGTATGCAACTTGTCTATCAGAAGTTAAAGCTGCAGAAGGTGTATCAAACCTGAGACCTCCAATACATGAGGTGAATGCTCCAACTGCTGATCCACTATACCCAGTTAAAGTAATTAAACAGCACTCTCAGAGCTATCACAGAGGACTTGCACTTGCAGTAGAATTGCATTGAGAACGGAATGGCCTTGGAAGCTTTATTTACTGTAAATCATATATAAAGTAAACAAAACCCTGATACCCAATACAACAGCAAGGTTGAAATTATCAAGTCTTTTAATAAATCAGAATACCTGATATAATGCACACACACACAGCTATGCATATTGGATCTATTTGCTATTCTCCAATTTTTAATGGGATCTAGTACACTTTGTTGACATGTGCAAAAACTGACAAAGGGTTGTTAAATGTCTATTTCTGTGATCTGATATGTCCACCGAGCGATATGTGATAATTCCATGGTACATGTAAATGAGTGTCATGTGACTCCACTAGAGAATTTAAAATCCGGACACTTCAAACAGATATATTTTTAATAACAAAAGAGAAATTTGGGAAACTGAAACCTTTTCCATGCTTCTATTGGTAATACAAATACAATGAGGTTTGTGAGAGCCGCTAGAGTTCTAAGTAAATTTTGTGGATTCGGACAATGTTCTAGATCCCTTTAAAGGTAATTCAGGTTGGGAGGAAAGTAAATTGATAATTGATCCCGCTCTTCCTGTTATCAATTTGCAAGGAAAATCTTTGTTCATTCAGTGACTCACATGAATCTTATGCAGACTTGCTGCAAAGAATTAAAGGGCACTGATTCACCATTTATGTGACCGGCTATAGCAAAACCCTGCAAATGTAGATTTGCATACAATTATTAAGGCCTCATCACAGGCTTTCATTTCATGCTTTGTTCTAACAAATTTGTCAATAATTGGCGAAGATATGATTGTTTCAATATATTACAATCATAAGTCTTTTACACACATTATGTGAACTTAAAATGCCAATTTCTTCAAAACATAAATTACCGACAAGTGCAGGGTTTTTTCTATAGCCAGTCACATATCGTCGGTGACATTACGTACCGGCGAATCTTCAAATTTTGGTTGATTTTTCGATTTTGAGTTTTTGGCATATTTTTGATGTCTATACCCAACTCTATCACAATTTTGTCTCTATTTTAGAATATCAATTTCTGGAAATCAATGATATCGTGAATTTTGAAGACTGAAATTCAGATATGTGATAGAGTTGGGTATAGACATAAAAAATATGCCCAAAACTCAAAATCGAAAAATCGACCGAAATTTGAAGATTCGCCGGTTCGTAATGTCACCGACGATATTATTAGGAGGTTCCATGCATAAAGTCAATATTAGAAAATTAACTTGTTTGAATCTGTTAACGTCTGTTAACCTGTTCCCTACTAGATTTTGAAATCCCAATACATTTAATACAGGGCCCACCAGGTTCCCGTAGGCAATGGGCTAACCCACGGAAACCTGGTACGTGTATGTAAAAAAAGAATTGAATCTCTAGCTAATACAAATCATACTGTACAACATATCCCTGAGGGAAAGTGGATGTAGAAAATGCTAGATGTACTGTATTATGTGTACATGAGAATACTATATCTAGAACGTTATCTGTTAACCCATCGCCTATGAGAACCTGATGTCAAGTAGAAATGGGATTACTGCAATGTATCTCATATTAGATCTATGTAAAAAAAAAAAAAAGTTATGTATTAGATTACATGAGAATTACAATATCCAGGAGAGAATCTGTTAACCCTGTTGCCTGCAAGAACCCGATACATGTATGCAATGCATCAAGTTTAACATGTGAATCTCCATAACATGCATCCTCCATAGACTACAGCCTCAGTATTTTCAGGACCAGTTCTTAAAGGATTAAAGGTCTATGTAAAAGAAATGATAAAGAAATTGAAACACCTGCTATATACATGAACATCATACTGTACAACATGTACATGTAGGTATGTTCCTGGTGAAAGTGGATGTTAAAAGCAGCTGCCTAAAGGCCCAGTCTCATATCACCTGATGGCGTAAACGGATGCCCGACGAATAGAAAATTGGCGAAATCAAATTATCCTGTGGTGAAATTCGTCTACATTGCTTCATTGCACAAAACATTCCTTTCGGATAGAACAGCGTACATCGCCTGGCAAGAAACAGACATGAAACGCATATGAACGGAGATGAACGGATTAAAAATGTTTAATCTCCGTCGGGAATCCTTTACGCTATCCGGTGATATGTGACCAGGCCTTTTAGTAGCTGTTTAAATTCTCCCTACCAGCTGTATACCATTTGGTAATGTTCGGTTGCTTGGATCTTTAGACAGGGCTCAATTGCCCCGGGGATGTAAAAGTTGATGTCGGGCAAGTAACATTTCATAGATGGTCTAGGTTGCCAAAATGGGCAAGTAACATTTTTGTTTGACTATGTGAGTAAAAATTGTTGTTCCTTACATATAAAACTCATCTAGAAACAAGCAAGATATTTGCAAAGCAGATCAAGCTCCATTGCTCAATTAATTTGTCTTTTGTTTCACATTGGTGTTTGCGTGTAAGTAAATTCTCTGTTTAGGTTGTTTGTCTCCAAGATCTCGAGGACGAGACCACTGGTTTAGTTTTGCAAGTGGGGGAGGTCATCGCCAAGAACGATCTTAGCCCGAGACCACTGGTTTAGATGGCCGATAAAGAGTGGACTCATCACACACCCTGGCTACAGGCCTGGTAAAACACAGCTCGCTTAACTACAATGGAAGCCTGATTGTCTACCATGTTGCCTTTGTTACGCCAATTGTAGTGATCAAAGCAACTATGCATTGCCAATTTGTACATAGGGAGTAGGGAGAATCTGGATGCCATGGTAGAAACATACATCACTGGTGGAGTAATTATGAGTTAGAGTGCGAGACAATTGAGCAATCACCATCACGTTTGAAGAGTCGTTGTCGGTCGGTCGGTCCCTGGCGTTAATGTTTAAATTGGGTTTTGTTGTCCCAAGTAATCGATCGATAACTGCCAAATTTTAACGGAGTACAAATTTACTTCACATTCAGATGCGATGACCATCTGCTCAAGAAGTAAGCATCTTTTTAACCTGTTTAGGACTGGTCCCAAAAATACTCTGGCTTGGGTCTATGGAGAATACATGTTATAGCAAAATCAATCAGCCCTGAATGGGTTAAACCAATTAAACCATGTATAAAAGCTGTGGTTCGAAGTTGCTCAAAATTAGCACGACCCGCTGGCTCGGGCCTCGGGGCCTCTATAGATAAGTTCTGGGCCACCACAATTTCGTTTTGAACCATTACATTTTGAACCATTACATTGTCAAAAATTATGCTTCCTCGCTATTTTTGTTTGCATGGTGGTGGTACCACTAAGGCATCAGCAACAGTATTCAATTAAATTGTTCACAAGACAGAGGCATGTTTTTGTGACTCCTGACATTTCCATTCCATCAATGTTGTAGAATTGTGAGCAGTGGCAAAGCCATTCGCACCATCATCAGGGGTGGGGGGGGGGGGGGGGGAGAGGGGTGGGGTGGGGAGCAAAGATGGGGGCAAGGAATTTCATGAGGGTGGGGGGGGGGGGGCACCGTGGTTACACTAAGGCAATAATGACAGTATTCAAATAAATTATCCTGTGGGAGCCACATTCTTTGCTCATTTTCATTTATACTATATATATTTCTGCTCAGTTTCCCTATGTTTGAAACAATTGAAATATAGAAAGAACCTTGTTTTTGTGACTTTTGACAATACTAATTCATCAATGTTGTAGAATCCACTATGAGGATGGGGTGGGAGCAAAAAGGTGGGGGGCAAAGACTTTCATGGTGGATGTGGAGGCAGGGGAGGGGGGCAGCAACCAGTATCATTTTAAAGAGCTTGTTTAAAGATTAATAGTGAGGAGGGAGAGGGTTAGGGATCAATAATTTCAAGATCGAGGGGTGGGAGGGGTGGGGAGCAAAGATGGGGCAAGGATTAAATATACATGTACTTTCTCATGAAGTTCAATGTAAAATATACTTGATAAGGCTGGTAGTTAGGCTTGGAAATTATTATTTTCCCTGCTGCTTGCCCTCCCTCCCTCACTCTCCCTTTCTATATCTTCTTCCTTTCCCTGACTTTAGGTTTGTACCCACATCTAATATGCCCAGAAATGCCCCAAAGAGCCCTGGAAATTATAAAGGAGCCCTCATACTTAAACATAAAGTTCATTGCAAAAAACAAATTGTAAAGCATGTGAGCTTAAAAGGCAGCCCCTGGAATGTTTTTTGTTTTTTTTGCTGCTCCCTCCCTCTCCTTCTTCATCTTATTTCTCTCCTCACCTATCTTCCAGTAAAAAAAAAAGAGGGATTCGGGCACCCAAAATGCCCCAAAGTTCAACGTCAAACAAATGGTAAGACGAATGAGCTTAAAAAGTAGCCCCTGGAAATTATGCTTTCCCTTGCTGCTTTCTTTCTCTCTTTTTCCGTCTTTCCACATCTTCTTTCTCCCCACCTTTGGCTCTGTACCCACATCTACTCTATCATTGACTCCATCTCGCGCCTTGGTTATTACTTTGTTTCTTCTTCTACTTTTCGTCACCTCGTGTCCCATCGAATCCCAATCTGTCACTGCCTCCAGCTCTGCCTCGTTATTACTTCATTTTCTAACTTTTGCACGAAGTTGACATTTATTTACATATGTATCTCTTGTCTCGGATATTGCTTAGTTCAGCAACATCAGTGTTTCAAGATTTGGGTGTTTATTTCTGTCTGGTCATTCCTGTTTCTTTGTTCAGATCATCGCGAGAATTCAACTTTTATATCGCTTGTTGCTGATATTCCTTAGTTCAGAACATCCACAAGAAACTGATGTCATTAATTTCTTGTTGCTGATTTTGCTTAGTTCAGCAACATCAGCAAGATTTTGATGTTTATTCTTGCCTTGTCTTGGCTGTTTCTGTGTTCAGAACATCGGCAAGAATTCAACATTTATATCGCTTGTTGCTGATATTCCTTAGTAGTTCAGAATATCAGCAAGAAACTGATGTTATGTTTCTCTCATTGCCAATATTTGTTTAGCTCAGAACTTTAACTAGAATTTGACTTTCATTTTTGTCTCATCTCTAATATTAGCTTAGTTCAGAACATCGGCAAGACATTCATTCTTGTCTTGTCTTTGCTGCTTCTGTGTTTGGAACATTGGCAAGAATTTGATATAATTGCTGTATTTCTTATTGCTGATATTCCTTAGTTCAGATCATCCGCAGTAAATTTATGATGTTCTTCATCTCTTGTTACCCATATTTTTTGCTCAGAATATCAACCAAAAATGTGGCTTTCACGTCTGTCTCATCTCCAATATTTCTTTCTTCAGAACATCGGCAAGAAGATGACGCTCAACGCCTTCGTGGTGAATCTGGACGGGATGAACGACGGCGTCAGCTTTCCCCGCGCCACCCTCAAAGCGTTGTACAACGCCATCAAGTCGCAGCCATTGGAGTGGAGCACGGACGAGGAAGATGGCAAGAGCGAGGCGTCCAGTTTGAGCTCTAAGAAGCTCCCGCGAAACGGTACGATGCCCAACAATCCATTGGTTACGGTAAGTGAACATTTCTTACAATTTATTGTGTATTGCCTCTTTTTTATTTCATAGTATATTTAAATTTATTTATTGATGGTTTTTATTGTGAACATGTATGGCAGGAAAGAAGCTGAATTGCAAGTCTTTTTACATTAAAATGTATACGTGCAATTCAGCTTGTTTGCTCCGATACGTGTATGATATAGGTTCTTCTTTCATATGAGGCAACAGAGCTTCTGCAATATTTTGTCAATTTGGCAGCCAGTAAATTTTGTTGGGGTCCAAGTTGTTTAGGTTTGGGTTAGAGTCACCTGGTGGGAGAAGGATGGGGTGCTTGTGAATGATATGGAATGATGGTTGTATTGATGTTTCAGTAAAAGCGGAAATGGTTATGCCATTCTTTCCAAGCAAAATTTAACAATCAAGTGCCTTAACCTAATCAGGACTAGTAAAACAATGAGACACGAGTGTAGAGAGTATTGGCATTTGTCAGGTTCGAGTTGGTATATACAGGGCTCGACACTAGCATTTGCCCGCTTGCCCAGGGCAAGTAAAAATTAATGTCGGTCACGTAACATTTCATAAATGGTTTTGTTTGGTTGCCCAATTGGGCAAACAAATTATTTGTCAAATAGAGTAGAACATTTTAATTCCTTACATGTAAATCTCATCAAGATGTATAGCAGGCAAGTCAATTTTATGTATGGGCAAGTAAAATCTGAAGATGTATGATTTTACTTGCCTGAATGAGTCAGTAAAGAAAAATATTAGAGTGGAGGCTTGTATAGTATTATACAAAGTGAATAGCCAGCATCCCCTCAAGTTAAGCGAGCTTGTAATGGTCCCACATATAAACTTCTTTTTTTTGGCATGTGTACATAAACAGACTCGCATAAATATTTGTGGCATCCTCATAATTATATCTATTGGGTTTACCCATGCATCTATGCTTTCATTGTCCAAGCCTTGCTTTAATGTTTAAAGGGATCTGATGACATATGCAAAAAGTGATGAATGGTTTATAAAAAATGTGTATATTTGTGATCTGATATGTCCACTGAGTAATGTGTGACAATGTCATGACAAATAGATGTTATATGGCCAAGTAACAAGTGAAGATGCAAAGTGACATTTGCTAACTCATTGCACTGACTTTGTACACAATTATAACTTTCCAGTAGATAATTAAAAATCGGAACACTTCAATTGTAAATATCTTTTTAACGAAAGGGAAATTCAAAAAAACAAAAACTTGTTCCACGTTTCTATTGGTAAAACAAATACAACAAAGTACGAGAGAACTACTAGATTTCTAGGTAAGTTAATAATAATAATAATAATATATTTGATTTATATAGCGCCTAATTTGGACAATGTTATTAGATCCTTTAAAGAGAGTAAACCTTTCTTCCACTTAATTGTTGTACGAATGTAGGGGCAAGGGCCTTGTAGATATATGTTTGTGTGTAACCTGTTTATAATGCATATAACGTAATTATATGTCTAACGATCCCAGGAATAGGACATTATGAATAATAAATTCTACTCTAGTACTGGCAATAATTAATACTTCTCTAAATAAAATAAAATCATTTCCTCGTTTCATTTCCCATTATTTATTGATTCTGGTTTCACATCATTTGATTAGCAGGTGATGGTATCACTGTTGATGTTATAGTAGATTCATTACACTGCAATGCTAGAAATGAACCTTTTTGCCTTGTGGCCCAGTAGGGCAAGTCAAAACAAGATTTTTCAACCTTTAGTGGCCTGAAACCTAAATCTGGTGGCCCCAAACAAAGAAAAACATAACAAATTCTGCAAAATTTGCTTGCCCGAGCGGGCCAGTAAAATTTAGAACTAATGAAATTTGGTGGCCCGAAGCTAATTTTTTTAGTGGCCCCGGGCCAGCTGGCCTGTGGTAATTTTGAGCACTGATTACAGTATTTGGTTATTTATAATTTTGAAATAAATTGAGGGCATATTCATTAGCTTGTTTTGATAGGGCATAACCATTGGCAGAGCTCTCCATTTGAAAAGCCTTTTTTCAGGTGGCCAAAAGGACGATTCAGATAGACTCCCACGACAGACTTATGTGTTGTAGACCCTAATTTCTTGATGGCCATTACAAGAATTTCTAGTGGCCAAATGAAAGTTTTGGTGGTCTATTAGTTGGCACTAGTGCTGCGATGCATTCAATATCGCCATTATTGAACCCTATTCCTGATTTGTGCGATGCCCCATTTTCAAAGTAAAATGTGCAATATTGGACAAGTTTTTTTTAGGCAAAACAACTGACATTCCAACAGAAAGTGTATTTTTGGAACAATTTGAAGTTTAAAGATACCAAATACCGCCCTATAGATACTGTTTGAAGATTGCACTGATGATTTCCCGATATTACATGTACATGTATACACAAAGGATGGGATGTGAACAGGAGCATATCAGGTATGTTCTGGGGGGCCCCCCGCAGGCCTAAAATAGATTCACAATCCCACGTTACCGTGGTAACCAGACAGTCTCAATGTTTGTTTCTTTCAATGGCATTCGACTTTATATTTGATCAGCGTGATTGGAATGGTGGAATGGGTCTTTCCCGAGGCATTCTTAGTTGAAATTTCTGTAAAGGAAAATCTTAAAGCAAAAAAGGGAAACATTTGCACTGTACGTATACATGTACATGTACATGTAGGTCTCTACACGAGTGTAAAATGTAAACTATGATTCTAAATCAAGAAAAAAGTAATTAAATACATTTATATGTCAGCCCATCATTAACCAAACAATTGCATCTAGTACCAAAAGGGTAAAGGTTGAGAAAAATGGATAGTAGCTTTTATTTATTTAGGCCAGTTAATTACGTTTCATATTTTGTGTGCCCCAAAAACAAAAATGTACTGACCCCCAAATTACATTTATAGCTAACTGCCTACAATGCAAACTTTCACCTGTAAATTGTTAAACACACAGCCTATTGTAACAGTGAAAAAATACATCAAGGTTTGGTGTGATTCTGCCCATGGAATGGCCAAAAGGGGCCCAGAAAATCATAAATCCCCTGGATATTATTTAAGATGAAAAGTTCTAGATGTAAAACCATCTTTGGAGTATCAATATTCATCACGTTTTGCACATGTTGACAAAGTTAGTACTAGATCCCTTTAATATTTGTGGATGTTGCTTCTCACTCTAGGGCAAGATGATGGGGGATTTAAATGCATCCACTGTGTTCCTCAGGGATGAATATAATTCATATCTTTATTAATTTTTAATACCAACAATATGTGACCTTACACCACAAAACGACCATTATGTCGCCATTGTAGTTTGTCTGTTATGAGCTAAAATAGTCAAATTTTGTTTAAACAATGCTCGAAATTAGCATAGGCCCGATGGCCCGGGGCCCGATCGGGCCAGCAAAAAAAAAAAAAAAAAAAAAAAAAAAAAAAATTGTTTTTGTTTTTTTTGTTGATTTTTTAAAATAGATACCCTGTTGTCATGTTTAGTCCTGTCTAGGGCATGTATCATTCAGCAACTTATACCCTTTTCTCACATACAAAATATTGGTTAGTTAAAAAGTTGCAAGTTAATTGAGCAAGTATTAAACACTAATGAATATTCATACATTCTTGAGCAGCAGTACTCTTTTTCTAACCAGTTGTTATAAAAAAAAGTTTCATATTAAAAATCGTTGTTAGTAATTTCAGTTACTTTGCGTATTTTGCATATCTAACGAGCATCATGAATATTCATATATGCTGCTCATGAATATTCATATATTATTACTATATATCACAATTTTAAAATATGTCTTTTGTCTAAGGTGTTCAGACAACACTGCACAGAATTTTGAGGTCAAATTGAATTTTCTCGTTTTCTACCATTTTTGTTTTGTCACCTAGACCCTGACTATGTATGACTGGGAGTGAAATTGTCACTCGTGTGTATTCATTCAATCGCTGTGATTTTTTGATGAAGACAATGAATAAAAAGACATGACACACACACATTCATCCTAATTCATGTTTATTTAATTCATCTTACAATGAAACATGGGGAATGAAAAATAAAAAGTATTGCCTAGTACCCTGCAACTATTCATATGGTTATTGTATTCATTTTACTTTTGTTTTTCCTTATTTTTTTCGGGCCAGTAGTTTTTGGTTTCGGGCCACCAAATTTGGAAAAATACTAATTTTACTGGCCCGACCGGGCCACCAGCAAAAAAAGTTTATTTCGAGCATTGGTTTAAAATATGAGAATCCTGATTTTTCCTAAATGAGGGTATCTTAATCTACCTTCTGTGAAATTTTGAGCGTCAGAAATCATGTGTAAATATGATTTTTCTTCAATGAAAATGATCATATTACAGCGCTTGAATGGACGCTGATCTTTAAAGCGGCCCGTTTTCTCCGCAACTTTAAAACTGTTTCAGCCACGTTCCAAATGTTTGGGACTCATTTTGAGAGGGTTTACTAGGTCCAAATTTGACAAATTATATACCATTTTAAAGGTAATGACTTCTACTTTAATGTCATGTGAAATTCAACACAATCATTTTCCTCGACTTATTGGTTTTTTGTGGTGTAAGGTCACATATGATATTTATGCATCCTATTTGAATGATAGAGCTATGTGTTATGTTCTGGGGATAAAACCATTATTTTTTTTAGCAGATGTTTTTCTGCATTTATTAAAGAAAAATCAAAATCAACATATTCAAATAACAATACAATTGTATAACATAATTGATTTACATAAAATGTGACATTTGATATCAAAAGAAAATACATATATATATGTATATATAATTCAGAACTTAAATCAGTTGAATGTAATACAAATAATCAAAATTAATGCAGGGGCAAACTATCATAAGCATGAATGCTTGAATCGATAGCAGCCAGGAGGGGAGGGGGTACATGGCGCTGTTATTGGAGTATATAATAAAATAGAGTGTCACGCACAAGTGATTTTTCAGAAAGTATCTGAAAAAAAAGAAATATATAAAAAATTTTAAAAATTGAAAAAAATGGGAAGAAAGAAAGAAAAACAAGACAAAACAAAATGCAAGTGTGTGCATGTGGGTGAGTGCATGTGCAATAAGTGTTTGATTATTTTTTTTTTTTATGAACTGGTTATCTTAAAATTAGTCAATATAAAGAAACAATTACAATACTTTAGACCCTGATTATGTTTATGAATATTTGGATATTAAATATTTTTTCATCGAAGCTTTAAATGAATAAAGAGATGCAGAGACACACACAAACATTATGTATTTATAAACACACATACTACACTTGCTAAACACATTAAACACATCAAACACCCACACATATGGGTTGATACAAGTCGGTAGTAATAAGTAACGACTGTATTTCAAAATTAAAAGCATAGTAACCCCTTGACTACGGGAACCGGGTGGGTTGTGTACAAAGTCTATGGAGACTTCTTACTCTCGAAGGGAACGTGTTAAAGAATGCTATAACAGTAACACACGGTATCGTTGGTTGAGAAAGAGAAGGGCGCTAAGTCACTTTTTGCACTTCAGAGATAATCGTGTTGAAAGTAGGGAGCCTTGACTTTCTACAAGATGATAACTCAATTTAGCCCAAAACTGACTTACCGCCTTTATCACTCTGACCCAACGATATACACAGGTACTGTAAAACGCCTGCTACAAACATTATGCACCCAAGCATACATGTTTGTGCTTCATAGCTTTATAGAGAGACTATAAAATTGATAAATGTATAAAATAAGTGCAATAAAGTGAGTCATATAATGTACATATTATCAGTGTAAGAGTGAGAAGGACGTTAAGCCAATTTTGGGATAGTTTGAGATTTGAATGCTCCATATCATTTTGTAGGTAGGAGCCTTCTTAAAGTGATACCAAATTTTCATATATAATTATTTATAATATAAGGAATATTTATTAACAAAATAAAAGCGAGCCAAATGTGGTCAACTTCGACAAGGCTCCCAAAATTTAAGCGTTGATTATCTCTGAAGTAAACAAAAAATGACTTGGCATCCTTCTCATTCTCAACCGAAGATAAGGAAGATGATAGATTGATGGTAGAATGTAATTTTCAATTATAAACACCTAAACACATGTCCATGACCACCTGTTAAGAAGTAGTCTGGAAAACACATTTTGCTAAGATATAATATCATCTGTTGAGAGAGAGAGAAGGGTGCTAAATCACCTTTTGTACTCCTGAGATAAACATGTTTTAAGTTGGGAAGTTTTTTAGAACCCAATTTAGCTCTGTTTTACTTCTTATAAATGTTCCCTATACAGGGTGTCTCAGAAAGAATGCAACACCTACGATCCTTCATTTCATCAACATCATCGACCAAATGTCATTGGTTTTTGTTTGATTGGGTAGAACATTCTTTTTCCAACAAGATGATACTATAAGCATTGATTTTGGGTAAGGCGTTTGGATCCTAGGGCCATTTTTCTGAGGCAATGTCGTTTCATAAAATTTGCTACTTTTTCGTCTCCGGCGAACCTCTGAACACTGAGACATTCTCGTCCCACGTCCTCCCATAGTCAGAAGAACCGCATGACTGCTCTCCCTTTGAGGAAGACAATGTGAGCCATACCATATGGGGTAATTGAATATGCAACATTGTCTTCTTTATCAAAGGGAGAGTAGTCATGCGTTTCTATTTCTATGGGAGGCCTTATCTGAAAATTTGGCATCACATATTTTTAAAGACAAGGCTCCGACCTACTACTAGATGGTACTCAGAAACTCAGTTTAGCCAAAATCAACTTTAATATCACCCACTTCACTCTCATCTGAATTATATGCACAGGTCATATAAAATGAATTTAAAACAGACTCTTGCAAAAATAGTTAAGTTATACTAAGATTGTTAAATTCTAAAGAAGATGTTTTTTTTTTACATTCCTTTCACAATTTCCACGATATGGTAATGAGAAAATCTGATTTTGACTTTTGACTTTGAAAGGAAAATCAATTAAAAATGGAATTTCTCTGCATGATAAAACATAGTTGGAAGCACTGTGGGTGATCTGTGCACCTGTGATAGACATTCTTATATACATGTGTATTATATCAATATCGGATAGGGGCAGAAATTAGAGTCACTATCATTAGAAACAGAAGCAAAGATACATGTACATTTATATTTAATAATGAAGTAAATGTAATATTGCAAGAAATTGAAATGTAGAATTAGAAACTAAAAGACTAATAATGAATCATAATGATTGTTATATTGCTTTGAAATGTAGAATTAGAAACTAAAAGACTAATAATGAATCATAATGATTGTTATATTGCTTTGAAAGTGAAAGTTTTGTAATTCATTACAGTAAAAGCAAACAATATAGGTTATTTAAAGCTAATATGAAGTTCTTGCAGAATAATTTTGAGACAGAATTTGCCCGCACCAAAAACAATCCTAAACAAAATGTATATTTTCCTGGGACAAATAATTTGTTTGCTTTTTACCTTCTAGTACAAGCCCATTAAGAAAAGTTATTGTACTACTTGTAGAAAGAGGTCTAGTAACTTTGTTTCCCTTTAAGTTTAAAGGGACTTGGTAACATTGTCCAAATCCTCAAAATACAATTTTTATTCTAGCGGTTCCCTTATACCTTGTTGTATTCGTATTAACAATAAAATCATGAGACAGGTTTCGGTTTTTCAAATTTCCCTTTCGTTACAAAGATATGTATGATTGAAGTATTCAGATAAGAAAAACTCCGGGCGAGTTTGTCTTCCGTGTACAAAGTGAGTGCAGTGAGTTACTGAATATCACTGTGCATTTTCGCTCATTACTTGGCCATACAATGTCCATTTGACTTGAAATTTCCACACAATACCCTGTGGACATATGAGATAACAACAATATACATTGCATCAACCATTCATCACTTTTTGCACATGTCAACAAAGTTACTAGATCCCTTTAAACAAAAAGGCTAACTCATGATAATGATCATTATACCTGCTTTGAAAGGGAAAGTAAAGTCAGTCCTTAAACAGTGAAGAATACAGGTCAATAAACCTTCCAGTACAAGGCCATGAAGAAAAGTTATTATACTACTTGTAGAGGTCTAGTAACTGACAAAAACCATGCTGGAATTTAGCAAAGGCCCCCCCCCCCAAAAAAAAATAAAATAAAACACACAACAACAACAACAACAATTAAATGTGTTATCACAAAAGATAGTAAGCAAATAATTACCGTTGGTGAAGGTGATGGGACAAACTATCTCTTCCGAGGCGATCTGGATGTAGCTATCTTTCCGAAGCGAAGCTGAGGAAAGATAGTGTATACATTCAGATCGCCGAGGAAGTGATAGTTTGCTATCGCCTGAAACCAAAAGGTGATTATTTGCTTTATATTCCACATCGGAAACATTTCACTGGTAGGGTCTACGAGAAAGACAATCGTAACTGTTTCGTCGAGCATCTTTCGCAAACAAGACCTCCGCTCGCAGGAAGCTTTCATAACACGCATCTCTATGGACAGTGCATGCAGGACTTACGTACGTACATCACCGCGGTGGCCGTGGTCGCCTGCTGCGTTGAAGATAGTACACAGTGCAACGCACTTTCACCGAAGATAGTACACGGTGCAACGCACTTTCACCCAAGATAGTACACAGTGTAACAAACTTTTCTTCTCCCATCAATGATGGGCGAAACTATGTTTCATCACATGATTAACTTTTGACCAATCGTAGTGTAAGATTCTTAGTATGTGGAATATAATTTGATATGTCCACTGAGTGATGTGTGAAAGTTTCCAGATATATATGAATCATGAATGTCATTTGGCCCAGAAGTGAGCAAATGCAAAGTGCTTGTTGCTTATGAATTGTCAACAGTTGAAATAATCTTCACAATCTCTTCAAATTAAATCATAAATATAGTCAGGCCTGATCTAGCGACCACCTGTAAATAAAGACCACCTGTATATAGAGACCTGGGCCTGTATTCCATAAACTTGTAAGAAAACTTGCTTACAATAAGCAAATTGACTAAGAAAACTTGCTTACGTAAGCTAATGCTGTAAGCCGTATTCCATAAACGTTTAAGAACATTTGCTTATAGTAAGCAAATGTTCATAGAATTTGTGCTTACGTAAGAAAATGTAATTTTCCGTATTCCATAAACTATTTTGTCTTCTTTTTTTTTTTGCTTACAAAATAAGCAAAAATTCTTACTTTTGCTGACGTCACAATGTGGTCGCCACTCGACTCTCGACGACAAAACTTTTCCCTTTTGTGCGATGGAATTCCTATGGAGAATGCGTGTTTAAGGATTTATCGCAGCGCAAACAAAATTGTATGTAAGTGAATGGGGACTGCACTGCGGATCGGACAAAATACACAGACCACAGTTGTAATGGTAGAGGGAGAAAAGAGAAACTCATCACACTCTTTAAAAGATAAAGTTACTTAGTAACTGATACTAAATGAAGGTAAGAAATTGATAATTAAATTGGAAGCTGTAATCTATAGTATTTCTGTCTAAACATTCGTGGTCCAAAAAGGGGATCGGAAGAGTCACAACGTTTTCTGTCGATTACGTGCAAAGTCAATTACTAAGCAGTATCCATCATACGCAAGCATCTCTTTAATCTATTCGTTGATCCCCTTTCCGTCATTATAATGTTATAAACGATACCTACTATTGTCGTGCTAAGATCCTGAGCTACCTCGACGTGATTATACTAGTACTCGGCTTCTAAAATCAATATGTGATATTTCCGACACAATTATGTAGAAGATGGTCTAAAAAAGAAATGCAAATTCCTCAAAACAAGATACCCGCGAGCTTGATTCGTCTTGGTGCAAAGAATTGTCTTCTTTTCCCTTTACATTTCAAGTAATGACTTCAATTTAGGGGGTTGCATTCCGAAAATAGAACAGATCGCGCATACGCTTGCAGCGCGCGCGTACTGCGCGCAGTAAGGAAGTAGGTCGCCTTTTAGGGGTGAATGTTGTTAATGTTGTTGTGCCTATATGACTGGGGTATATTTTGTTGTATTATTACCGGGCTGTTAATGACTTACGACTTCCTTTTTTGTGTTAGGTTAAGCTAGTTTGCAACATTATTACGTAGTTCAAGGATTACTTACCTTTTGTCTGAGGCGTCCCTTGTAATTCGTATGCATACTTCAAATAATTAATTAGGTTCATCTTCAAATCAGACGGACGTGTGCGAATGATATCGATATTACTGCATTATTAGATTATCTTTACGTACACAGCCAAGCCTCGAGCTTGCAGCACAATACATGCCCAAACTTCAAGATTACAGGAATATAAGATTTTGTTCTTATATTTAAGCCACCTATGAGGTGGCTTAAATTTAAGACAAAAATCTTACGCTGATATGTTTATGGAATACCAAAGCTCGTTTAAGCAAATTCGCTTAAGCAAATTTGCTTATAATAAGAAAAAAATCTTAGCAAATTTGCTTACCGAAAAGTGCGTCTAAAATGTAAGCAAATTTGTTTACGGGGGAATTTAAGCAAAAATGCTTAGATCTAAGCATTTTTGCTTATAATAAGCAAAAATTCTAAGATTTCTTGCTTATATGTGTTTATGGAATACAGGCCCACTACTCTTGACTCCCTTTAATGCAGTTTACAGGTAAATGAACCTGTCTATAGAGACCGGTCCTTATAGACAGGTTTGACTATATCTCAATAACAAGGTGTAAATGTGAAGAAAAAAAACTCTTTGTTACAAAAACATTGCACTGTCATATGAGTCTCTAGAAAGTGCTCATTTGAATCGATGACGCAGCCCTTTGATTAAACCTGTTCTGTATTATTTAATTTTCATCCTAAACCGATCAATGAAAATAATTGTTCCAGAATATGTATTGACCCATTCAGTACTGGCCCTGAAAATACTTGGTCTGGGGGTCTGTGAAGAATGTGTGTTAATTGTTATATCAAAAATACAATATGTGAACCTAGTGGATCCTGTATTAACTCTATGGGGATTACAAAATCTAGTAGGGACAGGTTAACCCATTGCCTACAGGAACCTGGTGGGTCCTGTATTAACTATATGGGGGTTACAACATCTAGTAGGGAATAGGTTAACCCATTGCCTACGGGAACCTGGTGGGTCCTGTATTAACTCTATGGGGATTGAAACATCTAGTAGGGAACAGGTTAACCCATTGCCTACAGAAACATAGTGGGTCCTGTATTAACTCTATGGGGGTTACAAAATCTAGTGGGGAACAGGTTAACCCATTGCCTATGGGAACCTGGTGGGTCCTGTATTAACTCTATGGGGGTTACAAAATCTAGTGGGGAACAGGTTAACCCATTGCATATGGGAACCTGGTGGGTCCTGTATTAACTCTATAGATGGGGATTACACAATCTAGTAGGGAACAGGTTAACCCATTGCCTATGGGAACCTGGTGGGTCCTGTATTAACTCTATGGGGGTTACAAAATCTTGTGGGGAACAGGTTAACCCATTGCCTATGGAATCATAGTGGGTCCTGTATTAACTCTATGGGGATTACAAAAATCTAGTAGGGAACAGGTTAACCCATTGCCTAGATGGAAACATAGTGGGTCCTGTATTAACTCTATGGGGGTTACAAAATCTAGTAGGGAACAGGTTAACCCATTGCCTATGGAACCTAGTGGGTCCTGTATTAACTCTATGGGGATTACAAAATCTAGTAGGGAACAGGTTAACCCATTGCCTATATGGGAACCTGGTGGGTCCTGTATTAACTCTATGGGGATTACAAAATCTAGTGGGGAACAGGTTAACCCATTACCTATGGAAACATAGTGGGTCCTGTATTAAATCTATGGGGATTACAAAATCTAGTAGGGAACAGGTTAACCCATTGCCTATGGGAACCTGGTGGGTCCTGTATTAACTCTATGGGGATTGCAAAATCTAGTAGGGAACAGGTTAACCCATTGCCTACGGAAACCTGGTGGGTCCTGTATTAACTCTATGGGGGTTACAAAATCTAGTAGGGAACAGGTTAACTCATTGCCTATGGGAACCTGGTGGGGCCCTGTATTAACTCTATGGGGATTGCAAAATATAGTAGGGAAAAGGTTAATAGACAGGTTTGGCTGTACTAGAGTGAATTTTCTTTTAAAAGGGCGAATACCCGGCACAAATCAAATACGATTACGTCAGAAAACGGGGAAGGCAAGAATGTCAATAAATGGGGACGGGCTCATGACAGAGGAGATAGGGAATGGTGGATGACATTTACGGTAAGTAGTAGAGTCACCATCACCAAGGCCATGCCTATAAATTATAACCCTCTTCAAACTAGGAACATGGGGTATCATGCATTTATTCTACGGTAATGATATAAACCAGGCGGGACAGAGTTAAGGCATATGAATTCATGCATGTGATTGTGATATCATATTTACTACACTCTCAAACAATAAGATCGGTCTTATCTTATCATTGCGAAATATGCAAAAATGATACAGTAATTACTGTAGTAGAGTCACCCTCACCAAGGCTATGCTCATTCTAACCCACTGCCTACCGAAACCTCATGGATATGTGATAATACTTTGGTACTTAATACAAACCTGGAGTGAAAGTGCTAAAGAATATGAATGCATGCATGTGATCTCATATTTAATACGCAATCAAACAATACAACAATAATATCAGTATTATCAGATCTTTGCAAAAATGTGCAGAAATGATATGTACAGTAAGTTGTAGAGCCACCCTAGCCAAGGCTACAGAGCGTTTAACCAGGGCTATACACTCACACTGGTCCGCTGGCCCGGGGCCAGTAAAATTGAACTTTGGGCCAGCAAAAATTTAAAAAATTAATATTTTGGTGGCCTGATCGGGCAAGCAGATTTTCATCCCGTCATTGACAAATTTGAAATATCTTGTTTTGCTTCATCTTTAATCACAGGTTTGATCAGGAAAGAGTGACATTTTGATGAGTAAAAAGTTTACTCATGAAATTAAATTTTCAGGGCCAGTAAAATTTTCTTTAGGGCCACCAGAAAAGGGGAAGTAATTATTTCACTGGCCTGACTGGGCCACTGACCAAAAAGGTGAGTGTGGAGCCATGGTTTAACTGTCTGCCTACCGGGAAGCTAATGAGTCGTACAATAAAAAAATGAGTGAGAGTATTTAGACGTAGGAATGATTTCAATTAACAACGCAATCAAACAATATGTAACAATAATATCAGTAATTATCATACCTTTGCAAAATATGCTTAAACGATATGTACAGATATTAATTTGGTTTCCAAGGCCATGCAGGGCTTAACTCACTGCCTGCTGGGAACTTCATGCATCATGCATTGATTGTATGGTAATAACATAACAATGAGGAAATAGATTTAAGTGATTTATCCTCCTCTCCACGGGAAATTGTGTACTTAAGTCTTTTAAAGCATAGAAATATTAAGATCCTTCAATTTTTCATATCTTATTGCAATATTTCCTTGGATCTTGATAATTCCAGTCCCTCTACACTGCGTAACTACATGTACATAACTATATCACAAGGTATTAAAATGATAAAAAAAGGTTTGTGCCGTTATTATTTTTGTTGTTTTTTACAATTTTAATGATCTTATCGGATTATGCTAACTTTCACTTTTGGTTCTTTTGATTTCCTCGCCCTAGATTTATGATGACCCTAAGAAATGCTAATAATTGTTTTTTGTTATCTTTCGATTTTAATTGATTGAATCATCCTATTTGTTCCCGTTTGTTTTTATTTCCGTGTTTTAGATTGACGATGACCCCAGTGCCCCTATCTACATACACGGCTACATCATGAGGAAAGTAATCACAGATGCGGAAGGAAAGAAAAGTAAGTTTCCATTAGCTATTTTAGGCCCGGTCACATATCACCGGATAGCCTAAACGAAAAGTAAGTTTTCATTAGCTATTTCAGGGCCGGTCACATATCACCGGATAGCGTAAACGAAAAGTAAGTTTTCATTAGCTATTTTAGGCCCGGTCACATATCACCGGATAGCGTAAACGAAAATTAAGTTTTCATTAGCTATTTTAGGCCCGGTCACATATCACCGGATAGCGTAAACAGATGCCTGATGGCGACAAAATAACAGACAATTTGTGAAATCAAATTATCTGGCGGTGAAAGTCTTCTCCATTGCTTCATGCACAAAACATTCCGCCAGATAGAACAACGTACATCGCCTGACAAGGAACAGATTGCAAATTGTACTCTCCATTGGGCATCCGTTTACGCTATTTGGTGAAATGTGACCGGGCCTTTACGAGCCCCAAAAAATACTTTATACAGAGGAAGGAGGCCTATGAACTGTATGGATGGTGTCAGTTGTTTCTGGACCAAAAAACAAATCATTTCAAATTTCATCTGCATGAGACTACTTTGTCTAAATGAGGTTGAAGGCCCATAAAATACATGAACTGTTGAAGGCCCATAAAATACATGAACTTACAAATAACATCCAGTATGACGTAGATGTACATGTATGTGACCAGGGGGGTGTTTCACAAAGATTCAAATTTGAACTTTATATGTTGGACCTAACTATTATGGAAAGCCATTTGTTTCTTTGTAAAATTATTGGAACGGTTCTTTTAAAAGGCATACATTTTGATTGAAATCAGTAATATTTGTTATTATCAAGTAGCCTTGAAGTTATTATAATAGTTTGTTGTTGGAAGTTTCAAATACTAGGATTAAATATAACTAGGATTAATTTGGTGGGTACTTAACTTAACGAACTAACCCTAGTTTGGGATGAGGAAAACTGTTTGATACTTTAATACTTTTAATAATATTAAACTGTATCATTTGCTAGTGGGGGTTTATGAATATGGGCCGAGATCCCTTTAAATTTGTATTGTCAGAGGGTTACACAGTGATGTATCCCTGTGTCTGCTGACCTGCTGTCACGCCCCTAACCAGAGTAGTAATCTCTAGTGTTACCCTACTTTCCCCTGTCACTCTAAATTGACATGCTCAAAGGATATTGGATTGCCTCTCTAATTTTATAGTCAAAAACTTCCTATTGTTCTGAAAGTCAGAAAACATATTTTGAGAGTCGATAGAGCAGGGCTGTAGTCAAGTCCACAAGTTACGAGTCCCAAATGAAATAGCATTTTCCCCATTTGTTTTACATTGTGACTTTGCTCTGAGTCCCAAACGAAATAGCATTTTCCCATTTGTTTTACATTGTGACTTTGCTCCGAGTCCGAGTCACGAGACCATCAAAAGCAGTCTTGAGTCCGGACTCGACTACAGTACTTCCATAGAGTTTAAAGGACCACATCTTCCATTATCTATTTTTGGAGACATAATAAAATATTAGTGCCGAGTCAAAACGTTTACTAAACGTTTACAAGTTTAGCATTTATGAAAATGTTTAAACACTTAGCAAAATAAATGGAATAACTCAGCACTGATAAATATGAAAATTAAGAAATGGTTGATTAGAAATAAACATGTTTTCCCTTTTCTTATGTCTTTACATAACACATTTTCAGGAAAATTATAATCTATTCATAATTCCAAACACAGCTGTTGTGCTAACTAATGGATCAAACACAAAGTTGCATTTTACGTAATAAATACTGTATATGAATTTAAAATCTTTATTCATGGTGAGCCTTTTTTAGAGATTAAAAATAAGTCTATTCATAACAATATTTTGTTTACATTTATGTATTTGTGTTTTTTGGGGTCTATTTTTTTGTATATCAATGTTAAAAATTCATGCATAGACATTTTCCCTTTATACCACTCAGAGTAAGACTGTCCATGTTTAAATTTGTAAAGTGAAATGTGTTTTGTATTGATTTCTGAAAGCATAAATTGACATTTTCCATTTATTCAACATCCATGTATTACATGTAGGTCTTTCTTTGTTCAAATTGGTAAAGTGCAAAGAAAAAATTATAACAATTTTTGCGGGGGGGGGGGGGGGGGGTGGGGGGTATTTTTCAAGGTTGCATTCTTGAAAACCGCACTCTAAAGTTTGTTTTGCATTGAACTCTATGCACATTTTCCAGGGCTCCTTTATCATTTTGGGGGGGCTCTTTTTGGCATTTCAGGATCTAAATCGCCCCTTTGTATTTGTTTCACTGGTTAAGTGAAAGTGTCTTGAGAACAAATCTTGTTATTTTTATATTTTTGTTTGTGCATGTATTCTTCATGGACCCCAGCCCAAATATTTTTGGGACCAGTTCTGAAGGGGTTTTAAAGTAACAATGTATGGTACAAAATAATGCTTTTCAATTAACACTGTGCTTATTTAGTATTTAGGTTTTATTTTGTAAGCAATGATTAACAGTATGACAAATGTTCTAATCATTAAAAAAATATTTCAGCAGCTTCATTTATAAATACGTGTATTTAAAATTTACAAAAAAAAGGAATTATTTCATTTTTAAACAAATCTCTTCCTATTTTCCGTGTATACAGCTCCCAAGGGTAAACGGTCATGGAAAATGTACTATGCCACAGTCAAGGGACTCTGCCTCTTTCTCCACAAGGTAAGTCAACTTTAGAATAATTGTAATCTTTGAAGGTTTCCATGACAAAGCATAACTTGAAGGTTTGTGGTAATAATTGAAGAAATTGCATATATACATTATTACATGTATGTACTGTAATGTGTTTGCTAACTCGTATAAAGGTCGCTTCAGAATGACTTTGTGGACATAATTGGCTCTAAAATCCATCAAATACCACAGAAATGTCATGATGTATGTTCTAGAAGATATAAACTTCCATAATTATGCTAAAAAGTTTGATTTGCCTACATAAATCAGTCCATCTGGATCATATTATTGTAAATAGCGCCCTCATGTGATAACCTTCATTATAACCATTCTTTTGTTTTATCTTACAGTCTGAAGTTGCGAAGGACGCCACTTTTGAGGAGCCCAAGGAGGTGATGAGACTGCACCATGCCCTGGCTAGCCGGTCTGGCCACTACGACAAGAAGCCCAACGTCTTCTCCCTCCGACTGGCCAACTGGAGTGAATACCTCATGCAGTGTCTGTGAGTACTCGAATCAGGAGGTCTTAGGTTCTATTCCCAACTCAGTTAACTCCCCACCCCAAACCCCACTTCTTCTTCTTCTTCTTTTTTTTTTACTGGCTAGCTGGTCTGGCCACTGCGACAAGAAGCCTAATGTCTTCTCCCTCTGACTGGCCAACTGGAGTGAATACCTCATGCAGTGTCTGTGAGTACTTGAATCAGGAGGTTGTTGGTTCAAATCCCAACTCAATCATAATTTGTAGTTCCCTTGGCTATCTCCGCCCCCCCTTCACTTTTCTGGCTGGCGGTCTGGCCACTACGACAAGAAGCCCAATGTCTTTTCCCTCCGACTGGCCAACTTGAGTGAATACCTTGTACAATCTTTGACATTACTCGAAGCAGGAGATCCCTGATTCAAATCCCAACTCAGTTAGTTTAGTTCCTCACCCATGATCTGCTGGTCTGGCCACTACAGCAACTCAATTTCCACAAACATTATTATACTGGCGGGGGTAATAATCATAGTGTTAAGCACTATGATACTCTTGTGAATAGCGAGCCCTATTTATCAAATAACTGTTGTTGTTATTATTATTATCATTTGCCAGAGATGCGAGTGAGATGCAGAAGTGGATGGAAGCTGTGAACCTTGCTGCTGCGGTGCACTCCTCGCCCCCTCTGCCCGCTGCTGTCGGCTCCCAGATGGCTTTTACCAGACCCGTTCTGCCTAGCGCACCATCCAAAATGGACCCGGTAAGTTATCATCACTCCTGACGACAGTTCAATAACGTAAAGCCTGTCCTACCAACCTTCCCCCCCTTGCAATAAATTCATACCTGCACTGTAGTTCTACAGCTCAAGAAATAATACCAATAGTCCCCCCTTTTGCCCTCTTCCTTCTCTTTCCATTTCCCCCCTGTTTTACAACTAGTTTATGGACCATTTCATCTTGATTTTATTTGTAGGCCTAGCAGCTAGCAAATCATGATGAGTTAGAAGACCACAGGGCCTACCCACCATACAGTTCAACAGCTCCAATTAGTCCTACTAGTTTATGGACCATTTAATTTTGTATTCCTTTTTAGGCTCGGCAGCTAGCGAATCACGATGAGAAGATCGAAGCCCTGAAACTGGAGCTAGAAGACCACAGGGCCTACCCACCGGACAATTCAACAGCTCCAACTCGAATAAGCCCTGTTTTAGGACTAGTTTATGGAACATTTCATATTTATTCCATTTGTAGGCCCAACAGCTAGCCAATCACGATGAGAAGATTGAAGCCCTGGAACTGGAGCTAGAGGACCACAGGGCCTACCCACCAGACAAGAAGGCCAAAGCCAAGGTCATCAGTAACTTCAAGATCAAAGACGAGTACCTGGAATATGAGGTCAGTGGATAACATGTTCCCTACTAGATTTTGCAAAGGCATAGAATTAATGCATGGACCACCAGGTTATTTATACAATACGATACAATACAATATATAACGCTAAGTAGCCAAAGTTTCATAGTGCTTTACACATACAAATAGGGGGGAAAATGCAAAAAATGGTACATTAAAATCCTTTTTGATGCTCTTCGCTGTAAAATATATTTTTTCAATAACATTTTTCATGGTTAATATAAGAAATATGTACACAATTTGAACTGAATCCAGCATATTGTAAAAATCAAATGGATTTTGAAATATAGAATAAATAAAAAGGAAATTACCAATAACCTCTTTATTCTGGTCCACAGGTATCGCGATTCAGGACGTACAACTTCCTCCTACACTTCCAGCCCTATTCTCTTTTCCCTACTAAAAAATGCCCCACCTTCACTTTACTTTGATGTTGACCAAGATATCGCTTTACCAGTCATCCTAGTTAAAGGTGCACCTGTAAAGTGTCAGATATTGCCAAAAATGACATTTGAGACTTCAATCCTGTACCAAAATCATTGTAAGATATATTCTGAATGATGTGTGAAAGTTTCATTGAACAAGAACACTGCTTTCCTGGTTAAAAAAGCGAGAATATGCGTCAGCTTTTACAACGAATTACTGTATGAAGTTTATGAGGTTTTTGACCTTTCATTAACGCTCTTGAGCTGAATGATAGATATCGTCATACTAAAGGGGCATTTGAAAAAATCGAACCCGATTTTATTCTTCTCTTACCATAAGCTAAACAACACGGTAGAAGAGAAACGAGGAAGCTCCAAGTAATTTTCGCGGAGTTCGACACTTTACAGATCCCTTTAAGCTTCCATAGTGACCTGCTAAAGGGACATCTCTTAAATATTCAAGAAACTTACTTTTTGTTCTTTCCTATTTCTTGCTCCACAGGTGTCCAGATTCAAGACGTACATCTACCTCCTGCGTTCCCAGTCCTTCACCACCCTACCCTCCAGGACAACTGCCCCACCCCCTCCCTCCCTAGCTTCCCCCCAGCCCCAAGGGAAGAAGGCATCACCCTCCCCCACCCCCAAGTTTGCCACCTACTCAGCAACCCGGTCGCCGTATTCAACACCATCATCAGCATCAGCATCATCATCATCGTCGGGAGCAACATCGTCAGGGAACAATCCATCAACTCAAACCTTGCCAAAACTTGGGTCATCGGCCTCAACAAAAACACCACCATCATCATCGTCATCATCATCGACATCACCATCTCAAGACCAGAAGATTGATGAGGAGTCGAACTCCAAGGTTAGTCTACGAAAGACAAATTCTAATGCCGGTTCCTATGGCAACCCAGACCCCCTGCAGGAGGTCCCCCTGCGTGATAACTCCACCAAGGTATGCCGCAGCTTTTCAGATCGCTATAGTTACCGAATGGCCATCTATAACAGTAGCCAGCTGAATTGAGCTTTGTGCAGTTTGTGTTGAAAAAAGGGGAGACTTTTGAGCAATTCTAAGTGATGAAAAAAACTTTATGTCAAATTCTATAGTTACTGAATGGCCATCTCGAACAGTAGCCAGCTGAACTGAATATTGTGCTGTTCATGTTTAAGAAGAGACTTCTGAGCAATTCAAAGTGGAAAAAGGGCTTTATGTCAAATTGACTCGGCCAATGGGTAACACTTTAAAATGCTCAAGACATTCAGTAATATAGCCATAGTCAACTATATTTTTAAACAAGTGCAATAAAGTGCACAATTTACTGTAATGTTAACATACACGTTGTTCTTTTTGCTCCTCTCCTTGATACAAATTATTTTGTCATGTTAATCATAACTATATGTTTGTCCATTTAGAATCCACAGTAATACACAATCAAAATAAAGATGTTAGAAATGACCTTCATCATAGTTTTCATTTGATAGGTTCTGCACACTACATCAAAGCATAATTATAATTATATGTTGTTTTATTTTTCAGCTGTGAAATTTCATGAAAGTGAAACGCGTAAATACTACTAATTATTGACAGTAATTATGATTGATGGAAGTGTCGTTGTGTTGCACAGTAGTAATTAAACACATCAAGGCCATAAAAAACTGTTTGTCTGTGTGATATAATTTGAGAGTTAAAGGGACTTAGTAGCATTGTCCAAATCCTCAAAATCCAATTGGAATTCTAGTGGTTCCCTCATACCTTGTTGTATTTGTATTAACAATAAAAGCATGGGACAGGTTTCGCTCTTTCAAATTTCCCTTTCGTTACAAAGATATATTTACAATTGAAGTGTTCAGATGGTAAATTATCCACTGGACCGTGAAAACCGTGTACAAATTGAGTGCAATGAGTTAGTGAATATCACTTTGCATTTTTGCTCATTACTCGGCCATATAACGTCCATTTAACTTGAAATTTTGAAAAATACCCAGTGGACATATCAAATAACAACAATATACATTGTATCAACTACTCATCACTTTTTGCACATGTCAACAAAGTTACTAGATCCCTTTAATATATGGCCTACATTTGTTATCCTACCATTATCTTGTTCAGAGGCTATAATTTGAGATAGGGATTTCTTCTGCATATTCTAAATTCTAAATTGTGATACAAACAAAACATGGACATACATGATATGTGACATGCTCTTTTTGTTTATGAGTTCATATGCATTTACTTCATTCTTAAAGTACATTAAGAAATAAAGTATTCTGAGCATCAAAAGCGCAGTTATTTTATACAGGTAACATGTTGATATTGGTTCATGTGCAATTACGTTATAAGTAATGAGATTGTGTTAAACAGTACCTCATGTTCAATTTTGCAGGTCTATCACATCATTATTGCATAACATCTTGGGTGTTTTTTTAATTATTATTATTGAAGTCAAACTTGTTATGTTCCAATAGCTTCAGATTAGCTGCTGTCATATTTTAAAATTGAACACGAGTATTCCCGTAACCCAGTCAAGACTTGTTAATTTTGGTATAACACACAATCTTTATATACCCCAGCCAAATTTGTTTTTAATTTTTATTTTCATTAATGCATTTGTTGATTTTGTTCTATTTTTTTTTTTTTTAATTTGTTTTTTTGGGTATACTTATTCATTAATTTGTTTTATTTTTGTATTTTCAATGTTCTTTCCTAGGTATGAGCCTCAAGTAGTCAGATGCAATGTAAAGTATAATGTCACTCAGTAAACATTGTCCTAACCCTGTGTTCTCAACTTTCACTGAGAAATTACCGCACCACAAAATTCTGACAAAAAATGCAGCCTTGGTTTGAGAAATGTGCAAAAATTTAAATTTTGTTTTGTACTGAGTTTTCTCAACTTTCGCTGAGAAATGACCACACCACAAACATGGCATTTGCGCAGTACATACAGACATTGAGCTCGGAAGGTTGCCCTTTCAACATCAACTGCAAAATAACATTACCAGGGTGTGTTTCACAAAGATTCTAAGTTTAACTTAAATTGTAAGTTGGACCTAACAATTATGGAAAGCCATTTGTAGTCTTGGAATATTAAGCACATATTCAAAAGCAACAAAATACAAGTATTTGAGTTTTCCAACAAAAATTGATATCAATAAACTTCAAGGTTCTTTGATAATAACTGATTTGTATCAAAAATGTATGCCTTTGAAACAAACTGTTCCAAAAAATGTTCAAAGAGACTTGATGGCTTTCCATAATAGTTAGGTCCAGCTTAGTGAAACACCCCCCAGATGCCCTTCTTTACACTCCAGTTGTGCAGTGCATTCCGCCCACTTCACATTGCAATAAACTCCAAAATGTTTTCAATCTGTGTCTGTAGAAGCACTTTCATTCTAACACATGTAGATGATGTCACATATCTCAAAATATCTCAACAGATCATTGCCATGGGTAGTTCTAAACAATGTCACGCAATCAAGACATTTTTGTTTTAGCAGTTGCTAAGAAGGCAATCATCCAGTTTCAACTCACTACCAAAAGCATGAATCAAAGGACAATTTGTTGGGAAACATTACTATAGAAGTGTTGTTTTAAAATGTCACACCACTACTTCTTTACTCTATTACATGTAGCTCTGAAAGCCCACCCGAATCCTTTTCCCCCAATTCACGGTTTATGCTGTACCAGTTGTGCGGAACACTCCATCTATTTCTTGAGCATATCAGTGTTATAGTTTAGTAGATGTTTTAACAAATGTCAGTCATGTCTCAAATAAACTCGACATTCATGGAGTTGAGAATAAGCTACAAAAGCTGACTAGAATCCCCTCTTTCCGCCAACACACAGTTTCTCCTGTACCAGATGTGCAGAACTCTTTTGATTTCTTACGATTCTAGAAATGTTGTCAAGTTTTGTTGTTAGTAGATCTAACTAACATGTGTGCTGTCGATCAAGTCACAAGTCAACTTTATATTCATCTAGTAGTAAAAATTAAGTACAAAAGCCCACTGGAATTACCTCTATCTCCTTATTCAGAGTTTGCCCTTTAACAGTTGTGCAGAACTATTTCCTTATACCTTCTATCAAATTTGTCAATGCTGTGGATAGTAGATGTAGTAGATGTACTAACAAATGCAAAAGTCACAAATAAACTCAACTTTCTTTGAGTTGGGAATTAATGTAGCATAACTATTCACCATTTTGAAAAGTCACATTGATAATCTGGAAGTCAAAATTTAAGGACATATGAGTGCTGTTGTTGTTTTCTGCGCACACTAACAAAGTATTTATGATTTACAATGAACTTCTAGTATTTGTCTGAAGTTTCATCATTTTGCGCTATTTGGGGAAAAAATTCATGCTTAACAAAATTACAGCAGAAACAAGATGATTATTATTTCTGAGAAAGAAAGTTATTTTGTATGAGAAGTAATATAAATCAGGGAATTATTTCTCCACCATTAAAATTATATGAGTACATTACGATGACGATGACTATCTTTTCTTGTTTAGGATCAAATGCCTACAAATGCAGCTCCTTTTTATTCTTTTATGCAATGCTAAAAATAAGCCACTTATAGCTTCGGTCCACCAAAATCCATTGATGCTTTAATTTCATTGGCCTGAATTAGGAAGCAAATATAACAGCATTTGTATAAATGTTTCTTTTTTTCATTTTGGGCCACCATATTTCCGTTTTGGGCCAATAAAATGTGAACAAATTATGTTTTGACTTGCTCGACAGGGCCACAAGGCTAAGAGTTATTTTCTAGCATTGTTTATATAATTTCTGTATGCTTCAAACATCATGTTTTTTATGTACATGTACACTACCATTGGAACTATTGAGCTATTTGTTTGTTTTGATTTTTGTAAATAACAATCACTTTCAAAGATGCCATGGATTCCCCCCCCCCCCACCCTTCACAAATCGATGCCTGTATTTGGACCTAGATTGTAATAACTGTAATTAACACAATGTGTAGTATTGAAGAACACTTACGCCATGGATTTGTGAATTTGTTTGATATATTGGTCAATTGTGTTTCGTCTTTTTTTACTATTCTATTATTTTTAATACCTTATCAATTCATTTTCTATTTAAAATTGACGTATATTTATACAGTAATCTTCTAACCAATCTATAGTTGAGCCAAAATATGTTTGTAATTTGAAAGCAATCATTCTTTAAATGTTTCTTGCGCTGAACTTTTTAATAGAATCTTTTCTTTTCAACAAATCTAAGTAACAAAGGAAAAAAGGAAATCTGTATTTTTTGTTGCCAAATTATTTGTTTTTAATGTAGCATTAAATAATGCGATTGTTTGTTTTCTAGAGCCGAGCTTTAAACACGTAACCCCTTTTGTACAAGAACCTCATGGGCCCTATATTAACTCTATGGGAAATCCAGTAGTGAACACTAATGTACATGCCAGGGGTTCAGCCAAACTGGACTCGCCTTTACTGGGCAATAAATAAAACAAATTTTTCACAATTTGGGAATTTCCCATTTTATTTTGGAGACAAAAAGTTTGTTTTGAAACTTGATTTTACATGCTCAAATATTGATTTATTGCTCGATTGACAAGGAAGGAGAAGTAAGAAGTGAACAGTAATAGTGAGTCTTCGTTAAAAACCTCCTCAAATTAAAAGATGGCTGAATATGCTGAAAGTAGGAAATATGCACATCTGCTGTATATCAAGTGAAGTAAATATCTATGAATATAAATTGTACCGCTCTTTTTATCAGCACTTCCATCAGCACTTTTGTTAATACACTGATATACATGGTTACTACTACTCCCCATTTAAAGGGTATATATCAAATTCACAATGTGAAACTCCTTGTGCAATATAGTAATAGAAATTGATCGCTGCATACTGCCAATGTTAATCAGTAATTGTTCAACAAACAAGTACAGTATCACTTTTCACACTGCATTGGTAATTATCTGAAGAAAAAAATACACCGGTATGATATATTCATTGTAGGATTATGCTTACACCATTTTTTGTGTGTGTGTGTACACATGTTTTATGAGGGGAATATACAGATGTTAATTTGCTCAGGGCAAACAAGTCATTTATGAAAAGAATTGTCTGTTTTTAGACATTTTAACATCATCAAGTTTATATTCTTGTTCATTCAGTTATGTTTGCAGTATATACAGTACATGTATGTACTTACCCAAACCTTTTCCCTGTGTATAATTTTTTTCTTTGAATATCACTTTTTAAGCATTTGCCAGTAATATGTGTTTGTAACATATATTTTAAACACACAATAAATATTGTTTTAACATTATGTGCAGGAAGTTTCATCATCATCACCACCCCTCCCCCCGCCCCTCTGCCTAATTTTCGTTGGAAATCACAATTTAACCATAGTTTAAGTGCATCATATGACTTCATTTTAAACTATTTTAGACCTCTGTTTTATGGAATGACACGTGTAAACCTTTTTATCTTTTGAGAATTACTGTTATTCTGTGACAAAATGGATAAAAAAGATAATATATTATCATTTAAATATATTTAATTAATCCTAATACAAGTATATGGATTAATTTAATATTTTTAATTTACCAAATTTTGTTTATTATTATGTAGATTTAATGGCTGAATTCTTGTTCCTTAAGTTGCAAATGAGAGATGAAGGTGCAGCCCTCCATAAAATTGTGGGCAATCTAAACCGCCTTTGTGAATTCCAGCCTTAACATTTTATTGTTCCTATATATACACAATTTCTGTTTAGCCACTAATATTCTGTCCGTTGATTGAAAATGTATTATTACTGACATTATCCTTAGGACCTGCAGTGAATATTAATGTTCCTAAATGTAATCCTTAAAAAAAAAAAAATATTATATAATTAATTGAGAAAAAATTTACTATATTTGCATTACTGATATTGTCCTCATTCAGGCCCACCAGTGAATATTTATCTTCCTTTTAAATGTAATCCTAAGTTTTTTAAATTGTATAATTTATTGAGTATTTATTTATTATATTTGTTGCTTCATTTTACACATATACCAGAATATATAAGTGTATTTTTATCACATTAAGACCTTTCTTCATGTGTGCGTTCATAAAAAAACTGTATCATTTTCTGACTTGCTGAGTTTTATTTATTTAATTACTTTGTCCAGCAAGTCATATTTTACCACACATATTTCACCAGGGCCCTGTGGTAGAAAGAGTTACAATTAATTGAAAGGGATATTGATGAATGTTCAAGAATGTTCAATTATAGTAATATCAAAAGTACATATTTGGCTGATGACAATAGTAAGGAATTAACAAAATATTATGTTGAGCTTATGATAATCATATTCTGAATAATAGTATTTGTAATGATAATAATGAGAATTTATAATGCTCTACATAGCCCTTGATATCTTGATGCGCAAGGCACTATATTATTATTATCCTGGTCATCACTTTTGTGGGAACACTCATTCTTTTTTAGTTTGAAAAAGTTAATTTTATGTGACAGTAAATTGTATTTTATGATGATTGCTCTTTTATTTTAGTGTTTTTATTTGCTTTCAAAGATGCTTTTAAAACAAGTCTCCTATAAATATGCTGATTAAAAAAATTATGTTTCTTTTTTCTTTAAAGAGCTTTAATAGTGCCATGTGTAATTCAAAAGGCCACACAAAAATCGAAATAGTATAAAGCTACTTACAGAAAAGCTGCACTTTTCATAAAAGGCAATCTAGTCAAATTTTAGTAATATTGTGTTGAATGTTAACTGTAAAACATACAAAATGTATTGCAGAAATCTGACATACATTTGTGTATAGAAACTCACAAGATATAAAGCTACCACTGGAATTTGGGGTAAAAAATGAAAATGTATTTTTCTTAGAATAGAAGTCTGTTTATTTCCATGTGAAACACATAGGTATTTAATTATGTTTTTTTAATGTAAATTTGTAATATGTATTAACATATGGCATGTACTGTACATGTATGTGTATTTGTACATTTAGATATACAATGTATAGTGTAATTTCAGTGTACATGAAATAAGTGAAGATAAAGATAATTTGAATGAATTCAAATCAAGTTTTTATATTCTTCCAAAATGTATGTATAGTCAATTATTATTTAACATGTGACAGAGTGATATAGATGAAAATAAACTTTGTCATCAAATAATACATGATTTATTTTTGCTTTTATTTACTCATGTCATTTCCTATTGATTTACTCATGTCATTTCCTATGATTTGCAATTTTTATTCAATGTGCACAATTATCTTTAAAAAAATAGATTTTCCAACAATATATACACATCACCTTGCCCATCAAAAAAAAATATATATAACTGAACTAGATGGATCTTCGATTGCGCGCAATCAAAAATTATGCCTTCGCTATCACGCAATTTTTATATCAAGCCAAAATTAACATGCACTGAATTAATACTGTAAATTCAATTTTGATGGTAATTCATCAACCACATCTTGAGATATCACAATTACGAGCTATTTTGGCAAATACATGTATAATGAGTCCGGTGACCTTGACCTTTGACCTCATGACCCCAAGATTGCATGGCAACATAGTCCCCTAAGAAACATATACAGTAGGTACCTAGTTTGATTGAAATCTGACATTCAGTTCTCGAGATTTTGCCATTACAAGCTATTTTAGCATGTATTTATAGCCCTATGACCTTTGACCTCATGACCTCAAAATTGTACGGCTTCATTGGCTCCCTAAGATATATTCAGGTACCCAAGTTTGATTGAAATCTGACATTCAGTTCTTAAGATTTTGCCATTAAAAGCTATTTTTGCATGTATTTATTGAGTTCTGTGACCTTGACCTCATGACCCCAAAATTGTACAGCTTCATTGGCTCCCTAAGATACATTCACATACCAATTTTGATTGAAATTTGACTTTCGGTTCTTGAGATTTTGCCATTACAAGCGATTTTTGCCCTGTGACCTTGACCTTTGACCTCATGACCCCCCAAATCTAATCAGATCATCGTCACCCCAATTTGGTCACTCATACCAAGTTTGAAATTGATCCGTCAACCGGTTCTTGAGATATCGCGAGAACGAAAACGGGACGTACGGACGGACGGACTGCATAAAAAGTACTACAATGAAACCTCATTAGAATGAGCCCTTGGGCCCATTGAATTTACCTCGTTATATCGGGGCTTAAAATACTAAAATACATAAAACCTAGAAGTATGAAATTACCAGGCTATATCAGGTAACTCGTTATAACAGAGCATGTTATAAAGAGGTTCCAATGTATTGTGTACTCTAAGTTGTGCATACATGTATGTAGTTTGTAAAAAATCTGACCTCTGCACCTGCACAATACAATTTAAGTGATTTAAATGCAAAATATGCAATCATTTGCTTTAGCAAATACATTCACATACACAAGAGCATATGCACAATCATAATACATAAAAATCCACACACACAGAAAAAAGCAATACACAATACACAAAACAAAAGTACTCACACACACAATCACACATGCAATGTGCTGAAAATTACTACACAACCATGGACCAAGGACGTTCCCAGTGTATTTTCAACATGTGCTCATAAATGGTAATAATAATAGCTTGCATTTATATGGCACTATACAGGGTTTCTAAGCGAAAAATTACCCATGGTCATCAGGTACAGTTCAAACCCACACAATGATGTTGCATACTTTCTCAACTCCCTGGGGAGCATACATGTACTAGTTATATGCTGCCAATGGCTTTGCATCACATTGCACTGGGAGCAAACAAGGACATTCTCAGTTGGAGGTGTGTCAACGGTTGAATTGTAGGGTGTCCGTCCGATGACATCGTGCGTCCTTGGCTTGATAGGGGTGTTTAAAAACATACACAAACACCGGTCTGGGAGTGTCGTGGTACAGTATTTCGGTTCTAGGACGTGTTTCACAAATATCCTAAATTGAGCTTGGATTCTAAGTTGGACTGAAAATTATGGAAGTACATTATTTATTTGCTATGTGAAATGCTTTTAAAAAAATTTAATACAGCAATTTTGCTCTTTATATGTTTTCATTCCAAGGCTACAAATGGCTTTCCATAACTTTAATTCCAACCTAAATTGAAGTTAAAATTAAAATATATCTGTGAAACACTGCCCTGGTCTTAATCTTTCAATATGAAGGTCAGGAGTTATTCACATTTGCAGGAATTTATTCTATGAAATGCTTAAGCTCCCCATCATGGTAACTTCGCCAAAGCCAAGGTAATTGTATGCACACATTGCAAAAAAAAATTAAAGCTGACATACCGAAATTTAACAATTGCACAATCAAAATACACAACAGTAATAATGCTGAGAGCACGTTGATACTTACATGTATGTGATAAAGCACCATCATAACCAAATCATAAATCTATGCTAAAAAATTAACTCATGCCCGCTGGCCTGGGTCCACTAAAAAAATTGGCTTCGGGCCATCAAATTAAATTGCTGCTTAATTGCTGCTTAAATATAACATCGCTTTCATGTTCTTCTTTGTTTGGGGCTACCAAACTCTGCTTTCGGGCCACTAGAATTTGAAAAATCTTGTTTTTACTTGCCCTACTGGGCCAAAAGGCAAACAAAAATAAAATTCTTGCATTGCAGATGGCTCCATTTGAAAAATCAAAACCCATTTCATTCTTCTGTTATTGTATATATAATCAGTGTAAAGTGCTTAGAGAACTATTCTAGTTATTAAGCGCTATATAAGTAGCGAATTATTATTATTTTTATCTCAAGTCAAACAACAAGGTACAGTACAAGATTATGTGAAAGTTCCAAGTGATTGTGGTTGACTTTAACAAAGTTAATGGATCCCTTTAAAATTGATTGTAATGACTGTATCATTTTGTTCAAAGATGGCGGCCATCATGGAAGGAGGTAGCCCACCCCATCTTCCACTCCTCAATGATGATGAGTACTGGACAAAACTCTAGCGGCAAGACAACCGTACCGGAAACAAACACAGTGTGTCACAGTGTGAACACAGTATGTCAGTGTTAAGGCAGTAATTCACAGTGTGCTCACAGTATGAACACAGTGTGTTAATGGTGTGATCAGTGTCGACACTGTTAAAACCCTTAAAGTTCATACGCGAAGAAAATTACAATGTTGGAAATTATACATCAGAGAGCTAGAGGCTTATATATTAACATCATATAAGTTATAGGCCCTGCATGTGCATGTATTTGATAAAATGTCCGACACAAAATTATAATAACTAGAGGAAACACAGAGTGGTTTGTATTATATTTTGCATAATTTTAATAATACAATAATAATCTGACCCTATATTTGTCATGCAAGTAGAAAGCTGGGGAAATTTAAAACATAACTGTATAATAAGTTTGGATTTCACAAACACTTATAATAAAAAATGAAAAACGCTATTTTGTGAATGCAATTGACTGACAATAAAGTTGATAAAGGTGAAAGAAATATTATTGGCTTTTCATTCTTAGCGTATTTCATATTTAGAGGCGAATCCTTTTTTCTATTGTCCCTTTGAGATTCTTGAATCCTTCAGATATCTAAGAAATGTGTACAATATGTATAATCTTTTCTCATTAAAATGTATACAACACATACAAAATTAATCCAAAGATTTAAGAAGGAAGGTAATGCAGTGCACCACACAAACTTTTTGTTCTAGTGGCCTTTCCGGCCACCAAATTCTTGAATTTTCAAATTGTTGGTGGCCCCAAAATAACGGAAATAATGAAAAAATAAATTTAAAATTAAGCAACCGACAAAGATGTTTTCTGTAAAGGATTTCAATAAAAACAGAATAAATGTGTATCTGTCTCATTTTTTACTAGTTTGCGTAGACAGCTGACAGTCTGAGTCTATTTAATTTCCAGTTTAAAAACCTAAATTATGGTTGTTTAAATCATAAAGAGAGCTTCAGTTACTGTCTTTTGGGAAACTGTGAATTAATTGTGTGGTACAATATTGCTACAACTACAAATTTTGGTGACCCGTTTGGGCCATCAATTTGTTGGTGGCCCGACATCAAACCTCAGATGTTGTGCCTTGCTTGATGCAATGAGCCTCACTGCAACAACAATCCTAGGCTGGCAGCAACGGGTTACTGTTCATCTCACAAGATGGTTTATCCACTATATCTATCCATAGATAATGGTTCTTCATAGTCGAGGCATAATTTTCCAAACTTGTATATTCTTGGAGGTTTATTCATCCATCTGAACATTTGTTAGACATCACAATTCAAATTTCTTACAAATTGATCCACCGCAATGTCAAACAACGACTTTAATGGACCATTGCAATTAGAGATACATTCCTTTATCAAATCTTTAAGAATGGCTGCCATACATATCGCCTGGGGTAAATATAGATGAAAATTTTTACCATTATGTCTTCACTGAGTTAAAGTATGCACACCCATAAGATGCTCATGATTATGTTTCAAAAAAGGCCCTCTCAATAACAAGTCGGAAAAAGCCTTTTAAAGCTGCAATTATTATAGACAAAATATCCCAATGATAACAACAGGTTTAATTGCCATAATTAAAAATATTAAAACAGTCATCACATGACCTCCAGTTGTCTTTTAAAAGTTCTTATGGTGACCCATCCTCCCAAGCGCGATGTCCTTGCAAAATATGAAAACAGTCATCACATGACCTTCAGATGTCTTTCAATTGTTCTTAGACTTTCAATTCAAATGTCCTTTAGAAATCCCTCAGACGACTTTGACGCAACATTGAGACAACCTTCACATGACCTTCTTGGCATATCTTGCCTTGAGCGTCGTCCTCATCTCCCCCAGGGGGCGTTTCATCACGCTGGGGGTGTGCAGGATCCCTAGCCTGCGTTTCAAATGCCCTTCAAAAATCCTTCACACAACCTTGATGTGACCTCGAGATGACCTTCACACGACTTTCTTGGCGTATCTTGCCTTGAGCGCCGTCCTTATCTCCTCCATGGGGCGTTTCATCTCGCTGGGGGTGTGTGGAATCCCGAGCCTTCGTCTGACCAAAGGTATCCGTAGCAACGCCAGCTGTCCCAATCCACACATGCTGGACACCAGCCAGTAGAAAGTCACCGCCTGCAGATCAGAGGAAATTGGACATTTTAGGAATTTACTTCTTGAAAAGCAGAACATTTGAATGTTATACTTATTATAGCAATACAAAAAAGTATGGACAATTTGGGTCACACATGAGTTTTGAAAAATATACTTGTATTTAATATCAAGCTCAACATGATCACAAGCACAGACTATCTAACACAGAAGATTTTTGTCTTCTTTATAAATGATCACTTTACAGATCTGAATGATAACATTTCATTTGATTGATTTGCACTCCAAATAATATATATATTCAGCTTTCAATTTTCAAGAAATAAAACCTCTGAATAAGCCTTGAAGTCTGTACACCACTGTACCAATTAATTTTGCAAGGCGGTCGTTGTCACTTCGCGACAGACAGCTACTACTATAAAACGTTGATCCTTTAGATTATCTTGTAACAAATTGGACGGCAACCCTCCATTTCTTTATTTCTTTTGAATTTTATACAAATTATTACTAGGAATTAGATGAATTACAATTTTTTGTCTTTAAATGAAGGCAAAATCAACTTACTGCGGGCATCATAGCAGCCACCGGGATGGAACAAACTGCAGCCACCCTGAAGCCGTTCTGAAAAAAGTTTTGAGTCTGCGTTAGGGGACCTCTCCTTAGTGACCACAGCTAGAGTGAAACAAAACAAAGATTGAATTACATTTAATAAATTCCTTTTAAACTGTCACTGTACAGAAGAAGATGATGATGGGGATGGTGATGTTGGTCATAGTCATGATCATGGTCATGATGATAGTGGCAATCGTGGTAATAGTTATGTGACAGTGATGGTGATGAAAATTATTGAAGATGGTAATGATGATGATGAGGCCAATGACAGTGACGGTTAATACGATCTGAATACGGGAAGACGATATAGGCAACAAAGAGGACAACAGTGGTGATGGTGTTGGTGTATGCAAGGACGATAAATAATGAGATGATGATGATGGTGGCGGTGGCGGTGGCGGTGGCGGTGGCAGTGGCGGTGGCGGTGGCGGTGATGTGATGATGATGATGATGATGATGATGATGATGATGATGATGATGATGATGATGATGATGATGATGATGATGATGATGATGATGATGATGATGATGATGATTTATATTGATGTGACATTTCAAACTGAGAGATATTTTAATCAATAGGTCATGTACTTTATATGTACCAAAACTATATGAAGACAATCAAGTTTTCCCCATCAATTTAGATTTGACCCCATGTTCCATTCCCATCAAAAAATGTTATCCAAATGTGATATGAAAATGTAACAAAAAAAAACCAATGTTATAACAATTTCTTCAAAGAGCAAAATCAATGCTGCCCTGAAGCTAATTAGGTGTGAATTTGATCAATATTGCAAATGGTCAATTCCACTGGAAAGTGGACATAAAGTGAGAACATCAAATTGGGATTATTTCTGATCTTGTTTATTTTTCTGGATTATTTGTTCATAAATCATGATCTCATAATGATATCTTTCTGTTTACATGATTTTTAAAATTCTTGGGCGTCTCCTGATAGAGAAACTACACCATACATGAAACTATACACATGGGATTACACAGTGCCTATTTCTAGATGATCTTCATTTTTTTCAATCCTTTCTAGTATTTTTCTGTTTTAAGGTACCAAATTGGATGATTGAATATCACAATATGTGTCCAGATGAAAATTTCAGTCTTTTGAGTGCCCTAAAGTATATTTTTAATGAATCAAAAACTCTGTCCTTCCGTTACCGAACAGTGAAGCAATTAACTTCTTGTAATTAATATACCAATAGACACATTTTTTTCAAATAAGTGTTGTAATACTCTTTGAACATTCTTGAATGGACTATGAGTTAAAATATAACATGATAGTCCTTGTAACTTCACAGAGATTGGATCATAACTAAAGAACTTGAAAATCCATGTCCATTTTGGCATCCTTCCGTTACCGGCCTAATGTGTCCATATCTAATTAACGTAATGTAAAAAAAAAATTTTTTACAATTGGAAATCAAAGGTGTCCCCCCAAGAGTCTCAGAAATGTCATTTACAATGATGAATCATAAGCAGGATCCTGTAATTATTTGATTTAATTTTAAAAATTGCGTCTGAATGTCCTTCCGTTACCATGGAATTGCCCAAATATGTAAATGTTATCAAAATTTATAAAATTAGGAAGAAAAGAACAAATTTTCCATGGAGACTTTACAAATCTTATTTTATTGAGAAAAAACAAATTGAAACATACCTCAACAAGTGTGATATTTACAAGGCCAAGAAGAACTGCAAGAGCTATGTCCGTCTGCATCAGATCCGAGAACCACAGCAATCCTTCGTTTGCTAATGACGGTAGAACATCAACATCAAGTTCTGTTTGAATGAGGTTGAAAGCAAAACAAAAATACATATTTATATACCAGGGCCTAAATTTTGTATTCTATTTGTGTAAAATGTAGCCTGTCACCACAAAAACCTTATCAATATGCAATATCGCACATTTCTGAATTCTCTAAAATCTCAGCTTTCGGGATATAACTTGTTATACTTGACAGGGCTCTCCCTTAAGCTTTTCTTTCAGGTGGTCAAAATTGCATGTCTAATATACCCTTACCATAGACTTGTGTGTAGTAGATCGTATTTTGAAGGTGGCCAATACAGAGTTTCTGGCACGTTTCTAGAGGCAAAATTAAATTTGAGGTGGCAATTGGCATCCGGGACACTACTAAGGGCGAGCCCTGCTTGAGTAATAACACCCTTATAGGAAAAGGGTCAGAAATCAAACAATGACATAGATCGACAGTGCATTCACAAAACCCAACTATTTTCTACCACTTTCTCAGCTTTACATTTGGCTATTCATAAGGCTTTTGTAAATGTCAAGTTCAAGTTCAAGTTCGTCTTTATTCATTTCAATCATAAAACAACATCATTATAATAATACAAGTCATGTCATCAATCATATATAGATAAATACTGATAAATATTGAAATAGGAGGCTACAAAACAGTAATATACTTGTAAGCAGTAGCCCCCTTCTAAATAAGAAGTCTGCTATTCAAGATCTCACCCCCTCACTGATCAAAACTGCGGGCATAGAGAATACAAAATTGTTCTCATGCTAAACAAATTACCTGATATAGGGGCTTATTTGCCTGATCCACTGTGTATTTAAAAGAAAGACATTGTCCATCCCTAAATCCTGCAAAAACTCAACATTAAACACTGTCACGGGTAAGGATACTACTCCATGGGTCCCTATTTTGAACTAGGCTAGGTTGTGCACACTGCATAAAACTGGGCCAGCGTGTATTTCGCACAGCACAAATGCCATTCGCAAGATGGCACAGCCCGTCTGATTTATGAATCCGAGCAATCTTTAAATGAACATTATTGTGATGAGGATACTTACCAGCGGAAAAGAGATCTGGATGCATGCCGGTCATCTGGCCGATGGACATCGTCATGGAGAGCCAGACTCCCGTTTGCCAGATGGGGAGATATGCCAACTTGTGTGAGCTGCATTGCTGCTGGAAGTGAATATTGCTCACTACTAGTCTCACCTTTCAGGAAGGGAAAAAAAGGAGGGACTTTCGCATTAAAGATCATTTAATTAATTGAGTTTCATATCAAGGATAAAAAAATTGGCCAATTCCAAATAGATAGTAGATGCTCACTATTATTCAAGGTATTCAAACAATTAATGTGAATGTGATGTTGCCTGATCATGCACCAAGATTTTAATTTTGTTCAATCTGTTGATCCCCTTACCCATTACCCTTTTAGACAATCGGATAACCAATCTCTTCAAAGCCTGGGGAAAAGAATACAAACAACATTTCTTATTGCCATCAATTATATCTTACAGATAAATTACTTTAATTATTTCAAACATAGGGAAACTGACCAGAAGTATATAATATTAATATATTTAATTTTTTTTTAAATAGGGCATCCCCAGGATTCGAACCAAGACCATCCTATTGCTAGACTGGTGCTCTTACCAACTGCGCTAGAAAGTTCCTGTGACGGTTACTTCTTTCGTAAACTTCAGACAATTTGCGTTATGACAGCCAAATTTAATGATTCATCTAGCTAATAGCATCTAGCTAAAAGCATTAAAAAAGTATTTATAATTGTTATTTATATCTTAACCCATTCCCTTCAAGATTCTGTAATCCCCATAGACTTTGTAGATAGCCTACCAGGTTTCCCGCAACAAATGGTTAAAGATAAGTAACTACATGTAGTTACCTCCTTAGTAAAAACTTTTGACATTTTGCGCTTCGACCATCCTTTCTCCTTGGCTATGATTGCCAGCTGCTGCTTGACTTGTTCCACGTACGCGTTGATCAGGGGCTGAGCGTTCTCTATCCGGGCAAAAATCAGCTGCTGCCACAAGGCAAACGGGAAGACAATCACCCCTCTGAACAAAATGGTGGTTGCCATGATAGTCAGCCACCACGGCAGCCCAACACTGTCATGCAGGTGCTCTAGCAGTTCGTAGCATTTCTCAGTGGGGGTGGGTACGTAGATGCTGTCGCCACCTTCTCTCCCCGGCCCCGTGGAAACATCCACTCCAAATGAACGCGTTGGCGAGTGCAGGGGGTGAGTGGTTTTACCTTGTAGTATTACCGAAGCTCTACTGAGTCCTGGACAACACGTTAACGGTGTTGCCGACTTGTAAATGTTCATTGCACTTGTGTTTGCAAACTTAGATAGGTGACCAAGTTCTACAGGAGTTCTGGATCTTAGACAGTGTGAGAATGTTCTAGATGGGGTTTTCCACCAGGCTTTGCTTGTTCTGTGGCCTTGACACATGCTGCATGACGGTGAAGCTCTCAGAACGGAAAGGGCACCCATCCTCGTCATGTTACTCTATAAATAAGAAAGAAAAATAATATTAGGGGAAGGAAACTAAAGGTGAACACACATATAATATCTTTTTCAGTTCGGAGGATTGGAATACATTTTCACAAAAAGTGGAGAAAAAAAAGAATTTTCTTTTCAATCTGGAGGTTCGGAATATCATTTGCATAAATCTGCATTGATTTGAAAAAATCTATGCCACTCACTATTGTTCCATACACACATAATTAAACAATTCAACTGAACATTTTATTAATGAATATTTTGTCATGTTTCTACTTGTTTTACTGTTCAATAGTACAGTACAGCACATCAACATTTAGTATTTTTAAAAATCATAACAAACTATAATCATACCTGGATAACATGCGATGCTGGTCTGACAGCAGCAAGGCTGTACATTGTGATATACATGGCTGGAGCATCAAAAATCGGTTATCGAGGCTGTGACAGAGAGTAAGTAAATGTTGATGAGAGTCAATAAAAAAGGACTAGAATATTGATGAAATTATATTACATTGTTTTTAAAGGGAATTCCAATCTAGAAATTGTTCACTGGCAACAAAATGAGGAATTAGGAACAAGCAGAGAAACTTTAATTGGAGTGAAATCGGTCATGAAATAAGACTTGAACTTGAAAAAATATGAATTTCTTATTTTTATTTGTAGGTTCTTCGGCCTTGGAACTTGTTTGTCGACTGCAGTCAGTTACAAGCAACAAACAAATTTCATATTGACATGATGAGCAGATAATGAAATTAAAGGGATCTAGTAACATTGTCCAAATCCTCAAAATCTAATGGGAATTCGAGCAGTTGCCTCATACCTTGTTGTATTTGTATTAACAATAGAAGCACCGGACAGGTTTAATTTTTTTGAATTTCCCTTTTGTTTATTTAAAGATATTTACGATTTAAATGTTCTGATGTTAAACTATTCACTGGATATTCGTAACCGTGTACAAAGTCAGTGCAATGAGTTCGTGAATATATATCACTTTGCATTTTTGCTCATTACTCGGCCATATACTGTAAGTAACATCCATTTAACTTGAAATGTTCACACAATACCCAGTGGACATATCAGATAACATGTATTAACCATTCATCACTTGTTGCACATGTCAACAAAGTTACTAGATCCCTTTATCTACTCTACATAACGGGCATATTTGCCTCGATATTTGCATACCCACTATAGCGATTTTTACCGGTGGATCTTTGTCCATCCGGAGGTTGCTATTATATTACTAAAATCCTAATAATTATACTCAAATAAGAGGGTAAACTTACCCGGTCCGCATCGGTGAAGTTCGTTGCCGTGTGACTGTAGCTAGCTGCCGTCCACTGATGGTGCAGACGGTGCAGATACAGCAGGCTCCGATGCAATTAATAAGCTCAATGTCCTTCCTAAGGCGTTCGTGTCCCACACGTAGCCTTAGGTACGTGTCCGTAGTCGTCGTCGTTGTCGTTCAGTTCAGTTTGGTATCGGTGCCTCCACTACTCCCGGGTAGCGTCGGGCGAGAATAAACCCTAATCACCGCGGGCCCCGTGGATCACCGGACTGCTTGCTAGGCAGTCACATTCGGGATCCCACTAGGCCGTTAGTAACGGGTCTAATCGAACAGTGAGATCGGTAATCGTTAGCGTGGTCGTTGTAGTTTCCAATAGGTCGATGAATCCGTGTAATCAGTTCGCTACTATATCAATCGGTGAGCTGCCCTGGTAGACGGCATGCCTCTTCGCTTCCCAGCGCTCTTCCTAGTGACTTTCACGATTGCTCTCGGCTCGCTCTCCGTATAACAATAGGTGATCCTCGCAGTACGATATTTGTATTTATCGGTAGTAGCAGTATCAACGTCCATTGTCTTTCAAGGTTGCAGCTCCAAGAGAGCGAGACGGGGGAAATCGTCTCCTTATATATGGCTACGCCAAGGGCCTCACTTATGCACACACTTGTACACACGCAATCGGGTACAAGTGTACCATCAGCGCACGTCCGCATGTCCGTAAGGATCGCTTTGCAGCAATCCCCATTCATGTGACGGCACGATGGACTATTTACCGGCCATACCCAGTACCTGTGCATCCGTGCCTGGCCGGCTTCTAGGCTGACTTTGCAGTCGCTAGACGCCCAAACATGAGGGGTGATTGACACTCATCCCAGGCACTAGTGGACCCACTGACGGTGGTGTTTTCACCGTCAATTCCCACTACACTCTCCCCCGTTTTATTTAATAGCAGCCGGCCCGGGGGGAATGTAAGGGTACACTACGACGATGTAGCTCCATCGGCTGTCTTGCTCCTGGGGGACTGGAAGTTCTGTTTAATAACCCCTATCCCAACCAGTGAACCAGAGCCTCTCCATCCAAAAGGAATCCCTAGGGAACAGTGGCTTAATGCATCCTCTGTTCAACACTACAGGGCCTCCTCGCCTAGGTCGGATGGGGCTCCACATAACGCTGATATGAGACTTCACCCTGCGCTCCCATACTAGAGCCTCACACATGGGGCCTAGGTATCGCAGAGAACTCCTGTTCCGTTCAGCATGGAACCAGTAAAAATGATTACGGCCCTCACGCTTCAGGAAAAGTGGTCTCGGTTGTGCCGGCTCGGCCTGAACGTCATGTGCCTTGCGTGCGAACCGTGGCAAGATATTAAGTTGCCACGACCATGACTAATGGCCAAGTGGGCCAGGGGCAACGAGGACAGCGTTCCCTCGTACCCCTGCGGCTCAGATCTACATAGCCAGGCAGCCTTTCACCGGCAGACGCATACCCGTACTTACAGGGTCATGTCGTGACCTACCCTGTCGCCATGGGGCGCGTGCCGCTGAAGACTGTTCGCCGTGGTTAGCGGCGAGATATTCCGACTGCGTATGTGGGTAGTCCGGCCTATGGCGTGACTGACCGAACCCCCAGTCGGACCGTTTGGGTGTCTCCCCCAGTAGTGCTCGCACAGCAGGAGATGAATTGACATCTGCTGTGGCACCTACCATGTGGGAAGCACCAGGTGGGTTGACCTCTGGACCATGCGTTACCAGAAGTGCATTCATCGGATGTACCAGATGGCTGGGGGAGGGACACAAAATGGTATCCTTCTGATCAATCAGCCCATGGGTCCGCTTCCATTGGTTGGCAGGGACCTTCCGAATATGCATCTTCTGGTCGATGGCTCCGGTCACCCTCTTTCTCATGTTTGCGAGCATGGCCCTGATCTTTGTCTTCTGGTCGAGGGTGCCCATCACCCTCTTCCTCTGGTTTGGGGGCATGGTGTGATCGAACGAGACCGCCGTCCTTTTGGGTTTGTTAGGAGGTGCGGCCATGATCTTTTTCTGGTCAATCACTCCATGCTCCCATTTCCATTGGTTGGATGGCGTGGTAAAGACATGTATTTTCTGATCAAGTGTGCCGGCCCTTCTCTTGATGTCATTGGGAGATGCAGTTCTTGCAAACTGCTTCTGATCAAGCAGACATTCTCCCCACTGAGTCGGGGCAACAGGCACGGCCTTGATGTCAGTCTCTTCCTCGACCAGGTCGTGCACCATTTTCACTTCGTTTGAGAGGGGGGTCACTTGCTTCTGCAGGGTTGTAATTGGAGTGACCTCCTCCTCGTTTGGTAGGGGGGTCACTTGCTCCTGCAGGGTTGTAGTTAGAATGACCTCCTCCTCTCCCCCGTTTTGAAATTTTGAGTGCTGGTGACTGGGGGCCATGTGGGTTATTGTCGTGGGCAACTGTGCCCAGAGTGTGTCAAGGCCGGCATTTATAGGGGGCGGAGGGTGGCCTCCTCCCCCTCCGTCCCGCTGAAGTTTAACTCCTCGTCTTCCTCCTCCTCCATCACTTGTGACACGGACTTTGAATCGTGTGGCGGGCGCTTATTGCGCGGGGACTCCCCCTTTCTATCGGGGCAGCTGTGCGAAAAGTGTCCCACCTTGCCACAGCTGAAACAAGCGATCGGCGACTTACGTTGCGGCTTAAGTTCGGCTGTCACCTGTTCAATGGACGAGGCGAGGTTCGCCACGGCCTGCTCCAATCTGGTCATCCTTTCCTCAAATGTGGTGCTAAGTGAGTCTGTAGGTTTGACTGTAGGTGCAGGGGGAGGGGACCACGCAACGGCCCGGCGGGGGGCTTCCACCTGGCGGACAGCCGGGTCCCAATTCTCGGTGTCCCCGCCTAGAGTAGTCTGGCGTACATCTTTCCTGGCCCGGGGGCCGTACATGGCCTTGTAAGTGTGTTGATGCCACAAAACCCTCTGCACTGCCTCCTCCATAGTCTCAGGTCGCATGTTGAGTGCAAATTGGCCCGCTTCTTTGTCCAAACCGCCTTGGCAGAAACGTACTACAGTCTGACGGGCGACGACATCGTCCGGTACACGGGGCAACGCTTCCGAGGCGAGCGCACCAACTCTGTCTGCCCAGTCGTATGTGGACTCATTCGGGCCCTGTCGGGCCGTGGTAAACTCGAGCTGGGCTGCCTCGGGGAAACCCCGAGTTCCAAACCGCCTATCCAGCCGGTTCATGAGTTGTGGGTACGAGACGTCCGGGTCCTGCGTAATAAGCGTGCTACAGAAGTCGCTAGCCTTCCCGTTTAGGCACCAGCAAAGCTGCCGCTTCTTTTCCCTGTCTTGCCAGTTGACTTCATGGGCGAACATTTCAAATTTCATCTTGAAGGCTTGCCAGGCTCCTTTTCCATCAAAAGTTATTGACTTGGGCAAGGTCGTGCGGGAGGTTGCGGCCATCCCAGTCCAGTTCATTCCCCGTCTAACGGGTGCCTCGTCGTCGGGGTTGACTTCCCATATGTCCCTCGCTGGCATCCCCAAAGGATTCGAGAAACTGTCCTGTGGCCCCGGTGGGTTAGTACGAGCAGAAGTGAACATGTCGGAGGAGGGGTCCCATTCGGGGTCCAGTCCCTCCCCCGCGAAATCTGGCTGCCTCATGTTACTATGCTGCGAGTAACTGTTCATCGATGCTCTGGTCCGCCGGGTGTTTCTCGTGGGTCGTGTATATCTTCCCTGTCGAAAGAATTGTCTGTTGGCGCTACCCTCGCATTCTGGATGTGGGTATCCTCCAAACGGGTACGGGTGCGGGGCGCCGTTTTCGGTGTCCGTCGACGGAGTGCTGGCCAAAGCTGGCCCGGCTGGCGTCTCGGCCACGGTGACATAAGGTCCTTGCGATGGTCTCTGGCTGGCTGAGGGCTGGCTACTACCCGGTGTCGATGACGAACTCTGGGGTGTAACCGGCCGAAAATCAAAGATCTCGTCCCATGGTCTCTCTCCGGCGGGCACAATTTCTGCTAGTCGGTCGGGGGTTATACCTCCCTCCCGTTTACAACAATCAATCACCTGGATCGCCTCTATTGGTTTGATGCCCAACTGTAACAATAGAGCACCTGACGCGGCGTTAATGAGTACCTTATCCATGACGTTTTAACGTAAAGTCTCTACTCAATATAACGTCCTTACAATTTTTCTTATCGTCCACAACAATATAACACTTTAAGAGTGCAAATAAATAATCGTCCAACGCAATAAATTATCTGCTCGGCGATATCACTTCCAATACAATTTATTCCACGGAATCTCAATAGACCAGTGCTCCAAATAATTGTTCCCTAATAATGTCCAATTGCATTAACAGCAAGGGTCAATGTCCGGCACAATATCCAAAACAAAATCCCGCGAAGTCCAATAAACAATCAACACTTATCTACCAAATTACCTTAACAAAATATTGTTCCCCAATAATGTCCACTTTCATTAAAAGCAGGGGCACAATAATTCCAGAGAATCCAAATGACAACCAATCTAAAACAAAAACAATCCTTCCTCGTACCGCGAAGTCAGATTCCGATTACCGGTCCGAGTGGGTAATCGAGTAATTGGCCGCGAAGACGAGGTCCAAACGAAAATCTAAATGATGAAGGGTGGTTGCACGGCGAGTGTGACGTCCGCGCTAATCCTCCAATGGCATTGATCCTTCAATCGCTCCAATTATACTAAATATAATATACTTTTAACACAGCATAAATAATAGCCTTCCAAAAAAAATATATATACTTTAATTTAAACAAATGAAGCCTTTTATTCTACCAAGCTATCCTTACTCAATTTATAAATTAATACACTTTACTTTATTTAACTACTATCTTTTGGCTGAGCAAATATAATTCTAACCTTCAAAATATACTTTTAATTTATAAACCAAATAACACCTTTTATTTTCACTATTTTTACTTAATTTATAAATTAATAATATTTTCTTCGTAGCTCAGCCCGGCGGAATCAGCGAATCCTGTAAAGAAAAACAATGATCACCACATTCACCCACTCATCCCGCGCGCTAGCTAAATATTACAAATACAATCCACGTCAACACTACTCAATCTGGTGTGTTCAGACACTGTCTTGTGCGTGGCTGAACCCACCTCAAACACCTTGGAAAATACCACCTACAACAACAATCATACAACAATGCAATCGTACTGCAGCCGCAGCAATGTTATTGCGCTGAGTTAACAGCTCTTAAATGTTATTAGCGCTCGTTTAACAACTTTATGGTGGCCTTAATCTTAAATCAAAACCACCAGCTTACCCTAAAATATTTTAACTCCTTTTATAAATTTAATATTAAATTTATAATAGCCCAAAACCCTTAAATCACTTTAAACTTAATTCCTTTAATTCCAACTCTTTTAACTCCTTTAAAAACTATCCAAAAGTATCCTTTAAATTTATATATATACCACCAGAATGCCTTTATAATTTAAAAACCTAAAAGGCACCTTTATCTTTATATCAACTTATTTATCTATAAATTGAGCCCCAAATTTACTATTTAAACCACACAATTACTTTTAATAATTCATCTCTATTATAAAAACCCAAGCACTCAATTTTATAAATAAGTACTTCCTTTTATAAATCTTCACCCAAACCTTATCCTACAATACCTATTTAAAACTTTAATTATCTTTCAATCAATCTTACACTCTCAATACGAGTGCAAAATATCCCAAATTCTTTCGTTTGAAACAAACAAAAGAATCCTTAAAAAACAATTTAAACTAAAACAACGTAGCCCACAAGTGAATCACATGCACTCTGCGTGACAAACAAGTTAGAACCAGTTTGGCTACTTGTTTACGGTATAGGTGTTCCGATCCGGCGCACGTGTTAATCTTCTCGGCAGAGAGACTCACATTCGCACGGCTAATAGATCGGAGCGGCCTGGCTATACCGATGCGATATAACAACAACAACAACAATTTCTACTACGGCAATTATATACGCTCAACGAATAATTCACACAAGAATTCACACTGCGCGCCTAGCCTACAAGCTGAAACAAGTCAGCGACTTGTTTACCCGCAGTGCGCACGTTATGTCTTTTCCCGGAACTGCGGAAGGGACTGCACGTTCACACGGCTTATTTATAAATACTAATAAATCGGTCTACACCCATGCAATTATTATACTCTCCGATCCAAACATTCGCTACAATCACACACACATGTACGTACGCGCGCTTGCACTATGCACTGTATAAAGCGTACCGCGCGCAATGCGAAAATCACAACGAACAATTAAAAATGCAAAACTAAATTCACTTTTACACAAAAACTATTACAATTTTCAAAACAAAACTAACGCAAACGGCACCGGCTAAGACTTATTAGCTCGGGTCCTCAACAATCGAAACTTTTAAACACATGTAGGGATTTATTTAGTACATTTTCACCCCCTGTTATTATTTGGCACTAGCTATGCCACTCTATCACCCTTGGCAACCCATTCAGTCATTTAACCTATTCATCCCATTGTACCTTTCATCCATTCAACTGAGATCACCATTGCATGGTCAGTTGCACATCACCATGAATATGTATCAAGTAGATACTTTGTCTTTGTATGAATATTCAGTAGTAGTTTATTATGTGTTAGATTTGCATGTACTTGAAGATTCAAGACAGACATTGTTGTATTACCTTATTTGCATATTATGGGATATGCCACATGGTTCATTTGCACTATACATTAAATGTGCTCTGGGCAGTTGGCCCATGAGACTTCTTACAAGTAACACATGCCTGTGTTTCCTCCTTGCTGCTGTGTTAGGAGTGTCTGGGATTGTGTGTGTTATAGTGAGAACCCAATTCTACAGTGGTGGCAACGGGGTATCATCCAGCACAGTTACAGCCCATGGGCGAGCCCCATCGTCATGGTCAAGAAAAAGGATAATACCTACAGATTCTGCATAGATTATCGTGCTCTCAATGCTGTGACAGTGAAAGACTCGCACCCAATTCCTCGTCAGGATGACACGATAGATGCTCTGTCTTCTTCGACATTCTTCAGCGTGATTGATCTTTCAGCAGGATACTGGCAAGTCCCACTGGATCCAAACAGCAAGGAAAAGACAGCATTCACAACAGGAACAGGACTCTATGAGTTTAACGTGATGCCGTTCGGGCTTGTCAATGCACCAATGACTTTTCAACGCCTCATGGAGCGAGTTCTTCAGGGACTACACTGGTCCACCTGTCTGGTTTATCTGGATGATTGCATCATTCTGGGACAAGACTTCACTTCGCACCTAGCCAACTTGAAAGAAGTTCTTCAACGAGTAAGAGAAGCTGGCCTGAAGCTGAAGCCTTCCAAGTGTCAACTATTCAAGAAGCAAGTCACCTACCTTGGACATGTGATCAGCTCTGCAGGTGTACTACCAGATCCCAGCAATATCTCCAAGGTTGCTGCATTATCCAGGCCCAGGACTGCGACCCAAGTCAGATCTTTTCTTGGACTGGCATCGTTCTATCGTCGGTTCATCCCTGCATTTTCCAAGGTCGCAGCACCATTGACCAATCTGACCCAGAAGAGAGCTCAGTTTGTATGGACTGATGAATGCGAGTCAGCCTTCAATGCATTGAAGCAGGCGCTTGTCAAACCACCCATCTTAGCATACCCAGACTTCAGCGCCAAGTTTCTTCTAGCCACTGACGCTTCACAGGATGCTATAGGAGCTGTGTTGTCGCAGATTCATGAAGGCAAAGAACGCGTGGTGGCATACTACAGCCAGAAACTGACTTCCACTCAACAAAAATGGTCTACATATGACAGAGAGCTGTGGGCCATTGTTGCGTCAGTTAGACATTATCGACATTATCTACGTGGCCAAGAGTTTGATGTTATCACTGATCATCGCCCTCTACTGAGCTACAACAGGATACCAATCCAGGATGACGCATCTGGACGTCGAGCACGATGGGTTGTGGAGTTGAATGCATACACTTTCAGGATCGTGCATCGTCAAGGCCGTTTGCATCAGAATGCAGATGCCCTTTCACGTCTACCAGATCAGAGCCAACGATCAGCCGAGGAAAACCAGACACTTGGGGGAAGCCTACAGACGAACTGTAGTATGGTCAACACACGATCAGCCACCAGAGATGCATCGCTAGACCAGCCAGAGCCAGAGTCTACGAACCCTCAGTCAAGGGGTACGATTACAGCTGATGAAGCCCCAGAAAATTTCATCCTTGCCAACCACAACGCGGATCTGCACCACCATCAGAAGCAAGACAAAGAGATCCAGGAGGTGATCACCTACATCAACAATGGACGCCATCCTACAGTACGCATTATTCAGCGGCAAACACCTCGTTTGCGGCGCTTCTTGTGGCAACTCCCACGTCTCGTATGTGAAGATGGCATCCTGTATCGCAGAAGACAAGACAACTCAGGCATAACTGCACTTCAGGTGGTGATCCCAGAAGCATTCGTCCCTCGCATCCTAGAAGAGTTACATGGGAGTCCTTCGTCAGGACATTTCGGAATCCAGCGTACTCTCTTGAGAGCAGAGTCGATGTGCTACTGGCCGTTCATGCACAGGGACATAACGAACTACTGCAATACATGTACCGCATGTGAATCGATGAGATCACCAAACCCAAAGCATCAAGCTCCACTCAAGAGCATCAAAACTGATCACCCTCTGCAAATGGTTGTTGCTGATATAGCTGAGCTTCCAACTTCAAGAAATGGATATCGCTACATCTTGGTCGTCGTTGACCATTTCAGCAAGTACACCAATATTTACGCTATGCGGGACCAGACAGCTAAGACAGTAGCCAAACATCTGTTCGAGGACTACACCAAAGAGCATGGAATACCCGAGTCGCTACACACCGACCAGGGCCGACAGTTCGAGTCGCGGATCGTCCAAGATCTGTGTCAGAGGCTCGGCATTAGAAAGTCCCGCTCATCCCCTTATCACCCACAGGGAGCGGGTATCGTGGAGAGAGCGAATCGAGTCATCAAGGGTCAGCTGGCACGATACATGGCAGACCGCGGAGGACAATGGGATACACATATCCACCAGCTGCAACTGGCGTACAACACCAGCGTACACAGCAGTACTGGATTGACGCCGTATTACATCATGCATGGCAGAGAGGCAAGAATTCCAGCCAATGTCACTTGCCCAGTTGCGCCTCCTTCATATGATTCAGCACAGGAGTACGTCGCGGACGTTTGTACGCGGTTGAAGAAGGCTTTCCAATACGCCAGGCAGAAGGCGGACCTCTCCCAGCTACGACAGAAGAAGGATTATGATGCCGGTTCTCGCACGATCGAGTACAGACCAGGGGATCTGGTATGGTTACACGACCCCGTCAATGCCAGAAATAAGCTGGAGCCGAACTGGAGGGGACCCTTTGCAGTCAAATCAACGTCACGGGATGGCCTGAACTACAGCATAACTGACATCCATGACGGCAGGACCAAGGTTGTACACCATAATAGGCTAAAGATTTTCCGATCTAAGGTGAGCCTTGAGAACAGTGGTCTTCCTATTGCGCACGGTCAACAGGGGACACCAGAGGACAGATTGCTTTCTCCTTCAAGCAATGCTTCACCCCGTTCATCAATTGAGGTGCAGTTGCCGGCACCCGAACCAGTGGTCCACTCCAGCCTGGACGACGGGACTAACCTTCAACGGAGAGGGGACAGCTCTGTCCAACCATCATGGGCAGAGCAGTCTTCTAAGCAGGCAGAGCAGTCTACTCAGCAAGCAGGGCAGTCTACTCAGCAGGCACCACCAGTAGACCAAACCACTCAACGCCCGAGTCGACAGCTGTCGTCACACCAGCAGTCACGGTCACGCTCGGAGGAGACTCGGCTACCAGCCCAGCCGGACCAACGCCCCGGGCAGAGCAACGGTGAACATCTAGAGCGTCCGCCTCGTCTATCGCAGTCGCACAGCGTGGACCCTTCAGCAAGTCCAGGACCGTCGAACATCGGGGACCTGCAGCCTTCTACGATGTTACCCGAGATGGCACGAGACGATTCAGCGAGCGGACATGTTGGGACCCACCGATCTGATGACCCACCAGGAGAAATAGACTCTAGTGTGCCAGCTAGGCAATCGCGTTATGGTCGAACTGTTCGCAGACCGCAAAAGTTTGGTGATTTTCAAATGTGAAGTTCACACCCCGTAATATCATAATCATCATTACATAGGAATTTCTAGCGTCATTTAATGAATAGGATTAGAGACATTTCTGATTTATGTAGGAATCGCTTTTTGAAAGTAAAGGAAAGTGCATTCGCGATATGTGACGGAGTGAACACAAGACAGTAAAGGAAAATCTCATTCGCGAGATTCGCGAGACGTAGTGAACTCATTCGCGAAATGTGTCTTAATGGACATTTAGACTGTAGGGAAAAAACACATTCGCGATTTTGTGACGGAATGGACATTAGATAGTAAGGAAAGACACGTTTGCAAGATATGTCGAAATTAACCTTTTGGAGTAAAGCACATAATTTCGCGATATATGGAGAAATGGACTCTTGAAAGTGAAGGAAATGCACTGTTTTCGAACATTCGATTTGAATTAGCAGTTATGTTCAGAAAGAGTGAGGTGGACTATATATATCAAGGTTAATATTATAGAAATTGGCTTTAAACCTTGGAAGAGGAAAAAGGACTGTATTTTCTCCTCATACTCACTCATTTGGAACTCTGGTTATAGGACAGTAATATATGTTGTATCTGAAAAAAAGGAATAGGACAGTATAATTATTGCCTAAAAAGATTGATTTTTGTTTATACCGAATGATGTTTGCAAAAAAGATGGACATCAAGTTATTTTATGTAGTAGAGTGATCGATATCCGGAACGATTCATTTGCTAGAGAAATTACATAATTGCCAACTGTCAGCAGTTTTATGCATCGATATTTCGGTAGCATTTTGAAAATGCGTTTTGGTAAAGAGGATAAAAAAAAAAATTGTTCTTTTGGTTAAGTATGCAATGGCATTACGCTTATCCAGTTGGCAGGTATGTCATGCTTGGTCGTTGGAGTTATTGTGAGGATATAAAATTGTATTGGTACATGAAGAAGTTAAGATTTTGATTTAGGAATTGCTAAGGGCCACTTTTCTGGCCGTAGAGCCCAAAAATCCTATATTATGTCAATTTTTTTCTTTTTTTAAAGGGGATACCCTCTTGTAATTTCAAGACATGTTTTTGGTCGAATTATATTTAGTAAACAAAAATTACTGTCAAAAAAAAAAAAAAAAAAAAGGAGGAATAAATTGAAGAAAAGGGTATATTTCATTTAAAAGTGATACTTTGTAGAAAAGATTGTGTCAAAATTTGTTGTACCACAGACAAAATGAGCATGTGGGACTTCAGACGTTTTTTGACGGTGTTTATAAAAATTTAAATATTTGAAAATGAAATATCCCTTACGTAATGCATAACATGCTGGATTATTCACAATTTTTGTGTTTTTGAGGTATCATTTATTTTTTTAAGGTCAAATTTGCATTATGAAGCCACATTATGACTTTGTTGATAAGTTCTCAGGAATTTTCTGGTTGAATGTTTCAATTTATTATGCTCAAAATAATGGATGATTTCATGTAAATGATGCAAATTAGATATTTTTGATAAATTATTGACTTTTTGTATACATGGAAAGTGTATTAATGCTAAAACAAAAAAAAACTCCGCTGTTTATGGGTTAAGTGATGCGACTTTTGGAGTTGTATTGATTTTTAAACAAAAAATGCCCACGTATGTTGCGTAGGCATGCTATTTTTGGGGTAGAGAGTTCTACCACTTCCTTTTGCCGGTTCTTTTTATATATGTAATTGGATAAAGTTCGATTGTAGGACGGAATTTAGTTTTGAAAGGAGATTTGAGATAATTCTGTGTTTTGGGGCAATTTAGTTAATTAGGAATTGTTCTATTTTATGAGGCTTTGGATATCAACTTGATTCGTATTGAAACTCGTTATTTTGTTTGAGGTTAGGATATGCAGTATGCAAATTTGATTTTATATACCACATATTCCCTAGGGGGGGATTGATGTGCAGCTATAGTATAAATGTTGGAACAAGAAAGTCGTGGAGAGTTGCTTGCAATGATAGTATAAATATTAGTTGACAGGAAAGTGTTTTGAGCTGAAATGTTTTTTTTTTGCAACAGAGAAATCAGTCATTTGAAGAAGATTGTTTACATTCGTTTATATGTTGTAAAATGAGGACATTTTATTTGTGAAAGGAGGGGTAGTTTGTAGGGATTTATTTAGTACATTTTCACCCCCTGTTATTATTTGGCACTAGCTATGCCACTCTATCACCCTTGGCAACCCATTCAGTCATTTAACCTATTCATCCCATTGTACCTTTCATCCATTCAACTGAGATCACCATTGCATGGTCAGTTGCACATCACCATGAATATGTATCAAGTAGATACTTTGTCTTTGTATGAATATTCAGTAGTAGTTTATTATGTGTTAGATTTGCATGTACTTGAAGATTCAAGACAGACATTGTTGTATTACCTTATTTGCATATTATGGGATATGCCACATGGTTCATTTGCACTATACATTAAATGTGCTCTGGGCAGTTGGCCCATGAGACTTCTTACAAGTAACACATGCCTGTGTTTCCTCCTTGCTGCTGTGTTAGGAGTGTCTGGGATTGTGTGTGTTATAGTGAGAACCCAATTCTACACACACAATAAAACCGATGTAAACGGATAATGAACGCAATGTCAACAAAAAACTTTATATAACGAATCAAACCAATTCACTTTCTCACACGAAATCAATGCGTCTCGCACTGCTAATCAAACACTATAGCGGTCGCTACCGGGGGACTTCCCCGTCGCAATTGCGCACGTGTGAACGACACAATAATACAAAACAAACGCAAATAAATTTTCCAACTGGAATTTTCCTACACAAATATTCGATTCTTTTTTAACTTTAAATTCTGTCACGTGACGCCAATATAGCGATTTTTACCGGTGGATCTTTGTCCATCCGGAGGTTGCTATTATATTACTAAAATCCTAATAATTATACTCAAATAAGAGGGTAAACTTACCCGGTCCGCATCGGTGAAGTTCGTTGCCGTGTGACTGTAGCTAGCTGCCGTCCACTGATGGTGCAGACGGTGCAGATACAGCAGGCTCCGATGCAATTAATAAGCTCAATGTCCTTCCTAAGGCGTTCGTGTCCCACACGTAGCCTTAGGTACGTGTCCGTAGTCGTCGTCGTTGTCGTTCAGTTCAGTTTGGTATCGGTGCCTCCACTACTCCCGGGTAGCGTCGGGCGAGAATAAACCCTAATCACCGCGGGCCCCGTGGATCACCGGACTGCTTGCTAGGCAGTCACATTCGGGATCCCACTAGGCCGTTAGTAACGGGTCTAATCGAACAGTGAGATCGGTAATCGTTAGCGTGGTCGTTGTAGTTTCCAATAGGTCGATGAATCCGTGTAATCAGTTCGCTACTATATCAATCGGTGAGCTGCCCTGGTAGACGGCATGCCTCTTCGCTTCCCAGCGCTCTTCCTAGTGACTTTCACGATTGCTCTCGGCTCGCTCTCCGTATAACAATAGGTGATCCTCGCAGTACGATATTTGTATTTATCGGTAGTAGCAGTATCAACGTCCATTGTCTTTCAAGGTTGCAGCTCCAAGAGAGCGAGACGGGGGAAATCGTCTCCTTATATATGGCTACGCCAAGGGCCTCACTTATGCACACACTTGTACACACGCAATCGGGTACAAGTGTACCATCAGCGCACGTCCGCATGTCCGTAAGGATCGCTTTGCAGCAATCCCCATTCATGTGACGGCACGATGGACTATTTACCGGCCATACCCAGTACCTGTGCATCCGTGCCTGGCCGGCTTCTAGGCTGACTTTGCAGTCGCTAGACGCCCAAACATGAGGGGTGATTGACACTCATCCCAGGCACTAGTGGACCCACTGACGGTGGTGTTTTCACCGTCAATTCCCACTACACCACTTTACAATATTTAGCATGACAAAAAGAATAATAATAATAATTGTCCATTTTTATAAAGCGCTTTATTACAGTTAAGTCTCAAAGCGCTCGGAGCAATTACCGGTCCTTGCCTTGGCTTAGCCTTAGGCTTAGCCGAGCAGCCTTATTCAAGCGCCCAACATGCTCAAGCATTTCAAGGAATAAATTCCTGCCACATCTACAAAGTACATGGTCCACTCGCAGACTCGGGTGGACCATTTACACGCAATATACGCTAATACACGGGAGATTAACATACTGCCCATTCGTACACTGTACCGATCATCAGTTGAACGCTACGTGTTTTTTCTACATTTTGCGGTCTTCAAAACAACACTCAACAGAGTCGGTAATTATTATGAATTGTGGATCACATAAACGAAAGTTTTTTTGCATTTGCTGGTAAATTGAGGGAGAAATCAATCAATCCATTATCAATTTCAGCACTAGATATATTTCTACTTGACTTAAACTTGCTGGGTCTAAAAGATAAAATTCTCATCAGGCTCGCACATCGCATTCACGCATCAGACTACCGACTACTGCACACCAAAGTGAACGGGTGGGACTGACGTAAAGTTTTGCATGTTATAAATTGTCATTTTTATACACCCATTCCATGCAATTAATCTATTTTTGCGATATTTGTACGATATAACACTCCTAAAACAAGACAATCAAATGTCAAAGCTTAGTTACCTTTAAAAACGGTATACTGCTGCAGGATTATCTCCCTCTCTCTCTCCCTCACAAGTCACACCTCCACGAATTTTACACCGGGCCGAGATACACTAAACACCAACGAACGTTGAGCTACACCTCCACACGAGAATGAATCTAGAAGGTCGACCTCTGATGATTCGCCCCATATATGACTCGTATTTTGTACTTGTATACTTGTCCTTCATTGAAAATTTGTTAGGTTCTTGTTGATGATTTGTAATTTTGGCGTTCATTCAAAACGAATATTTATTTATTTATTATGTTTCAATCCCCCAGTTACGTTTTCAATGGCGTAGCTACGGCAGTGGCGTACCCAGGATTTTTTCAAAAATTACGGTCAAGACCACTAAAATGTGGTCTCGAGACCGGTTAAAATTTGAAAAGGGGGGGTTCAAACCCCCCAAAACAGTCATTTTTTGGTCAAAGGGGGTGGGGGGGGGGGGTGGGTTTCAAGCCCCCAAACCCCCTATGTGACTCGCGCTAGCTACGTGACCCGCGCATAAATAACAATGGGTAAGCGGTTACTCAACAAAATAACCAAACCTCCCTTAAACTGACTACATGTAATTATATATTCTTCATTTTTGTATCTTTTCCCATGACATACCTTTACAAATGTCGGCTTCACAATACCTTTACAGGAATAAGTACAATATTGCTGTAATATTATGCTAAATCAGTTGAACTCCTTTATTGACTAATATATAGTTTGATGGAGGGACGCATTCGTTTTTCATTTGTAGAATCCAAATTACAGGGCTGTTCGATCTGATGTTTTTTGTGGTGTTACATTCATCCCCATCCGTCAACTGGAAACGGATCAGACGTTTTGTAAAAGAGGACCTGTCCCTTTAATTTTTGTTTATAAATAAAATAAAGAAATACAATGAGTGTGCTCCACACAATGTAGTCAATCTTGAGTTGGTTAGTTGTATGCATAAAGAACAAGAAAATTGCAAGTTGAGCCCAAGTTGAGACTGCAAAGTCATGAATATGGAGTAAGTCTTTTGCGATAATTCATATTGTATCTGTTTTAATTTATTGTTGGTTCCATTGCCACAGGCGTAAATCTGCAGACATTGCTTTTGTTTGTGGGTGGGAGAATGGATTATCACCCCCCCCCCCCCTCCCCCCACAACAAAAAAATCACTCAAAGATGTCCCCCAGTGTCCATTGCAGAGTGGTAAACCCATTCAAGACTAACTGATTAACCGGGAGAGGGGGGGGGGGGGGGGGGGATTGGTCACTCCCAACAAGGCTGGCTATGCACCCACGTCCAAAAAAGGCATTGAAAGGGTATCATTTTCAGCTATACGGTGTCGTTGACGTTTTCCCTAAAAAAGGGGTGGTTTTCAGCACTCATCGCACCTATAAAAAAAAAAATCACAAAAAGGGTACCTTTTTAGGTGCACAGGTTTTCGACGTTGCACCATTACGAGTAGGTTTATAAGGCATTACGCCATTTAGGGGTGTAAACTTTAAAGGGTGCCATTTCAGAAGTTGATGGACACGGGTGGGTAGCACTTTTGTATGAGAGTGATCCCCCCGGGATTCTCCATAGACCCAAATCTTAGTATTTTCAGAACCAGTCTTGAATGGGTTAAACATGAAATAATTACCACACAAATGAAACAAAATAGTCATGTAATTATGTGAATCTATATTTTGGTTTATTTCATAGAAAATCGACATGCAAATCGACTCCATCTGTGTTTAAGTCAGCCGACAGTAAAAAAAAAGTGATGAAATTATTTTGCTTAGAAAAATATGCTAGAAAATTGATTACACCCAAACAAACTGTACATACAGTATTTATGAAGACTTGTTAACTGAAATAAAGATATAAGCCAAGTGAGATTAAATTCCATGATATACAAATTTTGGAATTAATTTAAATCGATAAAATTTACACTGTTTATCATGAAAAATAGTCATAAAATTATGTGAATCTATATTTTGGTTTATTTCATAGAAAATCAACATGCAAATTGGCTTCATCTATGTTTAATTCAGCCTTTAACAGTTAAACAATAGTGACAAGATTATTTTGCTAAGTAAAACATACAAGAAAATGTATTAAACCAAAAACAAAATAATTGTACATAAATATACAGTGTATATGAAGACTTGTAAACTGGAAAATAACAATAAAAACCAAGTACGGTATTCGGTTAGAACAGAATTTTGGAACATTGGAAGGACTGTTGGAAGGAATTTCAATCCATCAAATTCACCCTGTTTTTATCAAGAAAAGTTGAAATTATTTTCACATCATAATTATTGTATTTCTATTTGAATTAATACTTATACAAAAATTATTTGACTTGATTACAATATTTAAAGACGCATTATGCAGCTAGTCTAATAGTAATAAAAACTAACACTGGATTATCATTATGCATTATAAAATATAAGAATATAAAAGTTATGAAAATACTGTTGAGCTTTTATAGAAGTAATCATCTTAAATATATTTTTACACAAGGCAGTTCAGACACATGCATTGATAATAAATATTAATAAGTACCGTAAATCTCCGTGTATAAGACGCACTTTTTTTCTGACGGAAAATTTCAAAAGTGGGGGGTGCGTCTGATGTACAGGCACAGAAAAAAGTACTTAGTACTTAGTGCTGTTGGAACACATATGACATGAGTCATGGCTCCTGTTTAAGCTGACTGCCAATAGTAGCATTCATATGATGACATAAATGGTTAGCGCATTGTTCTCAGCATTCCTGTATTTGCACCACATGCATGCAGCAACTTAAAACAGCTGTCACCATTTTGTATCCATTTGTGCACAATAGTTGTCCTAACTCTCTCTATAAATGGACTCTATGGTACCCCGGTGTACAACGGTACCCCGAGTTATTGCGTGTGTCATCATATGTTCATTTTCTCACATTAAAAATAGTGGTTTGTATTAAAGTTTTGTTTGCATATTTAATGAGCAGTGGCTCATGAATATATGAATATTCATGAGCAGCAGTGTGTTACTGCTCATGCAATTTTTTACTAACCACTATGTGTCGTACGCATTCCACAGCACTACAGGGTGACTGAAAAAAATCACTACATGGTGTCTCAAAAAAAAAAGGGGGGATGCGTCTTGTACACACGTGCGTCCTATACACAGAGATTTACGGTATCAAGTAACATGTATTTGTTCATTCTTTATTTCTAAGACTTTTTTCATGAATGTTGTTTATTCAAAGGCTCGACATTAATGATTTCAACATGGTTGTAGTTGGGTTGTGTTACTACATGGTAAATCTGGTAAACAAAATGTAGCGGCCAAAATGCTGTACATTGAAGAGAGGATTTCTTAAATTTGTTGTGGTTGCTTTTATTTATAAAGTCCAAATTCGATCTCAAATTTACTGTGAGTGTCATATTTATCTTCATCTATCTACTGGAAACTGTTCAGATGATTTGTAAACAATGGAAATTCCTTTTACGAGCATAATAAATACAATAAATAAGATGTAATTTACCTCTTTTCAGTGCAAAATATACAGAGAGAGATATCAAGGTCAGAGTATGTACATAATGTATAAAAGGATGTTGTTCAAGATATATTACATTTCTTCATCTAAATCTAAATTGCAAAAGTAATGTAGTGTCAGCTTTTTGGTAAGACTCTTATAAACATATTAGCACAGTAAAGTTGAACAGCAAATGTCATTTGTACATGAACATTGTTATCATTTCAGTATAAATGTCGAATTAAAGCAAAAAGAAGAAAATGTGATTGACATATATCTTCTATAAACAGTATCATGCTTCGTACAAGTATAACTAAGAAAATTACGCAGAAACTAAATGTACTGTCAAAAACATTTAGACACTCAAAATATAACATGGTAGTATGATCATTGGAGCTTGTAATTTTCCATTGAATGTGTTAAATGTCTACAGATCTATATGTTATATCAATTTCCATGAAGGGGATTATAAGGATAGCCAAGGGACATTCCAAAGCACGCCAGCAGTCAGTCATCAATATTTCGCATTGGAAAATTGGATACAAGCTTTGCTTCATTTGATTTGTTTGAAATGTTTGGCATGTAAGTAGACTTTTCTTTCTTCACTTCATCTCTAAATACGGTTCCCTTCTTAATACTTTGTCTGTTTCTCCTTTCTTCATCAACTATCCTTTCTCACACACTTTGAGCATCTTAATAGATGGGTATTGCAAATAAATATTAAATATTATTATTATCATTTTTATAATCATAAATCATTCCGCAAATTTAAATACAATTTAACAAGGGTTACAGACTTTTGCGTTTTCGCCACAGATTTATGTTGATAAACTACTATTATAAAACAATGCTAAGTCTTCAAAGCCTCAACAATATCATAAATGTAACCCCCAAAAAGCTGCATTATCCTTCAAAAATTAAGAATCTTCTTGTGACCATTTTTGCTGAACATAACATTATTACTTCATCATGATCATAACTATGGCTCGGTTCTATAATTATAAAATCACATGATCATTATTCTATATGTATATCATAACATTTTACATGTAAAAAATCTTTTGCAAATATGAAGTAGAAACATTTGTGTTTTCTGAATATCTTTTTCAAGCAGCAGTGTATTTATTAAGCACACATCATTGTAGTTTGGTATATCTCATAGTTGAATTCTAATTATTATTTTAACAGAATATTTACTTCACGTTCACATTTAATTCTAGAACAATGTCCCTCTGTTTTATTCAATTAAATATTCCCAACACCCCACATCATTTAATCATTTTAGATTCTTTTAAGTATGTCCATGATTCTTGTCACGTTTTCATGTAATAATATAAATGAAAAAGAGCAAAGAAAATAGGGTTTCTCCGGGATTCGAACCCAAGACCTCCGGATTGCTAGAGCGGTGCTCTTCCAGCTGAGCCATAGAAAGCTCTGGTGCTGTGTTCATCCCTGAAACCCCTAACGTTTCAGTAATTTGTAATATTCATTAAATAATGTAACACAGGTGTTCTTTACAACAGGGGTCAACCCAAACACTAGACTACTGGCCCATATCAAATATGTATGAATAATAACCATTTATAATTTAACTGGAAAAGCAATGTATACAATATATTTTAGAAATTAGGAGAAAAAAAGTATTTTACATGGAAAAAGGAATGATGTAATAATCATTAAAAAAGAAATATCACAATACAATCAATTCGAATGACCAATCACTAAATCAATCAACTGATATAATTCATAAATTATCAAATGATTGAAGGGATTAATTAAGAAATTAAAAATGAAAATATGACAAACCAATAAATGGGAACTTTAAATTGACTACATTCAGGGATCGAAATAAGCACTGGTCGGGGACCTCTAGAACTTCATTAATGTGCAATTTCAATTATTTAGCAGATTCTATTTTTTCTCTCTGTTGGTTTTCAGACACAAACATCATATAATAAGTCTTCATTTTACTTCTTCAAGCATGGCTAAACAAAATATTTAAAATCAATCCTTGAATGTAATTACTGGAAAGATTAATTAATTGAGTGAACAAAGATACCAGACATTTTCAAATCTTTATGCCGCTAGTATTCTTGCATATTCTTGGTAAATATTTGTTGGATTAAAATTCACTTTAGGGAGCCCTTCAATTTAAAATCTGGGCGGAAAGGTATCATAATACTTTGTTAGTAATACAATGTATGTTAAAGCACCTTTAAAAGACTTTTGAATAGTCATGCGCTGCGAGCATTGTAAGATGGATCGTGCGCTATATAATAGACACCATTATTTTATTATTACTATCATTTAAGAAATTTTAATAGAAAAAAAAGTGTTTATGAAATCTACAAGTCCGTTTTGCTTCAGGATGTTATACTGACTGTTCATGTTGCCATAATTTCTGCTTGTCCATGATCTTTGACCAAATGACCATTGCTTACACAACTCAGTGGAACTTCAATTTGCTTCTGGTTGTTTAGACCAAATGTACATTGTATATTGCCGACTTTGCCGTTAATTTCTGCCTGTCCATGGCATGGTCTTTGACCGAATGACCGATTCTTAGAATTTTCAGCGGAACACTTGACCAAACCTTCTTCAGTGTCCAAGTGTGAATATTTTTTGCGGACCAGTCCTGAACAAGTCCTTCCATTTGCTTTTGGTCGTTTAGACCGAATGTACATGTTGTATATTGCCATTAATTTCTGCCTGATCATGATCTTTGACCGAATGTCCGTTGGTTAGACTACTCAGGGGAACGCTTGACCGTACCTTCTTCAGTGTGCCAATCAAACTCTCCCAATAGAGATATCATGGTCAGAGTATGTACATAATGTATAAAAGGATGTTGTTCAAGATATATTACATTTCTTCATCTAAATCTGAACACCCCACATCATTTAATCATTTTAGATTCTTTTAAGTATGTCCATGATTCTTGTCACGTTTTCATGTAATAATATAAATGAAAAAGAGCAAAGAAAATAGGGTTTCTCCGGGATTCGAACCCAAGACCTCCGGATTGCTAGAGCGGTGCTCTTCCAGCTGAGCCATAGAAAGCTCTGGTGCTGTGTTCATCCCTGAAACCCCTAACGTTTCAGTAATTTGTAATATTCATTAAATAATGTAACACAGGTGTTCTTTACAACAGGGGTCAACCCAAACACTAGACTACTGGCCCATATCAAATATGTATGAATAATAACCATTTATAATTTAACTGGAAAAGCAATGTATACAATATATTTTAGAAATTAGGAGAAAAAAAGTATTTTACATGGAAAAAGGAATGATGTAATAATCATTAAAAAAGAAATATCACAATACAATCAATTCGAATGACCAATCACTAAATCAATCAACTGATATAATTCATAAATTATCAAATGATTGAAGGGATTAATTAAGAAATTAAAAATGAAAATATGACAAACCAATAAATGGGAACTTTAAATTGACTACATTCAGGGATCGAAATAAGCACTGGTCGGGGACCTCTAGAACTTCATTAATGTGCAATTTCAATTATTTAGCAGATTCTATTTTTTCTCTCTGTTGGTTTTCAGACACAAACATCATATAATAAGTCTTCATTTTACTTCTTCAAGCATGGCTAAACAAAATATTTAAAATCAATCCTTGAATGTAATTACTGGAAAGATTAATTAATTGAGTGAACAAAGATACCAGACATTTTCAAATCTTTATGCCGCTAGTATTCTTGCATATTCTTGGTAAATATTTGTTGGATTAAAATTCACTTTAGGGAGCCCTTCAATTTAAAATCTGGGCGGAAAGGTATCATAATACTTTGTTAGTAATACAATGTATGTTAAAGCACCTTTAAAAGACTTTTGAATAGTCATGCGCTGCGAGCATTGTAAGATGGATCGTGCGCTATATAATAGACACCATTATTTTATTATTACTATCATTTAAGAAATTTTAATAGAAAAAAAAGTGTTTATGAAATCTACAAGTCCGTTTTGCTTCAGGATGTTATACTGACTGTTCATGTTGCCATAATTTCTGCTTGTCCATGATCTTTGACCAAATGACCATTGCTTACACAACTCAGTGGAACTTCAATTTGCTTCTGGTTGTTTAGACCAAATGTACATTGTATATTGCCGACTTTGCCGTTAATTTCTGCCTGTCCATGGCATGGTCTTTGACCGAATGACCGATTCTTAGAATTTTCAGCGGAACACTTGACCAAACCTTCTTCAGTGTCCAAGTGTGAATATTTTTTGCGGACCAGTCCTGAACAAGTCCTTCCATTTGCTTTTGGTCGTTTAGACCGAATGTACATGTTGTATATTGCCATTAATTTCTGCCTGATCATGATCTTTGACCGAATGTCCGTTGGTTAGACTACTCAGGGGAACGCTTGACCGTACCTTCTTCAGTGTGCCAATCAAACTCTCCCAATACTTTGCAAACGAGTACAGGATCGCCCCGGCCATGTTCATTGAGATACCGAGTACCAGGTAGACCGTGAGCGGAACACCGCCGAACGTAAAAATCCCAATGATCGTAGTAACCACGCTTTTCATCACGCCGATGATGCTCGTTGTCAGAGCCGAATTCATCGTCGTGCACAGAAACTGCGAGTAGTTCAGGACGCATCCTGCTGTAACAACCACAGTGATAATTATGTAGAATTCTGGCGGGGCGGTGTCGAAAAAGACAGCGCACTCTGCAAACTCCGACGTGAAGAGAGAATACACGATTAGGAAAGGAAGACAGTTGATACTGTTGATGTACATTATGCCGTTTGCGCTCATTTCATCTTTGAGTCCCATTTTCTCGACTAGCGTGAGGTAAAGTCCCTGGAGAAAAATGCTGTTGATGCCGTACAGATATGCCTTGGGATCGAAAGCTAGATCGCCAAATCCTAGGGGGAAAAGGGGGAAAGGAAACATTGTTATTTAATTCATGTACAATTATATATCTAGGCTAGCAAGTATAATCTAAAAATATATTATATAATATATAGCAAGTATTTTATTTATGTACAAATATATAGCAAGTATAATCAACATCATAAATAAGTTACATAAGTGCATAATATAATTTGTTTACATTTGCAATGCCTTGGCTTTTCCCCTTCTTGTAAATTATACACATTGCTATAATCTAGCACAATGCGGGGTATGTCGATAACAACAACTACCATTTTTAAGACAAGATTACACAAAACAAATTACAAATTTGTAATTCTTATGAAATACACATATTTAGTAAGAACAAATTATTTTTTAAATCCTGGCTAGTTAGACTTCTGATCCAATCCAATGAAATCTGATTAAGGGGGACCACCACAGGCCAATGTACAGAACAACACAGGCTTAAAGGGGAATTCTGGGCCAGATTTATATATTGTCTAACCGAATAAGGAGAATGAGAGGAATAATTGGTGAACATCTTGTTGAAATGTGCGATCACTTATGAGCTACCTGCCATAGGTTTTTGCACATGAAATTTCAAATTGTTCTCATTTTCGTTGCTAGAAAAAAAAATCTTTTGCTTGTTTTTACAAATTCATAAAGAAATATTATTAAAAGTATGTTGGCATATTTAAAGGGAGGCCTGTGAAGTATCTAACTCCACAAAAGTTACTTGGAGCTTCCTCGTTTCTCTTCTACCGTGTTGTTTAGCTTATGGTAAGAGAAGAATAAAATAGGGTTGGATTTTTTTCAAATGCCCCTTTAGTATGACGATATCTATCTTTCAGCTCAAAAGCGTTAATTAACGGTATAAACCTCATAAACGTCCGTTGTAAAAACTGATGAATATTTTCGCTTTTTTTAACCAGGAAAGCAGTGTTCTTTTTCAATGAAACTTTTACACATCATTCAGACATATCTTACAATGATTTTGGTACAGGATTTAAGTCTTAAATTTCATTTTGGGCAATATCTGACACTTTACAGGTGCACCTTTAAGCTCATAAAATTGCTTTGTAATTAAGAAAATTAGATTTTTGTAAAATTTTCATTTACAAATTAAAATGGCAGCAGCTTGCAAAGTTGCAAATGACGTCACAATAGCATTTGCGAATGATACACACAAACCGTTTTTTTGAAAGGTTACGCCAAAATAAGCACATGGGACTGAGCTCAGTCCCATGTGCTTAATTTGGCGTAATCTTTCAGAATCGCCGCGAGTAATTTTGTAAAAGTAGAGTTAATCAGTTTGAAATGAAAGCATACCCATACAAGATTACCTTGGGCTTATTCATATGGATATATGTTGCTTTGGTATTCATTTATTTTGCCAAAATATGTTTTTTGGGATCATTTTCCAAAGAAAAAAAAAATTCTTTTTTTTTTCTTTTTTTTCTTTTCCGATTTTCGATCCGATCTGTGCATGATCGGAAATCGGCTAAAATCGGCGTGATCGAATTCCGATCCGATGATCGGTTACAGCGTTATTCCATTCAATCAACAAAGTTAGAAAATATGTTTAGAGAAAAATTATATGATTGGAAAATGCATCACCATAATAAAGCACATGTGTTCATAGGTCTGCAGACGAAGACTACCTTTTGTTTAGGACAAACACATCGTCCGTCATTCTACTGTCTCCAAACGTACACGTGAATAGAATTGGCACACTCTCAGACGTTTGGCGCATATGGAACCATATGGCCATATTGGTTCCTTAAGTGGTGGTAATTAATTGTACTGTTTATGAATTACAGAACCATAGATCTGCAAAGTGTTGGGAATCTATTCGATATCACACACCGGTATCAAAACTTATACCGTAAACCGGGGTGACTTTTGCCACTTTTTGAGATGAATGTATTTTCATCAATCCTCACATTTTCGAACAAATTTCTGATTGTTTCAAATATATTCCTATAGGGTAATGTATAGAGTCAGAAATAAGTTCTAAAGAGTGAGACTTGACAAAAATACATCCTTCTCAAAAAGTGGCAAACATCACCCCGGGTGAATTACGGTAGTAATGTTTTGTTCTTTGCCTAGTGGTCCCCTTTAATTGAAGCCACATGCATAGACTAACAAAGAGAGGGTTACACCCTCACTCAATTTATCTCCCTTCAAACTTTTCTTTCACAAACCACCTCTCTAATCCACCTTATACCATCCATGGAGATTTATAAATACCCAGTTCTTTGAGGCGTGATCACTGAAGCAAGAGGGAATCTACAAGTTGGTACATTGTTGGCCTACACTTTGTACAGTGAAAGTGGTGAGATTTGTGACCAGCTCTAATAGCACATCCTTTTGTCATCTACATGTAGGAACACTATTGATGCTTGTAATGACAAAAGATGGATAATGATGGATAATGGGAGTGTCTGACTTTAGTACTGTTATGGTTACAGTGCCCATAATTATAAAAACCAGCCTAGTTTTAACCTTATAAGTCTATGTTGAAGAATTTATAGGGTAATAGATCCTTTGGGTTGCTAACTTACTAGGGTTACCTTTAACCAGAGTTATAGTGCTACATGTTCTTTGTGTCTTTGCCCTATTATCCAACATACACTTAGGTTGAAAAGTTAAGCTGTAGGATAACAGGCCAAGATTAATACAATCTGTTCTATATTATAAGCTGTTACATGTTATTAGAGTTTTAAGTACCGTAACCCAGGGTGACTTTGGCCACTTTTTGAGAAGGGTGTATTTTCATCAAGCCTCACTTTTGGAACAAATTTATTATTGTTTTAAATATCTAAATAAGTATAGGGTAATGTACAGGGTAATTTGTACTAAAAAGTGAGGCTTGATGAAAATACATCCTTCTCAAAACGTGGCCAAAGTACAGTACCAATTTGTGGCAACAATCTGGTTTGTAATGGGTTACATTCTCTCTGGCTGGGGACTTGAAAATTGAAGGGTAACCAACTGTGTTTCAAGTTGCATGGACAGTGGGTCTATGGTGCAGTTCTGGTCACACTAAATTTTAGTAACAACTTGTACTAATAAAGTTTATAATTCAACCACATGTGCTTCAATGCTAGAAAAACATATGAACAGCCAAGTTTGAAGGCCGTTTTTATTCAAATAGCTCACAATGTATTCATTTCAATTGGGTTTACACATATTTTTTAGCTGTTTCTGAACAAATTTTCTAACTGATGCATGTATGCTTTTTAAAATGTATTACAAAAACAAATTTACATTTCCATTAATTCACAAGAATAATTTTTTACAAGTGCCCTTTCAATCAAAACTGTACAATCACTTTAAAGTAATTAGTTATTAAAGAGGAAGTAAAGGACGCACAGCTGAATATTTGTTCTTAGAAGAGTAGTGATCCTAGTTACAGGCGCGCCGGAAGCAGTTTTGGATTGGGGGGGCAAAGACCTAAGGGGGCTCACGATTTTGTGTGTGTAGGGGCTCATGCCCAACCACACTCACAGGGTTGACAACTTTGAGCCTGTGGTGAGAGCACCGTGAGAGTGAGACATTGCGAGGGAGCGAAGCGACCAAGCCCAAGGGAGCGTAGCGACTGAGCGGGGGGAGGGTGTGGGAGGGGGGTGTCCCCCCTCCCACGGTAGGGAGCTTTTGCATTTTTGGACTTGAAATTGTGCAATTTGGTGCATACCTAGATAGGATCTGGGAAAGCGTGTTATGATTTAATCGACCAGAAATTTTGTTTTTACGAAGAAAACAAATAATTGACACACTAATAAATATGCACCCCAACACACACACAAATATTGTATTTAGTGTCATACACAGTTCCAACATAAACCGTATGCCACATTATGTATGATCCAACAACATAGCCTACAGCCAAGAATGAGTCCCGAGGGCTGGGGCAGAGCCAGAGGGGGAGGGTTTGGGAGGGGGTATCCCCCTCCCACGGGGAAGATTTTGCATATACTTAAAATGGTGCAATTTGGTGTACGTCATGCCATACCTGTGAAGGAAATTTAGAATCAGAGTTAACATGTCATGATTCGAAAAAAAACAAAGAATAAAATGTGTATGCTCTCATCAGATGTTTACCAGTTTACAGTTCAAATATAACAATATTTACACAAACATGACACAAATCTGCCCCTAATATGCCCTACTTTAAACCCAAAGTGGCGATATACAGTAAGCCCTTTGACTTAATTGCAGGGGTGGGCCTGGCCTGACATACTAGTAATCCGAACGCTGCTAAAATCACGCCCGTAGTGCAGTGGCCAGCGGCTTTCGAATTTCAGAGCGCCGTTGATATGCTAGGTGTGGCGGCCGGGGTGCGCATGTTGCTGCAAACGCTCACAAAATATTACATGACCCTGGGTATACTTAGTTACGAGACGCATCTCACGCTCGGTTCTTTAAATTTGTAACATAGAAAACAGTACTTTAACTTGATGGAAGTGCTTATACAAATTTGTAAACTAAATGAAAACCTCTATAATCTTTAATTGTTATCATTTTTAGGCCTGGGCGTGTGATTTTCAAAGATTAGCGTAAGAGCGTGAGAAAGGGGTAAAATGCGTGTGTCTCACGCCCAATGCGTGAGAGTTGGCAACCCTGCACTCACCCCAGAACATACGCAAGTTACACAGCAAACTGAGATAATCTGTTTTTGAACGTTAGAATTAACAAGTCTTAGCTCATACATTTTATTTTTTCTTTCCCACTCTTCTTTTTTGTTGTCCCCCCCCCCCCCCCCCCACTTTTTGGATGGGGGGGGGGGGGGCGGCCGCCCCCTTCCTCCCCACTTCCTGCGCCTATGGTAGTAGTAGTAGTAGTAGTAGTAGTAGTAGTAGTAGTAGTAGTAGTAGTAGTAGAAGTAGTAGTAGTAGTAGCAGTAGAAGTAGTAGTAAAAGTAGTAGAAGGGGACACATTAGAAGTACAAATACAAAATGATGGAGGTAGCACACTAATTATGTCTACCTAAATTGTATTAACATTTTACAAAAATTCATGCACCATTCAATAGCAGTTTGGCAAATAATACAAGGCCATGTAATTTATATACATTACAATTTGAACATTTTCCATAGATCTCATAAAGCGCAGTTTTGTAAAAATTACGTGGCCATGAACAGTAATATTGTACATATTGAAAGCAAGCGATTTTGTATTCCTGTCATTTACATTATATCTGAAAATAAATACTTGTGTCGTATATTGTTTTATGGGATTTCCAAGTAATGGCAAGGTTTTTAGTGAAAATGGCGATTTTGTTACAATATACAGTAAGTCGGAGGTCACACACTATTCATATGGATAATATATGATACTATTTGTAAGGTCACAATCCACTGTTGCTCAAATAAACTGGTCGGCAGCTGCATCTATAACAGTTATAATAGATAGCAATTATATTTATCATGTACAATGTAATTGTAAAGTATTCCTGGTAAAATGTCGTCAATGATGTCTAGTAAGCTTAATTTAATATTAAGTTGTTTCATAAGGGCGTTGTCTATCATGTATATTTCAAATGATTTCTTAAGGGCAGTGTTTAGCAGTAGTAGTAGTCGTCGTCGTCGTCGTCGTCGTCGTCGTCGTCGTCGTAGTAGTAGTAGTAGTAGTAGGCTAGTAGTAGTAGTAGTAGTAGTAGTAGTAGTAGTAGTATTAGTATTAGAAGTAATAGTTATTGTAGCAGTAGTAATAGTGGAAGTAAAAATTGCAGCAGCAGAAGACATAGATTAGTTATCATTCTCCTTATGAAGCATATCTGAGCTGGGGCAGAGCCAGATGGGGAGGGTTTGGGAGGCCTGGGGTTTCCCCTCCCATGGGGAAGATTTTGCATTTAGTGCAATTTGGTGCACGTCACACAAACAGCCATAGCAATTAATAACAGCCTACACAGAAACTACGTGGACCGGTACAGAAAACCCCACCCCAGACGGTACCATATGCAATTTACACAACACCAACACTGAGATTATTTGTTTGCGCGCGAAGCGCACCGCGAAAATTTTAAATAGAATGTATAACTAAGGTTTTAAACGTTGGAATTAACAAGTATTGGCTGATACGTAAATTTTTTTTCTTTTCTTTCTTTCTTTCTTTTCTTTTTTCTTTGTTTTTTTTTTTTGAGGGGGGGGGGCTTTTTGGAGGGGCAAAAACGCGTTTTGCCCCCCCACTTTTTGGATTGGGGGGTGGCCGCCCCCCCCCTGCCCCCCCCCCCCCCCACTTCCGGCGCCTATGATTTGGTGCACGTCACACAAACAGCCAGAGCAATAACAGCCTACACAGGAACTACGTGGACCGGTACAGAAAAATCCACCCCAGACGTACCATACGCAAGTTACACATCAAACCGAGATAATTTGTGTGCGCGCAAAGCGCGCAGCGAAAACGTTAAATGGATGTATAACTTAGTTTTTAAACGTTAGAAATAACAAGTATTGGGTGATACAGCTTTTTGGGGGGGCAAAAATGCGTTTTGCCCCCCCACTTTTTGGATTGGGGGGGCGGCCGCCCCCCCTGCCCCCCCACTTCCGGCGCCTATGCCTAGTTATGACTCCCTCATTTAACCCGTTCACGTAAGAGATTCTGAAATCCCCCTAGACTTTGTACATAGCCCACCCGGTTCCCGTAAGCAATGGGTTAAGTGGTGTACCATATTAAAACTTCCTTTTCCTGATATCCATCACCATAGAAACCTTGAACAAAGATTCAGTCAAATTTTTAACCCATTGATTTTTGACGAAAAAAACTTGGGTATTCTAAACATATTCATAGCAGTCATTGTAATACAATTATAGAAATAACCATCTGTTTGAAAAATGGGGATGAGGGAGAGGGGCACTTGTCCAACCATCAACTTGTTAAAGTGAACAAATTTAAGTCAGTAAATGTATTCACCTGCAATCACGCATCCTCCAGTGGTCATCAGGACAGAGAATATGACCAGGGCCGATGGCCAACCCTTCTTCAGGATGCAAACGGCTAGGAAGATGAAGAAGAGTGGTCCGGTGCGCTTCAGCACGTTGTACATTGGGATGTTCATCCCGCTCAGCGCGCTCAGCGAGAACGTCGAGTTGAGGACGTAGAAGAGTGATGGGAGAAAGCAGAGGCGGGCGTTGTCGGTGCTGTACGGTGGAAGCTTCAGCCTCCCAACCAGATGGAGGAGCTTGAGGATCACCACGGTAACGCTCATCTGGGCCAGCATGATGATCTCGGGGTAGTTGAAGCCGTACGTGTTCATTGCCAGCTTGTTGATGAACGACATGGACCCCGAGCAGACGCCGTAGAAACCCGCTGCCACCAAACTCATGGTGGCAGCAGACATCTTCTTGTTTTCCATGATGACAGTAATCGGTGCTTTAACTAAAGTTTAAAGGCTCCTCTACTAGACAGTCAAATTCGGCTTACTGCTTGATGTTGATGAGCATGTGGAGTTCCAGCGCTCAGGTAAAGCCAGGAGTAATTTATGACCTCTTCAATATTTTGTCCAAGTTATCAAACCTCCAGTCTGCAAGGCAAGAACAAAATATTTGTTTTTAATTAATAGAAATCTAAATTTTAAAAATTCAACACTTGCACCTAAATACGATAGTTTATATACACACTTTGATTTAGGATTAAAAAAACAGGTGCATTACAAGAGTTTTACTTAAATTGCTAGTCATTTTTCCAACAAATCCCATGTCAAATTTGATTCTCTTGTATTTAATAGCTTCTTTATGTAAATCCGTGTAGAAACTAGTAAGTTTTGTATCTTTCATCTTTTAATTCTGGTATACGTTGGAAAGAATTTGTATGTTTTATAATAAATCAAATGGGGGTTTTTTCACGAATTTATAAATTTACTGAATTATTTTCAGCAACGATTGCTCATAGTCATATTTATAATATTTGACACATGTTTGATAACGAACATGACGAAGAATATATTAATTGCATGACATAGTTTTAGTGTAGATTATAGCCTAGATGCTAATAGAAATCGTGACAAAGCGTAATTACTAAGATTAAGAGTAAGACGGAAGCTTGGATAACGTGAAGTGATTCTCTCGAGTCAAGCTCAGCTCACCTGACTACTGACCAGTAACAGCATACTCTTTCCCCAGCCAGAGCTTCGGCGCGATCGTTCACTTAGTGACCCGCAGACGTGGCAAATCGTCGGTAACTATTTGGCCTTTGGCTGTGAAGGTCATCTATAAATTGAATAAATTCTCACAAAAGACGAATAAATGTGACTAAACTTGAATCAGAGTATGTACACATATCACGCAGTGTCGAATAGATATAAAGAAAGCAAAGTTCAGATGATATCCCGAACGCAGGGGTTATGAATATGATTAAAAAATCGTTTCGCGGTCCACTTTCGCCGGTTCGCGTTCGCCACCACATGAATCTACCCAATTCAGTTTGTTTATTGATGTGTGTCACCTGACAAAAGCAAAAGCTGAACAAAGCATCTAAAATGGCTTCATACGAACTAGTTTACTACATTGCCAATTTAATATTGTAATGATGCACATAATATTGTGTTATCATAATTAAATATTTCAATTAATGTGAATGTTTGATATTATGAATAACTATTGTTTATATGAATGTATTGGTTTTTAGTTTTATAATGCAAATATAATTAATATATGTGTACAAATTTTAGTTTCTAAATCTACATTGCAAATTTGGCAGTGCAATATAATACGGTATATTGAATGGTGGTATAAATTCTGCTAGCCATCATCAGATCAGTTGTTACTGCATGCACTGTAAGCATGAATCCAGCGCCGGCCCAGGGGAGTCTATGCAAATCTGTTGACATCCTACTATTTCAGCATGAAGTATGAGTAGGATGACGATGACGATGATGATGGTGGTGTCATACATAGGCCTACTGATTTAATGTTGTTGATGTTGAGACGATCAATCTCAATGTCATCGACTGACGTGAATATGAGTTTATGACAATGATACATTTTGTCATTGATGGAGACAAGGATTGAATTTGATGACATGATGATGATGATGATGATGATGATGATGATGATGATGATGATGATGATGATGATGATGATGATGATGATGATGATGATGATGATGATGATGATGATGATGATGATGATGATGATGATGATGATGATGATGATGATGATGATGATGATGATGATGATGATGATGATGATGATGATGATGATGATGATGATGATGATGATGATAAACATATAATGACTATAAGTCATAAGATGATGATGCATGTTCTATTATGAACTTCTTATCATAAATTTGTGCAGTGCAGTGAATACTTTGATTTATCATGATTATATGGCCAACATACTGGAGCAGCCGTTAGCAGAACTGGGCCATGCAACTACCCCCAAACATTTAAACTTAAAGGGTACCACCACCCAAAAATAATAATCTTTTTATAGAAAGGTAACATTTTTACTATTCCTTTCCTTCAATAAGTTCACAAAAATATGTTTCAGAAAAAATATATAATTGGAAAACGCATCACCATTCTCAGCCATTGCAGCCATGCGGTCATGCGGTCTGAATGCGCAGACTATTATGCGAGCAGAGCCAGCGGCGCTCTTTGCAGAGCGAATGAATCATCCGGGATTCTATTGACGTACGCGTGAATTGCATTGGCGCACTCGCAAATGCCTGGCCCGTGTGGAACCACGAGATAGCCGTGGTTCCGTAAGTGGTGGAAATTAATTGCTTTGTTTATGAATTACACAACCCTTTGCAAAATGTTGGGTATCTATTTGATATCACAAAACGGTACCAAAACATATAATAATGTGTTGTCCTTTGCCTGGCGGTCCCCTTTAAAGGCCCAAATTCTCATCTGTGGCTCAACTTGTGCATGGCCTAAAAAGACAAAGACTACCGGTAACACTTTGCAGCAGCATACTTATTGTCTCGTTAATATGGTCCCCGGAGATATTCGAATGGTTTCCTTTCATTATCCAGTCAATCCCTTGAGTTCTGATTATAGACATCAGGACAATGGGCCATGACAGTATATAGTCTGTCATCAGCCAAATTGCGTCCTGGATCATCCTGGACATTGTATTGCTGGTGACCTGTTATTCTGTGACTGAATTTCAAAAGAATGAAAGAAAACCAATTAGAATATCTCCGGGTACCATAGCGACAAGACAATAAGTCTGCTGGTGCAAAGTGTTACCGGTTGTCTTTGTCTTTTAGGCCAGGCACAAGTTGAGCCACAAGTTGAGAATTCGGGCCAATGAGAATGGGCTAAGCTAGGATGGATCTTGACCTCAAAATCATTCTCTGCCCGATAGTACATGTGTTGCAAATTTGGCAATTCATGACTTCATACTGGGCTCGCTGAAGGCCTTCAAATGTAGGTGGCCGGGTTCACACACATGTCCTAGTTATACCAGTATGGCAAATGTCTATTGGAAAACCGGTCAAAGTGTCAATTTTTACAGGAACATCAGACTGGAGCCCTGAAACATGTTTTAATTTATTCTTTGTAAAATTGTAGGATTACAAACAAGTTGGTATACCTTTTCACCTTTCAAAAATTTGCAGTAAAAACAATTATTTCCCAAAATAAAAATGTTTTTGTACAAATGGTTTGCCACTTTTTGCCAGGATTTGCTCTACCTATCTGTATACAGTGATTTATACCATTTGTCAAAGAATAAAATTATATTCAAATGGCGGTCAATTATGCTCATTCATGTAAGTAACTGGAGGCGCTCGCACACATGATATAATTAATCATTGAGTTCCAATTTCTTCACTTAATATTTTCAGTCCAGGAAAGATTGCTGGCTTTGGTATACCGCTTCTTGATTTCATAGCTGAGGTGGATCAAACTTTCCTCGCGAAGTAAGTTCAACCAGAATTCAATAGATATTAAAATTAGTATAGTATATTGATATTGTGAACGGGTATATGAACATATTTACTGGGTTAATTCACCTCAAATCAACCAATTTCAGACAGTTTGTCACCTGGCCCGATCCCCGGGGGGGGGGGGGGGGGGGGGGTGGGTCACTCATTCAAAAGTGCTACCCACCTGTGTCCATCAACCTCTAAAATTGAACCTAAATGGCTAAAAATCTGACCAATTGTTCCCCCAAGTTTCTGACAGATAATCTAGAAACTCAACCATATGACCTTGGTTGAAAGACAAATTGGGAACAACTGGTAAATTTTTAGCAAAATTAAAGGGGGTCTGGTGACACCCATCGGTTCATTATGATTTGGTGTGGATTGACCCTACTATTAACTTGATTTGAACTTAAATTCCACTCTGAACAAATTGCTAACATCACAACAAATGAATATATATATTCAATAAAAAATTAACATAACATTTATTAAAGGTAAAGCAATTAAATGTTTTTCTTCTCTCTAATATTTTGTAAAGAAAGTAGAAAGTATAAACAAAAAGTAATATGCTAATTAGCTTAAAAGTTCATCTGTATTGACTATTGATATTGCATTAGAAGTAACATTTGTCAAACTTTTTATCACGATTGAATGCATTTAACTCCATATCTATGTTTTTTTTTCCAACTTAGATATCATTTGGACTATAATGATTCCTAATTCCTGATATTTCATTAAAAGTAATATTTAAACACTTTTGATCACAATTAATTGCAAATATTCACCTCTAAAACTACTTTTGTCTTTCCAACTTAGATATCATTTGGACAGTAATAATTCTTCCCAGGCGGATCAAGACCAAGCCGGTCTGTATGGGGCCTTGTCCAGTCTGCCCGGCGTGCAGATGATTCCTGGTGGGGCAGTTCCAAATGCTCTCAGGATAGCCCAGGTAAACCCAGGGGGTATATATGAATTTTTTTGTTGTTGCTAGCTTCAGGCATAGAACTAACCTTCTTCTTCTTCCTATTAAACTGCGGGCTTCAATTCTGAATATTATCACAGTTATTCTGGTTGTGATGTGCAGGTCACCTAGTCAACCGGGTCAACACCCATGCATGAGGTGTGACTGTCTCATACACAGGACCTCCATTTATCGTCCTACCCGAGGGACGGAGTGTTTTCCGTGAATCCTTTTCTGCATAGGAAGCATTGGGAAGGCAGATAACACACAACAATAGTTGGCTCAAATTGATTGCGTTATAAAAGACGCATTGTCCGATGGTTGGGTTCGAACTGGGGATCCTGGGCATTTGAGCTGGACGCGCTTCCAACTGGGCTAACTCGCCTCCCAAACTTACTGTTAAGTAATTATACTAAAATCCTCAAAATTAGGTTAAGTTTTCTAATTAGGGTTAGGGTTTATTTTGCGTACAGGACTAACAACCAAAACTAAACCCTAAACACAACCCAAACCCCAACCCCAGTAAACCTAGTGAACAAATATACTGTAAACCCACCCCTGCCAGTCAAGGTGCTTACTGGGATATAAACCCTTAACATGCTAATTTGCCTAACATTGATTGGGGCAGGCGAAGATGCAGAGGACGAAGCTGCCGAGCCTGTTTTGTTTTAGAGATTGTGTAAGGTGCACTCTTCTCTTTCCTCCTCTTTCATTTTTTTCACGATTCTCATTCCCTTCCTGAGAGTGAAATTTGCAAAGCAGATCAAGCTACCTAGCATTATTATTATTATTATGCACATTTAGACTTCATTGTGAGACTGCGCTTTATAAGAAAGGATTATTATTATTAATTGGTATGTTTTCCTCTTTATTCCTTTTTCCGCTAGTGGCTGCTAGAGGTGCCTCACAGCACAATCTCCTTTGGTTGTATCGGGGATGATCGGTTCGGGCGGACGCTAACTGCGCAATGTGAATCTGAGGGAGTGTGCGTTCAGTATCAAGTCCATTCCACTGTACCCACGGGGACGTGTGCTGTGCTTATTACAGGGCAGAATAGGTGGGTACAGTCAAACCTGTCTTAGTGGCCTTCTGTCTAGCAGCCAACCTGCCTATTAGTGGACACCAAACATGATCCCCTGCACAGAAAAACAATGTTATGGAACCTGTCTATAGAGGTCACCTGTCTACAGTGGCCACTTCTCTTGTTTCCCCTTAGGTGGTCACTATATACACAGTTTTGACTGTATTTGAAATTATTTGTTGTGTCTTATATGAATGAAACAATTTATTCATCAAAACAAATCAAAGTAGTACATACCGACACTTACTACGCAGTGTGTGAAGTATCAAATCCATCCCACTTCACCCACAGGGTCATGGGCTGTGCTGATTACAGGGCAGAATAGGTTGGTATTTTTTTCTTTGGTAATAAACATAGTCTGAACAAAGAGACTACACTCCTGCACTTCCATCCAATCACAATGTAGGGATGCTGTTGATATGCAACTTAACATGAATAAAATTAAAATCCTTCCCGTGCCAACTAAGCATGCAAGGCGACGCCTATGTCTGATTCCGTAGCCCTAGGACACAAAGTAGTGAAATCTGCTGAAGGGGGCAAGCTAGTCCCCTGGCAACTGTGTGTTTAACTTTCTCAATATTATGGTATAAATGCAAGCACCTTTCCATAAGGCGTTGGGTGTCATTTAAAAAATCTCTGATGGCTGAGCCACAATTATGCCTACTGACTTAGCCACATCAAAATACTCTTTCTTCCTACGTGTTACTACGTCAGAAAGTTAATTTCCTTTCTATATTTACCTCTAGGTAAAACCGTATATACTACGAAACAAAGACACAATAAGAACACGAAAAGTGAAACAAGATTAAGTTTGAACATATAGGTTAAGCTGAGCATCGTGTTGCGGTCGAGATGCTTGAGCGAGAATGAGCTCATACGCGCAGAGCGCGCTATACCGAATTACCAAAGAATTCGCTCGTTACGTAATCACAATGCGCTCACCGAAGCGGTGAGCGGGAGCCTATCGTTCAATAACGAAACGAAATAGCACAAATTGTTTGATATTTTCAATTCTTTCAGATGTCTGTGCGCCAATTTCGCTGCAGCCAAGTGCCTCTCTGCCGATTTCATAAAGAAAGAAGAATCATGGAACCTTATCCAGAGCGCCTCCTGTATATATTTGGTGGTAAGAGCAAATGATAATTCCTCTTTCTAATATAGTGAAGACTGATTAATTCGGTAAATTAATATGTCAGTATTATTGTTATGTGTTCCCTGTATATACATTTAAAAACAACTAGAAAGAAACCAAAATCAGTATTCATTACCTCCATACCCTGTTATACGTCTCTCTAGCTCTGATCTCTATGAATCAATAATGATGCTCTCTGAATGCACATGTCCACTATGTGAACTGGTATTGTAATATAATAATAAGTTATATTCTGATATAGCGCATAATATGAAAGTACATCTCTATGCGCTTTGTAATAAGATTACGTTTCAAGCCGGTAAGTGTGACCTTCACAAGGCATATTCAAGGATTTCAGATTGCTAGATTTCCTGTCATAGTGTCTGGAACTGGATGAGTCAAGATGAAAATCATATCCATATTGGGGAAAAAACAAGACTTCTAAATATATAACCCACTTTGAACATTAAACATTCATTTTTTTTCCCCTGAATGTGCCCTCACACAATTTCACTGTCACTTTATAAAAATTCTAATTCTTTTCTTACAGGGCTATTTCCTCCACACTTATCCTGATATTAGCAGACGTTTACTGAACCTGGTGCAGAAAGGAGAGAGATTTCTTGTTGTAAATCTCTCGGCCGTCTACGTTTGTCAACAATCGGTGGACATGATGCTCGAAGCCATTCAACATGCAGAGTTTGTCTTTGGAAATGGAACAGTAAGTTGATTTTGGTTGAAATAATTATATGAATAATCTGAGATCTTAAGAACAAACTTGGTGCAGAAAGGAGAGAGATTTCTCACTGTAACGCCATCTACGTTTGTTAGCAATCAACAACATGATGCTAGAAGCCATTGATCATGCACAGTTGGTCTTTGGAAATGGAATGGAAAGTTCATTTTGTATAATAATATTTATGATTTATAAGGGCACACACCAAGCCTTCAGGACTTGATTTTACTAATGTCCTTTCTCTTACTGGACCCTATTGGCAACCAAATGTAAAATAAATTTTCAGGGCCTTCTTTATTTTGTTTTTCTTTGCCACCTTGTTCTGGTTTCAGGCCATTAGAATTATGGAAGTCTTGCTTTTAGCACAATTAGGTATCTAATCACTATGAAGATTAATTTCAAGATTTGTGACAATTACAATAATAGTGACTAATTATGATCAAGTGGTCATTATCATTATTGCAAAGCTTATATTGCTCAAGAAAAAAAAGAGAAAATTAAGCATTTATTGACAGTATAGAATATCGTTTAAAAACTGGCAACTGAAAACAATATGACTATTCATTAACGCTAATTTATGTTTGTTATCTGCATCCTTCAGGGATTTATAGTAATAATGATTTATTTTTGTCAATACTAAAAATATAAACCTTATCTTTTCCTTACTTCCATTTACAGGAAATTCAAGCCATTGCATCTGCATTAGGGTGGAATGTAAGTATGAATTGTTTGTTGGTATATTTCTCTATATATCTCTTCAATATTTTACTTCTAAACAACAAAATGAGGTAATAAGATGAACAAATCATCGTCATTATTTTAATCGTAGTACTAGTTTTAGAAATCTGTTTCCTATTAACTGTGAAAAAAAAAATTCTTTGACATTTCTTGAAAAAATATATTATAATCTGAAATTGCTGAAACAATGCTTATTGATATAGCAAATGTGACAGATACATTTCTGAAAACATTTTATATTCTCCAATGTTAAAATGGAAAATGTATCAAAATTATATAGAAATTACTTATTTAATGTTGCAGGAATCCATGGAAGTGGATGTCATGATGAAGCTGAGTAATCTTCCATCAAAATCACCCAGAAGTTGCAGAAATGTTGTTATTACACATGGGCCACAGGCTACCAAATGGTGTGATGGTATGTTAACAATGCCAGGATTTGTAAAATTTGTATACATTCCTTATTTTGCCTTTTCTGTATTTGAAATCAAAGTATACCCTAGCAAAGTAAATGGCTTTCAATTTCAATTTCTTTTTGTTTCTAATAATAACATTTTTATCCCCCTTTTTACAAGGTAGTATATATGTGACCTCACACCACAAAACGACCAATAAGTCGGGGAAAATGATTGTGCTAATTTTTACATGACAGTAAAGTAGAAGTCAATACCTTTAAAATGGTATATAATTTGTCATATTTGGACTAAGCGAACCCTCTCAAAATGAGCAGCCAAGATTTGGAACATGGCTGAATCAGTTTTAAAGTTAATATGAGAAAATATGATACCCTCATTCAGGAAATACCAAAATCCTTAATTTCATATTTTAAACAAAATTTGGCTATATCAGCTAATAACAGACAAACTACCACGGCGACATAACGGTCGTTTTGTGGTGTAAGGTCACATATACAAACGATAGCTCTTATCCTCAGACTGTGTTTTATCTTTTGATCAAAATTATGTTATGTTTATCATATCTTCGCTTAATACATCATTTTATTCTCCTTGTTTCTTGTTTCTTGATTAATTTTAGGAAAAAGCATCCAGTCGTATGAGGTTAATGACATTCCCAATGAAAAGATTGTTGACACTTGTGGAGCTGGAGATGCATTCGTTGGAGGTAAGTGTCACTTGAAATTACAATCAAACCTGTGTAAGGTGACCACCTAAGGAAAACAAGAAAAGTCGCCGCTGAAGACGGGTGACCTCCATTGACAGGTTCATAGCACGTCACTATATGCAAGCTGACTGCTATAGATAGGTGGCCACTGAGACAGGTTTGACTGTATACAGTTTTGTCCTTTCGCTGGACATGTGGTTCATTATATTGGTATTGTTGTTTGTATTTATTCAGAGTTAACATGATCCTTATAAAATATACTATTGGGAAGCAAAAAAAAGGTCCTAAAATCTTGTTCACAAATCACTTTTTGTGGAAAGTTTCAAATATTCATAGTTGGGGTTTTTTAATTTGTTTAATACCGAAGCTACAAATGGCTTTCCATAATGTTTAAAGGTGCACCTGTAAAGTGTCAGATATTGCCCCAAATTGCATTTGAGACTTCGATCCTATACCAAAATCATTGTAAGATATGTCCGAAAGATGTGTGAAAGTTTCATTGAAAAAGAACACTGCTTTCCTGGTTAAAAAAGCGAAAATTTGCATCAGCTTTTTCCAACGAATTACTGTATAACGTGTATGAGGTTTATGACCGTTCATTAACGCTCTTGAGCTGAATGATTATCAATGATAGATATCGTCATACTAAAGGGGCATTTTAAAATGGGCCGCGAGGTCGGCCAAAATGAAATTTTAAAAAATAGATTAAAAAAGAAAATAAGATGTGTCTTATTTTAAATGACCACAGCTGAAATTTAGCTATATTATAATACATGTTACCACGATTTGACCTTCTTATTTCCCACAAGCAAGCTCAAGTGTCCCATTGAAGGTATGTAGACAATTTTTCGGCATTGCAACTGACATATATATACTGAGATACCACACAGTTTTCTATTTTCTTCTGTTTTATTGTAATTTATGTTTTTGTAAGGTGGGCCTCGAACAAATTTGTAGGAGCCAAAGTGGGCCTCGAACAAATTTGTAGGGGCCAAAGTGGGCCTCGGGTTAAAAAAGGTTGAGAAACGCTGCTTTAGACAGACATATACATGTAAGACTGTATTATATAATGCAACCCTCGAAATTAACTTTTTTTGTTGGTGGCCCGATCGGGCAAGTAGAATTGGTATTTATCCAATATTGGTGGCCCGAAACAGAAATTTGGTGGCCCGAAAAAACAAGGAAAAACAAAAGAAAACAGTGACCGGTAATCATAGCTTTTCATAAGAATTAATTAATGAAAATAACATCTAACATCACCACCCTGATCAAAAATCCGTAAAGGAATATATAATAAACCCAACATTGAATCAGTAAAGTGTAATTTTGGAGTGATGAAATGATACAATTTCAGCCCTTTCTCTGTGCGATTTTGTCAACTTGTTCAAATCAAAGTTGAAATTATGCACAAAACAACATGCATCGGACTGTACTGGAACTCTTTCACAAAATCGGCATGAAACATCTACAAAACTAGATAAAACAAAATCTGTACTACCTTATTACGAGTCCTATATTTGAAGTTCTTTCAAATTATGTGATTCTTTGAAAGATAATAAGGCCTTTCTGGCTTTCTTGCCCATACGAATTCGCGCAAATTGGACTGCTGAAGACAAGTCAAAGCATAGACTAGTAATGTTGCAGAGTTATGACTGTGGAGTGTGGCAATGCATATTGCTGTATTAAGCTGATGTACATACCGTCCCTATGTATATTACATGGGGCCGGTCGATCCAAGGTACCATGTATACCATGTGCATGTACACTTCTACTTCTACTCAGTTAGCACATTACATGCACTATTAAAAGTCCATAGTAGTCTCTTTGTTGTTTGTCTCCCCAAGACGTCATAATTTTCATTGGCACCTCCAGAACGAGATGAATTTTTCTGTCTAATAATCACGCACATGTCGGCAGTATCTAGATTATCGCCGTTAGCAGATTTGCGCTCGCTGTTTTGGTGATTTTTTCCACTGATTTCCTTTGTTTTTTTATGCCTGGTTTCGGCGACGTTTGAAATGTCAATTTTTCAGATTTACATTTTGAAATCTTACTGGCCCATTCGGGCCACTAAAATAGAGCAATTGTGATTTTTTTGGTGGCCCGACAGAGATTTTTGGTGGCCCCGGGCCATCGGGCCTATGCTAATTTCGAGCGTTGTATAATGGCTTGTATTACTGAAGAAAGGAAATTGTATTCTATCCATATTCATGTTGCTGCCAGGATTTCCACTTTCAGATGTGCATGCATTATAAATATATAGTTTTTATCTTCTCTTTTTTTGTCTGTGGTTAACAATGATAAAGTGTAGGGTAGGGTAATAGAGGACATACTGCTTAGTTACTGTCTTGAAGTTCTTATGGCTTGTATTACTGAAGAAAGGAAATTGTATTCTATCCATATTCATGTTGCTGCCAGGATTTCCACTTTCAGATGTGCATGCATTATAAATATATAGTTTTTATCTTCTCTTTTTTTGTCTGTGGTTAACAATGATAAAGAGTAGGGTAGGGTAATAGAGGACATACTGCTTAGTTACTGTCTTGAAGTTCTTATGAGTTAGGCGTTAGGTCTTAGGTTATTAATTTATAGTACCATATAAGGGACCAGCACCAAAAAAGACTTAATTGTTCTTTCTTGCCGGTTTCCTCATTCGCATATTATTATTGTATTTTGTATTTTGTCTTTATCTTATGCTATATGGTTTTGTCTTCTTGTTTGTATATTTCATTTGTATGTTCATGATTGTATGTTTTTATATGACAAATGGAATAAAATGAATCTGAATCTGAAATACAGTTTGAGGGTCATGAGATGCAATTTGGTTGATTGTAAGATGCGATCAAAACTTTAAACCTTTCTTTAAACCGTCTGTTGATCTCTCTTCTTCCATTGCAGGTTTCTTGTCCCAGCTGATGCAAGGCAAAGAGGTCAAAGATTGTATCAGGTGTGGTCACTACGCAGCCGGACTGTCCATTCAACAGAGAGGGATGACCATCAATGGTTCGCCAGACTTCAGATAATGATCATATTGCATAACGGACCATTTAAAAAAAAAGGGTAGGGTGCACAGTTACATTTTAAAACTTTTTCCTAGATGGATACTATTGTGATAGTGATATTAGACAACGATGTGCAATCAATCACTCTTATTGCGCCATGATATTGAAGCAATAACATTATTAGGCAACAATATTGGTTAGCAATTATGTTCACACTTGCTACCACAATTGCGGTTTTCAGCAATTGATAGCAATCTTTGTTTTTTCTGTTGTTAGTCTAGGGTCGGGGGGGGGGGGGGTTACGCAAATATAACTTCTTCTTTTTTTGGAGGGGGGGGGGGGGGCTAATAGTTCTTGCTGGTAGTATTTTACACTGAAGGATGAAAGTGGATGAAAATAATTTGTCAGAGAAGTGAAATAATACAATTATAATGAAGTTCATAATAATTGTTTAGGCAATTTGAAGAATCGTGATTTCAAACAATATTTTTTTTTCATTTATGAAATACTGACATTCCATATTTTGATGTCTGTGTGTGTTTTATTATGGGATATGATTATTTGAAGGATATTCTGCTGTTCACAACATCATTTCTATGCAATCATGTGGTTTTGAGGCCATTTCTGTCTGCATGTACTCCACATTAGAGGTTAACATCAATATCAGTTTGATGAAGTGTAATATTACAACTCAGGACCGTTTTGTGTAATTGAATACATGTATGTTATATAACACTACTTAACCCTAACCAGGCCGGGGGGGGGGGGGGGGGGGGGTGGAATCCACCCCCCCCTCGACTTTTTGCGCGATAATTCCGCAACGCGCGCAGGTTTTGCCGCGCGACTTCATGAGTTTTTTCGTTGAAGTCTTGCGCAACTTTTGAGACCAAATTTGCGACGACCGGGTATACCCTTCTAAAGTCACGTGACCTTTTGTAAGTGAGCGTCGGCCCGAAAATCGCTAAATTTTGTGATTTGTGTACAATCCTATGGAAATTGAGTTTTCCTAGAATAGACAAAACCTTCATTATTTTTCATTCTAATCACTGCAATCATTTAATTTTGGGCTAAAAATGGTTAAATAATGGTTAATAATTTATTCCATCCAAAAAAAACAAAGAAATACATAAGGAATTTTTTGGCTGTCGCAATTTTTAATGTTGAAAACCTTTTAATTAGGTCATAAAGAATATTCATGCACAAAATTAGCATATTCTGAGCCATATTTAGTGATTTATAGACAAAAAGAGGATTTTTGGATAAATTTGCATAATTAAGTAGAAATTAATTTTTTTCAAAAAAATAACAATGCAATCTTGTAGATTATGTCGCGAACTATCTGTGTGCCAAATTTTGCGGCGGCCGCGCGTTTGGCGGCCGAGATCTCAGGGGGGGGTGGGGGGTGGAATCCACCTCCCCCCCCCCCGGCTATAGCATAGCCTAAATAACCCGGCCTGGTTAGGGTTAAACCCATCTCAATTGGGGTCATATACAAATATTTGAATAATAAAGCCATTATGAAGTAGATGTATGGTGACCACCTACATGTAAGGTCATTGTAGATTAGGGACGGGTATAAATGTAACCTTGTTTTTCTCTGCAGGGCATCACTTTAGTGTGTACACTATAGGCAGATTGTGATATAGACAGGTGGCCATTAAGACAGGTTGACTGTACTTATACATGATTTGGTCTGTCTGCATGTGTAATGTAGAAGACTAGCAAAATAATTATACTGTGTAAATGAAGAATCAACTCTATTAAAAAATGAATTTTTATATTTTTAGTCACAAGACGATTAGCCTTGCACCAGTACATAACTGCAACTATTGTATGGACATTTTGTTATCATCTGAAATTATCTCAAGTGGATCTTAATCTTTAATTGTATTGTGTGTTCATGTCGTACTTAATTTTTTCTTGTTTACTTGCCTTCTTAAATTTAAAAATTTAAATGCAAAATTTAAATTGTAATCTCTATTTTTGTACCAACATATTGCATTTTAGTTCATAAAGACTGTTGTATTAAAATGATTTCCATTGAAAACTTAGCATTATTTTTCTTTACAATGAATTTGAATGAAAGTAATTGTTGTGAGTGGTCAAGTCTGTTATATAATGGACAGTTCTGTTAAAGGGAAATTCCAGTTCTGGTTGAATTTTTACAGATAAATTGTAATAATTATCTGGTGGGACAACAAAATAAATACACTCTATTATCTTGAATTGCTTGTAGATGCTACACATCATCAAAATCTTTAATTTTGTCTATGTCACTAGTACTGTTCATGTCAATAAATCAAAGTGATAGCAAAAAGAGAAGATAAAATTACATTTGTGGTAAATATATCATTTTTAAAATGGTAGAAATAAATATTGCATATATCTCATTCATTTCCAAAACACTATTCATGACTGGCCAAAAAACATAATTATATCATACTCATTGATTAAAATGCTTATTTGCTATTCTTAAATATCCTACAAAATAATACTAGTTATAAGGCAAATAAATATGTATATTTCATCAATATTTCAGACTAATGTTAACAAAGAATAGATGAATGCAAATTTTAAAGGAAAGGAAAATATTTCAGTTACTTTTACATATATTTTGTTTTGGCAACAATGTTAATAAGAATAAATTACAAGAAAAACAAATTTTTCCTACATAATAAATTTCACTATATAGTTTTATACTTTTTGCAGTACATTAAAAAAATAATAATATAAGGAACCTTTAACAATGCCCTTTAGCATTAACAATACAAAAGCTGTACAATGAAAGCTACATTTTGAAAGCAATATTTGTTCTAAGTTTTCCTATATAGCATGTAATATACTGATGATTATAAGCAACAGGCTATTCTTTAAACAATTAACTTAAAGACGACATGCCCTTTGGCAGTTTAAAAAATTCTACCACAAAAATGTTACGAGGGATGTTACACAAACTGAAGATTTTGAAATTGATCTTAATATATAAAGCGACAACTGGCAATATGAAAATATTGTTTTTGCAAAAACCACAATTTAAAAAGGACCTTATAACCATGAAAATTACCTTGTTATATCAGAGCTGATTGTACTGTGGTTCCACTGTATGTTAGGACGATTACTACAAGGAGTTTACAGTTGATTTTTAATCTAATCTTGGCACTTTGTGCAATGGAAAAAAAGACAGTATTTGTTCTGTCATGTCTTCTTGAAGCTGTCATAGACTTACAATTTCAATTTTTTTTGGCACAACAAAATTAATTCTTTTTACAATGCTAAAAATGCAAGAGAAATTCTACATGCTACAATGTTTTTGTTAATCTCATATAAATGTATTCAGTATTAATTGGATTATGTCTCTTATTCACTACACAATTATCTACATGTACATGTATTTGGCACTGCAGTATTACTCTTGTATTTCAGTAGTACATGTTGCATATTAAATCATTAGAATACACATGGTTCCATATATTTTATATACAAGAAGCTGAAATAATATGAGGAATAATCTCTGAAATTTTGGGCAGAATGCAGGACTCCAAACTTAACATTTTTTGTCAGTGACCCATTTCTTCCCCTTTTCTGGTGGCCCGAAAGAAAAATTTACTGGCCCAAAAATTGTATTTCATGAGTAAACTTTTTACTATTCAAAATATCACTCTTTCCTGATCAAACCTGTGATTATAGATAAAGCATGACATGGAAGAAAACAAGATTTTTCAGATTTTGTCAATGTCGGAATGAAAATCTGCTTGCCCGATCGGGCCACCAAATTATGAATTTTATACATTTTTGCTGGCCCGAAGTGCAATTTCACTGGCCCCTGCAGAATGGCAACATACTCTGACGAAATAATGGAAATCTATGTTTTTCACAACTTTTTCCCACTGATCTTTGTCTTTGTTGCTTATTGTGTTCTATTAGAATTTTAGTAGTCTTTGGAAGTCAGTGCACTTCTCAGGCAATGAATTGTCGAAGGCAGCATTATCATTAGTGTCTAGGTTCGGTGGAAATTCTAGAAGTTGGTCTGAGTTAAAGACTTCTCAAGAAACGTCATAGGCAACATTGTGGTGGATTGTTAGGTTGGTTAGAATTCTAATAGTTGGTCTGAGTTAAAGACTTCTCAGGAAATGAACCGTCAAAGGCAGCATTTTCCTAGATGGTTGGGATTTGTTAAAATTCTAATAGTCTGTGAAAGTCAGGGACTTCTCAGAAACTGGACCTGTCGAGTTCAGCAATATCATTGGTGTTTGAGTTTCCTTAGAATTCTAATAGTTTGTCTGAGTTAAAGACTTCTCAGGAAATTAACTGTCATAGGCAGCGTTTTCCTAGATGTTTGGGCTTTGTTAGCAGTCTAATAGTCTGTGAAAGTCACCATCTTCTCAGGCACTGAACTGTCAAAGGCAGCATTGTCGTGGGTTGTTGGATCCTGTATCGGCATCTCATAGTTAGTATCCTCTGCTTCATTCTGGTAATTTTCCACTCCAGAGAAATCTAATATTATTGCGTGAAAAAAATCAATACTAGGTGTTTGATTGCATGATAGCCCATTGGAATTGAAAGGAAATAATACCAGAAAGAATAAATAACTCTAAATCCAACTGACCTAAAATTATATTAATCATACACATGCTTGTATCAAAATGCATAAACAGAGGAGTGTCACTCTACCATTTTGTATGGATTTTTCAAAGCCTTATTTATCCTGCCTTCACACATCACATTTTCCATTTTTTATCATAAGCATAGCTCCGGCAAATATGGTTGAATTTGTCGGATAAAAGTGAGAAGGGCGTTGAGTACATTTTGGGCTAAATCAAATGCCATACCATCTTGTAGGTTGGAACCTCCTCTATTCAATGCGAAATGTTCAGATTACATTTATGTATAATTTTGGGATATTCATTGATTATAAAGGAGGGCTACGTTTGTTCTCTTCATGGCTTTAAACTTTAATTTAAACATGATCATCTCTGTAGTACATAATTGCCTTTATAGCACCCTTCTCTTTCTTAACCTACGATATGTTCATATAACAGAAATTGATACTTACCCCCGCCATCTCTTGGATAAGTGACAAACTCGCTAGAAGTGACGCTAGCCGACTCCCAGAACTCGTCATGACGACCACAACAGAGCAGCTTGGCCTTGGGCACCACGAGCATGAAGAGAAGAACAGAAGCCTGAATGACGGCATTGATGCTAGCGACGAGCTCTGTAAAGCGGCGATCGACGACCACGGTCGCTATGATCCAAGCAACCATAGTGCAAATGCACACTAATGAAAGGAGGGCAAAAACAGAAATTTAGAAATGATAATCTTGAATTGGTACATTTAAGAATATTTTTTTCAGCATGCAAGTACTTTCCAATAAAGAAAAACAGCATTGTTGCTTCCAGCGAGCTCCTTAAAGCAGCGATCGACAATCACGGTTGCTATGATCCAAGCAATAACCATTGTGCAAATGCACACTAATGAATGAAAGGAGGGGGAAGTGTACAAATATTTATCTTGCTAGATTTAAGAATCATTGACATATTCCCATAAAGAAAATCTGTGTTTAATTTAATCTACATTTGGTGGAATACATAAATACTTATATACCAGAACATCAGCTATGCATTATTATCGAAAAATAGTTGTTGATAATTAGCCACAAAAGAGGATTCAAGAAATTTATCTCATGCTTCCATTTAGAGCAACTTCTGAGTATAAGCTATAGTAAAAAAAAAAAAAATGAACTCACATGTGACTGCTAGGATAATAATGGCAAATTCCCTTGAAAAGACCACTCTGACCGAACACCACGCCTGCACCGACACTACAAGAGTTAAGACCATCAGCAGATAAACGTACAGAAGGCTCATGGACGCGTCTCGCGAGGCATAACCGCAATACATGGTCGTCGTACTACCACCCCCCGAGGCATCGTCAACTTCAACGTAAGTGAAGTCGGTTGGCGGCTGTTGGACAAACCACTGGATGAGGAAGACGACTTCGACGAGGAAGAGGACGATGAAGAACAGCGCCTGGCTCCCGTTGCTGATCAGTGGCGCCCTTTTGCCGGTGATGCGGCGCTCGCGAATACCGATGCGGTAGAGCCGGATGACAAGGAGGAAGACAGAGATGAAGCAGAAGGCAAAGGCGACACCGCATACCGCCCTCTGCAGGCCACAGACAACAGCGGATGCGGGCGTGAACTGAATCGGCACAAGGGCATAGAGCATGAGGATGCCTAGGAGCAGGGTGAGGTGGAGGAGAGACGAGATGCCCAGCATCGTCGGGTTGCTCCATCTTGCTATCACCATGATGATCATCGCCATGGTGACCAGCGCCCCCACGCCCACGATGATGATCAGGATGTAGAACTGTATGCCCGAGAGGTTTGAGAACGGCAGGGCGTTGGTACGGTCTGGCTTCGTCGGTCGGTTTGTGGTTGGACTGCGTGTAGGGCTGCCATTGAAACAGGTTGAAATACAGGCTTCACCCCGATTGCAACTCGATTGGACAGTGCCTGGGTTGGAGGAGCCGTCCAGCAGCTGCACATCGCCTGCAGTTAATGTTAAGATACCAGCCTCCCAGCTTCCGACCTGCATGTCACATTGCAACATACGAGAGAAGAATGATATTGCATTAAATTACAATAAAAGTATTCTATTATTTGATGACACATTAAAATTATTGAGATATTATGTGGTACATGTGAAAATTAGTATTTTCATCATAATCATATAAATAATGCTATGCTGGCTAGTATCACTTTTAACAATTTTCTAATCACTGTTCAGCTGAAATAAAACAAAATACAAGACAAATTCTCTGATCAGGAAATATTTAAAAGAAATGTGTGGTTTTCATTTTCACATATTAATTTACAGAATTTCTGTTAACTACAAGAGAAGAAGAAATACAGGTGTTGGTAACCCAAAATATAAATATGTTGATTACATCTTAAATAAGTTATAAGCAGAACATAAAAGAAAGGTTAAACTCTTGCTATAAAGTACACAAAAATATTTGTTGTAACAATTATTTGGTGGTTCCAAGGATTTTTTTTGTGAAACAAGAGTATGATTTTGTATCTCTCTATCTACATTACCTTCACAAAGTCTTGATTTCCTCCCATTTGTTGTCCATTCCAGACATCAAATTGTGTCACCCTCAGTCCCCCTTCATCAAACTTAACAGCTTTCCCATCAATCCCTGTAAAGGTGACATCTGACAGAGCATCATACATATCCTGCGGATTAGCGGAGGCCTCAACAAAACTTGGGCACAGGCCAGAGTACGATGAACCGCAACGTTCCCTTAAGATCCTGTCCATTCCTCGAGCAATGACATTCACCGAATTCACCACGTCCGCCACCATGCCACCAAAAGCCTTTACGTCATCAGTGGAAACTCGCTCCGTACCCGAACACAAAGTGGGAAAGTTCCCGCTTCCGTCTGCGTCACACCCGTACTCAGTCTCAATGTAATCAACGTACCATTGGCTGGTCCCGGGGGCATTTGCACTCAGGGAAGCAAAGTACTGCTGGAGATTTGTTGGAGGGGGCAGCGGAAAAATGGCGAGAGAACCCACCATACTGCTGGTTACGTCTCTGGTAGAGTATTTGTTGGGAAAGGCGAGGATGAAAGTGAACCTATTGCAAGGGAGAAGAAATAAATACATTTTATTTATGAGGCCGAGGCCTTCTTCTTATGCCTGATATATCAACTGTTGGCAAAGCGGAATCAATTAGGCAGCACTGACAAGAGTTTTATGCTTATCACATTATATGGTAACGTCTGGTATTCAAATGTTGTTTAAACATAGTCAACTTCGACATCAGAATCCCATACAAAACTTCATAAAATATATATTGTTCTTAGATGGCAATGAATAAAAAAAAAGCATGTTTTTAGTCATCATTAGTTATAAATTAGCCATCAAGATGAAGCGTTTCTCCGCAAGTTCTGTATTTGCCTGGATAACCTGCTAGTTTCGAAAGCTCTTCTGCTTTTGACCTGTAACTTCTGTATTTAACGGAAAACATCTTGGCGACCCTCTCTGGGCATTGGGACTCTTTACCATCCTAAAAGCAATAGCAAGAAGTCAATTGTTTGCAATAAACTCTTGAATTTTGGGGTAATATTGCCCAAAGCACAAGTAAATTATTTTTCACTTACCTATTTGTTGATGCACTAGTACTGCTGGTCTGCAGTAGCGTCTTTGTTAGGTCTGCATTGGCAAAGATGACCACTACGCCAAGACCCGCTTTGCCCTGGAGTGTTTGTAAAACTGCTGCTGAGTTGGACGATGTCAGCTGGACTGTTGCACCGATGCATATTCTATCCCTTTGAGAAACGGCTTGGAAAGCTCTCAGCACTGAAAATGAAAACAAATCTGAATAAATACAGTTCTAATAATGTTTATCCAATTCTGAGCTTTTAACTGTTAAAGGGGACCACCAGGCAAAGGACAACACATTATTATATGTTTTGGTACCGCTTCGTGATATCAAATAGATACCCAACTTTTTGCAAAGGGTTGTGTAATTCATAAACAAAGCAATTAATTTCCACCACTTACGGAACCACTGCTATTTCCTGGTTCCATACGGGCCAAGCATTTGCGAGTGCGCCAATGCTTTCACGCGTACGTCAATAGATTCCCGGATGATTCATTCGCTCTGCACAGTGCGATCTGGCTATGCACGCATATAGTCTACGCAATTCAGACCGCATGAACGCATGGTTGAGAATGGTTATGCGTTTTCCAATTATATATTTTTTTCTGAAAACATATTTTTGTGAACTTGTTGAAGGAATGGAATACTAAAGATGGTACCTTTATATAATAAGAATATTATTTTTGGGTGGTGGTACCCTTTAATTTAACAAAATTAAAGTGAAATGTAAAACAATTTTCTGTTATGAAAGATATTTTCACTTCGTAGAAGTTTACCACCGTCAAAATCAAAATCTAAATTACAAGATGCCGGATGGGAATAGAGTTTGAATTTAGCCAAAAAGCTATGAATAACATAATATAGCTTGATCTATTTGGTCTTTGTCTCATCAATAGTAATCAAAAGAGCAACTCAAACTGTAAAGTGGGTAGGAAGAATTTCAACATGATTTTTTTTATGAAACTAAGTGACACTTACAACTAGTTTGATCTGGGTCATATGGATCATAAACAATTAAACACCAACGTAATTCCCCTGATAAAAGCCGAGAAGATTCACAAGGACTATTATAGCCTTGTCAAAACCCATTTCATTATCTAAATCTCTGATTCGTCAAACTGTGCATTAAAGTGGGTTGGAAGAATTTCTCAATTGTTGAGGAAGTGAAGTGACAATACTTACTACTAGTCTGATCTGGATCATATGGATCATAAACAGCGCCGACGTAGTTCCACTGGTAAAAGCCAAGAAGATCCGCGAGTGCGCTAGCCTTCTTATTATTGACAGGAGCAACATTTAGTAGAGTGGAGGGCGAAACTGAATTCACAGTCACAGGAGAATATACAATCTGCAACATTTAAGAGTAAAACAAATGTGTAATATTATTAGGATTATATTAGTGATGCACGCTCTTTTTCAAAATAATTTAATTTCTTACTTTTAATCCTTCAATTGTAGAAGTGAAGAAAAACGGCCTTATAGAGATTACTTGTGTAGACCAAATTTCAAGTGATGAAGGATGAATAGTAAAACCTTTCATTTATTAAATAGATCAAGCAAGATGTTTGACCACATACTAATAAACATAAAGTTGGAATCATGCAATCAGGATGCGTTCCATTTTTCGTAATTGATAATTCTCTTTGTAAATCTTTGCAATGTACTTGTTATTTCATAGCATAGTTAATACCAATAATGCATAAAGTTTATCTACAGATCATGTGTGGAATTCATAATGAAGATGCAATTTGAACTTTAAAGTTATTACGTGTCAATGAACTGATTCATTGAAATCTTTATACCCAAGCCAGTTTAGCCGAAGAGGCAACCTAGAAAGGTTCTGAAACTGTTCTACTCAAAAACGTGGTTAGTCCAGTAGAATAGATTTAATTTCCTTTTTATTAAATCTTTCCTGGATGAATAAATATCCAAAATTTTATTTTTGTTTCCCCTCACCTCTTGGTGCTTAATTCAATCAGCCATTTAGGAAAGACCAAATAATGTATTTGGTCTATACCTATATAGAACAGGTATAATAAATACATTTTAAAATGTTAATAAATAATCAAAAGAGACTTCATTTTTTCGCCTCACCTCCGGATATTTATACTGATCAGCCAGAAGTGCTGCCCCGGATACCACCGCTTCACTGCCTCCAGCCAAGATACCGGCCACCTGGAACCACGGTCGGTTCTCTCCCTCGGCACCAGCACCAGCACCGCTAAGGTACCCAGCGAGCTGACTAACGCCACGCGCTGCACTCTGGCACGTGTCAAAGGTCGTCGTTCCGAGCGTGACACCAGGAAGAATGGTTTGGTCAGCATTGATGGTATTAATTGCATACTGCATGGCTTCTGCGGCGAGAATACCGCCGAGACTCGGGGAACCACACACAGCATTGATGTTGTTAGTCTTGTCGCGGGCCGCAAACAGTCCCGCAATCTGGAGCTCCCCGCTCCGCTGGATTGGAGTTGGCTGCACAGACATAGCTTGGGAGCATTCGGCACATCGTCCAGAACACTGACTGAGCGTAGCAAGCACAGTGGGGGCTTGGCTAATTTGCAGGCTGCCTGATTCCCAACTGCCAATCTATTAAAGGACACATTAAGGACAAATTTCTTTCAGCCTGTCGTAATACAAATGATATAATGCCCAGCATAGAGTTGATATATAGGCTTCACAATCTTCCAATAGGCAATTGATATAAAATGCAGCAAAATTATAATGAAAAGTTGATTACCACAGTAGCAGTTTGAGGTTGATGGTTCAAATCCCATCACAATAAATTTTGTATTTGTTCCCTTCTCATTGATTTGATTTAACCAATATAAGTCTGGTCCAGAAAATACATCCAGTGGAGTCTACGGAAAATGCCTTTTAAACAATTTTCTACAGGAAACTGGTGGGCCCTGTATAAACTCTGTGGGTTTTGCAAAATCTAGTAGGGAACAGGTTAATAACAAAATCCAATAGCCTTGAATGGATTAATCATAGTCTTTTTATTTAGTTATCTTGTATTATATACTTACCTTATTGTACTGCAAGTTGTCATCGATTGAAATGATGTCGTATCTGGGCAGCCCATCACCTCTCTCATTAAACTGGAACGACGTTCCATCTCCTTTCATAAATGATGCATTCTTGATGTGATCGCGGACAACCAGGGGATACGTGTGAATTGCGTCGCACGTCTCGTATTCGGTCATATCAGGACACAGGCTCTTTATGGTGGCATCCAACCCTGTCGCAAATGCCTTCACGGCATCCACGATGTACCCAATCTCCACACCGGGAACAAACTTGCCCGTGAAGTCAAGCTGACCTGCAGAGCAGAATTGGTCGAAGCGAGTTGGCCTGCCACTGATCTGGCACTTGAAGGTGTCCATAAGGTAGTCCTGCCACCAAGGGTTGCGGTTATTGTTGTATGCCGTGCGAGACTCAAAAGCATTCTGGAATCCCGGAACGTCTGCATCTTGCAACTCTACAATGAGCGCTCCGGCAGCTACAGTGCTTGCGTTTGCTGTGATGTATTCCCTCGACCCCCAGGTGTCGCCCCCAATCCACTGCAGGCTGGTTGCGCCTAACATCTCTGCAGCTTCCAGGACACCTTTCGTGTGGCGATCGGATGTCAACAAAGCAACAACTTTTGCCTGAGGGTTGCCACTAAGCTGAGAGACGATCCGTGCATAGTCGATCACTCCCTTTGCCGGGATGCTTATCGCCATGGCGATACAGATGTCTCCCCTTTGCACCTGTCGTCTAAACTCTTTAAAGATGTCATTTCCATAGGCATTGTCGGAGTACACCACAGACACGTACGACCATCCAAAGTTTGCGATGAGATCGACCATGGCCGTCGCTTGTCTAGTGTCGGAAGGAACAGTGCGGAGGAAATATGGGTACTTTTCGTCATCACTGAGATCTGTGGTGGAAGCTCCATAGCTGATCTGATTGATTTGAAAGCTGTTCAGGACTTCTGCGATCGCAATAGAGGTGTCACTCGTCTGTCCGCCAATCACCCCAGCAACGCTGACGCTCGTTGGGGAGTAGCCTCCCCGGTACTCAACAGTCCCACCCACATAGTTTGATGTCTCCCTTCTAGCGAGTTCAGCGCTCCCACAGGTATCAAAGCCAACGGCACCAAGCTTCATATTTGGCAGGATGTTCGAATTGCTGTTCACTTCATCCACAGCAAAGAGGAATGCTTCGATGAGTTGTATGTTATAGTCGTTCACTTTTCCTGAACACGTGTACTGGTCCTCTTCGGGCTCTGATATCCCAAAGAATCCTATTAAAACAAAGTTAAAGTGATCCATTAACTTTATCACATTCAACCAGGATCACTTGGAGCTTTCACATTTCTCTTGTACTTTGTTGTTTGGATTATGGAAACACAAGAATTAAACGGGTTTTGTTTTGTCAAATGTCTCTCTAATTATGGAGATATTCATGATTGAATGGAAAGTGTGTCGGAATGCTTTTCAATTGTAGTCAAAATCAATGGACAGTAGGTGATAGAATCTGACATCAATCTTCACATTCTTTGCTAGGTAAACAGTGTTTGTTTTCTATGAAACTTTCAACCATTATTCAGTATAATGTTATGAAGATATTGGTATATAATTGAAGTATCAAATATCACTTTTGGAAAAAGTGTTATGAAGTTAACGGATATGTCAGAAAAAATGTAATTTGGATAAAAGTTCTATTTGTTTCAAATTTGTCCATTCTTTACATTTCCTTCTAGATGAAAAAAGGTTATTTATATCTATAGACATATGTTTATTTTATTTAGCTTTGTACAAAAGTATTCATTCATAATCGGTCTAAAACACTATAAAGTTTGTATCAAAGCTTATAATTGTCACAAATTTTGTAATTCTTTATATTTCCTCCTAATGGAAGAAGAATTATCTATGAAGACACAAGTTTCTTAAGTCAGCTTCGTACATAAGTGTTAATTCATATGCAAATAATCTATGTTGGGAGAGAGAAATATAATTTCCATTACCTCGTAATTGATAATTAATTATCTTATAATTATGTAGAAATAAGCATCCAAATGGATATAAATTATTTCTTTTAAAAAATCTATATGAATTTGCTTCAAATTGAATTCTTGATTGCTTACTTACTTACTATTTATCCAGGTTAGCCTCTTCAGGGCTTTTTGCTCTGTTCTCCCAGAGGGACCTGCATCTCATACTATTTTTTTTACCTAGGCCATCGGATACACATCCGCACAACTACTTACCCCCCAGATAGATATCTCCTTGGATGTATGCGGTCTTCCCTTTTTCAATCTTTGAACATTCATCACAGACACCAGTGCACTCCAGCGTTGGACTATCAATTTCTTGGCCGTCCTCATCATAAACTTTTATCGTGGCCGTGGTCGTTTCGAATCCATATGAAATGTAGCTTGCGATCTATAGGAAATTTATAGAATGTTGAATAGAAATGTCATTAATATTATTATGCTTGTATACCATGGACTAGGTAAAAATGGAATACACATTTAAAGGGAAAGTTTCCCCAACATATATTTACCTTTGATTATGTTCTCTACACATTAAAACAGAATTTCATGCAAATACGACCAACATTGGCCCTTTGTGCAAGAGATGAGCATCATTCAAAGTCACTCACTGTACGGGCTAATCCCATTCATCGCGTACATCACCACCATCATCATCACCATCACCATCATTAGCATCACCATTATCACCATCATCATCATCAATCATCATCGTTATCACCATCAATTAGCATCACCATCATCAATAGCATCATCATCCATCATCGTCATCATCACCATTATCACCATCTTCAATAGCATCATCATCATCATCATCATCCATCATTGTCATCACCATTATCATCACCATCATCATCATCATCATCATCATCATCACCATCTTTCATGTTTCCATCTCACCTGCACTGCGTTTAGAGAACCACCGATCATCTGGTAGTTGTAGATGTAAAAGCTCGAGATCCCGTCGCCGATAGAGTTAAATCTCACTGTCTCGCCGTCTCCAAGCGGGCTTGCAAAGAACTGCTGCGTTATCCCCCTGAACAGGTCAGCACCAGAGACCATCGCCATCTGTTGGCAAACATCGCCCGGGCTAGTGCACTCCGTCTTCTGGATTGAATCAAGCGCCCTGGCCAGAGTATATGTCGCATCGACAACGTTCGGCAGGACTGCGTCTGCTACTTGTGCCTGGTTTAGAGCCTCACTTCCTTTAATGTATACAAATTCAATTCAATTCAAAACATGTTTGATTGCAGAAAGTATGTAGGGATAGAACCTTATTTCCAGTTATGTAGATTAGCTAAAAATGCTTGATGCTGCAGAGAAATATCCATCATTTCATTCATATATGCTCTGCCCAGTATATATATATATCGTAAAAAACAATATCGACGGAGCTTATAATATAACCATGAGATCATTTTACAACTTTCCCTGACGATCAAGGCCTGGAAAACACAACGGTCAAATTCCATGATTTTCCATGCCCTGTTTGATTACCTGTGCAAGGTGTACCAAATGAGGATGTGTAGCCATCAAGATCGCACTGAAACTGATTCATCCAGAACTCTGCAAACCAGGGATTTCGCGTGTTTGTATTTGGTCTCAGACCGGTCAGGTAGTTCTGAAGATCTGAGGGATATGTACGTTGCTTTCTTTGAACAATGGTGAGACCTGCAGAAAAACACATTTTTTGTATAAATAACATTCATAATATTCTCATAGGCAGTGTATTGGAGGATTTCCCAAGAAAAATGAAAGAACTTTTAAATTTCTAATTAAAATTTGGGTTCCCCTGAATTGTTGGTTTTAAAAGGAAGAAAATTTGTTTTTAATTGATTGTTGAACAGTATTTCTGTATTCATATATCAAATTCAATAGATGCATTATATTTAACTCTTGTAAAACCCAGGACACAATTAATTTACAACAGCTACTTTTCTATCTCATGTCCACTAGCTCTGAGGATAAATTGATGGCCAAGAAAGACACAGTTCAAGACAGTATGCATGCCCTGCACATCCAGTCCCGCACTTTTCTAAGATGGCCGATCCAAGGGCGTCAACAGCTTGTCAAAAGTGTTGGGGGGGGGGGGGGCATTGCGAGGAAGCGAAGCGACCAAACAGGGAGGGTGTGTTCCTCTCCCACTGTAGGGAGCTTTTGCAAATGTGGGGGGGGGGTGGATGGGGGGTGGGGGGACATGGCCTCCGTCCCCCGCCTGTTGACACCCATGGGCAGATCAAAGGTTTTGCTGTTCTAAAGTCTGGTACTGGCCAAGTCAACTAGCTGATCTGCAGCGCATGTACAACCGCTCGAATGCTGACATCATTATCAGCATTGTCCACATAGTGGTCAAACCTAATATTTCACGAATGGCAAAATATTTTGCAAAAACAACTTTGGCATGTTCTTCTTTTTCTTGTTTTTAAGAAAGGCTGGTACACACAAAAAAGAGACAAAATGTGAAATGTATGACCATAAAGAGAACGTGTTTGGAGAAGGAATAAAGGGTGCAACACAATTGGCAGAAGATAGAATTGTATGGCACATGCTCTTGTGAAGACCACAACAGTGCTCAAAAGCACATACACCTGGGGCTTGTTTCATGAAACGGTCTTAGCTATGTACGTTGTCTGGCGCGGATCTAGGGTGCAATTAGTTGGTTACTAAGATTCTCTCTTTTATAATGAGGTCTGTCATAAGGGAGACACTAGGGCAGATACAGAGTGAAATGATTAATTGACTACAATACTGGAGCTTGTTTCATGAAAGGGTCTTAGCTATGTACGTTGTCTGGCGCTGAGCTAGGGTGCAATTAGTTGGTTACTAAGATTCTCTCTTTTATAATAAGGTCTGTCATAAGGGAGACACTCGGGCAGATACAGAATGAAATGGTTAATTTACTACAATACTGGGGCTTGTTTCATGAAAGGGTCTTGGCTGTGTACGTTGTCTGGTGCTGAGCTAGGGTGCAATTATCTCCGGGCTTCGCACAGAGTGTCGATAGCCCTTTCGAAACTCAAAAGCTTTTGGGTCTGAATGCAGAGATAAATGCAACCTAGCTCCGCGCCGCTTACACAGTAAGCCCCTTGACTTGCAGGGGTGCTCTGCGCCTTACAACGTACATATAGCTAAGACCCTTTCATGAAACAAGCACCAAAAGCTGATGATAATGACAGCCGAAATTTAAATTACCTTTAATAGCATCTGCATTATTCTGCAAGAAATAATCCACCGGAAACTCCTGATTACCAACCAAGTAGTATCGACCAATCAGGTTCCTGTTTCGCAACTCCGTCACGAATGACTGCGCAACGGCGGTCTCGGTCAAGATGACGACGGCTTTAGCTTCTGGACGTGCATCCAGGCGGGAGAACGTGTCCGCCCAGTCTGCTTGCGTGAACGTAGCACGGACTTGGAGCCCTTGCGATATGCATACATCATTCTATTTAAAGGATATGTAAAAGACAATAATTTTTATTTTTTACTACACATGTAACCTCAGCCATGTTTATAAACAAACTAAATTTATATTGCAGTGATCTCCACTTATGCCTAGGTCACAAATGCTCTGGGCGCCGCACGATTTTTCTCCCTACGGCGGATTTTCAACGATTTCATGGAGTTGGGATATTGTACAATGTCTGCGATATCTTTGTGTAGCGGTCACATATTTGCCGGGGCCCGTATGATGACTTTCGGGGTTCAAGCAAAATTAAATCGCACGATTCCCGTACTTAAAATCTTAGTGCTCATATGGGCGCCTTACAGGACTCGCAAGATACTCTTACGATATCTTTGCCATCTTACAACTATCGTAAGATTTGAGTGGCCCAAAATTCAGTCACAAAATCGTTTCATATTCGGAAAAATGCTGCAGTGGCCGTGCGATGCTCTCTACGATGTATCTACGGGCTTACGGCAAGTAAAAATCGTACGATGCCTGTTTTTTTAATCTCCGCATTATTTTTTAAACGTTGTACGGCAAGGAAAAATGCAACAGCGACTGCAAGATAGCCACAGCATCCTTGCGGGCGCCTCAAGATACCTGCAAGATTTCACCTAAAAGTAGCATTTGTGACCTAGGCATTAATCGAGTAGCATTTAAATGTGTACTCCTGGTAAAGTGGTAGGATTTGACCAAACATTTCATTAAGAAATTGACACCACTTTATCGACTTCACCTGTAAAATATACCTTGCAAATGCCTACCTGATTCAGCACAGAAGACTGTATTTTGATTTTATGATAATTCAGCCTGTAATGAAAGGACTTATTGATAACACGTACTACACATACATGTAACTGGCGAGCAATGCTGCCTTACAAGGGGTTGGCTGCAAAGTAGACACTTATGTAAATCTTCTTGACATACTTGACATACTAAAAATGAAATGTAGGAAATTTGGAAACACCATACATACCTGGCTAGCAATGCTGCCTAACATATAGTTGGCCGCAAAGTACACACTGGTGTAAATCACCAGACTGTTTCATAAAACTTTTCCAATTGTTGCAAGTGTCCAATTATTGTAACTACCATGGCAACAGCTATAATGCTTCATGCTGATTGGCTGTTGCCATACTATTTACGATAATTGGATACTTACAACAAAAGAGTTAGGAAACAGGGACCTGGGCATACTTTACATCCTTGTTTTATTTTTCTGACTTTGGAAACACTGCACATACCTGGCTAGCAATGCTCCCTAGCACAGAGTTGGCTGCCGAGTAGCCACTGGTGTAAATCGTCTGGATGTACTTGATCCCCTTCTCCGCTAGCGCACGTGCGAGCGGAATGGTGTCTGCGTAACTCACTGGCGTCACACGTGCAACGTTGGGGAAGCTTTGCGAGTTTGAGAGGGTCGATAGGGACGAGTCGTAGGCAATGAGGGGAATATCGTAGAGGGAGAGGATGCGATTTGCCGTTACGATTTCGTCATCGCTACCGGGACCGATCACGCCGTACACAAACTCCTTGGTGCCATCTGCTGATACTCTCTCGCCGAAGCCGCTATCGCCAAAATCGGCATTCGTGATGAAGTGTTGCGCTGCTTCTCCTGTAAAGATTATGTAACAACATTTATGGTCAAACCTGTCTTAGCAACCACATTTCCAATGAAGCCAACCTAACTATTAGTGGTCACCAAAAGAGATTGGCCCAGCAGAGAAAAGCTATGAAACCTGTGTATAGAGGTCACCTGTCTACACTGGCCTCTTTTCTTGTTTCCCTAATAATAGGTAGTCATGATCAATATACACAGGTTTGACTGTACTTGTTTAAAATGTCCAGTTGAGGTTTCTAAGGCACTTCACACAGAATGATTTTACTGAATGATAATCAAAATGAAAACTTATGAGTATATTAATAGAAGTATACAAGTTAAAGACTGCATCAGAGATTTGTTTCAGAAATATCTGAAATAGCTGAAATATCCCTATGAAATCAGAAATCAGAAATTTGATATTTTTGTATTCTTCCACTGGACCAGATAGCAGGTTTAAAGATTTAAGATTTAGGTTTTTAGGAATTTGTTGGTGTAACATCACCATGTGATTTACTTTACTTTAGATAATCTACCATTCCTATATATGTGCCCATGATTCAGTTCAAAATTTCCCACAACTTTGTATTAACCTCTTACCTACGGGAACCACCAGGTGGGTGGTGTAAAAACTCAATGGGAATTTCAGGATCTCAAAGGGAACAGGTTAACCCATTCCCTTTCAAGATTTAAAAATCCCAACAGACTCCCCCATACATACCCCAGGTTCCTGTAGGCAAGGGGTTAAAAAGAATAATTGCACCTACCAGCCTCTCTTGGACTAAAGCAAGTGTCAAAAGCATCGACTCCAAGCCTAATTTCCGGAAGGATGGAAGCATCCGCATTGATCTGGTCCAGCGCGTACAGCATGCCCTCCAGACGGAGCACACCCTCGCTCTTCAAGTCACTGCAAGTGTTGGTCGCATCGTCCCAAGAGTGAAGTCCGTAGAGCCCTCCGAGGATTATGTCTCCTGGTAGATACACCTTCAAAAGTATATAAATTATCGTATGTGGTGGATTTACCGATAGGTTCAGGTAATTTTGCTTTAGTGCACTATACAGGTAGCGACAATAACCTTAAATTTAGACTGCGTTCTGTACAGAGGATCGTAACACTTGAAGATGACATCAATTGGAATGCTGAAGCATCAATCATTTCACAACAAATCGACCAAACCAACAACATAAACAGAGCCTGTTAATAAGTCTACACTGCTAAGGTCAAAGGTCAAAGGTCATAGCACATCACTATACAAAAGTAGAACCAGCAAGTTTCCCATTGTTCTGTTGTCAGTGAAAGCGCAACTTGCCGGGATATTGCACAGTACGCCAAACACAGACTGCACCATCAGCTGCTGCTCGGAGCCTGTGTCCAGAAATCTACATTGCTAGGGTCAAAGGTCAAAGGTCATATCACACCACTATTCAAGTAGAACCAGTAAGTTTACCATTGTTCTGTTGTCATGCATTGCTACATGCCAGATAATTGCAAAGTACGTCACACGCACACAGACTGCACCAGCTGCTGCTCAATGCCTATATATGTCCAGGGTCAAAGGTCAAATTTCATCACACATACACCACTAAAAAGTAGACCCAGTAGGCTTACCATTGTTCTGTTGTCTGTGATACCGCCACATGCCAGATCGTTACACGGAACGCCACACACCGACTGCACAGGCTGCTGCACAGAGCCTGACCAGGAGTCTGCGTCGCTCGGGTCAAAGGTCACGGTACCATCCTGCCAAGAACCGACCTAAGAGAAAAGAAATAAATGATAATAGTTCTGCATAAATTAAAGCGTTAAACCCACCGCACACAACATGATCCGATCCGATCTGACTAATTATGAAGGATATTGCATGGCTTACTTAAGTTCAGATACGCAGTTGCTCTTCGGATAGGGATCGGATTGTGTAGTGTGCAGTGAGCTTTATTTTGAATATCTCAAAATGAACAGATTTGTACAATTGACAAACTAAATAATAGCATGGCGTGGCTGTCTGACTTAGTCTAAGAGAGCATGTGAAAAGAAATTTAGGCCCATGATCATCAGAGGGGATCAGATTATTTATTTCATTTTCTTTTCTTTTTTTTCTTTTTTTTGGGGGGGCCTGCTATTTATAAACACATGCAAACTTCTACCTGCTGGAGCGAATAGCTGGTCGTTGCAGTAGCATCGCTCTTCATGTTGATGATGCTCAGTCCTGTGTTAGCAGCGCTGCCATCCGATCCAATGCCGGTTGTTGCACGAACCGCTGACAGCCACTCCTCAGGCGTAGAATTCAAGAGGGCGCCACACACGCCAAGCGTAGCTCCACACTTCTGGGCGTGGAGGGACTGAACTGCCATTTTTGCGGCCATGATCGCCTGGGACACTGCGTTTGCATAAGGATTACGAAGGTAGTTGTCGCGATGACGTTGTGCTTGGGTAGGCCCACATTGTGGAGTTGTCCCCATTGGACTACCGATGTTACATCTAGGGAATGATGGGGTAAGAGACAATAGAACGAGGAAATTGAGATAAATGAAGCAATGAACTGGAAGTTAAGCATTAAAGGGATCTAGTTACTTTTTTGGCATATGCAGAAAGTGTTTAATGGTTGATAATATGTGTATTTTTGTGATATGATATGTCCTCTGAGTATTGTATGAAAATTTAACGTTTAATGGATGATATATGGCTGAGCAATGAGCAAAAATGCAAAGTGATATTCCATAACTCATTGCACTGATTTTGTACACAGTTATGATAGTTAAAGATCTGAACACTTCAATCGCAAATATCTTTTTAATGAAATGAAAATTTGAAAAACCAGAACCTGTTACATGCGTCTATTGGTAATACAAATACAACAAGGTAAAAGAGAACCACTATAGGAATGTAATTAATTTTGGTGGATTTTGATGTTACTACATCCCTTTAAATGATCGCATTCTTGCCCATCACAAACATAAGTCAAACACTGATGATCTAATATGAACATTACTATACCAGACAAAGGGACAACTTACTCTAGAGACTGCTGCCAGTAGTCATAGAACCACGGATCGGCAGCGACGTTCACCGTATCTGGAGTGAGGTTCTGGAAGTAGGTGTCAAAGCTACTTAGCGGCGTAGCAACCAGGGTCTGCGGAGTGACTCCGATCAGTCCACGGGTCAGCGCCGGCTGTTGGTCAAGACTGGCTGGGTCTAAGAGAGCCCGATGACCTGTTACCTACATGTACATTGGATTGACAACCAGGAAAAATGAACAGTAATGAGCTGTTTTGGATATATTAATCATTACTTCACGTTAATGTCAAAATTCTGATACAAATTTTATTCTTGGAGTTACAACATTGACAATAGAGGATTTAAATGTCTTTTTACCAGATAGACTCAACATAAATACTTGCCGGGTGGCCCGCTGGCTAGTGGGTAATCAAAATTAATATATCAAGTCATATTTTGGTGGCCAGATTGGGCAAAAACATTTTTAAATTGACAAATACGAAATGAGAACATCTTGTAATTACTCATCTAGCCTCATCTAATATCACTGTACCGATAACAAAGGGTAGTACTAGTACACGTAATAAAATGTTGAGTATAAGTAAGTAATAGTAGAAAGTTCATTATTAATACAAATGTAGACCAGTAAAATCTTAATTTTGAGCCACCTAGAATTGAAAGGAAAATTTTTTGCTGGCCTGAATGGGCTACTAGCCTTAAAAAAAACAAAAGTTAGTACGGAGCACAATGATTACACAGTTCTTTCATTGAACACGTTATTCATCTACTGAAGATGTGAAGTTGTTTATCAATGACATTACTATAAGTTTTATTTTCAAAAATGATTTTTACAAATCTCCTACATGTAATCAAGTACATGTAGATCTACGAACCCGCCTGCAACATCGCAATCAGCTTCAACTAAAGAATTAAAGATTAAACTTTAACCCTAATCAGGCCGGGTAATTTTGGATATGCTCTGGCCGGGGGGGGGGCGGTGGATTCCACCCCCCCCCCCCCCCCCCCCCCCCCCCGAGATCTCGGCCGACGAACGCGTGGCCGCCACAAAATTTGGCACACAGATAGCTTGCAACATAATCTACAAGATTGCATTTTTTAAAATTTTTTATATTCAATTTCTAATTAGTTATGCAAATTTATGCAGAAATCCCACTTTTGTCTGTAAATCACTAAATATTGCTCAGAATATTCTAATTTTGTGCATTTGGGAATTTCTTATGTATTTCTCTTTTTTTTAACTCATGTTTTTTATTGTCTTTTTCAATGGAATAAGTTATTGACCATTATCCAACTATTTTTAGCCAGACATTAAATAATTGCAGTGATTAGAATGAAAAATAATGAAGGTTTTGTGTATTCTAGGAAAAACTCAATTTCCATAGGATTTGTATACAAATCACAAAATTGAGTGATTTTGGGACCGACATTCATTTACAAAAGGTCATGTGACTTCGGAACGGTATACCCGGTTGTCGCAAATTTGGTCTCAAAAGTTGCGCAAGATTTCAATAAAAATACTCATGAAGTCGCGCTGCGATACCTGCGCGCGTTGCGGGAATTATTACGCAAAATGTCCCCCCCCCCCCCGCCTGGTTAGGGTTAAGAAACAATTTACATACCCACTGTAAATCGAGTCTAGGCTGCCTAGACTGAGCAGCATATGTCTTCTTTGCCATTGTAGAAGACATGAAGAGAATAACCACTTTGATTTGCGTGTTGGTGGCAATAGATGACAGTGCATGCAACAACACAATTAGCTTCAGCTTCAAAATTAGTTATAAAAGTCTCAGAAACAATCTACATACCCACTGTAAATCGAGGCCAGTCTGCCTAGACTGAGCAGCAAATGTCCGCTGAGCCATTGCCGAAGACATGAAGAGAATAACCACTTTAATTTGCGTGTTTGTAGCAATAGTGGACAGTGGGGTATCGTAATCAGCATTGACTACGGAACCTTCCTGAATCGTGTTGGAGATGGAGACGCAGATGCCGTTGGATTCAGCGACTTTCTTGAAGGTCTCTCCGGCCGATGTTTCTCCATCATTGTCAGAGGTGAGCATAGCTACGTACCTCCAGCCCATGCGCTTCAGAATGGCCACCAGTGCCTATGGATTGGAGTAGATTCAGAGAAAACGATAATTATAATAATAATTAATTCAGTAACAGTTTTGTTTTTTTCAGTAAGTAGTAAATTATACTCACCAGTGACCTTGGATCAAAGCAGATTCAGACAAAATAAAAATTATCATTAATTAATACATTAATAGTTTTATTTACTAAGGGTAGTGACTTCAGTGCAGACATGCACATCTCTCATAGCGGACCCTGCATAACAGTGTGCTGTTAAAGTAGTTAACGGTATTATTCTTGTAGTATACATTTGATAAATAATAATTTAAGCGCAGTAGAGTATCTATTTATAGTAGCTGCGATATACAAATGTTCCTATTATTATTAGTTATAAGTGACAAGATGTATACATTTGTAGCTATACAAAGTATATGGAACTATGCACAATGTTGGAAATGTTTGAACACAACAATGTATGTTAGCTGTTAGTGACATTACTCAGTAGCTTGAATAGACACAAAATTTGATTAGGAAGTTTTACCAGCCCAAAGTACTTGGGCATTATCATCACCAAACATACTATTTAAGGAGACAATTCTAGACTGCCACAAGGAATACATATTGGTGAAGATTTGTTGTATCCAATCAAATCAGTCTATAAATATCATTCAAGGGAGACACATACTGTACAGAGAGTCTTTATACAGAAAGGTGGTCTTCATTGACCTATGGGCTTTAGGTGTTTTTTTAATGCCTGTCACCTTAATATGTGCAGAAAAGCTGGTCTTAACAGACGGGTGGTCAATATTAAGGCAGGTTTGACTGTATCTAATTACCTGGGCAATGTCATCATCAGAAGCAATATTCCGGGAGAAGTACCCATACTGGTCATCAGTGGTCAAGTCTGCAATGGTGGCGGCATAGCTGACAACTGGAACCCTTGCGTCGGTGAGAAGGGACACCACCGATCGCCCTTCTGCCTCGAGATGACCAACAACCACTGGACATTAATACAGAAAATAATAATAAACACTATACTTAGCTTTACTATACAGAGATAACAATAGTATACTGCCAAATTACGCTGATATCTTCAGTAAATTTAAAAGCAGTGGTGGCAGCATAGCTGACAATTGGAACCCTTGCGTTGGTGAGAAGGGATGCCACTGATTGCCCTTCTGCCTCGGGATGACCAACAACGACTGGACATTACAGAAAAAGAATATCACACTACAGTTAACTTTTTCATCATAGGCATATCACCAGAGTGTCCGGCTAAATTAAATTCATCTTTGGTAAATTTAAAAGTAGTCATGGCAGCATAGCTGACAACTGGAACCCTCGCGTCGGTGAGAAGGGATGCCACCGATCGCCCTTCTGCCTCAAGATGACCAACAACCACTGGACATTACAGAAAATAACATTATACAACTGTCTTTCTATGAAGTGATCTTTGGTCAATTGAAGGGAAATGAAACTCTGATATTTTTGCTTGCTGTTACTGATAAATGCAGAATTCCTGTCACTTCTAGTCATATATTTCCTCTTGGGTATCACTAATAATGGAAATAATCAATGTTTTTTAAACCACTATCAACTGTTTTGACCGCTGGAGGCTGCCATGTTTTCCAAAAGTACCACATGAAACATCATGTGAGCGTGGACGAACAAAAGCAGGTTATGTAACCGCTGTTGTTGAATCTGCTGGTTACGTAACCCGCTTTTGTTAGTGCAAGGTACAGTTGAAAAACATGGTAACCTCCAGTGTTTAGTAAAAAAAAATAGTGAATTAAACAAAGTGATTATTTCCATTATTAGATATACAACTAGAAGTGGAATTATGCACTATCACCGTCACCATCGCATTGCCATCACCATCACGATCATCATCATCACCATCACCATCACCGGCATCACCATCACCATCACGGCATCAAGGCATCATATCATCATCATCATCATCATCATCATCACTAGGATACATAAACTGAATTCAATGTTATTTTGAAAAATGGTGTCGTCTATGTTCAGTACCTGGTTTGAAAGCAGCGTTGTCGCAGGGCACCGGGTTGACCTGCTTGGTTGGGGTGCGATCGCCAAGATAAGCCATGGATCTCTCCACAGACACCAAGCGAGAACTGCACGTGTCCCATGCCTCCAAACCTGTCATGCATGCCATGTATTATAGAAACTTAGAAAGACACATTTACAGGTGCTAGTGCAGTTTGGTATACAACCTCACAAAACAATCGCCCATCATTACTCTAAATCTAATCTTAACCCTAACCCTATTCCTAACTGAGCTGAATTAAGTTATAGAGTTAGGATTATATGAATTATGAGTAATTTTGTGAAGTGGCATATCAAACTGCACTAGCGCCCAACTACCTATGGAATGTTGTGATGGCTTTATTGCTCGGGCCTAATTAGTTGTATTTCATTGAAGCCGTCTCTTTGTCCTTCGGCTTCAACAGGAAAATTTTTGTTTTTATATAGGACTGCAATATTGTATAATGGGGGTATGTACAAAAGCATCACACAGGATATAAAGTCTATGTGATAACTGAACAGTGAAAATTAACAAGAATGGTGATGGAAATTATGAAAATGCATAAATGGGAAAATAATTATATATACACAAAATAATATAACCTCACTTTCAAGGGTGCGGTTCGTTATTCCAAAGGTTTGTTATTCCGAACACACACATTTTGTATACCTGAGGGTTCGTTAATCCGAAAATGAAATAGGGGTCGTTAATCCGAACATTTGTTGCATTATAATCCGAAGGTTCGTTATTCAGAAGGTACGTTTATCCAAAATTGAAATAGGGTTCGATATTCCAATGGTTCATTTATCTGAAAATGAAATCGAGTTCGATATTCCGAAGGTTAGTTAATACGAAAATGAAATGAGGTTCGTTAGTCTCAAAATGCAATAGCATTTGCAATCCGAAAATTACATGGAGTTCGTATTTGACCTTTCGGATTAACGAACCTCATTTCATTTTCGGATTAACAAACCCCATCTTATTTTTGGATTAAGTAATTAACTAACCTATGGAATATCAAACACGATTTTATTTTCATTTTCGGAGAAACGAACCTTCGGAATAACGAACCATTGGAATAACGAAGAATAACAACTTTCAATTAGACTCTATACTTATAGATCGATAAATGTAACGTTTTTAGGACCTCTTCTTATACATTACCGTACTGTCGGCCAGCAGCACCACCACCTACGGTATACCGTTTGTGTATAGCATACAGAATCACATTGCCGTAGTGCGTTATTTTTTCGCTCAGCGGGGCAATTGATTGTGCGAGGGGTGTTGGCGAAGCGCGAATTAACTTTGACCCAGTTGACAATGAGTTGTTAATGGTTAGGCCTACGACCGGACGCTAGCGGTATAGAACAATGGCACCACGTAGTGTGCGGGGTCATGTGTAACATATTACAAAGTATTTTACACATGACAGAACAGGTACCGTATGCTGTCGGCCCTCTCATAATCCTCTCATAATTTCAAATCCCTCTCATAAGGTTAAAGTGATACCTGTAAAGGGTCAGATATTGCACAAAATGACATTTGAGACGTCAATCCTATATCAATATCATTGTAAAATACAATTGAAAGACTTGTGAAAGTTTGAAAGAAAACGAACACTGTTTACCTAGTGAAAAAACGAATATTGAGTTCATATTTTATCACCAAATACTGATGGTCTGCAATACATTTGTCGCAGTAATAATCATCCGTTTGGGATATTCGAACCCGTGTATGTTTACAGACGTAGTACAGAATTCATGGAATTTGTGCTCGCTCGGCTCAAAGTTCAATCTCCGGAATGTTTCCCACACGTGCTGCGTGCTGCATCCGGACGTGTTAAGCTAGGACAATTGTACTTTTTATCAAAAGCGTTGATCAACGTTTTTCAAATAAAAGATTTCAATGATAATTATCTTCATACTAAAGGGACATTTGAAAAAATCAAACCCTATTTTATTCTTCTTTTACCATAAGGCATAAGCTAAACAACACGGTAGAAGGGAAACGAGGAAGCTCCAAGTAATTTTCGTGGAGTTAGACACTTTACAGGCATGACTTTAATGCTTTGAATTGAGCACTAAAGACTTAACTTAAGTAATTAACTTTGGTAATGTGATTTGCTTACCAATTTTGATCCCGGGGACTGCGGTGGTGCCATCATTTATGGCGTAAATGGCAGCTTCCAGTAGCTGAATTCTATCTGGATCCGACACGGGTCCGCTCCCGGCGCACGAGAACCCGTCGGGACTGGGGTCCAGGAAGGGGAACAGGAACCCGATCGTCACATCACCGGGAACAAGACCCCTTCTTGTACTCTCGCATTGTTGACCAATCACGAGCGTGGATTTCGGGGGAGCGACGATGAGGATCAAAAGTGCGACCCCCACCACATGCGCCGAAATGTTTGTGGGGTTTGATTTTTGCGCCATCATTCATCAAGTTTCGGTCAGCGCATACAATGTGATCTAATCATAAATGCCGCTGTATTCACTTCATTTAGGAAAACAGATGTAGGGGGAGGGGGTTAAAAAAAAAGAATAAAACAATTTTTAAGAACAAATTAAACATGTCGACCCAATGTGTCGACCCCTGTCGACATCAAATTTGCCCGCATATTGCAACCAGGAATAAAGGGGAGAAATATGCCCCATCATTGCATTCGTTTACTTGACGCGGTATGATGAAAGGTTGAAAAGTTGAAACCGAGATGCATGCTCAATAGAAATAATATGTTACTGCCACGCCTCGGTGTATACCCTGGCCATGAAATACATTAAACTACTGAACCGAATTATACGATCGTTTGTTCGATATCAATCATATCATTTATTGCTTTGAAATGTGTTTTATTGGTTTTTTTCTATATACATATAGTAGGCTAATAATGATATTCATATTGGCTACAATAAATGGCTATATAAAATTTCTGCAAAATCTCCTTGCAAACACATATCGTATACTAAAACGAGACATTTCACCCAACGTGAGACCCATATGTACATTTTGGTGGTTACGATGCATTGATGTGTATGGACCATGATTTATGTTGTGTTGATTGAAGAGAAAATGCATTAACGTGATATAGACTTCAATTTCCGCGGATCCTTCTAACTGATTGTAATTATTTGAATTGAACAGTATGAATCTTTAATAGGGCTTTAATATTACAAGCCTGACAAATATGAAGCTATAAACATTGCTGAACCTTTCATGTAAAGATTGAAATTACAAATACAATAAAGACTCGGGACTACGTATTGACATGAATGATGATATATTCACAATAAGTTATTTCTATATTTTGTGAATTCCTGAAGGTGAACATATTTTAATGACGTTTTATGACTATTGATTTTGAACATCTATTCATCTCAGTAATATAAATACAGCTATACATTGAAAATGGAGTCCACATCTTCTGTTGATGAAGCAGTTGACAGAGCTGTAGACAAGGTACTGTCAAGTGAACGGTTCGCTGAATCTGTCAAAATAGCAGTCAGAGATGCAGCAAGGGAACAATTCGCCGAACTCATTGATCAACTTAAAAAGCAGGAAGGCAAGATAATGGACCTGGAAACAGCACAGCAATCACACACAAAAGAGGTCCAGAAATTGAATGGCCTCATTGATGAGCATCAATCCCGACAATTGCCTTCTCTTCTTTGGGGTACCGGAGACAAAGGATGAGGACACCACCTCCAGCGTCGTAACCATGGCAACGACGCTGACTCCGCTTCGAGAGGGGCGCCATCTAGCGATCGCGTTCAGACGAGGAACGGACGGAGAGAGGAGATAAATCGTCAAAGCAAATCGTCATCGGCGGCACCTCGACCACTCTTGGTCAAATTCGTGTCGTACCAGAACAGGCAACAAGTGATCAAAAACAGGAAGAGTTTTTGAAGGGCTCGCGAATGTCCATCCATGAGCATTTGATATATATTTGATAATATATATTATACGATTGTTTTTCCTCATTTGAACTATTGCAATATGATTTGGGGTAATACATACAAATCAAAATTGTTTAAACTCAATATATTGCAGAAACGAGCTCTCCGATTAATAACAGACAGTAATTTTGTTTGCCCAAGCACACCTCTCTTTGTTAAATTAAAAATCATCCCTATTTTTGAGTTGATAAAATTGAATACTTTGATGTTTATGTTTAAATTTCACAAAGGAATTGTTCCCCCACTTTTTAATACCATGTTTCAAGAGAATGAATTAGTTCATACGTATCCCACACGTCAAAGTCAATTGTTACATACACCTTTCTCTCGATCAACTGTAGTCTCTCAGTCTGTCCGATTCACTGGAGTCAATCAATGGAATTCTCTGAACGAAGATCTACGATCTATATATATAGTTCTACACTTACACGGTTTAAATATATTTATAAGCGTTCTGTATTTCAAAGACTCGGATCCGTGGTTGAGTAGAATCTCTCTTTCTCTCTTTCTTCCCTGTCCCTTTACCTTTGTATTCTTTTGTATACCTTTGTATAAGTGGGTGGATGTGTGTGTTGATATGTGAGTGCATGATGTGTTTAATTGCAATATGCTGTACTCTTGTATATATGTACATATATTGTTATTATTTTCCTGTTTATGACTCCATGACTTTGTTATACATGTAATTGTTTTTATTGTTGTTGTGTAGGGCCCCGATTATAAGCATCTACTGCTTCTTAGGGGTCCTAACCATTATTTGTTTATATCGATTACTTTGTACAACTTGTATATTGTTGTTGTTTTTATAATGGTTAAATAAATGAAATGAAATGACTTGTATAGGATACCCAATATTCAAACATACCCATCACGTATACATGTATACACACATTGGAAACAAGTTTTTCATTCTGATATTAGCATTTAAAATGAGTAAAAAATGGCTTCGTTCGGTAAGTAAATGAATTCATGTACCATCTTTTGCAACAGTTTAAGACCACCCTTCCAAAATGCAATAACTCAAAGAAAAAACAAAGTTAAACATATTTATTTTTCAGACATACTTTTATTTTCAACGCATAACCTTTGTATCACACTTGAACTGCTCTTTGACATTGTTTCCATGACCACTGTAGTAAACATGTTATGTAATCATTCAATGGGACAAAAGAATGCATTCCAAATTATTGAAATACCCACAAATTCCCAGGTGGTCTTAAACTTTTGCAAATGATGGTATTATATTGATTCGTTTTATGTGCATATCTATAATTGTCTACACAATCATACTTTATAATGGTTATTGTCTTCTCCAGTGGGTTATCATGCCACGGATGCAATATGTTGCTTGGATTGGAAGCTCTTGCGCTAAAATGGCTCCTCATGCAGGGATGCAGCCACGGGGGACATGGGGGTACGTATTATTATACCCACCCTCCCCCATTTGAACAAATGTGCAGGCCCAGGTTCCCCCCTACAAAAATTGCTTATATAAAAATAAAAATAAGATGTCCTTGTGCATGTACTGTTAGATGGTCTCCCCCTGGTCACCCCTGTCTCCAAAACTGTACTATCCCTTTAAATAATTGTTTATGATTGTCGAGCAAGCAAATATCTCAGTTTCTTTGCTTATTCACATAGGCTAAAGTCATTATAATGTTCCCATTTCAGAATCTAGCAGGTATGTGTAGACATAAACGTTTACATGCAGTGATATATGATTTATCCAACTTTGTTAGTGCAATTTCGGCAAATTAAATCAAAGTAGATCAGTGTAACTTACAATTTCTTAATGTCATACAGAAACATTATAATAATTTTTATCATGAATGCATGTAATTTCCCAAGTTTCATTTGGCAGAAATATCCACATATTACTAATATACATAGTCCCTGGTAAAAGTTGCATAATGATAATAATACAAATTGTAGTTTAATCACCATTAAAGGGATCTAGTAACTTGTTGACATGTGCACAACATAACAAAAGGTTGATCAAATGTGTATCAGTTATATAGTCTGATAATTATGTCCACTGAGTGATTAATGAAAATTGCATGGTAAATTAATTTTAAACGACTGAGTAATGAGAAAACATGTAAAGTGATATTTGCTAACTCGTTGTACTAACTTTTTACACGGTTGAAATTCTCACGTGGAGAATTTTAAAACCCGAACACTGAAATCATGCATTATCTTTACAAGGAAAGAAAATTCTGAAAAAATGAAACCAATTTCATGCTTCTATAGGAAATATGAATCCAATGAGGTATGTGAGAATCGCCAGGGTTCTGAGAATTTGTTGGGATTCTGACAAATATACTAATGGATCCCTGTAAGTATAATCATACATAATATTCAGAAAATTACCTTTAAACTGTGCAACGAACAGACGAACGGACAGACTGACGAGACACGACAGACAGCAACCCCATAAGACCGTCCAAAATTATCCAAAATGTATAACGATTTAAATATTCTAGAGTTGTTCCACACACTGCGTTTATCGGAATATTATATATTTATAGTTCACAATCCACTTTGCGCAATAAAACGTGAAAGCATTTGCATCAGAATACAAACTGCAGCGAATCTAACGGCCGAATGGGAACGGCCGACAAAAAGTAAATACAGAATTAAAGTTGTCATGACCTTAAACCAGCACAGTTCACTGATTCATTGTTATATTTAGTTTTTCGTTATGCCGTTCTCTTCTCTTTTGTGATGTTTGTGTCAAGTTTTTTTTATTTAGATTGCTACCTCACCCTGGGAACTGTTGTCGGTATACAATGGAACAAAATATTTGGCCTGCGTTGAAAAGGAGAAACGAAAATAATGTGACTGAGACAGACAATGGCGAGGATGAAGGACAATGTGGAGAGTAACAACCCCCCCCCCCCCCCCACACACACACACACACACACACAAACACACACTCCCATGCATGGGAAGAAATAAATGAAGAATACATATAGTAATATAAATTTTAGGCTTACGATGAGTCACTTGATGGTGTGAAATCTTGCCCAACACCCCCTCCCATTTGACCTCCTCCTTACATGGTCTTGCTAACCCTTGCTATGCCACTCTATAGACAGAGCGAGTGGCCTAGCTAAAAAAAAAAAAAATTTCAGTGGTAGAGCCTACCAGGGGGGCACCAGGGAGACGTTGCATTTTCCTAAGGGGCGCAGGTTTTTTATCGGGGAAAAACAAAAATATCACAATTTCCTGGCACCTATATTTTGGTGAAGATCCTTTTTCTTTGTATTGTTTTTTTTTGTGCTTGTCAGGTGAAAACCCGTTTTAAAAAATGGACATATTGGCGTACTCATGTCTTTAAAATAATGACATGATTTTGCCGATATCCTATGTTCATTTTTGTTGCTGCCTGAATTGTTTTGCTATTTTATTTATGTATTTATTTATTTTCTTTTTTTCTTTTTTTTTTTGGGGGGGGGGGGGGGGGGGCTAGAGCACGCAGTAGTACACTCCTTGGAAGATGACCCTATAAAAAGGAGTGGGTGACAAAAGAAAGAAGAAGAAAGAACGAGCCAAACAAAGAAAGACAGATATAATACAAATATTATTTGGTGTTTGCTTGGCGTGCCAGCTAGGTATAGGGCCATTGTGTATCACCTATCAATTTAGGCTATGCATGAATAAAAGTTGCGTTATGTTATTTATTCAAAGCATCTCATGATTCTTGTTGCAATACAAGGTAGCCTACTGCACAAATAACTGGTAAATGTGCTTGCATGCTTTGGCAAAATTGTTGAAGGTATACACTGTAAAACTGTTCAATTTATAGCTGTGGGTGAAGATCGTTTTTCTTAATATTTGTGACTGGATATAACAAAATCCTGCACTTGTCATGTTTTGAACAAATTAGCATTTTAAGTTCACATAATGTGTGCAAAACATATCTTTGTCAATTATAGCATTTTAAGTTCACATAATGTGTGCAAAACATTATCTTTGTCAATTATTTACCAATTTTGTTTAGAACGAAGCGTCAAAATGAAAACTTGCGATGAGGCTGTTCTAATGTTATGAAAATCTACGTGTCACATTTTTTGGCCTATCAAGTTAAACAAATGGGGAATAGGCATACTCATGTCTTTAATTATGGCCCAAAAATGAGAGGAAGAACAAAATAGTAATAATAATAATAATAACACATTTTTATATAGCGCATAACACATAAGCAAAATTGCATGTCTCTAAGCGCTTTACAGAACAGAATAAAAGAGGAATGGAATTGTGCACTGGGTTCATAATTGTTAAATTTTACGACATTTACGAAGTGATAAATAAATGTGTTTTCAAGCTCGTTCTAAACCTTTCAATCTATGTTCCTAATGTGTTCAGGGCTTCAGGCAAGTTATTCCATAATACAGGGGCCGCATATGAAAATGATCTTTGCCCGTATATGATCTTGTCATTGTATGAGGGACACAAAATAAAGACTTTTTGCTCGAGGGTTCTTTGTGGTTTATACTGTGTTAACAATTCGACAAGATTATGATGGACCAAATTGATGAAAACACTGATAAGCAAATAAAAGTACCTTAAAGGGGTAGTTCAGTTCTGGTAGAGAGGGCGCTGCACATCACAATTTTTTTTGTGAGGTAATGAAAAACTGAGTGTCGAATTTGAGAGAACATGCAATTTTAATGGCAGAATAAACTTTATTTGGTCAAAGTCGACCCAGAAACGGCTGAAATATCAATAAATATACCTAATCTTATAATCATTATTTGGGGCCCAAATAATTAGATGTTTTGTTCAAAAAATTAAAAAACTGCTTGCACTTTTTCAAAATGTTTCAAAAGCGTTTTTTAAATAGTTGTTGGTGATCTCTCTATTTAATCATTGTTTCAATAAAACATCACATGCATAATTTTGTATGAAAAATGGTTGAAACCAATGCCTTTTTAGAAAGCGCCCTCTTGTGTTTTAATGGCTCTTTTTGAATGATAACGGGCTTTTTACTTAGTCGTTTGTAATTTTGTATACCTTTCGAGTATGGTGGAGTTATAACTATTAGTTTATAATGTTACTGTCCAGGTAGTTCAGCCTTACCAAAACTTTACTACCCCTTTAAAATGAATACGGGACTGAATAGGTAACCAATGCAAGTTCCTAAAGACTGAAGAAATTGAGTCATGTTTCTTTGTTCGTGTTACGAGTCGCGCTGCTGAATTTGTAAAGTAACGTTGAATCTGTTGAGAGAAGAAGAAAGAACGAGATACAAAGAAAGACTGATATTGTATACAAATCTATTTGTGTTGTTTTCTTGGCGTACCAGGTAGGGCCACTGTGCACCATCTACATTAGGCTATGCATGAATAAAGATCAATTGCGTATTGCGTTATGTTATTTATTTGAATCATGTCCCGGGATCATGTCATGATATATTTTGCAATATAATTAGCCTACTGCAAACAAATAACTGATTTGGTAACATTGCCAAAGGGTACACTGTAAACAATTTCAATTTAGCTGTGTAATATGTATGTACAGTATATCTAATGGCCTGGTAATAAAACAAATTGTTGTGCAATTGATCTAGGTATGAACTATTATTTATGTGATTTTCTTTTAATGTAAGCCCAATACAGTGTAGTGCTATAAATTCAAAGAGCGAAGTTTTTAAAATTTTCTTTATTTCCATTTTTGCTCGCGTCTGATCCAAAAGTATTCCCTTTGTCATGATAATTCAAATGACTCTCTGAAAAATAGATTTAATACCATTAATAAGCGATTCGACCATCCATACAAAGTTTTGCACATAACAACGAAGCAGGGAAGTAGCTATGGGGACATGTAGGGCTTGTGGGCATGTGCCCCAACATATATGATGCCCCCCCCCCCCCCCCCCCCCCACCTTCGACCCCTCCCTCTGGTGCCCAACTGCGTGGCCAAATACGTTGTTTGGCATATTTGTATGTCATTTTTAATGTTTTATACTCTTGTAAATTCACTTGCAATTTAGCCTTCTCGGCTACTATACATTATAGTTGAATAAAATACCTCGGATTGATCAAAAGGTACCAAGTACTGTACACTGTATGCGAAACAGTTGCATGTATAAGGGGTTCAGATTGACGACAAGAAGGTCCATCAAATACGTACACTGTTCACATTTGAACGACTAGAATGATGTTTTGTCTCTAAAAGTGGTTGGAGGCGAGAAATTAAAAGCGCTAAATGCACCTTTCAACTTTCGAGAAAACGGGTTTCTTTGCCCAAATGTGTACACAGTCATGCCTATGGGAATATGAAGATGGAACGTTCCGTATTTTGATTTCGATTGTGCAATTTGCCCTAAAATTTGGATTTCTAGATAGCAAAGTAGCTTAAAGGTACCGTTGAATATTGGTATTTCCCGAAGTGCCCCCCGATATTTTTTTGTGAGATAATGAAAAACTGACTGTCAAATTTGAAAGAACATACAATTTTAATGACAGAATAAACTTTATTTGATCAAAATCGGTTCAGAAACGGCTGAAATATCCATAAGTAAATTTGTATTCAAAAGATTCTTCACCGGCAATCACCGGGGGAAATTTAGACTTTTTAGAGAAAAAAATTTAAAATGCTTAAAGACTACTTGGAAAAAAAATTTGAATAGGTTTTTAAAAAGTCGTTGATGATATCTCTATTGAATCATTATTTTAACAAACATTAAATGCACAATTTTGTATGAAAAATGGCTAAAACCAGTGATTTTTTAAAAATAGCGCCCTCTTGAGTTGTAACGGCTCTTTTTGAATGATAACCGGGGTTTTACTTAGTCGTTTGTAATTGTGTATACTTTTCGAGCATGGTGGAATTATAACTATTACTTTGTACCGTAATGGTGCAGGTTTTGGTTACTAAAGTTAAGTTTGACCAATACTCAACTATCCCTTTACTTGATTAATTAATGTACTGATATCGTAAACTCAACTTTATATGGAAAGTGGATTTAGCGCCTTTTGGAACTAAGCTCTTCAAATACACCCATATAAATTGAAAATGGGTCGGATTCGGCATGGGCAGTGCCGAATCCGAGCCTGAAAGAAAAGTGCGTTTTTCAATTTGTATGGATGTGTATTTCTCACCTCCTATACCACTTTTGGAAGCAAAGTTTACCATTTAGTCCTTCAAATGTGAACCGTGTACATATTTCATCGATCCTCATCCAAGATTGGGGGAGGGGGGATATTTGTAGGGTATGTGTCAGGCAAATGACAAAGAGGTCATCACAATAATTACTTGTAGAGCTCTATAACCGCTTATATCCATTTGCATAATTATGATCTTTTTTTCCATACATAAGTTGATTTTGTACAAAAATAAGAGTAAATTTCCAAATAATATTTCGGTTTCTACCGGCCATAAATCGTCGGTTGAGAGGGAGAAGGGCGTAAAGTCGATATTTGGATAAGTTGAGTTAGTTTCATATCTTGTAAAGGTCGGAGCATTCGCTATCTGTGATTTCTAACTATTGAACAATTAATAGTTAATTCTGGTTTCTCCAAGCCTCCCAAACTTTAATCATGATTTGTTAAAAAAAATAATGGTGTTTTAGGCCCCTTTTCTTTCTCAGCCAACGAAAGTTTTGAAACCGGGGGACCTTTGCGTACTTTCAAAACGTGCTGTTATAAACCGAACACAAAAAGTAACTACCCCCTAAACCATTGCCCATCATTTCATAACCAAGAATCGTTTCAAGATTTCGTCTTGCCCAAATATCGCTATGGTAGTTAGGAAAACAATGTGTAAAAATAAGAGATAACCATTAATCCATGGTTGAGTGAGCACACATCAAAGAGAAAATTGTCATATTTCAAAATACGCAAAAGTATTATCATCATTACAATTTATTGAGTAGTAAAAAATTAAAAATGCACTGTTTTACAATTGCAGTTATTAATGCATTTTACCACATGTGCCATGACAAAATCAAAATGAATGGAATATCAAACAGCATTGTTTCATAAACCATAATCAATGCATTCAGCCACACATGTGCTGTTTCACAACATTGCACAGGCACGCGCAATGCCTTGTGACTTTTGAATTGGGCCATTTTGTCTTTAATCTGTGCTCATTCAGCCATAAAGTGATGAATATCTCGGGTTTTCACGCTTAATGTACATAACAACTGTACCAATATTGTGGCGAGATGACATCCTGAAATAATTATCAGTTATGAAATGATGAGCAGTTGTTTAGGGGGGTAGTTACTTTTTGTGTTCGGTTTAGATTGAGATGGTGCTGACTTATAAAATCAAGCAAATGAAGATTAAATTTGATTATTTACATGTTGATGGTGGCCCGAGTGGTTGGGCCTGGTAGTACAGTGTACTTTATAAATTGGTGGACTCTACTACAACGTTTGTTTATATTAGTATGGATAATGTTACGTAACACTATTAAAGTTAACTAATATACGCTAGTTCATTGAATTATATTTACATAATAAGTAACCTGTGGTGGCCCGGTTATCACGATGATAGACCACCGAGTAGTATGTGCACGTGGAAATGTGAGTGTTAATTAATAATTGACTAACTATTGTGATCTAACCAGTAGCCTAAGTAAGCAAACCAAAGATCAAAATAATAAAAAGACTGATCGCATTGGCATTATATTTACAAGTATAGACCAAGCAACTACTACGTTCTATATCGACATCATTTTATCCGGATAGTTGTTCCTATGCATGTTTATCATCGATTTTTAAAACTCTTGCAGCCAAACAATATTTCCTCTGATATCTGTGAGAAATATCTCCGAATTTCAACAGGATTCACTTGCCGTATATAAATGTATTATTTTCTCTCGTTGTCTTACTAGAATAAGCATCGCTTCCCAACTCGTTGCAGCCAAGCCCAATACGACCTTTATTGGACGTTCCAGATCAGAGAAACATCTTGCATTGGTTTAATTATTTTCAGCAGGCGTTTATTTCCGAGAATTATATAGTTGTTTCTCACGATTCTTGCCGCCAAAATGCCTCAGTACAAATTGATGTATTTCGATGCCCGTGGCCGCGCGGAGGTGATCCGGATGCTGTTCACCTTAAAGGGAGTCGAGTTCGAGGATTGCCGAATGAAGAAAGAGGAGTGGCCCGCCATCAAGGAAGACAAGGAACGTAAGTCTGAAAGAAAAAGATATGTATTTTCTTAAGTAGTGTTACTTTCCTGAGGTTAACGGTGCATCGTTTCATCTTTAACCTGAAGGTGCAACTGTTCTATTGTCATAACGGTGCAAATGTGCACCTATAAAGGTGCTGCCAGTGTGGCAAAAAAGGGTGCAAAAGTGACCCATTTTGTCTTAGTATGCATGAGAAAAAACCCACGAAGAATCGATGTGGGAGTATCAGATTTTGTTTCTTTTTTGCTTAATTGTTAAGTCTAGTAATCCGGAGGTTTAGGGTTCGTGTCCCAATAATTGAATTGTTTAAGGGGCCCAGTGGAGTATTATTTGAAGTTTGTGCACACTTGTACTATATCGGGAATATCTGTCTAACCATTGAAGCTACCCCTACGAACCATACATTTCTGGAAAGGTTAGAACATGGGGAACCCAACAAAACTAAATTAAAGACAATGGATATAAAATAAAAGTTTAAATAGCAATTATATAGAGAAAAATAAAATTTCAACTTTTAGCATGTCAACATTCAAAATGTATCTCCTCCGAGGTATAGGGGCATATACATTCTACATTTTAAAGATAGATATTATGATGCTATATAAACAAACTAATGATGGCTTTTTACATTATTCAGCTATCTTCATAGTCAAAAGACAATTTTGCAAAAAATCAGGAATGTACATATAAAATGTACATATTTTGGTTTACAATAGGGTTACCTCTATAATTCCTCCAAATTTCATTGAATTTGAGTAAACACTTTTTAAGTTTTTAGAATTTTAGACTTAAAATCTGATTTTCGGCAAATGAGCTTGAAAGGTCATATACAATATTGATATTTGTTTGATAAATGTGACATGAATAAACATATGAAAATAGTGGAATAAATAGTCGGTAGTTGATTCAATGGAAGTGTAGGGCATGTTAAGCACATATAAACTGCCATGTTTATTTTCTGCATGACATTAGATGTTGATGCTTCACTAGTTCACTTTGTAAAAAGAGGAACACAATTTGGATGGTAAAATTTTTGATTTGGGACAATTTTATTTGGACTATTTATAAAAAGTACTATTAAAAATCCCCAATCTAAGCCAGAAAATAATCACTTTCGGTCCCAAAAATATACAACATTGATAACGAAATCCTTAATTTGTCCATTTAATAGCTACCCCTACCCCACAATGTAGGTATTTTCACTGATCATCACCTACTGGGTCCTTATCCTTTTCTCTTTCTCCTTTGAACTCGCCTATCCTATTCATAGATCCTGCAACACACTTCACTTCATTTCTTTGTCCTAATCCTCTCACTCCCATCCCCTACACTCATAATCCCCTCTATTGTTATTCCCCGCCCAGTGCCCCAGTGCACTCCCACACCTCATTAACTGTCTTTTGTTCACATGTCTCTTTCCATACCTTGATTTCCTTCTTTGATCCTTCCTACCTCTATTCTTCTCTAAGCCTTACACTCTCATCACATTTCCTTTGAATGCAGCCACTTAAGGACCCTCCTATGCCTGTTTGACCTGATTGGTCAAGCAGTCCTGACACTCACCCACTCACAGTTGCTTACATTGTTTTGTGTCTCCGCCTCCTTTCCTCCTCCCAGCCCCCATCCATACATGTGTTTATGTTGGTATATATTCTGTTTTTTTTTTCTGTAGTAACTGTTATTTGCCCTGACGAAGATCCTGGTAGGATTGAAAGCTAGGCTGTATATGACTCTCATTTTACCACATTGGCGATTTTTTAGAAGACAAGCAGTTTTCAGCAGTATTTTCCTAACTCATACGACTCTTATTTTCTTAAAGCTTAGAATCCATGGATCATATTAAATCTCAATTTTGATGAGAAAAAAAAAATCAAAACCTCCCTGAGCCCCTTAAATCCTTTTTGAAGTAAGTTTTCTTGATTTTTTTGTAAAGAGCTTTCTTTCAGGTAGGTCATAATTATGAATATTATGGAAATGATCAAACACGCACTTCAGTGCTATTCGGATTCTTGCATCAGTGTTTGTTTGTTTGTTTATTCCATCGTTATTTATTTATCTATATTTATGATATTCATTTGTTTAGTTATCTATTTTTGCCCTATATTCATTCATATATTTATTTATGTTTTAATATAATATACAACATATAGATATATGGGTAATTATTATTTACAGTCATTGCTATTTATTTATTCATTTATTGGTTTGTTTATTTCTCAGTTTGTCCCCTGGGCCAGGTACCAGTTCTGCTTATAGACGGAAAAGCCATGCCGCACGGAAAGGCCATCAACAGATATCTAGCTCGGAAGTTTGGTAAGTCGATAATCTAGTATGTGCTCTTTTGACCCGGCCGGTTGTATAAGCAACCACTCCTTAAGATTAAGATTTGAATTTATATTCTCGATTAATTATCTACAGGAGACACGAACAAATGATCTAGCCCGTATCGATAATGATATTTAGTTAAGTTAATTAGTTTTGTCCGTTTGTTTACCCGTGGTGGTCTCTTTATTTACATGCAATACTTCACAGTAACGAAGTTTATGTCCTCATTGTTAACAATAATAGTTAATTTTGTTTGTTTCGTTTATCCAAGTATGGTATTCTCTTTCATAGATTCTGTAGCAAGTTATCTTCATCTTAACGAAGCGGGAATAGTGAACTTTAGTTTCACATTGACAAACCAGGAATTCATGGTTCTACGGTTATCCATTAAATTTCATTTTTTTCCCCTTTAATCGATATTGCCATAAGCCATTTTGTTCATGATCATTAGACTTTAGAGGGGGAAAAAAAATGCGTATTTAATGCTTTGTTTCATCATACATAAACAGGCTACTATGGAAAGACGGATGATGAAACTAATGTCATCGAACTGGTGGCTGAAACCGTGGATGATATCGTTCAGAAAATCTATAAAGTTTACCACGACAAAGACGAAGAGAAAAAGGTATTCCAGGCGTATAATGTATCACGTTTGTTAGTTTGTTTATGTTTGTATGTTTGTTTGTTTGTTCGTTTGTCTGTTTGTATTGGTTGTTATAGGGGTGGTCAAATAATCCCAAGCATATTGGTTACGGCACACGAAAAGCTATATACATGTGGGTTATTTCCCGCCCTAATCCCCCAATTCAGAATATTTTCCGCGAACCAAAGACGCGTTATTGTTTTGTTTGATTTGTCCCACCCTCTTTCTCTTACAACCAATATCATTCAGATTAATATCTTTCATTTATTAACAGCAATGTATACACTTTCTACCATATACTGTACATGTATACTTCTTCGATAAATGTTTTAATGTCAAAGGACGCCAAATAAGAAATCGAGGAACCATTCATTGGTATATAAAATTGGGTATTGTTATTTAAAGTTATATTCTTATGTCGTATGTATAATTATGCTGAACTTTCCTTTTATATTCCCTCTCATTATAGAGTGCATTGCGTTATAAACAAAATAATTACATTATTATTATTATTATAATTGTTGTCTATTTGACAGGCGGAGAACATGAAGGAGTTCAAGGAGAAGAATTCCGTGGCAGAATTCACCTACCTGTCCACTCTTCTCAACAATAACAAGGGGAAGTTCTTCCTGGGTGAAGAGGTACGAATTGTAAACGAATCGGAAATTAAATAGCAGAAGTTATGCAACAGAATTAGATCTAGAATTATGATTATGATTAAAATTAAAATACGAACTATAATAATTCCCCTTATATTGTATAAGTAGGAATAGAAGAGTATGATATAAGGAGTAAAAGATACGCGTTCAAGTTTCAGAATATAATAAGCAGAAGATACAAATTTAAGTATAATAACGGTTTAAACTAGAAGTATAAGTAGAAGTAAAAGTAGAGTTAGAAATATAAATAGATATAGAAGTAGAGGTAAATAAAAGGTAGCGGAAGTAGTCTTCAGTCTTCAGAGCTCGACCAAAATGTGCCTGTATATATCCATGTATATATTTATTATTTAATTTATTTGTATTTAATTATTTTTTTCGGGGTGGGGGGGGGGGGGGGGGGGGGGGAGGAGGGAGGAGCTCGTCCACACATGAAAGCATGTATCATTGCAACTGTACAAATCAAATCAAATCATTCCAATTTATATTTTATCCTTTCATCTAGATAAGTCTCGCTGATCTGCAGGCATTCACCATCCTTGATGCCATCATTCTGACGATGAAAGTGACCGATATGTTGGACGCCTACCCAGACCTTGCCGCCTTCTACAAGATGATGAACGAAGACTCGCCACTTACGTCATACATCAAGTCCCGCCCAGTTACTTTCTTTTAACCAATGAATGATCTTGACGGGAGACTCATCACAACCGTCACACAGACACTGTTCATACAACAAGCCCGCCCTGTCATTCTGTCGACCAAAAGGCTACTTGCGTCATACATCAAGTCCCGTCAGATTTGACCAATAGGAATCTACCCTGCCTAGTGATGAACTAGACTCCACTCTTCCGTCCCATATCAAGCCCCACCCAATTACGTTCTTTTAACCAATCACCAATGAATGATCTCGACAGGAGACTCCCAACATCATACATCAAATCCCGCCCCGTTACTTTCTTTTAACCAATGAACGATCTGACAGGAGATTCGTCACGCACCAACTAGTTATACGTCAAGTTCAGCCCCGTCACATTATTTTAACCAATAGAAAATGTAAAAAAGACAAATAACCCACCCTATTGCATAATTTAACTAATAGGAGTCTCTCCTGCTTAGTGATGAACGAGACTCCACTCTTACGTCATACATCAAGTCCCGCTCTCTCTCTCATAATTTGACCAATGAGACTCTCTATAGAGTGACAGGATTAGACTATCTCGGTATTCAATTAGATCCTGGCTATTAACTAATGGCAGACATTCCCGCCATCTGCAAGATCGTGAATAAAGACTGGTTTCTAATCACTTCACATATCAAGCCGCACCCATTGCAGTATTTTAACCACTGTGCAATGTGCAATAGACCGCTTCGGTAATGTATGCAAATAATATGCCTATGACGTCAGACTCCCCGTTGGCAAGCTTAACAATAGTAACTAGGTCCGGCAAGCTCCGGCAAACTTAGCTTGCCGGACTATTGTTACGTCATTTGCATACATTACAGAAGCGGTCTATTCTTCAAGAATCAAAATTATATTTGAACAATTATTTTCTTATCGCGTTAAATGTAATCATGTAAGCCTTAGGGTCAATGGCCTTTGTTCCTCTTTCCACACTGAATTTACTTCTTGTATTGCCTCTTTTGTTATATTTGATGTATTTTACGTGTTGTATTATTGTTATGCATCGTTTTACCATGTATACTTTCTATTTGTATGTTTTATTAAAGTTGTGGAAATAAAATGAATTAGAATTTGAATGTCCTTTCATGTTGAATGCCTTAATTTAGCAGTTCGGAACTTCAATTCTTTCTCTGTATTTCATGTGTTCTCCCACACAAGAATTGACTTTCTATAATATGTCCCATTACATTATTGTTTATGCAAGTTAATTATTCTGTATTCATTTTGAATAGCATTTCTAGCCCAACCTTTCTCCCTTTTTGTATAAATATCTTGTTTGATTTGCAGAATAAATTATAAATAATGTCAAAATGCACAGCATCACACTTCTTCTCTCGTCTCAAATACAGTCAAACCTGTGTATAGTGACCACCTAAGGGAAACAAGTAAAGCAGCCACTGTAGACAGGTGACCCCTACAGACAGGTTCCATACCATAATTTTTCTCTGTAGGGGATCATTTTCGGTGGCCACTATAGACAGGTTCGACTATAATTATAAATGTAGTGTATTCATTTTAAATAGCACTTCTACACCACCGTTTCTCCCTTATTATTGTAAATATATCTTGTTTGATTTGCAGAATAAATTACAATCATCAAAAAATGCACAGCATCACACTTATTCCTTGCCTCATATACATGTACAGTCAAACATGTGTATATGGACCACCTAAGGTAAACAAGATATGTGGCCACTGGAGACGGGTCATCTCTATAGACAGGGTCCCTACCATTGTTTTGCACTCTTGGGGATCACTCTTTGTGACCACTATAGGCAGGTTGGATGATATAGAAAGGTGGCCACTATGACAGGTTTGACTGTACTATCCTTTATTTACAACAACATTTGCTCTAGCAACAATGGCTCTAATAGTGGCTTATCACGATTGTTTAGTGAGAGAGTTACATTTAGTGCTGGGATTGGGGTAGGGGCTAGTACCGTGGAACCTCTTTATAACGAGATCTGTTATAACAAGGTACCCGATATAGCAAGGTAATGTTTAAAAAAATATTATTTCTCAGTAAGCCCCGATTCAACGAGAAATCTTATATAACAAGGTTAATTAAATGGGCTCAATGTGCTCATTATAATGAGGTTTCACTGTATTTTGAATTTTCTGTTGGTTTATGAAAATTAATATCAGGGAAATTGCTGTAGGAGCAAATGTCATGGTACCATCTAGACTGCACTCAAATAATTATGTCCGAGACAAGTTGTGTATATAGCGGAAAGAAAATTAGCTCAACATCTTAATTTATTTCCTTTATCTATGTACAAGTTTACAGAAACGGCTGTACACGTCAGTCGTGTGAACTTCAGAATGTTCAGTATATTATTCAATCAGATGTACATGTACACTTATATACTAGCTCAAGATAAACTGTGCCCTGTACTGTCTAAAGCACAAGGAACTGCCCTACACACCTTCAAAAACACATAAATAAAATACTTGAAACAAAGTTAAATTACTTGAATTACTATTTTTTCTGCATTTTTTTTCTTCAAAAAAATCTATGCGGCCTCCACTGGCACAGGGAAACAAAGTTGGAGGGATAGTCTACAAGCATATAGTACAATTACGTGATAATACTCAAATAACAGTGAAAAGGACAAATAACAGAATCTTGAGTAGACGGATTAGGTCTAGTTGGTAGGTAGTAACACACATAAATATCACAACCATCAAAAATATGCTTCATGAATTTTTAAATACAGAATACACCATTGCTTTGCACTGGTTTTCTCCAATTTTTTTCTTTCTTTGAAACATTTCAATATATGAAGTTTTTGGTCATTTTTTTCTCCTACAAAGAGTATCACTTCAAGCAATATTTGTCATTATTCAAAACAAAATTATAATACAGACCTCGTTTTACATGTATATAAGTCTATTCTTTTCCATTTTGTACACAATTTACAATAGCATATCAAGACTCGTAGAACATTGTCGCCCTACAATAATTGATGTCAAAAATACATTCTCTCTACAACAGGTTAATATATATAAAAAACAAGAAGAAAGTCATAAATATAAAGCTACATATATATCTGAACACATTTCCTTCGTTTTCGTTTTTCATCAAAATTTTCAATTCATTCGACTCCTATATACAATAATGCCTTAGTTCAAACTATAACACGCTGAAAAACAAAGGAAAATGGCTATACATACATGTACAATTTTCTGCAAACTCAATTTATACAGATTGATAGATAAACTTTTGTCTGTTTTTCACAAATTCAAAAATAAAAAATTAAACAAACCATATTTTACATACATTTTGGTATGAACAGGCAAAACTAACACATTGGATAAACCCTAGTATTCATAATATAAACTAGCAAACTTCTTCCATACATACATGTATGGCTACGTTATTGTTGGTAGGAATTCAAACAAAAGATGATATAAATAACAATTTTTTCGAAGAACACAGATATTTACAGAGTTAATTGACTTGTCTTCCCTAGAGTTGTATCAATATCATGTGGCACATTTTTAAAAAGAAAATGAAACCGGGACATAATAGGAGGAATTACATCTTCTCAAAATATACATATATGTTTGAGTTCAACATTTTTTAGGAATACATTTCTACATATAAGGGTAGTAAGTTTGGGAAATGGAAGAGATGACTGAAGAAAAAAAAAATTTGAATTTAAATTTTGTGTCTAAAACATACTGGGAGTTGTGTCCCCATATAAATAATTATATTCAAAGAGCCATATTTTCTGCTTTATTGTCTGATTATGGCTCAAGATTATCCCTCCTATTCATTCTCTTAAAGTGGACACCAACAGTTTGCCCCGGTTTCATTGTCCTCGAAGAGAAATTTTTGGGCTAATCTTTAATTTTGCAAGATAAATCAATGAAACATTTTTTGTAGCTTTTACCCTTTCCTCATTTTCAGTTCTGTAAGTTAACAAATGGCCTGCAAAAAATGTAATTATTTGTTAATTCCCAGAGTTAATATTTGCATATTCCAACACACAGTTTTCCCCGTAGAGTGTGGTAAATTGTCAAGATTTATTTCAACAATTGAATCAATTTTAATACTTGAAATACTTGAATGTTAGAAGGGAGAGGGCTACAATGGGAAAAGAGAAATGATCAAACAAGAAGAAATCGATTTAAATTATCGCATCGCATCTTCACATCAAGGTATTGGTGTTTTTATTATTAATTTTCAGCCATTCTAAGATGTAAAAAAGAAACAAATTCATCTTGAATATGGTGGACTGAAAGTACTTAATAAACGAGTACATCATTGCAAGAAATACAAAATTTACCTACTCACTAAATTAAAAAAGAAAAATCAAATATAAAATAATACCACTTCAGAATAATATAAGATATACATTGACATTTTACTAGTATACATTTTCATGCCTAAACATAAAAATGATAACAGTTTTAAAAAAGAACATCAACAAAATAATGACCTTCAACCGATCACTAATAAGTAAATTGTTAATAAAATGGATGAAAAGATGAACTAGGATAGGGAATTTATTCAGAAAATCTATTAAATGAACAGGGATATGAAATCCTCAAAATATTCAAACGAAACAGAATATTAAGTGGTTGCTCCCTAACAAAACGCAATGGACAGAATATATATATATATAACGAAAATAGTTCTCAGTCTCGAATAGTTCTATGAATATCTGAACTGTCCTAAATGTGTTTCTAAAAGTGGATTTGGGATATTGGAGGTGATGGATTTACACTAAATGTTTTTAGTTGAAGTAACTAAGTCCTATTCTCCTATCAACAAGTAACACTTTTTAGAAAGTGTAAAGCAAACTTCATACAAGAAAACATATATATATATATGAACTCAAACACATTGACATATGAGAGAACTTATTAAACAATTGCATATCGAGAAAACATTTATGAAAAACAAAACAAAATTAGTACAAATTAAGTACTTTTTAACAATATTGTGATTAGGAGCTTAACAAACTATTAATCTGAAAAAAACTTTACATAAAAGGTGAATTCTGTTATAAGACTAACACTGAAATTTTACAACTGAACAATGATAAACTAATGCTGACTTCTCCCAATAACTTTTCTAGGTGTCAATGTTCTAGTAATTTTTTTTTCTCAGAAAAAACTTCTGAACAGTTAAACTTTTATGCTAACACACAGAGTGTAAACTAGATCTGGAGGAAAGGGATACTTGACAAAAAATTATGGTAAAAAACCCCACATATGTTAACATACATGTAGGCCTTTTTGACTTCTCAATTTATATGGCTTGACATGTACAAGACTATTTGATGTTGGTAGAACATACATTTAGTCCAAATATTTTTCGGGATCAGTCCAGGGCCCCATTGCAGAAAGAGATGCAATCGATTGTAAGTTACAATTAATTGTAAGTCAGATCATGTGTTATAAATGCGCAAATCTGAACAAAATTGTAGAATGGAACCTCTTTATAATGAGCTCTGTTTAATATCAGCAGGTCATTTGACAGGGCCGGGTTCTATGTATCATATTATTTGCATGTCCTGACACAACGAGATACCTGATATAACAAGGTGAATTCAATGAGCCCAAGGTGCCCGTAATAATGAGGTTTCACTGTATTTGGCTGAAAAGGAACAACCTACATGTATTCTCCATTCACCCTATTCAGAGAAAATACTTATATGAAGAGTGTATTGATAAAGCGACGATGCATTCATTTTTTTATTGAGAACGAGAAGGACGCTAAGTCACTTTTTGTTCAGAGAAAATACTTATATGAAGAGTGTATTGATAAAGCGACGATGCATTCATTTTTTTATTGAGAACGAGAAGGACGCTAAGTCACTTTTTGTTCAGAGAAAATACTTATATGAAGAGTGTATTGATAAAGCGACGATGCATTCATTTTTTATTGAGAACGAGAAGGACGCTAAGTCACTTTTTGTTCAGAGAAAATACTTATATGAAGAGTGTATTGATAAAGCGATGATGCATTCATTTTTTTTTTTTAGAACGAGTAGGGCGCTAAGTCACTTTTTGTACATGTACATGTACTTCAGAGATAATCATGTGTAAAGTTTGGGAGCCCTGAAGGAACCAGATGTAGCTCACTTAAATATTTGAAAAATCTTTCAAAATTTATAAATAATTACTACATGTATCTCAAATTTTTGCAGCACACACATGAGGGTCCGACCTACAAGATGGTATATGTATGCAGAACTCACTTTAGCCAAAAATGGACTTAATGCCCTTCTCACTCTTACCAGACCATGCAGTTATTACTATGTGAATAAATTCGCATTCAAAATCACAAATTATTGATTCTAGTACCTGAGGGTGCTTTACTAACAGAAAACAAATAAATTAAAATAACAATTGACAAATAAATATATGATGCAAATAACAATAAAGTTATACATGAAATAAAAGTAATACATGAATAGCTTTGTTGAGAAAAGAATCCAGAACTGATCTTGTCAACAGAAAACTTGTCACGTCACAAAGATAATTATTGAGTCAACAGAGAGCCTGGATGAGCTTTCCGTCCTGGCAGAATCTTCTCCAGAGTCAAACTGGTGATTAATAATAAGATAATTATTCTCACATATCGACAACTGAATTTGGGTGGATTATTGCATCTAGCTGATTCTGAAGGTACATTAGCTGATTCTGAAGGTGGCTGGTTACGAAGGGTGTGAATAGCAACCAAGGGCTCAATGTCACATGAATTTCCTTTGGTTCAAGTTTTAGGGAATTTTTAATTTACATGTTTACTAGTGGACTGGGCCCAAATTCATAAAACCCTGCTAGCTTAGTTCCTTGCTAAGTGCATTTCAAATGGTACAGTTTAGTGTGCTACAAATAATTTTCCTAGTCTCCAACTAGGGTTAGCCTTAGGTATAATACCTACAAGGTTAAAGTAAGGCCTGTAAAGTGTCTAACTCCACGAAAATTACTTGGAGCTTCCTCATTTCTCTTCTACCGTGTTGTTTAGCTTATGGTAAGAGAAGAATAAAACGGGGTTAGATATTTTCAAATGCCCCTTTAGTATGACGATATCTATCATTCAGCTCAAAAGCGTTAACAAACAGTCATAAACCTCATAAACGTCCGTTGTAAAAGCTGAAGCATATTTTCGCTTTTTTAATCAGGAAAACAGTGTTGTTTTTTTTTAAATGAAAGTTTCATACATCATTGGGACATACCTTACAATGATTTTGGTACAGGATTGAAGTCTCAAATGTCATTTTGGGCAATATCTGACACTTTACATGCCTCACTTTAACTCTAGTTAGCAACTAAAAAAATGTAATACATAGCCACATCATCCAAAACAGACTTAGCATGACACTAAGCTAGCAGGCCTTTATGAATATTGGCCCTGGTAAGTAATGACGTCACGATTAAGCTCCGCCCCTATTTTCACCCATTGCTCGGTCAACCATCTCAGTTGAGTGTCAATGCCAAATCAGTACAATCCATGCGAGTACTCGGCTGAGATGGTTGACTACAATGGGTGAACGTGGAAGCGAGGCCTAATTGTGGCGTCTTCATGTACCAGTCCACTGGTGAACATGCAATCAAGATGTCCCCGATAACCAGTAGTCTACAAGATAAATTTTTATAAAAGTGGTTGCATGAAATACCATGGACATGTACCCATCGACAGTGGGTGTAGGAGAAGTGGTTCAAAACTTAAAGCCATTAAAATAATATTCTGAATTTTTTTTTGCTTTTCAGCTTTGATATTTAGTTTTAAATAAAAAATATGTTGCTTGATTGTACAGAGACCTTAAATTAAGTATTGGTCTTGAAACTAGATCTGGAATATCTTGACAGTAAGTTGCTTGGTCTTGGACTATTCTCATGGACTGGCCTCTCATGGATGGTTTCATGTATCCATTGTGAAGAGTCTATTGACTTGATGTTCAGACTCCGGCCTCATTAGGTCTTGGTCTTGAAACTAGGTCTAGACTATCCCCCCAGTTGGTCTTGGATCACCTTCTCATCATGGACTGGCCACCCATGGAGGGTTTTACGTAGCGGTAGCCAGGGTACATCCCAGCCTGGTTGTGTAAGGTCTGTTGCCTGGATGCTGCCATGTTCATCATGCCCATGGCCTGCATCTGCACGGAGGGAGTTTGCTCCATGAAACCTGGAGGCTGGTACGTGTTGGACATCATGCGCTGGTGCATGTAGCCATTCATGGGTCCTGGTGGGTGTCTAGGCGGTGAGTATCCTCGCAGGTAGTTGTAGGGTTGCGTTGGGTGTTGCTGCATGGTGGCGGGCATCATGTTGTGGTGGGGTGATGCAGGGTTGTGTGGCGATGGATGACCCTGGAAGTGTCCATAGTGCTTGTAGTTGGGATGCATGTGCATGGCAGGTGAGGCTGCGGCTGCAGCTACAGCTGCGCTGGCCTGCTGCTGTGGCCCAGCAATCTGCTGCTGCATATGATGTTGTAGGTGCTGGCCATAGTGCTGCTGTTGATGGTGCTGCTGAGTTTGTTGGGCATGTTGCTGCTGCTGTTGATGGTGCTGAAGCGTGGCAGAGGCATCAAGTTGGTTCGGTTGTTGTTGCGTGGACATTTGCTGCTGTTGCTGCTGCTGTTGCTGAAGCAGCTGTTCTGCTCGCTGCTGTTCTGCACGCTGCAGTTCTGCACGCTGCAGTTCTGCACGCTGTTGTTCTGCTCGCTGCTGTTCTGCACGCTGCCTCTGCAAGGCACGCCTCTCTTGCCTTGTTGTGGTCTGAGCACTCTGTGCCTGGTGCACCATCGTGCCATGCCTGCTTGCTTGTGCTTGTACTTGGGCTTGTGCTTGAGCTTGCACAGCCTCCTGCCTGAGTGGGTTCAAGGTATCTTGGCAGGGCTGGGTGAAGTTGCCCTGCCTGTGAGCCTGAGGCGTTCTGGCATCTGCCCTCTGCTGTGCGACTTGCTCCTGAAGGTGAGGTGTCATTGCTGCTTGCCTGGCAACCATGGCTTCATGCCTCGATGCCATGTTGTCCATGATGTGCGGCGTCATGGCATCTTCCCTGTGTGGGGTGGTGGTGTCCTGTCGCTGGACGGCCATTGGGTCCTGCATGTGCGGGGTCATGGTCTCTTGACGATGCCCCGACATCACGTCAGCCATGTGATGCTGCATGGGGTCCTGTCGGTGAGGAGTGGCTGTTTCTCTCCTTCTAGCCTCCTGCATGTGCTGTGCCATGGCAGCATCTGTCCTATGTGGCTGCTGCGCCATAACATCTGTCCTATGAGGAGTGGTTGTGTCACGTCTAGTGTCGGGCATCATAGGCGGAACACTCTCTGGTCTTTGAGCCATCATTTGTTCGTGAAGGTGAGTGTTCATCATTTCCTGTCTCATGACTCCAGACACTGCATCATGTCTATGCTGCTGGAGCATTGCTTCTTGCTGCTGCATGTGTGAGGTCATGCTGGCATCCTGCAAGTGGGACGTCATGGAGTTGTGTCTGTGTCTCACCATGTTCTCTTGACGATGTGAGGCCACAACATCCTGCCGGTGCGGGGTCATAACCTCTTGCCGATGTGGTGTCATAACCTCTTGTCGATGAGGTGTCATTACCTCTTGCCGATGTGGTGTTAAAACATCTTGCCTCTGTTGTGATACCACAGCCTGCCTTTGCTGCTGCATTAGATCTTGTCGCTGGTGTTGTGACACAGCCACGTGGTGCTGCATAGCGTTGGCTCCATGCATGCCTTCCATGCCATGCTGCTGTTGCATTTCAGCCATGTGCTGGGGCATCATCTCTGCACCGTGATGTCCCATGTGGTCGCTTCCTTGTGACAGTCTGTGGTCCACTATTTGTTGTGGGACAGGAGCTGCCTTTACACCAGTATGTTGTTGTTGTTGTTGTTGCTGCTGCTGCTGTTGTTGTTGCTGCTGCTGCTGCTGCTGCTGCTGCTGCTGCTGCTGCTGTTGTTGTTGGACATGGTCTGCACCAGCCATGGATATTCTACGTTGTCTGTGAGGTTGAGAAACAGGAGGTGTAACGTTCCTCTGGACAAGCACAGGTGCATTCTGAACAGGTGGTGTTGGAACGGGAGGTGGTGTAGGATTCTGGGGAGGAGTCAGGTTAGCTGTAGGCTTTGGTGACCTTGGCACTGTGATAGGGTTGCTTGGCAATATATCGTTTGTCAGCTGCTGGAGTTTGGCTAAGCTGCTCGTGGATCCTTTCCTGCCCTGTTGCTGCTGGCCCCCCGCACCAAACATGACATTATTGTTGGAGTTATTGCCATTGTGGCCAGTTGGCGATCCCATAGGAGGCTTCATCACACACGATGCTTGAGGTCCCATCGGCGAACACACCTGCGGGCTGCGCATCTGAGGACTACACACAGATGCATGCATTTGTGGACTGCAGGAAGTCGAAGTGATAACGGGACTCTTTACAGGAGGCAAACTAAGAGCCGGGCTGCAAGCTGGAGCGCTGCTCCTCGCAGGACTACACGTCTGTGTATACACTGGACTACATACTTGGTTGTTGTTGAGGACTGGGCTGCATGCCGTCATAACAGGACTGCATACCTGCGTGTTGTTCAAGCTTGGACTACACATAGGGTTGTTGTTCAGTGCTGGACTGCACATGGGTGCGCCGACTGCGGGACTACAGACCTGAGGGCTCTGGAGGTTGCTGATCTGGTGGGGGCTGTTCATCTTTCCCATCTGTTGATGCGGGCTGTTCAGGGTATTCATCTGTGGACTTATGCTGGGCACTGGTTGGACCATACCTGGTCTACCTGGTGGACTGGTCTGCTTGGGGCTGTAGCCCTGTTGGTGTGGGGTCTGCTGGTGCTGAGGCTGTTGATGCTGTAAAGCCTGTTGTTGGGGTTGCTGCTGAGGGTTTATGTTAGTACTGCTGAGATTGTGGTGCATCTGTGGAGGGTTCCCCATACCCCGCACTCCTGCCATTCCCTGGTTACCGATCATGTCTGCCTGCTGCATGCATCCCGAGGGGTCGGGGTCGGCAATCTCCATGCAATTGCCGAACCTTCTGTATGGATTGCTGCACGACGTATGGTAAGCCATCTGCATGGCATGTTGAGTCATTTCAGGAGAATGCCCATAGTCGGACACTCCCATTGCAGGAATGTTCTTGTGAGTGTTGCCAGCCATTGAACCCTGCATGTTGGTCTGGTGGGGTGGCATGTTCTGGTGGTGCATCTGTTGCATCTGTCCCTGAGAGTTCATCATGGGTGCCTGGTCGGCTGATTTAGTTGCTTGCGCCGCACCCATCTGTTGTTGTTGTTGCTGTGCATCTATGTGGATGTTGTCTTCCATGCACTGGGCATTTACTTGGTTAGGAACATTAGCCACCTGGATTGGGACATGGGTCTCCATCTGGGCTGGTGCTGTGTTAATGACTCCCTGCGTTTGATGATCAAGCACGGGAGCTTGCATTCCCATAATCTGATTGGCAGAATTCATGACACCTGAAATAGTATCCAACAACTGCGTTGAGGTATCCGTGCCCTGCGTTGCGTCCATAGAGGGAATGGTGTCTAGCACTGGCACAGCTTCCATTGACTGTGGTGTTGGCATAGTGCTGGGAATATCCATCATGGGCCTGTCCATTTCCTGGTTATCAATGCCAACATTTCTCTCTGCAGACGCCACACTGGGATTCATGCACACTGGGGAGGAGTCTAGTGACTGGGGCGTATCCATCCCTGCAGCCCCATCCACACTGGGAGCATTGGATGAAGCAGAAGGTGCAACGGAACCTTCGTTCACAGAGGGAGCCAAAGGTTCTTCATTCAGATTAGGAATGTCCATTTCATTACATCGGTTTTCAGTCCGCATCTCGGGAGAATAGTCACTGCTAAAATTATGGAAATCATTGCTGGGGGAAGCATGGAAATGTTGGTCACTGTTATCATCATCATTGTCTTCAGGGGATTCAATTGGACATGGCTGCATGTCCATGATGGACTCAATCGCTTCAGCTGTCTCCATGTCCTCTGCTTCCGTTCGATGGGCATCCTTGCCATCAATTTCAGCAGGTTCTGAACTCATCGATTTGACTTCATCCTCATCTTCCCTGGAGCTTTGTTCGCTGTCATCTCTATGCTCCCTATGCTGAGCATCATCTCCACTATCAATGACATGGTCACTCAATCTGCCATCACTGTCATCCTCTAGGAGATCTTGTCTCTGAGTATCATGGTGCGCATCGACTTGCAGAGGGGAAACATCTCTGACCCCATATGCATCATCTTCATTTTGTTTGTGCTCTGTCTCATCAATCTCTTCCCTATTTGCATCCTCCAATCTGTTCCCATGTTCAGTAACAGACGCAGGACTTTGTCTTTCTGCATCATAGCGATCCAGGAATGGACTGCTATCAATACCAGACGATCTCTGGTCTTGACTTGGAGACTCTATTCTTGCAAGAGCTGGGGGCTCCTCCTCATCATCATACCTTTCTCTATCCTCATCATTATCATACTTATCTCCATCACCATCATTATCATCTGGAACGGGGGAACTTCCAAGGTTCTCTATGACTTCTTGGACTCTGTCCATACCTCTGTCTCTCTCGTCTTCCGATGATGATGAAGTGAAGGAAAGTCTTGATCGGCTGTAGATGCTCTCTTCGTTTAATGTTGAAATAGGCACTGTGGTGCTCTCAATATCATCTCCTTTCTTAATATCAGTACTGTCGTTCGCAATCTCATCGATTTCTGTGTCTTCATCATCGTCATTGTCATTATCATCACTGTCCTCAGAATCTTTTCCTTGAGTACTTTCTTCAACCTCGTTACCCTCCTTGTCACTTTCAACAGATGATCCCGCATCGTTCACTTTTTTACTTTGGTTTTGGATGTCCAAGTGATCACCATCACCCTCATGGTGTCCTTCCTCCGTTTCATCATTATCATCATCACTACTTAACTCTGTATCTGCCTCTCTACCTTTCTCTACCTCCTCCTCATCGATCGTATGCGACATGTCCTCGATGTCGGACTCGTCGTGGGTTGGTTCCCTGTACCCTTCACTCCCTACTCTGCCTTCCGTATCACTCCCTAAGCGATCTTCAGCATCACTCCCCACCCTGTGTTCCGTTATACCATTGTTCCATATTGTAGATTCACCTTTGGATATCTCTGTTGTTTCAGTTTTTGACTGTGTGTCATCATCCTCAGTGTCACTACTGCTGCTGTCAGAGCTGCTGGTCGTGCTACCCACACCATTCATACAATCTTTTCCTTCACTAGTTCTTTGCACATTTTCCGGATCTTTCACTTCACTCGATGCCTTTGCAGATTCAGCTGCAATGGGCTTTGTATTATTTGCATTTTCGTCTGCTTTCACTGCTGTTTTGTCTGCTGGTTCTTTGGTAGCTACATCAAGGTCGGAATCGCTGTCACTTTCAGTGGTGGTGCTGAGAGATATATTCTTACTGAGTTCCAAAAGTTTTCTCCTGTTCAGCTTTGGTGGTGGTGGCTTCTTTGGCTTGGCAACCGGTTTGGTCATCCGGAGAAGCCTTGCAAACTCTTCCTCATCGGATGAGGATGAGGATGTGTCATCATCAGAGTCTAGGACTGGTCCAAGGATGGGTGGAAGAAGGGGCTTAGAGTTCAGAGTGCTGGGTGGTGTCTCTGGTTTGGACAAGGCCGGTGGTAATATGGCCTCTGTCGGCTTTGGCTTCGGTTTTGGCTTCTTCTTGCGCTCCCACATAGGCACGCGCTTCCTGCGTCGCCTCCGCTTCTTGATTGCTGGTGGCCCGTCTGTCTGTGGTTTCGCCCGCTGGAGCCCCCTAGGCCACCCTCGCCTTTGCTCTGTGGGGGTATCTGTGGGGGTAGCGGGCTCTGCGTTTTTTGGACGCCCTCTTGTTGTTGTAGATGTGGTGGCGGTAGACCCACCACTCGTCGAAGACGCTTTTGCCGAGTTGGCACTTAGGGGCGGTCTTCCTTTGGGTCGTCCAGCCTTTGGCTTAGGCTTTGGTTCTTCAAAGTCACTGTCTGGACTGAAGGCCCCGTTAACCTCTCGGTTTGGTTTGGTCTTTGAAGTGAAGAAGCTTGATGCCCTTTTTAGTCCTTTCCCTATAGAGAGAAATACATATGAAAGAACATCAATAAGATAGGGGAGAAGATATGTGGAATAAAGACTTATTATACATTTGTTTCACATAAATGATCAAAGAGATATTCTAGAAACCTTAATGAGCACTAGTAATTAAAGTGGGTTTTTTTACCAGGAAACTGTTTTAGGTTTGTTCTAAGTGGTTGAATTAAGTAGTGTGGACAAGCCAAATTATAACTTTGTTATTTTTTTTTATAGATTTGTAGGTCATGTGCCTAACATTGATATATATTGATACCTAACATTGATATAGCAAAGTGGGACTAGACATTTTATATGGCATGTAAGGACAATATATTTGAAAATTTATTTCCCCCCTGGAGCCTAGTGGTATACCATGGAGATTACAAATTCACATAGCCTATGGGTTGAATAGTCCTCACAATTTTCATTGTATTAATGAGATTTTGTTGAAATCTATCTACCAGAACTCAAATGTTAATGAAGAAACAGCATTACATTTTATCCATTTGATAGATTATATCTACGGTAATATATGATTTATTAATTTTCTCTTTATTTTGTATAAAGGTATCTGACATTCATGTGGAAAATCTCATGAACGCTTAATTAGCCTTTAATAAATTGATTTGACACACTTTGCAGTTTCAACCTTCACTGATTGAAAAAGGTTGACAAAAATGCTTTGTGTGTTGTTACCTACAATAATGTATCCACAATCGTACTATTTAATAGTAGATGCATGGCCTAAATACATTCTTCCTACCCCTGCAGGTACATGGGCAAATAAACTGTAATTTAGGTACATTAATAGGTACATAAACCTGGGCTAAAGTTGTTCCACTGATATGAATTTGGACCAATGTCTTTAGTATAAGTAGTATCATGGTATCTTACCTGGTCCCTTTTTGAGTCCCTTTGACGGAGACATCAGTTTGGTCTTTGATGCAAGTTTGGATCCCTTCTGGCCAGCCTTTGTTCGCTTGGGTGATAACAGTTTGGACTTCTTCGACAGTGAGCTGTTCTTGGACTGCAAGGCAACACAAATATTAATATACAAATTAGTAATCTATCAAAACAGAATGACAATATGTTGCATTCAAGTATTTGTTGGCACAAAAAACCTTTGTTCCCTTGGGCGATAACAGTTCGGACTTCTTCGCCAGTGGGCTGTTCTTGGCATGCAAGGCAACAAAATTATTAATATCAAAATTAGAAATCTATCAAAACAGAATAAGAAATCAGAATATGTTGCATTCAGGTATATTTAGGCACAAAAAGCCTTTGTTCCCTCGGATGATAACCCTGTGGACTTCTTTGCCTATGGGCTGTTCTCGGCCTGTAAAGCAACAAAAATAGTCATATAAACATTAGTAATCCATCAAAACAGAACCACAATATATTAAATTCAATTATTTGAAAGCACAACAAGCTTTGTTCCCTTGGATAACTGTTTGGACTTCTTAGCCATGGTTCTTGGCCTGTATTTGGTTAACACAATACTTCCATTTTTTAGATTTTAGACATTCAAAACATACGTTACTGGATGTAGCAAAACCCTAAACTTGATGGTAAAAATGTTCATGTCATGAGAAAGGCCTCATCATTAGCTTTCATTTGATGATTTCTTCTAAAATAATAGACACCATTAAGCAAAGATATGATTGTTTAAATTCTTCAAAACATGAATTACCAACAAGTGCAGGGTTTTGCTATATTCAGTCACTTTTAAGAATGAATTTTAATCAACTGTCTTCCTTTGCCCTGCCTCCAGTGGGGAAACATAATGGGGGTGCCACCTTCATCACACTGTGACAATTTAAAGATATTAATGCCTAGCAACAAATGTCAATAACGTTGAACCTATCTTCAACGCTTTCTTGTACTTTTGCAATGACTTTGGAGTATTTTTCATCCCTGCTTTCACTGGAGAGGCATTCTCAGGGCTAGCCATCCCAGTCGAGGGCAACAATGATCCTACCTTTTCAAATTATCTCCACCACATTGAGACATTTCAAGGAAGATATAAATTCCTTTCAACAAATATCAATAACTTTCAACCTACCTTCAAACCTTTCTTGTTCTTCTGCGATGACTTTGGAGTCTTCTTCATCCCTGCTTTGATTGGAGAGGAATTCTTGGGGCTCGCCATCTCAGTCGATCGGGATGATCTCATCTTTTCATAACATCTTCATCACATTGTGACAATATCAAAAGAGAGAATGCCAATAGATTTCAACCTACCTTCAAACCTTTCTTGTTCTTCTGCGATGACTTTGGAGTCTTCTTCATCCCTGCTTTGATTGGAGAGGAATTCTTGGGGCTCGCCATCTCAGTCGAAGGCGACGAAGACCCAATCTTTTCAGCTGCGGAGGACTTCTGACTGGGCATCAGTGGCTTATCATCTTCGTCGTCCGAGGCCTCTTCAGAATCAGACACTTGAGGGCGCCGCTTCTTGGAGAGTGGTTCGTCCGTCACCGACTCCAGGACGGGGATCTTGCGTCTCCGCTTCCTGCCCCGTTTCCTTCTCGTGTACACCTGAAAGTAATACAAATGAAAATAATAGTTGATCCTTATATGATGACATTTATATTGCACCCTAAATGAAGCAGTGTTATCACTAGGTGATTATTTCTAACTAAAAAACAAGATGTGTCAGCCTCTATAAATGCATTGTCCATCTCAGAACCACTACACTGATTGTTTTTATAACTGTGTTGTTTTCCAAAGCAACTTCAACTATTGTTTGTTTGGTTTTGGAGGGAGGGTGGCGAGGCTACATACAATTTGGAGCAGCCCCATGAACCGACCTATGAAAAAGTTTGTGCCAAACACTTCTCCCTGTTAAGTCTCTCCTTGTAATGCAGCGTTACCTCTTAAATTAATTTAACTAATAAGTTAATGCTCCAAACTAACTTTTTTTGGTGCTAAAAAGCAAAATAATCTCTTTGTAACTCACTGGCCTCCCAAATATAATGTAATTTTAAAACTATCTGCTATTAACAATTAAATTCCCCTATGATAAACATAAAGTGGGATTATAGATGAGGCAGGCCATGGAATTTTTGTTAAAAATCATTGTCGGTTGGAAAATATAGTTGCCTGACTAGGCCACAGAAATGTTTTTTGCTAGCCCAAATCATTTTACTATTATTAGGCTAGCCTGCCAGTTTAGAGTTAAGCCTTCATTTTTCATTATTTTTAATAAAAAGCTGGTAAAATAGAGTGAATATAAAGCAATATTAAGCAATTTTAAGCAATGTAATTTTCTAATTCTCTAATAATTTGTTAAATATTGTGCCTAAGGAAAAAGGAATTTAAATGTATAAACCTTCAATCTATATTGATCATGATAGTGCAAGGCATGAAAACAACCCAATGCGATGTTTTCTAATTATTATTAGACTAAAAATCAGACATTGTATTACATTTAAATAAAAGTTACAATGCACATGTGCAATGTATCAATCATCCACTTGTAATAAGGAAAGACAAGATCTATTAACGATGCTATATACTGAATAAAGAGACTAGCTCACAAAATCACAGAACAAGGATGCTATTTGGGGCCTACTGCATAAAAGAGTTGTGATAAAACATAATTAACTGTAAGTAAATAACAAAGTGAAACCGAAAGTTGCATTTAAAGGGATAGTTGAGTTCTGGTAAGGAGAGTACAGTTTTAGTGAAACTGAATTTTAGTAACCAAAACCTGCATCATTACATTACAAACTAATAGTTATGACTAGAAAGGAACACAAAATTACAAATGACGTAGTAAAGATCATGTTATCATTCAAAAAGAGCCGTTAAAACGTAAGAGGGCGCTCTCTAAACACTCATCGGTTTCAACCATTTTGAATAAAATATTGTGCATGTGATGCTTTGTTGAAATAGTGATTAGATAGAGAAATAACCAACAACTATTTAAATACCTATTTTGTAACTTTTTTGAAAAGAGGAAGCATTTTTTTGAATTTTTAACGGCTGGTTCAAAATTCTCTAATAAACCCGGGGCCCCGGGTTTATTACAAATTGTTATATTTATGGATATTTCAGCCGTTTCTGAACCGATTTTGATCAAACAAAGATGATTTTATTGTTTAAATATTATGCTCTTTCAAATTTTACACTCAGTTTTTCATTACCTCACAAACCAATTAAGTAGTCTAGCGCCCTCTCTACCAAAACTCAACTTTCCCTTTAAACACAAATCCAATGCAAAAACTTGCATTTAATGCAATAGATATTTGAGATAAATAAAATTACAGTATGAACAAAGACAAACACATCTGTTTTATGAAATAGGCCCCACAGTTATATTTCAAGCAGAATACAACACCACATTTAAAATGTAAAAAATATATATAAATATAAAGACAATTTCTTGGGAGGGCATTACTTGTGTGAAAAACTGCATGTGAAATTATTTTGCTAAAGTGTAAAATGATTGTGCATGCTTGTATGAAACATTTATTTCAAAATATGGGGCTACGCAATAAAATGTTTAGTTAGTGACCCGGTTGGGGTCAGTAAAATAATTTTCTCTCAATCTTTGGTGGCCCCAACCCAAAATTTAAAGGGCCTCATAATTATATTTTATTTGTAAACTGTCCAAAATTCATTATCTTACACCCTTTACTGACTTACTATTGGGGCCACTTAAATTTGACTGAAATTTGACTGGTCTGTCATCAATTTTTTACTGGCCATCAGGCAAGTACTAATATATAGCCCTGCTATAAAAGGACAAACAAAATTATTTGTTGGTTTTTACACATTCATTTATTGAAACTGTGTACATGTTGTAAAGCGCCAAGAGATACTTTAATTGTTAATAGGTGCTATAGAAATTGAACATATTATTATTATTATAATTAAATACGACCACTGATAATGGAATAGATAATGGAATATCTTTCATCTCTTTAACTACCAACAAAATGTGCTTGTAAAAAAGGAGTTGCTGAAACATACAATCTATATTAAAGTAATGACATATAACATGCATGCATACAGAAAAATTACAAATCTATTCAATAGAATACAAACTTTAATAATAATCACACTACTAATAATTATACAAGTGCAGTTCACTAGTACTACAAAGAGAATAAGGTGCAGGTACAGTGTATGTAAATCTAATATGAGCAAATCTTGCACTGCAGTACTAGTATAATCAAAGAAACATATAAGTCTATGTTGAAGCTACCACTACACTAGAAACGTATAGTACAGAACTATTTATACAAAGATTATAATTCACTTTCACAATATACATAATACATTAGGCAACTGACAAAATATAGATTTTTAATATATAAAAGCTATTATTGAAGCAAGAAGCAAAGCACTACTAAATTTTCTCCTCCTTTCAAAGAGTTTCCACAATGTACACTATACCATCTTAAAGTGACTGTGTAGTTGAGTATAGAAGGGCTGTGTTCAAAGACGGCACATGGAGGCGTCATATTAAAGGCGGTTCGCATGAGTAAATGATGGGGGGGTGTCTCACAAAGATCCTAAGTTAAACTTAACAATTATGGAAAGCCATTTGTAGCCTTAGAATTTTAGACTTTTTATACATGTTGCATCAAGAACATGAAATCGCCTTGATAATAGAAAATATTAATGAATTGAATCAACATTTTATGTCTTTGAAAAAGGACTTTTACACCAATTTCTCAAATAAAATAGTGGCTTTCCATACTTTTTAAGTCCAAGCTAGAGTTATTAGTTCAACTTAGAATCTTTGTGAAACACCCCCCAGATGTCCAGTGCCATCTTGCGAACACCTTGCACATGATGCGAAATACACAGTGGCTCAGTGATATGTAATGCACATAAACTCTTCAACTAAGACTTGCAAGCCGCAGTGTGAAACTTTAAGCAGCGCCCTCTACATCCCAACGCATGACAATCTTTAATATGTGCATTACATGTTCTGTATAAGAGACTTGCGCGAGTGACACGCTCACCCACTTCCAGTTATTTCTATTCTGTGCCTCGCATGCTCTGTATAAAGTATGCAAGAGAGTTGCGCTAGTGTCACACTCACTCATGAACCCGCATAGTTAAAAACACTTGGCATAGCCAACAAAGTTTGATTTTTGTGTCTCGCGCCCTCTTTATAAAGTACGTAGAGTTATGGAGCGTCACACTCGCTTACTAACTTGCCTTGTAATGAATAAATGGCACAGCACAATAATTTTGTTCCCATAACAACCTCGACAACACAGTCACTTTAAATGGTCAAATATTATGACCTAACAAGAGCAGAAACTTGAGAATAATTAAGACACTATACTTAAAAGGTTTTGTCACAAAGTAAAAACATGTAAAGTAAAGCACAAGGAGTATAGTAAGCAAATACAAACATTAAAGTAGTAGCGGGGTGAAGGCATCTATCTAAATATATATTGAAGCTAAGGCTCTAAAAAGACTAGACGAATATACATGTATATGGCAACTAATTTTGTGTTCTACTGCTAAGGCTGAAAAAAAGACTATACAACAGGTAATTTTTCATTGCATAGCCCCTCACCTCCTTCTTAAGGTCTGGAGGGAGACTATCAGGCCCAGTCTCCCCTAGATGCGAATGGACTTTACACTGTATTGCACAAGAGGTAGACAAAATGGAAACGTGGTTGAAGACTTGGCAAAGATTTGAACATCCTTCTAGTAAACTAATTAATAACAAAGTTTATTAGAAAATTGGGGGGAAAAAACTGTTGAGATCTGCTTATCCGCTATAAAAGGCTAATTGTAAAGTTAAATGGAACCGAGACTGATAAAGTACTGTGGAAGTGAAATGATGATACTTGTGATTAAATATATACAGTCAAACCTGTGTATAGTGACCACCTGAGGGAAACAAGAAAAATGGCCACTGTAGACAGGTGATCTCTATAAGAGTTCCATAACATTATTTTTCTCTGCAGAGGATCACTTTTAGTGGCCACTATAGGCAGGTTGGCTGCTATAGACAGGTGGCCACTAAGACAAGTGTGTCTGTATGTGAACGATACACAAATATACATGTACATACAGGGAAAGAAGTTGTGAGAGATGAATGAAAATGAACACAGATATGATTATTTGGAAAGAATAATTAGTAAAAGAATACAAGAAATAAATGAATGAATGATTGCATGTCAAACCAGTACAGTATAAAATACAGCAATTATGTGAAATGGAAACTTTGGAAAGAATATACTAAATTAAAACTATCTAGATAATATAAAGTTAAGTCATGAAAAATGAGTGAAAATATGGAGGAAAAAGAAGAAATTTGATAAAGATTATGAAAGTAAGGGATTAATATGTAAGTGAAATGGGTCTTGATATAAAAGAAGTGTTTTCACCTAAGGCCTGCAGTTGTAAGTTGTAAAGATTGGAGGAATGTTGCAATGAAGGGATGTTTCGTGTTGTTTTCTTTCTGATACTAGGGGCAACTAGCTGTTAAAGGGACCTAGTAAGTTTGTTGAAATATGCTAACAGCCTAACAAATTACAAAGGGTTGACAAAAAATGTGCATTTCTGTGATGTGATATCTCCAGAGAGAGATGTGTAAAAACCCATGGTAAATGAATGTCATATGACCAAGTAATGAGTAAAGTATGTGGTATGAGGTATGTGAGAACAGCTGGAGTTTTAAGTTTTATGGATTTTGACAATCTTACTAGATCCCTTTAAAATTGGTCAAAGGTAAACAGTCTGCGTGCAAATGGCAAGGTAGTGGACTCAACAAGAGCGGGTTATGTAACTGCTGTTGTTGCAATCGCTGCTATGTCAGTGGGTAAGTAACCCACTTTTGTTGCATCTGCTGCCACGCAAATTTAGTGCGGACTGTTAAAAAACATGGAAGCATCCAGTGGGCAGTAACTAAGGCATAGAAAAGGAATCCCAAAACATTTACTATTTTCATTATTAGTGATACCCAAGAGGAAATATATGACTGTTCTTTTTTCATAAAGTACAGGATAGAGATATAGGATACCTCTATACTGACTAGATTTTTTTTCAAGAAAAAAAGTAGTTGTATATCTACATGTACATGTTTACACTTCACAAGTTCAACATATAAAAAGACAAATTAACAGTCATTAACATACATGGTGAATGCAATGTAGTATTACAATGAGATTAAATGAATGCCATGGACATAATGTAATGTAAGACTAGATGTATACAATTAAGCAATAAATAAACGAACCAACCTCAAACAAAGTGTCAATCTAATATGTAGTACTATCCTTACATACGTTTCAAAAGACTTGTATACCGTTTGTCCACTATCCCCACATCCATGGCCACTTACATTATCCTTCAACCCACTTCCAGATTTTGCTAATGCTCTAGTGACCACCTGTACAGAAAGACTACTTGTCTACAAAGACCACTAATCTTCACCCCCTAGAGAGCTGTTTGCAAGTGTAGATGAACCTGTCTATGGTGACCACCTGCTTAAATAAAGACTACAGTAAAACCTGTCTTAGCGGCCATCTATCTACAGCAGCCAACCTGCCTAGAGAAGCCACCAGAAGTGGTCCCATGCTGAGAAAAACAATGTTGTAGAACCTGTCTTTAGCGGTCACCTGTCTATAGCGGTCACCTGTCTATAGCGGTCACCTGTCTACAGTGGTCACTTGTCTTGTTTCCCTTGGGTGGTCACTATAGACAGGTTTATCTGCACTTTTCCGTCTCCCTTGGGAGATATTCATAGAGAGGTTTGACTGTAGCATGCATTCGCCATGAACCCAGCTAGAGTACTTTTTGAGACCAGTCCTGAATGGGTTAAGATATCCCTAATAAAGACTATTGCTACCTATTGAATTAACCAGTCCAGGACAGATGGATTTTGGATGTTTTCTCCATAGACCCAAGCCAGAGTATTTTTTTCGGGGACCAGTCATGAACGGGTTGAGGTGAAATAGTTTCTCACTTCGGAATGCAATAAAATGATGATGTACACGTAAACAAAAAAAAATTATGTTGAGAATAATTGCCAAGGTAAAAATCATCAGGTCTAAAGTACATTTTTGTGATGTCATAACATAATGGAACTAATGACGAAAATAATGACTAATGCTGCTAACTTGCATCTATACACATTGTGCATTGTGAGAAAACCATCAAACAATACTCCATGAAGAGAAAATGCTGATTTAATCCAAATACATGTAGTATGGCAGGTTACAGTGAGTGCAACAGCAAGGAAAAATAGCTTCACTAATTTGGATAAAAATGACAATTTTAAAAAAGGCATCTAAAAACAGCAGGTTAAGTGAGGATTTTAAGGAGTGCAACATAACTACTAATAGAGATTTACTGCAAAAATAAAACTGGTTGTTAAAGGCATCTGAAAATGGCCCTCACCTGGTTAGTTAGCTTAGGAGGACAATCGCAATCCTCAACGTTGATGGGGTTGGGGTATAGTAAGCAAGTAGTCTGTTATGGGGTGGCAATAGGGGTTGGGGTGGTTATGGGGGTAGTTATGGGGTGGCATTAGGGGTTGGGAGTTGTCATGGGGTAGGGGGGACGGGGTGAAAAGGGGTATGGGGTCGGAGTAGTTATGGGGTATGGGGTGGTTATGGCGTATGGGGTTGGCGTGGTTATGGGGTATGGGGGTAGTTAAGGGGTCGGCGTGGTTATGGGGTATGAGGGTAGTTATGCGGTATGGGGGTAGTTATGGGGTATGGGATTGGGGGGGGGGGGGGTAGGTGTGGTTTGAGGTATGGGGTTGGGGTGGTTATGGGGTTATTGTGTAGGGAATAAGGGATGGGAGCAGTTATGGGGCAAAGGGTACGGCGGGTGTAGGAGAGGTGGAAAGGAGGGGGGCAAAATGCAAAATGGGAGAGGCAGAGACAGGAAAGGTACAAAAAGGAAAATAAAAAAGGTAAAATAAAAATGATTGTGATTGTTAGGCGCATGAACGAGGTAGGTGATAACAAATGTACATTTTCAGCAGGAGCTTTTCCCCGTCAAAACTATTTGATGAAGACTTAAATTTGGTCAAACCATAACCATTTCTTCAAAGTAACATTGGGAGGGCCCTAAACATGCAATACATAGATTACTTCAAAGTCATTCTAGTTGATATGTATTTTTAACTTTCACACAAAATATACTACTTTTATAAGGATAATATAAAACAAGGTGCTTCACAGAATTATGCTATTTCTTCAAAACTAACTTCAAAAGCTAATAATTATTGAACAAAGTAAAATGTGTAGATACATTTCTTACTTCATACTTCGCCTATAGACCTTTTCATTACATTTATAGTTGCATACATACACAGACTTGCTTTCCTATTCAGAATTTGACAATCAGCCAAATAAATATCAGAATATCAGATTAACAAACTACCATTTACAGTAGGGTTCTACTTTCTTTAAAGCTTGGTTTCAGCACACACAAAAAAAGCAAATGGTAAAATACATACATTGAGGTAAAACGGTATACAGGGCTAGGAATTAGTACTTGCCCACTGGCCCGGGGGCAAGGGAAATGAACTACAAACAAAAATGTACTTGCAAACCTTGGCTACCAAATCTAACACTCTTTTTATTCTATTTCTTTAATTAGTTTTATATTACTCGCCCAAGCAGGCCAGCAAGAAAGAATATTAATACATTTTTAGCCCTGCTTCTTAACGGTAGAATTCATGCTCAAACTTGAACACAGTAGAGTGCAGCCTAGAAAACTTTACAAGCAATATTTCGCACACAACAAACAGCTTACATTCTCGAACCACAGCATACAATACGGAAAGTGCTTTCAAATATAAATTATTGTTCCCTAACCAGTTCAAGATGATATCGTCGTTGAGAAAGAGAAGGGCGCTACGTCACCTTTTGTACTTCGAGATAATCGTGTTTATAAATTGAAATCAATGTACAAAAAAAAAAGTTGCTCTATTTTAAAATTGATGAATATTCCCCGAATAAGACATAACTATTATCTGAAAATTTGGCATCACATAACAGAGGTTCCGATCTACAAGATATGTGTATGTTAATTTAGCCAAAAATCAACTTAACAGCCTTCTCACTCTCACACGATGATACGATTGTAGTATAGCACACATTCTCCATAGATTCCAGTGCAAGTTCTTTTGGGATCAGTCCTGAATGGGTTAAATGAGTCACTATCATACTTATTACTACATTGTGGATTCACACTGCAGCAATGAAGTGATTTAAACCTCTTGAAGACTATTTAATTTTAAAATAACATGCAATCTGCACGGATCCTAGCCAAGTTCTTTTGGGAACAGTCCTGAATGGTGTATTTCTATACACAAGCGTGCATTATACATGCAGCGTAGCAATATTTTGCCTCCCTTTAGAACATCAACAATGCTAACCTAACCTTATCTAGACATATGCCATGAACAAGTATTCCACCACTATTTCTCCATAGACTTCGGCTAATTCTAATTTCGGCTAATATTCTCCATAACTACAAGAAAGGCCTTGTTGGCCTATTAGCAAAATTTTATACATATATGTGTAGCTAATTGGCATTCTTATATTCTAGGGCTTGAAATTAGCACTTGACCAATGACTCCGGGCCACTCAAAATGATCTTCGGGCATCCACAATGTCACTAACATCATAAATGTGCAACCTCATAAATCAGGAATTTGTAATTTGGGACCACCCAATTCCAATTTAGTAGCTATCGTAAAGATTTCATCTACAATATAGCTGTACTAAATGGGGGAAAAAATCATGTATTACTCTACAAGGAAAATCAATGTTCACGTTTATTGGTTAATTGGCTGGATTCTTACCTTTATCTTCTTCTTTAACTTTGTCTTGACTGGACTTGCGTCTGCAGCATCCCGGATAAAGCTGTCCCGCGTCACCTGGAGTTTGTTCGGCGACGTGATTCGAGGAGAGATGGACCCTTGCCGCCGCTCACGCTCCAGATCACTCACGAGAGCACCCATCTTTTGCACCTAGGGAAAGAGCAAAGACAATGATTTAATTTGAGATAATTGTATTGCTTCAATTTGATCAGTGAAAAAATGAAACTGGCCTGCATCGTGGTAAGTTTGTTCGGCAAAATTAGGTAATCCGCTGTTGTTAGTGTACGCTCAGGAGGAGTTTCATATGTACTGTTGGAAAACAAGGACAGCCTCAAGTGGTCAGTCAAAAAGAAGATAGTGGTCTCAAAAACATTGACATTTTTAATTATTAGTGATACCCAAGAGGAAACGTACGACTAGAAGTGACAGGAATTATTCGCTCTATCAGTAACAGGAAGCAATAATGACAGTATTTGGCTTCCCTTTAAGCTGGCACTAGGGGATTGTAACTTAATAATAATAATAATAATTCATTCTTTTATAGCGCATTTCCAATTACCAACTGTTCAATGCAATGTACAACCTCTCCAATCATGCCAATCTACAAGGAAAAATAAATATGTTTTTAAATCACTCTGAAAACATGTCTACTGTGGGAGACCGCCTCAATTCTACTGGCAAACTATTCCAAACAATTAAATTTAAATTTGTTCTCGGAATCATTAACATTGATGTATCTACTCTAGAACGAAAATTATAATTGGCAGCTTTAGGGTCAAATGGATGCCTGTAAAGTGTCTAACTCCACGAAAATTACTTGGAGCATCCTCGTTTCTCTTCTACCGTATTGTTTTGCTTATGGTAAGAGAAGAATAAAATAGGGTTAGATTTTTTCAAATGCCCCTTTAGTATGACGATATCTATCATTCAGCTCAAGAGCGTTAATGAACAGTCATAAACGTCATACAGTAATTCGTTGTAAAAGCTGACGCATATTTTCGCTTTTTTAACCAGGAAAGCAGTGTTCTTTTTCAATGAAACTTTCACACATCATTCGGACATATCTTACAATGATTTTGGTACAGGATTGAAGTCTCAAATGTCATTTTGGGCAATATATTTACAGGTGCACCTTTAAACATACCTCTCTTTTGGCCTCTCGTTCCTCTTCTAGTACCGCCATGCCGGTGACTGCCAGCGGTGACCAGCGGAGGGCTTCGTTGTCCACACCAAGCCGCCTGTTCTTGCTGGACTCCAGCTTGGCCAGGTGCCGCGTGATGAGCTTCTTTCTGATCCGAAGTACAACTCTGCACATTGCACAAAACACACACACATAATAAAAAATAAAAAATAATAATGTTTTGATTTATATAGCGCCTAATATGATTGATAATCATCTCTAAGCGCGAGAATAGTTGTTTTGCAATATCACAGAGTAATTAATTAAAAATGCATCACCCTAACCTCAATTCTTGGTGGTCAGAAAAAAATTAAATACATGTAGCTCCCTAATTACATTTTATTTGCAAACTGTCTATGTCTACTATTCAACAATTTTACTCCATAACTGTGAATATGGATGAGGCTTAAAGGGGTACATGTAGTTTAGTTTTGGTAGAGAGGGCGCTACACATCACAATTTGTTTGTGAGGTAATGAAAAACTGAGTGTCGAATTTGAGAGAACATGCAATTTAAATGGCAGAATAAACTTTATTTGGTCAAAATCGACCCAGAAATGGCTGAAATATCAATAAATGTATCTGATCTTATAATTATTTGGGGCCCAAATAATTAGATGATTTTTTCAAAAAAATTAAAAAATGCTTGCACTTTTTCAAAAAATTTCAAAAGCGTTTTTTAAATAGTTGTTGATGATCTCTCTATTTAATCATTATTTCAATAAAACATCACATGCATAATTTTGTATGAAAAATGGTTAAAACCAATGCCTTTTTAGAAAGCACCCTCTTGTGTTTTAATGGCTCTTTTTGAATGATAACGGGCTTTTTACTTAGTCGTTTGTAATTTTGTATACCTTTTGGAGCATGGTGGAGTTATAACTTTTAGTTTATAATGTTACTGTCCAGGTTTGGTTACTAAAGTTCAGCCTTACCAAAACTGTACCACCCCTTTAACATAGCATGATAGGGCAATACAAAATTTGCTCATTCTGGCATTGTTTGAAATCCTGGTTGCCTGATCACTTCAACATAATATGACTTTAACTGATTTTCCTGTTTGTTTTGAGTCCAACGTTATTCCAAACTATGTCAATACAATGCCTCATCTTCCCACAACACATGTATACTTAACTCTAATTTAAACTCAAAGATAGAGGAAACTGACAAACAATTAAAATACAAATTTAAATAGAGCAAAGAAAATTGAACACGGACCTCCGGATTGCTAATCTCGTGCTCAAACCATTGAGTCACAAGGCCGTATAGATGGTGGCCTTTCCCAGAAACCCTTTTCAATGCTTGATGGTAAGAAGGTACATAAACCTGACACAAATCCGAGGTATATAAAATCAATTTAGGAAATGTGTGAGGGATCATGTGAAGTGATGCAGCACAATTTTCTTTGCTCATTTTTAATTTTTAATTTTACATTTAACTCTACTTTCATACACTTACTTATCCCCTTGTTTCCTGAGCATTCTGAGGGTGGTCAGAGTGGACGCAATGTCGTGTGGACACATTCCTGTTGACCGACTGATAGCTGAAAAGAATCAAAATTAGAAGCTATTACTATGAAAGTTCATTGGTAGTTAATATGAAATCTGTTTTAAACTTTTGATCACAATACAAATATTTACCTCCTTCACTGAACCGAGACGGGGGGCGATACAAGCTACCGAATGTCTACGACCCGATGATCAATCGTTACGTCACGAAAGGTCAAGTCGGGTCACATTGCTGACGAAGGCTGTAGATGACAGCCAAAAATTTCGGAGGTAAATATTTGTATTGTGATCAAAAGTTTAAAACAGATTTCAAAATTAGAAGATGTTGTTTTATTTTTTGCACATTCCGAGGCGCATTATGCTGTATGTATAATACTACCCTGGCGGAGGCCTGGCTGCCTTGCATGCGCATCAAGCATTTCAAGGAATGCATTCCTGAGAGCAGCAAATGGGGATAAAGGTTGGGAATCAAACCCACGACACTGGTATTGAAAGACGAAGGACCGAACCAATATAAACAATGTGCAGACACATTCCTGTTGACCGAACGATCGCTGAAAGAATTGAAATTAGCAGTTTTTATTTCATTACCATCTTTATGGTCTGCAAAACTTACCCTTGATAGTGAGTTTCTTTGAGTCTCTGTTGCGGTGGAGGTATTCCAGGACGACACTCCTCCAATAGGACAGGTAGCTCACCTTGCCTAGGTCAGACAGGGGCCTTTCGGGGGTGCCCACTTGCCCTTCCCTCCGGGACAAGAGGTAACCTGTAAATAAGGTGAAGAGATTTACATAATTAGACAAACTAATTCATGGTCATTTTTGCCTCTGAAGAAGATTCTGCTGATATCGAAAATGTAGGGCCTATATTGACTCTCAAACTAATTAATGGGGAAAAGTTTTGTTTTTACATTAATAGATGATGAGTAAGGAAGCCTCACAAATGAGTTTACCATTAATCCATTCAGGCTGGTCCCGAAAATACTTGGGATGGGTTCTTATTTGATAAAGTGTTCTGGTCTAGTGGTCAGTGCTCTGCTATTCGCACAAATAGACCCTTGGAGAATGGTTGGTATACCTAATTCAAGAACCTATGAACATATTCAGAATACTAAGTTAATACTTTTAATTTCATGTTGAAGTACAGTAGTTGTCATTTATCTATGCCTAGAAGAGGGATCTGCCAGATTCGAAAGCTCGCGGCTACACTTTCATTTTAAAAATTCTAAAGAAGATATGGTAATTTCTCATAATGGTTTCCCCAAATCAGGTGATTTCATTGTGGACCACTTATTATAAATGTTGTACATGACGTTTTTGTTCAAATTTTGTTAGCACAGAAATAAGAAGTACAAATTGTTCTATAACATGTACTGAAAACAGTCAGCAGATATAACTTGAAGAACGGTGAATGGCAGATAAGAGATCCTTGGAGAAGTGACTTACTGAAATCGATGAGAAATCTACCGTAGCCTTTCCGCTGGTACATTGGCAGCGTCATGATACAGGAAACATTGTATCTCTGTTGGCAGTGCTTTTCCTGAAAGGAGAAAAAAAAAAGGAATTCAAAAAATTAAAACAATGGGTAAACTTACTGGTGGAAAATTGCCAACACGCACATGTTTAATTCAGGAAGATTTCAAACAGCAATTAGGGATATGCATCACAATAGGAAAGAACCTTGCAGAGAGCCTTTCAAATTTGTTGTCAGGATGTAGAAAGATCTGTACATTTTCAAGGAGCCTCCTGCAGAATGGGGGAGACTCGGCAGCTCTGTAGCTCTTACAACTTACAATTACCATTGAATGTAGCCAACAAGGTAACATACCTAGAGCAAATATAATTGATATAACTATACAAAAAAAACAACATCTGGAATTGATTATTTAATATGCATCTCTATATAATAATGACTAAATGCAACCAAGCAACTATGTTACTGCAACTCATTGTTCTACAATTTTTAAATGTGTTTTTAGCCATGCCAACTCACAGTAACTATCACAAGGGAATGCTATTGTTCTGGGTGTGGTAGCTGGCAGATCCAGTGTCACTTTCACTTTCATGAGCCTATAATCCATCCAGGACTCTAATTGAGGTCAGTGGCTTACTTGTGTCATTGTTGCTTCAGACACTGCTCTGAGTGTTTAGTGCCACGTTATCGTTTTAGTGGAAGTTAAGATAAGGTTTAGGTTTAGATTTAGATTTAAGATTAAAGTTATTGGAAGGAAGGAACTGCTAGATCACAAATTCTATGCTTGCCTGACATTGTTTAGAACCATAACCCATGGCGATAAATAGCTGTTGCATCACATAGCTGTTGCATCACACTTCAGTACTCATGTACTAATGTGGTGTGGCAACATTGGTAGAGCGCGCGCTTTCCAATCGTGAGATCCCGGGTTCGAACCCTGCCCACCGCGTTTGTCCTTCGGCAAGACAATTCATCCACTATTGCTGCTCTCTACCCAGGTGTATAAATGGGGACCGGTAGGAGGGGAAAGTCTTTATGTGAACGATCTTCTTGAGCCCACTGAGCGCTTGGAAGGAATACTCCCCAGGGAGTGGAGATGGTGCACACAATGTGTGCTGGTTCGCATTGTATCCTATGACCGGGGTAATAATACAATTGTAAAGCGCTTAGAGATGATTATCAATCGTGATAAGCGCTATATAAACATTGGATATTATTATCATTATTAGGGGGAGCATCCATTACCTTTGAAAAGTAGCCAACAAGATGGCATCCCTTCTTGTCGTTGATGGTGAGCACGTAGAAGAGGAAGGGCTCCACGTCAAAGTACAGCGTCTTGTGGTCCAGGAACAGCTTGGCAAGCAGGCACAGGTTCTGGCAGTAGATCTTACTGATGTTGCCGTCAACCTCAAACACCGATAGGTCTCCATGGCGATAGATCTCATTGGCCGGTGGGTGATACCACTCACATTTGGTCTGCATTGAAACCATTACATTAGAATGATTAGCATTTTGAATCAAATAAAGAGCTTGATAAAGGAAATGTTCTGACAGTAGATCTTACTGATGTTGTCATCTACCTTGAACACAGACAGGTCTCCATGGCGATAGATCTCATTGGCCAGTGGGTGGTACCACTCACATTTGGTCTGCATGGTTAACAATATTACATCAGATTAGCTTTTGAATAATGTAATAATTATGACAATAAATGTGATGGCACAGACAGAGCTTAATAAAGGCTAATTTCCTGACAGTAGATCTTACAGATGTTTCCGTCGACCTCGAACACCAACAGGTCACCATGGCGATAGATCTCATTGACCGTGGTTGATACCACTGACATTTGATCTGTATAGTAAACATTGTAACATGAGATTATCTTCTGATTTACTATATTTGACAAAAGAGAATGCTTTTAAAGAAAACACTTGATAACGAAACCGAATCGAATTGTTCAAAATCTAAACGATGTTCTATTGTGAGAGTGTATTTTTACATAGTCATGTGCAAAGAAAAGAACAAAAAACAATTATTTAATAAGGGGACAGAAAAAACAAGCAAACCCCTACAGAAATCTTAAGCGCGCCGCAAGCTAGCGGCTGGCTTGTGGCGCGCTTAATAGGCGATCTCTGCCAAAACTGTGAGTGTGCAGCAGATTTTAAGCGTGTCATTTGGCGTGCGGATATATTTCACAAGCTGAATTCAGGCAGAGATCGCCTATCAAGCTTGCCGCTAGCTAGCCGCAAGCTAGTCACTGATTTGCGGCACGCTTAAATTTGTGTACAAACAAATCAATAAATAAATAAACAAACAGACAAACAATCCTACCGTATGCCTTAGGAGGATGTTCTTGCTCTTCATGTACTTGAGACAGTACTCGCAGAGGTAGATCTTGGGCAGCCGCGCGTACTCCTGGGGGTAGGGTGACGTGTACCAGGTCTGGATCTCGTAGCGGCCAAACTGGATCACGCAGGGGGACTTGATGGGCGGGGGTGCGTCGTGCGCCCCCGTACTGCTCCCCTTGGTGGCGGAGGGGGTGCTGCTGACACCGGTAGAGGTGCTGGCGCTGGTCCCTGGGCCCGTTGAGGACTCTGCCACGGCTGCGTGTTCCGACTGCCTCCTCTCCTGTGACGAATTGTGCAATCGCTTCGTTAGTACAATTTATCACGGTCCGTATTCATGAAACCCCAATAGCTTAGTTTCATGCTAAGTCTATTTTGGATGATGTGAATAAGATTTAACACATCTTTTCAGTTGCCAATTAGGCTAAACTTAGTGGGTACTAAAGGCTTACCAAGATAACCCTATTTGTAGCCTAGGAAAACTGTTTGTTGCTCACTAAACTGTACAAACATTTCATTTCATGAGTATGTATCAACTAGGGCTCACTCATAGTCGGCAGTTTAATCTAGATGGAAACTAAGAAGATTGCTGCTTATTTAGTTATATTTATTGTATTTTAATCATCCAAAATAGCTTTAGTATGGAACTAATGTATTTTGAATAAGCTGAACTGTACTTCACATTGCCACACAAATCCCAAAACAAGAATGATAAAATATAAACATTTCATAAAATGTCAAATTACTTACCTTACAATAATAATAAAGTAATCAATAAATAAAATGAATTCTTAATTTCAACAACATTTCATGAAAGATGAACAGACCCTCTGTTTATTAACTCATGGATATAAACGGTTAGTTAAACAAAAGTTAAGAACTAGGAACTATCAAACAAAGTTCACTTCATGCACAGTGAAATGAAAGAAGAAGAAGAGTAAGAAAAAGAGAAAAAATATCTTGAAGAAATGATTGGGGAGTGTACATGTATATGTGTTTATTGTGTGTGTATGTTGTATCAATGTTGCTGTGTAAATGTATCAGTGTTTTTTGTATGCATGTATGAGAAATGCTACATACTTTTCATTAAAATATTCCAGCTTTAACTCCTTGGGTGCCATGCTCGCATTTTTGTGAGTTACAATGCACACAAATGCCATAGAGCATTAAAATCCCTGGCACTCAAAGTGTGAATAATGACATTCAGCACTGCAAGTACTCGAGACAGATTTAAATCGAGACAGACAGACTCAAGACAAACAGTCCAACTAATCGTATTGCATTATTCAACAAGACATGATAATATAACGAGTCTGCCAAACGAATGCATTATAAATGTATAAAAGCATTATCCATGAATACAGTAAATGTGATATCAGTACAATTGGTTTGTTTAAAGTCCAATTGATCGTGAATGTTTTATTCATCAGGCCATGTTCATATACAATGGCTAAGTGCCTCCCTAGAACAATGGAGCACATGGCAGCATGCGCGTGTACTTGACCCATCTAGCTTCTTGATTCTATGTAAATTATCTTTGCCTTATAATCAGAGCGAGCGACTAAGTACCTTTCAGTTTAATGTACTGTATCAGAGAATCTGATTGTGAAAGAAATGTATGTGTGTGCGTGTGTGTGTGTGTGGTGTGTGTATGTGTGTAGGTAAAAGGGTAAGAAAACAATGAAAGTTAATAAAATACTCCATGAAAATGTGTATGTGTGTAATGCATGTAACTGTGTGCATGTATGTTTGTATGTATGTATGTATGTTTGTATGTATGTATGTTTGTAGGTAACGTGAGTGTGTGTTTGTATGTAGGTAACGTGAGTATGTGTATGTGTGTGAGAGTAGGTGTAGGTGTGGGTGTGCATGACGGTGTGTTTGTGTATGTTGGTGTGTTTATTCTAATATGTGTGCATGTGTGTGCATATGAGTAGGTGTGTGCATGTGGGGTGATCGTGTCTGTTAGATTGTGTGCATACTACAATATGTTTAGGTGTTTACAATCAATATTAGGCATGATTTCTTATGACTGGTGAAGGTCAAACACATAATATCTCAAATGCTACGTTCTAACTTACATGATGGGATATTTTAGGAATTACAGAAGGATGACAAATAATTTGTCATCTTGCAGTTATTGCACATCGTACACAATATCATTCGATTTGACCCACATTTTCTTTTGCACAAAGTTATTAAAAATGAATGACTCAGGATCTAGTCAGTGTCTGCTTTTGAATAATTTTCCCAAATAAAACCACCGCTCTAAACGAAAATGACCTCTGTCCTACATCAAACACATTTAGCAAAAATCAAAGAAGGGGAATTCTTCAAAACATTATGGCAATTTTAACGTGAGGTTTTGTTTATTCTCTTTTTATTACTTAGTGTAAACTATGTATCTTTATGGGGACCCAAACCCTTCTAAGGGGTCTTGACCATTATTTACTTGATTTTGTATATAAAGCAGAAGGTATTGTCATTTATTAACTGATTTGTATGTTTTAAAAGTGTTTGAAATTTAAATCGTATTGAAATATTGTATTTGTATGCTGATATGGAATGAGAACATTTAACCCATTCAGGGGGGTGTTTCACAAAGATCCTAAGTTGAACTTAACTCTAAGTTGGACTTACAAATTATGGAAAGCCAAATATATTCAAAAGCAAAAATGCAAGTATTTTAGACTTTTCATAAATTTTAAAGGTAGAACATGAAATCTCCTTGATAATAGAAAAATATCAATGATTTGAAACAACATTTTATGCCTTTTTAAAGGACTTTTAGAAAAAAATTCAATGAAACTAATGGCTTTCCATACTTTTTAAGTCCAACTTAAGTTATACTTAGGATCTTTGTGAAACACCCCCTGAATGGGTTAATGGACATAAATGTAATGTAAGAGGACAGATAATGAACAGTGAACAAAATAGGGGGAAAAGAATGATGAGAAGAGAACAGGATATTAATAGAAAATAAAAATGGAATGGAAAAATGTTAAAGGAAACTAAAGAATAACAAATAAAGAACACAAAGGTTTAGTAAAATTGTCATAATCTAAAGAAATTTAACTGATGTATTCTAGGTTTGAAATCAGATAAGTTTCCACCACCGAATGAAAAAAAGGAAAACTTCTATAAGATCACTTTAATAAACGACAAAGTGAATCAGTTATACAAGTGACAAAGAGAAAGTATGAACATATTACAGAACCTGCCCAAATCACTACAAATGTTATAACTACAACAACAACAAAAAACATGGTTAATTCGGGACAGTGGTAGATTCATGGGTCAGAAACAGAGTCATATTTATGCGATGCATCTCATCAAATTCATAAATAATCATCATCACAACACATTCGAAATATTACGTCCTTAGAATCTTTTAAGATTAGTTTGAAAACATACATTTTCCAAGTTGCATTTCAGTAATTTCCAGTAGTTTCATTATGTGTTTTTAATATGTTTGTGTTTCATAATTATGCTGAAATGTTCATGTTTTGTTGTTTTCCCTTGTGTGAAGATGAGTTAACTCCGCCCTAAGCACCTTGAAAAGGGTGGAATTGGCACATTAGAAGACTTCTTTATTATTATTATTATTATTATTATTATCAGTGTATCTTGCGTTTATTTGCATTACAACATGCCACAAGGGTTCATCACTAAAAGACCACCATATTCCATATTGACTTCAAGTCACTCCATAATACTGTCCGTCCAAATTATTATATGTCTTAGGAAACCTTGTTGTAAGCAAATGCAACATATTATTATTCTCCACCAGTTGAACTTAGACAAATATCTTTGATTGCTTCATTGAAAAATCGCTGAAGACATTTCTTTTTGTATAATTATTAATGTTTCATGATCAGTTCACTTATGTTGGTATTATGTATTTTCGTAAGAATGTTTATAATATAGATATCCAAATGCTTTATTGTTTTCATGGACCTGGGGTATTGTAACTTCTTTAATTTGACAAATAATTACTTATATACACATAAAACTTGACGTAAAGTACAATTATTGTTCAGTTATGAAGGTCTAGATGTATGTATTATTAACTCAAAGAGACAATTATAGTCTAGACTCATGCATTCATTCACACTTGATACTTAGCTACAGTAACCTAATATTTCATGTATCAACTCTTACAACTCTTACAACTCATGAATCTTACAACTTATGATGAAATGTGGTTCATAGCAACGGTTATAGGGTACTTATTCAGAAAGGCATTTCGCAACATGGCAAATTTTGACAACTCTTTTGGGAGTCTCGATTCAAGGTATTCGTTTGTATTTTTGTATATTTGCGAGTGGGTAGGATGTTCGGAAGTGAAAGTTGGCCTGACACTCCATGACCAATCATCAACTTCCCCCTACAAACTTCCCCTGTTCATCTGAGACAGTATAGTAAATGGTAGGTTTAGAATTTTAGATTAAACACTTTAATATGTTTCATCAAATTTATCATACAGTAATAGGGCATTAATGACATTTTTAATATCAAGTCCTTTTTTTTCTGTCGTTAAAATTCCATCAGAATGGTATTTTATTGTTTTTATTTGGACCATCATGTACATTTTGGATAAATGCTAATATTTTTTTCTCTGTAGTGATACTTTAAATGTATTTTAAAATGCAGACATTTACTCTTTTATACAAGTATGTAATCATCTAATAAAACATGAGCTGCAATTCATTTATGATGTGGTATTGAAGTGTTTATACAAAATTATGCTAAATGCTTTAGAACTGTACAATCATTTGAATAGAAACTGCAATGCACTTATGATGAGATATTGAAGTGTTTATACAGCGTATGATTATGTTGTGCTTTTGAACTAAATCATTATTATAGAATTGATACTACCTTCATTTATGTGCTATCGAAGTGTTTATACAGCGTATGATTATGTTGTGCTTTTGAACTGAATCATTATTATAGAATTGATACTACCTTCATTTATGTGCTATCGAAGTGATTCTACAGACTATGCTGTGGTTTTGAATTGAAGAAGAATATGAATAGATGCTACAATTAATGTATGTGATATTGAAATGTTTTCATAAGATTGTTATGCTTCAGAACTGTACAATCATTTGAATATATACTGCAATAAATGTAGGTGATATTTAAATGTTATCAAAAGATTATGCTTTTGAACTAGACAGTTATCATATAATTGTTACTACAATTCATTTAAGTGATATAGAAATGTTTTCAAATGGTAATTTTGTGCTTTTGAACTGAATCATTATCATAGAATTGATACTACAATTAATTTATGTTGACACTGAAGTGTTTTCGAAAGATTGTTATGCTTCAGAACTGTACAATCATTTGAATATATACTGCAATAAATGTATGTGATATTTAAATGTTATCACACGATTATGCTTTTGAACTAGACAGTTATCATATAATTGTTACTACAATTCATTTAAGTGATAGAGAAATGTTTTCAAATGGTAATTTTGTGCTTTTGAACTGAATCATTATCATAGAATTAATACTACAATTAATTTATGTGACACTTCAGTGTTTTCGAAAGATTGTTATAGCTTCAGAACTGTACAATCATTTGACTATATACTGCAATTAATTTATGTGATATAGAAATGTTTTCAAATTATTATTTTGTGCTTTTGATCTGATACATTATCATAGAATTGATACTACAATTGATTTATGTGACACTGAAGTGTTTTTTCAAAAGATTCATGTCGCACTTTCGAACTGAACAATCATTTGGCTAGTGCATCAACCTCATGTTTCTCCCAAAAGCACTCGCTACGTTTCCTGTCCAGACTAATACAAAATCAAACACATTTTCCTGCTTAGGTATGTTTTGATCAACAGCTTTTAAAGAGATACTTCACTGGTTCTTTCAGAGACATTGATGTTCACGAGTGGTTTTGTTTCTAAGTTAATATCGTTATAACGTGGTTTTCTACATATGAGTGATACACATGTTATTTGTATAATTTCAGTCATAATTACAGTCAAATGTGTCTTAAAGGGATCTAGTAACTTTGTTGACATGTGCAAAAAGTGATGAAGAGTTGATGCAATGTATAGTGTTGTTATCTCATATGTCAACAGGGTATTGTGTGAAAATTTCAAGTCAAATGGACATTGCATGGCCAAGAAATGAGCGAAAATGCAAAGTGATATTGGGTGATATTCACTAACTCACTGCATTTACTTTGTACAGGGATGAAAAACTCGCCCGGAGTTTTTCTTATCTGAATATTTCAATCGTACATATCTTTGTAACGAAAGGGAAATTTGAAAAACCGAAACCTGTCCCATGATTTTATTATTAATACGAATACAACAAGGTATGAGGGAACCGCTAGATCAAAAAATTTATTTTGAGGATTTGGACAATGTTACTAAGTCCCTTTAACCCGTTCCCTACAAGTTTCTGAAAGCCCGATAGACTTTGTACACAACCCATCCGGTTCCCGTAGTCAAGGGGTTAACAGCCAACCTGCCCATAGTGGCCACCAAAAGTGATCCCTTGCAGAGAAAAACAATGTTATGGAACCTGCCTGTAGAGGTCACCTGTCTACAATGGCCATTGCTATTTAAATAGGTAGTCAATATACACAAGCTTGACTTATCATTGTACTGTATTTTTTGTAATGTTTGTAATTTGAAAAATCAAAACCCATTTTATTCTTTTTATTACCATTAACCAAGCAACAAGGTACAAGATAAATCTGAAGTTCCAAGTGATTTTGATTGCAATTTGACATTTAAAGTTAATGGATCACTTTAATCCACGTTATCTTTAAGAAATTAAATGAGGTCTGCTCAAAGAGCTTGTTACCCTTTTCTTCATGTACATCTGCAGATGCAGTGCCTGACTGTTCTTAGAAATGACTCACGAGTGATGATGACGAAACATAATTTTTCTAATCAACATCGCTTTTCTTTGTTTCAGGTGCGGGAACGCAGGTTTCCCGGAATATCTTTGAAATCAATAGCAAGTTCTTTGTGTTTATTTGTGAGTAGCGTGTGTTTTGTAGAATATCTATGAAATCAATAGCAAGTTCTGTTTCAATTGTGTCAGGTGCAAGAACTCATGTTCATGCAGTATATGAAATCAATAGCATGCCATTTGTTTTGCTTGTTTTAGTATTTTTTTAGTATTAAAGGGATCCAGTAACTTTGTTGACTTGTGCCAAAAGTGATGAATGGTTTGTTTACAGAATATCTGTAAAATCAATGGCCCGTTTTATTTTTCTTAAGATGCGAGAAACTGTGTTTCACAGAAACACAGTAACCATGGAAATCAATAGCAAGTTCTCTTTCAATTGTTGCAACTCGTGTTTTCCCAGAATATGAAATCAATAGCATGCCCTTTGTTTTGTTTGTTTAAATGATATAGTATAATTGATATCATGTTTCTCATTTCATTGACTTGAATATGAAGGTGTTCACATGGCCTTGGCACTGCAGAATTTGTCTAAATCCTCAACATAATCATTTGCTTCATTCATAAGAAAAAGAACAAAATATTTGGATAAACTTGTGCTTTGAACATTAATCCTCAACATATACCACTTTTTTTAAATTCACATAACTACTGTACATGAACAATATATTTTGATGAAATTGTGCCTTTTATTCTTCATTCATTAAATTGCAAGACTCTGTATATAATTAATCACATGAATCTACCACATGGTGATATACTATACTGCTGGATAGCGTTGTCACTTGAACAATGAATTTGCTGTAACATTGTGCCTAAATCATATGACCATAATGTTATAGCATATGCTTAATTTACCCTGGTTAAGAAGAGTTCATATTGCAATCACAATACCATAGCAGTAAGATATTGACATTTCCTTGTTACTCTTTTTAATATATTTCAGAAAAATCAAAGAAAAAAGAATCACTTTTGTAATATCTTTCAGAAAAATCTAAGAAAAAAGTATCACTTTTTGACAAGAAACTCCCTAGCATATTTATATGTGAACGGAGAGATGGCCACACCACAAATTTCATCAAATTCTAGTTTTTTTTTTTAATAACAAGAACGGATAAAAGAATGATTTGGTAATTTCCTTGTTACCTTTTTCAATAACTCTTCAAAGGTCATAGAGAAATAAACCTAAATTTTGACATAAAACATGACTCTCCCTCATGTATTTGTATGTGAACGCTAACACTGCCATAAATACTCTCTATTTCAGCAAAATCAAGTTTGTTTTTTAACCAGAGCAGATAATAGTATGATTTTGTAATTTCCTTGCTACCTTTTTCAATATCTTCCTCAGAGGAATAAACCTTAGTTTGACATAAAACATGAATCTCCCTAGTGCATTTGTATGTGACCGCTAACATTGCCATAAATACTCTCAATTTCAGTAGAATCTAGTTCATCTTCTTAACAAGAACAGGGAGAAATTGGGAGATGAAATCTCAGTGTAACTCGGCAACAGGCCAGGATGAGACATGTGACACTGACTCTGACCATGGGGGAATTTTATACAATTTTCCTTTCAATTTCGTCTTTTATTTTCCCAATAAAAGTGTGGTTTTAGGTATTTATAACCTTGGTGGCATCTAGACCAAGTAAAATCTAAAACAAAATTTGTATAATTGCTCCTAGAAATAGTATCTAGATATTTGTTCTTTAAAATATAAACTTTCCTGTCAATTTTCCATATTCATACCCAATCACCTCTTCATTCTCTATAACATTTTATTTGCTAATATTGATTCAATTTCTTTCTTGGTGGAAAGTTCCATTCCAATATGTACTTTTTTATCATCTGAAACCCCCGCATTTCATTTTATTTTCATGACTTTAATTGTTTTACTGCTCTTTATAATAATTATTTTTTGCTGGTGGTAGCTTGCAATGTCTTGTTCACAATGGATCAATAAACTTTGAAATTTGAGAGAAAATACATTCCTAGTTCAAATAACACTGTTATGCAATCAAACTGTTCAAGTGGTTTCAACATATGCAGCAGTATCATATCACATTGGATCGATTCACTGACACGTTCGAATTGTATGCATATCCTATTAACAAAGGTTGTCCCTGGCAACCTGAAAGCTTGCCAAAGGTTTTCCTGACATAGCAACAACTCATTTATGCAATTATTTAACATTAGGAACAGGTTAACCTGTTCCCTTCAAGATTCTGAAATTCCTAATGGACTTTGTACATAGCCCACTAGGTTCCCATTGGCAAGGGATTTTTTGAATAGCTTGTCTCTGAGTTATCTGGCAAGGCATACATACATTTGAATAAATTTGCATAAATTTGAATATGTAAGTGAATCGGTCTTCTATGTCCCAACGAGGAAGTGAGCAAAAGGCTTGAAAGCATTCCAGCGAGTATAGCAATATGAAATTAACTAGGGGCCCAGCGCCACTCCATGACGCATGAGATTCAGTTCAAACTTCAATATACTAGATAGTAACGTTAGATAAGTCTCCGCGCGCACAGAACTTTAAACCCCTTAGATCGCATACAACATTCGTAAATATTACTGAGACGGGTAACACGGCATTCGCATTTTGTGCGTAGCAACGCAGCGTAAATGTATTGTGTTAACTTATTATGATATGGAGCCAAGCCACAGACGCACAGAGAGCAAAGTGCATTCGTCTGGAAAATTTATGAAAAATTGTCATTTCAAGATTCAACATGAAGGATAAATGCAAGTTCACTTGTAATGTTTCTTTATAGCAACTAATACGTGAACTGAATATTTTGCGTTTAACCTGCATTTTTGAAGGCAGAATAACATTCTTTTAAGGATTCAAATAGTTCCATGATTCTTGGAAAGCTTGTTAAATAACAAATAGTAGGTCTGTTGCACAGAGTTTAAATCTCATCACATTGTGCAATATTCTACAAATACCCATTGCTGATTGATCTAAAAAGCAACTTATGCTTGATGTGTCGAGCAGAGTTTTTTGTGCAAAAGGGGCCCCAAGACATCAATATCCTGGGTGATATTTTGTTTCTCAGAAAATCAGCCCACAGGTTGAGCGAATATCGTCGAAGAAAGAGAAGAGCACAAAGTCACTTTTTGTACCTCTGAAATAATCATTTTAGAAGTTGAGGGCCCTTGTTGAAACCTAATTTAGATCCCTTTCATTTTTGAAAAATATGCCTAACATTATAAATAATTTTTATCTGAAAATTTGACGTCACAAAGAGAAGGCGCCAACCTGTCTGATGGTACACAGAACCCAATTTAGCTCAATGCCCTTCTTGCTCTAACCTGACAATATGACATCTACATCTAAAGTGTCACATAAAGGCAAGAGGGTAGGTAGGTAGGTGGGTAGGTAGGTAGGTGGGTGGGTGGATGGGTGGGTGTTGGGAAGACTTACAAAGTGTCTTTCTGCCTACTCTCGTTATTCACAAACTAGTGGATCAGATATCCTAAATTTTTATCTGAGGAAAGTCTACCAGATATATGATGGTTACATAAATCAGGAGGTTAGGTGGGCGGGCATTGGGGAGACTAAGAAGTCATATCTGCCTCTTCTAGTCCTTGAAAAATATTTATAATTTAACAGAGATTTTTTTCTTTCTATCTCCTCTAGACCTTCATAAATAGTGGATCAAATATCCCAAATTTCTATCTGAGGAAAGTCTACCAAATAATTGATACGAGGTCTACATTACAGAGACCAAATATAAATATGTTGCGCAAAAAACACATTTGTTCTGTCCATAGCCCATCAGGTTCCCGTAGGCAAGGGGTTAACCCGTCCCCTTCAAGTTCCTGAAATCCCCATAGGCTTTGTGCATAGCCCACCAGGTTCCGTAAGCAACAGGTTATCTTGAAGTGGGTAGTACATTGGCAGACGGCAAAATGAAAAGTGTCTTATCTGCTGTTTGAAGTCCTTAACAAACACAATGATTTGGATGGAAATAACCACTATGTCTGTTGTAGGAGTGGTAAAAAGTATATACTCTATAAACATCCTTGTCCATTTGGAGTCCTTTCCTAACAGTAATTTTGATAAAAAATAACCAATATGTGATGTCTCTTATCGAAAACCAGGCGAAACACAAACTGCCTAAGCAAACAGAACTGTAGGGAAAAGAGTAAATAGACAGTCCATGCAGCACCACGATCCACTGTAAATTTGAATTTGGATTCCCAAGCTTCTATTAATGTATCTCTTACAATGTTTCATTTGCGATTTCAAGTTTGTTTGTTTTTTCCCTGAAGCAGTGACATACCTTTGGGGGAGGGGGAGGGGGGGGGGGGGGGGGAGGGGGGGGGGGGTCATGTGCCCTCCCAATAATTTGACAAAAGCAATAAAAAAAACATTATGGGGAAATCTGTGAATAAATAATGAAGTACATAAGGTGTACATAATTTGGCAGCCCATCCCCCTCCCAATCAGTCCTACCATGCTATGCCACTATCCTGAAGGAACTACAAGCTACTCAGATGATGTGACTACATTTCAAATTAGTTCAGTAATTCATGATTGCATCGACTTCAGTTCTGATTCATGTGCAAAGATAATATTACCATAACATTAGACCTAGAGCATGTCTGAGTTATCTTGTTATCCTGCTACTTATCGCTGCAATGCTTTCTAATCTCGCTTTTACTTGCTGCAATGCTTTCAAGCCTTTTCCGCGAGGGTCTGGGTAGGAGAAAGCGATAGAAAAGTGTGAAGGACTTACGCCCTCTGGAGGTGATTTTGGCGGCATAATTACCAACATGGCCTGGTCCTGGGCCCGTCTGAAGAGGTCTAGGTCTCGCTCGCCGACGCCGCTGGGGAGTTTGGGCTTGGAGAGTAACACTGGTGAATCTGGGGTAAGAAGAAAAACAATATCTATGAGATCAGTGGTGTCTTAGAAACTTATAAATTGTTATATGAAGTGCTTTATAAATTTCATCTATTATTATAATGATATTTTTTTTAAACGTCATTATCAATATCATTATCATCATCATTATTATAAGTGTTATTTTTATTATCATCATCATCATCATGCTAGATGCTTTTTCAGTCACGCACTGGCCCATTTGTTCAAGTGAATTTTGAAGAAAGAAAAAAGTGAAAAGAAATAGCACAAAGGCAAATTTTTACAAGTAAAATTTAGCATGAATGAAATTACTTTTTTTTTGCCCGGGGCCAGCGGGCCAGTGCCAATATGGAGCACTGATGGATGAAAGTGCACTGCTTCAACAGAGTTGATAAAAAATAAAATAAAGGTTTGCTGGCACTTTTGGATTTGATACCTTCACCACAAACATATCACAACCACCACTATTCACATTCAATTTGATTGTCAAAAATGTTTTCAATGTTCTTGTTTATCTCATTAATTAAACAAGTGCAATGCTCTAAACTCTACATCTTCATACAGTCATAGGAGTAGATTGTGCATTGGAAAAGAGAGGCTTCAAAGGCACCTTTTATATGAGATATCTTGTTAATTTAATAAAGTGAACGCATCATTCCTTTTAATAGACCGCTTCTGTAATGTATGCGTATGACGTAAGACTCCGTTGGCAAGCTTAACAATAGTAACTAGGTCCGGCAAGCTAAGTTTGCCGGGACTTGCCGGACCTAGTTACTATTGTTAAGCTTGCCAACGGGCAGTCTGATGTCATACGCATACTATTTGCATACATTACAGAAGCGGTCTATTGGATGTACAGGAGGAAATAAAACAGAAATATATAAATGTCTAAATTATCACAAGAGGGTTAAATATGACCTTAGGTTTAAACCATGGGACATGACAAAATGTTAGCACTCCATGGTGCATGTTACACAAAGTGTGTTAAATTAGGCCCATGAGTTACATAACCCAAGGTTGAATTTAACCCCCTGATGAACATTTTGGGTTTGAAGGGTGGGAGCAAAACAAAATATATTTTCAAATGATAAAAATTGTATATTTATTCATGTATGTGATGTGCAAAGGAATGTCAAAGGAATACAAGCATATTTGGATATACATGTACATGCAACATAGATAGATGGTTACATAGAAAAAAATACAGCAAAGCAAATTTTTCTTTACAATTAAGCAAAGCACAAAAGAATAGAACATGACAGAATTAGAATAGGAGAATATGAAACTGAGTTCACATTCCCATGATACCTATGATATATCATTGAATGGTCTACATGAACAGTACAATAATGATACAATTCTACCAAGATGTCAATACCCTTGGGGGTTAGGGATGGGTTGGGGGGGGGGGGGGGGGGGCTAACTGCCCCCATTAGCTCATCTACTAAACCTACAAATATGTCTAACATGTCTACAAACATGACTACCTCACATAAGACAATCTGGCTATGTGACAAGTTGATGCTGGTATTGAATTAAATTTCAACTTTGACCTTTGACCAACAGAATGGGGGCAATGAGAAGTTTAGAATCATCACAGGGGGACCAACTGCCCCCCTTTTGAACTCATTCCATAAACCTCCTCCCCAATGTCAAACATGACTACCTCACATAACAACCTGGTCATGTGACAAGTTGATGTTGGCGATGAAAGACACTTGAACTTTGACCTTTGACCAAAAGAAGGGGGGGCACTGAAGGGGCAAGAATCATCACAGGGGGACCAACTGCCCCCCTTTTGAACTCATTCCATAAACCTCCCCAATGTCAAACATGACTACCTCACATAACAACCTGGTCATGTGACAAGTTGATGTTGGCGATGAAAGACACTTGAACTTTGACCTTTGACCAAAAGAAGGGGGGGGGGGCACTGAAGGGGCAAGAATCATCACAGGGGGACCAACTGCCCCCCTTTTGAACTCATTCCATAAACCACCTCCCCAATGTCAAACATGAGTACCTCACATAACAACCTGGTCATGTGACAAGTTGATGTTGGCGATGAAAGACACTTGAACTTTGACCTTTGACCAAAAGAAGGGGGGCACTGAAGGGGCAAGAATCATCACAGGGGGACCAACTGCCCCCCTTTTGAACTCATTCCATAAACCACCTCCCCGATGTCAAACATGAGTACCTCACATAACAACCTGGTCATGTGACAAGTTGATGTTGGCGATGAAAGACACTTGAACTTTGACCTTTGACCAAAAGAAGGGGGGCACTGAAGGGGCAAGAATCATCACAGGGGGACCAACTGCCCCCCTTTTGAACTCATTCCATAAACCACCTCCCCAATGTCAAACATGAGTACCTCACATAACAACCTGGTCATGTGACAAGTTGATGTTGGCGATGAAAGACACTTGAACTTTGACCTTTGACCAAAAGAAGGGGGGCACTGAAGGGGCAAGAATCATCACAGGGGGACCAACTGCCCCCCTTTTGAACTCATTCCATAAACCACCTCCCCAATGTCAAACATGAGTACCTCACATAACAACCTGGTCATGTGACAAGTTGATGTTGGCGATGAAAGACACTTGAACTTTGACCTTTGACCAAAAGAAGGGGGGCACTGAAGGGGCAAGAATCATCACAGGGGGACCAACTGCCCCCCCTTTTGAACTCATTCCATAAACCTCCTCCCCAATGTCAAACATGACTACCTCACATAACAACCTGGTCATGTGACAAGTTGATGTTGGCATTGAAAGTCACTTGAACTTTGACCTTTGACCAAAATGATGGGGGCATTGAAGACCAAGAATCTCTTTAAGGGAGATCCATGTCTGTCCCCGTAACTGATTCCATACACCTCCTTCCCAATGTCAAACAACAACCTGGTCATGTGACAAGTTGATGTTGACATTGAAAGTCACTTGAACTTTGACCTTTGACCAAAATGATGGAGGCATTGAAGACCATGAATCTCTTTAAGGGAGATCCATGTCTGTCCCCGGTAACTGATTCCATACACCTCCTTCCCAATGTCAAACAACAACCTGGTCATGTGACAAGTTGATGTAGACATTGAAAGTCACTTGAATTTTGACCTTTAACCAAAATGAAGGGGGGGGGGGTGAGAATCTCCATAGGGAACCAACCAACAGCCCCTTTTTAACTCATTCCATTAAACTCCTTTCCAATGTCAAACATGAATACATGTCACTCGCTCACATAAAAACAACCTGGTCATTTGACAAGTTGAAGTTGGCATTAAAAGATATTTGAACTTTGACCTTTGACCCAAAGAAGGGGGCATTGAAGAGGCAATAATCTCTTTAGGGAGAGCCACATTTGTCCCCCTCAACTCATTCCATACATACACCCCTCCCAATGTCAAACATAATACCTCACATAAAAACAACGGATCATTTGACAAGTTGATGTTGGCATTGAAAGACATTTGAACTTTGACCTATGACCTCCAGAGGAAATTCAGCACTGGCAATGGACGGTGGTGATGGATGGAGGAGGCCCATGGGAAGGTGTGAAGAGGAAACATTAAAAGCAACTGTTCAATATTAATGGACATGTATAATAAGGAGGGAAAACACAACAAAAGTGCCAACAAAGCATTTTAGATCTGTACAAAAATCTGAATATCTTTACAAAACAAATAACTTCATACCATAATTGTTTATTCTAAGAACTGTTTAATAAATTAATACACATCAAGATGTCGTTTGTTTTATGATTCACATTAAAATAATCCTTTCAAGGCCACTTTTGTCTTGATGAAATATAACTACCAGTACTATTATGCTAGCTTTAATGGTTGAAATATCTGTCCTCGTAAGACCCATAGTCCATTATAAAATTTCATATGTAACGTGAGCGATGATCCAGTTAATCCATTCACTACTACCATTTATTAACTCTATGGGAAATGCAAAAACTTCACAGGTTTGGGGCTCATGGACAAACTACCCCTTCTATACGTGGGACGTCCATCTACCCCATTCTATTCTTAACCCCTTCTCTTCCAGATTCTAAAAAATCACCATAGACACTGTACATATCCACCATACAGTTCCTGTAAGCAAAGGGTTAACCACATTGCTGACATGCAGATAACAGGCACCAAAAAAAAAGAAAAAATCCATTCTCCAGACAACCATTTATTCAATTTCATCCTCATCGTTGCTGGGAGAATTTATGATGAGCTCAGAGTTTTCAGCGTGAGGGGAGTCAAGGACACGTGTAATTCCCCTACTCAATGTAGCATGGACTCGGTACAGTTAGGGCTATTCACGCTGTGACCGATAGTGATACATTGGAATAGCAGAAATATCCCAATAAACATAGCCAACGCATTTGGGCATTGGAAGATAATTTTTTAGATAGATGGCGCTACGTAAATACTTGTTGTTGCTGTTGTTCTTATCAACATTATCATTATGATTATCAATATTGTCATTATCAATTCAATATCTCTTTAATTGAAATATTTCCAAAAACAATGTTATAGAACCTGTCTACAAAGGCCACTTTTCTTAGGGTTTTCCCTATAAATATGGTCACTAAAAACAGGTTTAACTGTACTGCTTTTCCCTGCAAGGGATTCATTTTGGTGGCCACTATAGGCAGGTTGGCTGTTATAAGCAGGTGGCCGCTATGACAGGTTTGCCTGTATTTCGTTCACCCATTCTATTCGCACCTCTGTACAGTCTGAGCTTGCTACACGTAGGAGTGAGAGATGGTTGGGGGATGATGTCTAAATTTAGTCTGGATCGGAAAGGAACAAGTTTCTATAAATTTCCTGTCGCTAAGTCTTTGCCTTGGAGCCGTCTGAATTGTGGTATGTATGTGTGCTATTATCCCCCATACATATATGCACACACATGGCTAATGGGTACATACAAAGTGACACACATATACTCTTTTCTAGGCCAACACAATAAGTTTTCTTTATAAACCCCTTTGCACTCACACATACACAAACACACTCACATGCAGACAAACGGATAAACAGACACAAATACACACAAACATCCATGATCCATGCACATGCAAACGCACAAACAGACACGACACACATACACAAACAAACACACATGCAACATATATGCACACAACTCTTCAACATAAACACTTTCTCTCCAAAATGCACTCAAACACAAATAAGTTACCTATCAATGACCCAATTTTAAAACTAAAACTAAAAATAAAAAAGGAAACTAAAATATCTCCACTCGATCAGTTGTAAACAGCACTTCCTGCTACCTGTTCTACCTGAGGCTGCTTCGACTTGTTCAAAGCAAATTTCAACTTATATGGGTAAAAAGATAATGAAATGGACCCAAAATAAGCCTTCAGCTCTGTGATTTGAGATTGGAATTAGATTGAAACTTTAAGCATTATCATGAGTACAATGCTCCAGTGGGTACATATGTGCATAATCCTGTACATGATAACTAAACAAATATTTTGCAGATATTTTACACCCACCTTTCCCACCCATTTCCCAACTTGTTTCTCTCTTTAGAATGCAATTGTGGACAATAAATAGCCCACCAGAGCCAATCAAGTGGTTCACTGCAGCTCAAATAAAATAAAAGGACCAAAACACGAAATAGAAGTAACAATAAGACCCAACATTTAACTATCACAGTCTGGATAGGAGGAAACTATGTACGCAGCCTTTGAAGGCTTGGAGACTTTCTCATCTCATCATATTCTCCAGCAAGAAAGAAAAAAGGAGATTTTGTAAGAACTTCATATATGTACAAAACATTTATCATATGATGCTCATATGACAGCATATTATGACAGTAAATTAGCATACTTTTTAGTTTACAAACTTTCTAATTTTTTGACTGATTCAGCCAAATTTTTCACCAAGCCTGTTCTTACTAATAATCAGCTATTTCGGAAGCAACTGAGTTTCAGGATAGGCTTGCCCTTTAATAATGTGGTACAATATGTGCGCCAGCTAATGTGTAAGCGAGCATGATTCATGCATGAGGCAGCGCAAGGATCATGAGATGTCGTTTTTTTAATGTGATCCACATCACATACAGATTGTACCAGCATACTTTTTAGTTTACCTACCCCTGGCCCCCGCCCCCGCCCCTGCCATACACACACATGTAAATGAACCTGGTGTACTATTATATTCAAGGAGAAAAAAGTGCATTTAACCAAGTCTCCTCAGTAACCTTTTTTCTGTACTAGCCCATTCGGGCAGGTGAAATCATACATTTTTGAAATTTGACTTGCCCAATAAAAAAAATTACTTGCCTTCTTACTTCTAGATGAGATTATAAAACACATATGAAATTGCACTGTTCTCTTATATTTGAACAATTATTAAGTTGCCCAGTTGGGCAAGCAAACTAGACAATTTATGAAATTTTACTTGCCCGACACCAGTTTTTACCTGCCCCGGGTAAGCAAACAGGTGCTAGTGTCAAGCCCTGATTTAACCCACTCACTACAGGAACCTGGTAAACCATGTATACACTCTATGGGAAATGCACAATCTGGCATGCAAGGGGTTAATATAATGGATTGAATCAAAGACCCTCTTTATATAATGTACACATATTCCGCAAGTTCAGGAATTTACAATACCTCCAGTACAAAAAATTGTATGTTCATTGTAAACGTTAAAGTGTATAATAAAGCATGCATGCATTATTTCAGGCTTTCTATACTTCTATTATCCACATTTTGAGGAGTATATGCAATTCCAGCGTGACAGACGGGACATCCACTCATGACTTTTTCACAGTTTTGATTGATTTGTAGGCAAATGGTTCAACATTAAACAGGAGTTTTTATGCTTATGATATTAAATTGCAGTCATACTTTCAAAATATATGAGTTATATTTTGTGTGACCTCTGACCTAGATGTCAGTGGGTCGTTGAACTCAGCGTGACAGACGGGACACACTTTTACCAAGCTTTTTCAATACCTCACTTAATTTAAAATCCCTGCTAACTGGATGATCTTACAAGGCTGCTCATGTCTGTAGGTTATTACTTGCCTAAGGCCAGTTGTATGCCACTACTTAGGGAAATCCCCCATGTTTGTCTTAAATAGGAAAAAATCCAAAATATGAGCGTGACAGACGGGACAAGAAAAACGTGACAGACGGGACATGTACAATTCCTATGGGTGAATTGGACAATCTGTAAAATATACAATTTCAGTCATTTTTAGGAGTTTTACTGTAATAAATTACACCCTTATTGATAAAAGTAGTTGCTAAAAGATAAAAGCAGTGTTATTTTTTCAATTTAAATTGATTAAGGTAGGTAAGCTAGGAAATAATCTAATTTTACATAGTACAACACGATATCCAATGCATGGGACTGTAGAAAACCTTAGAATCCCCACCAATTACCTAAAATGTTGTTTTTACACGTTATTTAAGTTGATAATGCCACCAACTATTGTGATAAGCCTCTAAAGTGACAGATTTAGCCAAACTCATTATGAAACAGCAACAACCTAGTTGAATTAACAAATTAGTAGTAAAAAGGAGCGTGACAGACGGGACAAAAACGTGACAGACGGGACAAAACGTGACAGACGGGACAAGATTAAAACATTGATAGTTATATTCATAACTTATATTTTTACAAAAATGTAGTGTTAATGTAAATATAATAGGCCTTTTTTAATAAATATAAAGTTTGATCCAAAACCAGTCACAGGTATTTGCTAGGAATTAATTAATTGTTAAAAAACGTGACAGACGGGACAAAAATTGAGTTGAACTTTGACCCCCAGTAAATGCACGAAATACAGGTTTTGGCGAAATTTTTTTATATTTATTTGAATTTTCACTCCGTATCTATTATTTGCATTCAGTTTTTGAATATGCATCTAGATATAAATACAGATATAATCAATTTCAAATAACCCTTATTTTTCACAAATATGTCTAAATCCAATTAATAAGTCTAAAAATGCAGATTTTGGGCAAAAATGGCAAAATATCAAAAAATCAAATATGGTTTCAGAAAGTTCAAGTCATGCATTATCAGCCATAATAAGAAAACAAACTCAACAGCAAACTTAATTTTGTTTGTTTTGGTAGACATTTTCATGGAATTGCCTAAATACTTGCTCATATGTACCAGTGATCTAAATTAGCATAGGCCCGCTGGCCTGGGGCCAGAAAGAAATTAGCTTTATGGGCCATCAAAATATTGTTTTGATTCTAAATTCCACAGGCCCGAATGGGCAACCAAATATAACATAATTTGTTATGTTTTTCTATGTTTGGGGCCACCATATTTAGGTTTTGGGCCACTAGAATTTGAACAAAACAGTTCATTTCTGGCATTGAATGTAAACTATCAGGTTTAATGTATATGAGTAAATAATTGCTCACATACATACATGTACATGTAACAGGATTCCTATCACGCTGATTTGTGAGGAGAAAAAATGGGTCATGTTATGGGGCTAAAGTAGGCCGCGCACGTAGCCAGCAATTTGATCATTGAACAAGAAACAAAAAAATCCAGCCATTGATCATCAAAAGAAACTAAATCCCAACATTTTTCTTCTTTTCTCTACACCCTGGCGATTGCGACCTTGAATTCTGAAAATGTCAATCCTTTTCTTGCAAGGGGGTAAACGCAGAGCATATGTGTCTAAATGTTTTCCACAATTTCACCCGTTAAGTTATTTTGTTGTTGACATAATAGGTAAGTCACGTATACCCCTGGTGCCAACGATTCCTTTCATGTGCATTTGTGTTTGTATTATCACAGCACAATCTGTAAATGTCAATCCTTTTGAGGCAAATAAATTAATATATATATCAATACCTATCAAATTCTTTGCCTGCTAAGTTATTTAAGTTGCTGATGTAATACCGGGCCCATGCTCCACCCCCCCCCCCCCCCAATAATTTGACACAGTCAAATACATATGTAATAAAGAAATACATAAGCTGTGCCCCTCCCCCTCCCCTCCCCCCCAATCTGTCCCACCATGCTACTCCACTTTTCAACTAAATGTTATTTTCATTGTTGATATAATAACTCTGTCAAGTATACTCCTATACTACAAGTGCAAACAAATTTTTGCGTTTGCATTAAAATCAAAATGAAATTTGAAAGTGTCAATCTTCTCATGCAAAGGGATAAATATATATGCCTATGAACCCATTTGTCATCTGTTATTTTGATTGTTGATATATTAAAAGCTCTGTCAAAATAGTGTGAAATGTTTTGGTCTGTATGTGTGCTTGTGTTTGAATCATCAACAGATTTGTTCAGATTTTGTAATATACTCCCTTATCTCCAACCTCTAGAGAAAACAATCTTGATACGAAAATAACAATTCAATTTCTTGGAATTGGATGAATACACACTGCTCATATTTTCCTCTCTTTCACACATTAAGATATTATTTTCTGATACATGTACACTGTAGCCACCTCAAGATATGCTTCGAAGCATTTGAGTGTGATTGCAAATGTGCATACAATGTGTATAAACTGTGCGCATGAGTATGTATGTTTGCATGCTGGAATGCGAATGTTTTCACATCTAAAGAAAATTCTGGTTACTTTTTTTTCCCCTCTCCTCCTCCGAAGAACCCTGGAGACTAAGACCTTGAAATCTGAAAATGTCAATCCCTTTCTGGCAATTACAAAGGAATTTGTTTTTCCCCTTTTTACCAAGTAGCGGTAATGTTGTTTTTGCTTTCTAATGTATCTATCAAGAATACCGAGTGATAGTGCTGACATATGTATGTCTGCGTGTATATATAAGCATATATGCATGTGCGGATATCTGTATGTGTGTGTGTTTCTATGGATATGTGCAAGTGAGTAATTATATGTATGTGTGTTTTCAAGAAAAGAAAGAAAAAAAATCATATTTTGTTATCCGTCATCTTTATACCCTAGAGATTTGAGACCTAATATGAAAATGTCAATCCTTTACTGGCCCCCTATTTCCACCTGTTATGATATAATACATATATATGTTATTATACATTTTTGTCCTCAAGTATGCTGAGAATGTGACTTACTGTACAAGTACATATGTATGTGTGTGTGTGTGTGTGTGTGTGTGTGTGTGTGTGTTTGTGCGTTTGTGTGTTCATATCTGCACATACATGTAGGGCTGTGTGCGTGCGAGTATGTTACGAGTGTACATACATATACAGCACATTCGTGCATGTTTATGTCTACAGGTATGTTACTTTCACATACAATTGTCATGTACTCGACACTAGCACTTGTCCACTTGCTCAGGGCAAGTAAAAATGGGTGTCAGGCAAGTAAATAATTGTTCAAATACAAGAGAAAAATGTAATTTCATATGTGTTTCTGTTAATCACATCTAGGAGTAAGAGGGCAAGTAAATGTTATATTCTGGCCACAGTGGCCAGTAAATTAAAAGACAAATTTATGATTTTACTTGCCCAAATGGGCCAGTACAGAAAAGGGGTATTGTGGAGGCTTGGCAAATAAAAGGAATACATGCTTCTAGTTTGTGTGTCTGTCTGTGTGTATGTGTGTATATGTACGTGTGTGTGTGATTCATGCGCATATTAAAGTGTGCTTGGCCTCTTCCCAGTCAATTACAATATCTCAGTCTGTTTATTGCGAAAGCCCTTCATTGATAAATCCACCACATATTGCCAATATTTCAAAATTGTTTTCGAGAAAGGTCAAAATATTAGTCGGCATTTTATGCGAAGAAGAGCTGCTACTTTAATCAAAAAGGAAAAAAGACTATGAATGGCCCAGTCATAAAAATGCACATTTTCAATATTCTAAATTGCCTTTAGATGACATTTTAGGTTGTTTACTGGTATTTTGTTTTCCCTATATCTTTGCAATTTAAACAACAATATATTGTTGATATTGTGTACATATAGTCATGTACTACCCTTTATTATTAAACCGGCCTTCAACAATTTGAAGAATTAAATATCTTTCTATTTCTTTGTTCATTTTCATTCATATTATGAGATAATTAGAAGATGGAATTTTACTAATTGAGTAATGAAAGGTTTGGAAAGAAAGATTATTTTCATGTATATTCCAACATACAAATCATAAATGTACAACCAATATTCTCTACAGCCCTTACTAAAGGTTAAAGGCATATATGCGTGGGTTAGAATGGGTAGTCAGCAAATTCCAACTCGTACTCTACCGTAATCTCCCGAGGTAAACTCACGATATGTGTTGAATCGATCGAAGAGCGGTGCTTCTTATGAAATTGCATGCAGCACACAGCTGGTATCTATATACCGAGCGAATTGCTCGAGCTGTCACCCGAGCCCGAGGCAATCGCTGATAAGATCAAAAAGCAGCACTGTAAAGTCGGTGCGGTTAAGCATGTTACGTAATAGTTTCGCTCGTAAACATCTCTGATGGAATTCCATTCGACTAGTACAAATATTCCGAACGCGATTCGGGCCTTCGTGAAGTGGGACAGTTTGCGATCGCTACATATAACTGAGCCAATGGGGATTACGTACCGTGCGTAAAAGTGCGCAATATGGATCCACGCGTCGTATATACCGGTCTGAATTCCCTTTAATAAGGAGTAATTGCAGAAGAATTCCATTCAGGCAGAAATGCCCCCCTCCCCCACAACATTATCATTACAAAGAAATAAGAAAAGCAGAACATTCTTAAAATAATCAAATCAGCAAGAAGTATGTGTGCATTTGTGGTTATTTGATGAATCATATGTTTATATGCAATACCTCTAAGCACTGAAAGATGACTGAAAATGAGGTATTACAATATAACCGTAGAATGAAATGTAGTGCTCAGGGCGTTTAATCATACTTTTGCTAAATTTGGTTCTGGGTGCCATCTTGTAGGTCTTGTATTTCTGATTTTGGAAATCTTCATAAAAAATAAAAGAGCTAAATTGGGTTTCTACATGACGATCAAACTACATTAATATCTCCAAAGTACAAAACGTGACTCTGATAGTGCCTTTCTTTTTCTCTGCGGCCGACGATATCAGGGGTGGAGAAAACAAATGCATTAAAGATTGCAGCCTAAACTGAAAGTGAAGAACCTTAAAGGGATCTAGTAACATTGCCAAATCTGAAAAATTTACTTAGAACTCAGGGGTTCTCAAATACCTCAATAGAAGCATGGAACAGGTTTCTGTTTCCCAATTCATTCTTTCTTTATAAAGATATGTATGATTGAAGTGTTCGGGTTTGAAATTCTCTAGTGGAGAATGTCAACTGTGTACAAAGTCTAGGCAATGAGTAAGTGAATATCACTTTGGTCATATGACACTCATTTACTATGGAATGTTCACACATCACTATCAAAGTGGGCATATCAGATCAAAGAAATACACATTTTTATCAACCCTTCCGTCAGTTTTTGTACATGTCAACAAAGTTACTAGATCCCTTTAAATGGGAGGTGAATAAATCCATCACATCCCACAAAAGCCACTTAAGTAAATTCTTCCCGCAGGGACGGTGGACCCCGAGACCAGAAAGAGTCGATCAATATCAGTCGCACGCAGGATATTGATATAGCACTTGCTACAGCTCCTGTTACTTGTACTGTAATACATGTACTACGGACCGTAGTATGTGGTTGCAATACAATCATTATGAAGCTACACCACACACGGAAAGTAGTATATGGGTCTGAAAGGAGAGCAGCATGTAATACATGGAAAGAAGGGTACAGGACTATTGAAAAATAGTATGCGATACATGGGAAGAAGTGTATGGGACTATTGAGAAATAGTGTGTGATACATGGGAAGAAGTATATGGGACTACATGGAAAGCGGTATGTCATACACAGAAAAAAATATATGGGACTACAGCTTCTGAAAGGGATGATTTTGTATATATATAGAATGGTTCTTCCTTCGATTTTCCCTTAATTTAATGGGTCTCAGCTATTTTTCTTCTGACTTCAATCTGATAGTATCAATCAATATCATGCAGCCTTCAGACCAACCAAATGTCATCGCTATTCAGGGCTCACCCTTTAGCTTTTCTTCCAGGTGGTCAAATTGTCACATCAGATAAGACTCCCACCATAGACTTGTGTGTTGTAGATCCTAATTCTTTGGTGGCCAATGCAATATTTCTGGTGGCCATTGGCACCCAGGCCACTGTTAAGGGTGAGCCCTGCTATAGTATTATGGGACGTGTCCAGAGAAATGCCCCATCTGAATGGTCACATTGGTGAAAGGCCGATGAAAAGGAGCAATTAATCTCCCTTATTACAGAGCATGAGAATAAAATAATTTTACCAGTGTCACTCTGATGAAATGCTCTGTTTAAAAGTTAAAATTAATGTCAGACTTTATCACCTACTGCCCATTTGACTACAATCGAAACGCGTTCCAGAACCCTTTTTAATTCAATCATAAATATCTCCATAATCAGACCAATCAAAACCATTTCATTCTTCTGTTACCATTACAACAGGGTACAAGGGAAATGTGAAAGCTCTATGCGATTTTGTTTGACTTTGACAAAGTTAATGGATCACTTTAATATGGGCCCTGCAGGACAATTTGAAGTTGGCATTTACAGGGTGTGCAATTCAGTAAGCAAAGAAAAATCGAATTACCACAGTTAAGAGCAAAATTAGATTACTTACCGTCTTCTGAACCTGAAAAAAACAATATAGCTCCCAACACGACAACAAAACCGATCAATATAAATGATATGCATGGCTATAGGTCATGCATACGGGATATATTGACAGCTAGGGAGATTTGAAATGGTAAAGCAAACTGAACAGAGGAGTTGTGTATTTGGGGAGTGGGAGATGAGAGGTAGGACCAAAGTATACATGTACATACAAGTTACGATCAGGGTTGGCATGATTTAATCGCCTTCAAATTTAATTTATTACATCAAATCAATTTCAACTCATGACTTAAAAGGACACATTCCAAAAGACAAAATCTCCAACCCTGGTCATAACCAATACAACGTATAAATGAATGCCACTCATGATAAGCGGCAAAGAGAAAGAGATATCATATGCCATGTGAGAATGACAAAGGAAAATAATTCAAACACCTTTAGGTTGGCAAGTGAACATGCAACGTAAGGAACAGATGTTGGGGAAAGGATGGATGGATGGATGCAGCGTGAAAAATGGAACCAATGTGCAGGGGAGGCAGTTGAGAAGAAAGTATAGGGTTTATCTAGGATGCTAGTTCTATGAAGAGGCGAGGTGGAGTTAAAGGAGTCTATCTAGGTGTGATGCACAGCAAGCAAATCCGAGAGTCAGATAAGATTCTTTCTTACCACCAGTCTTAATGCCCTTCTTGGCTTTCAGTCCTTTCTCTGAATTCACCAACGATGATGACACAACGTTATTGGGACTGATCTGATCATTGGACGACAACTTCTTCTTCAGCTTTGCAGGCTTCTTTTTCATTGCTGCCCATCTTGTTGCGAGCTTCACGCCCTTCTTTTTCTTTTTCGTTCCCATTGCGCGCGCCTTCTTGACGATCTTGGACGCGCTGGCCGTCAAACCTCCCTTCATCTTCTTGGACTTCATGTTCTTTGGTGTGAGGTTCTCTTTGACGGGGGTGGTGTCCGTCGACAGCGGTGGGGAAGGCGACACCGAGGGGGAAGGCGACACCGAGGGGGAAGGTGACACCGAGGGGGAAGGCGACACCGAGGGAGATGGAGAGTCCGAAGCCTTGGACAGAGACGGACTGTCCTCCGCAGCGGGCACCTTGAAGTTATCCGCGTCCTCCAACAATTCATGCGACAATGTCCTCAGACGCTTCGGCGCCGAGTAAACGGGTGGCATGCCACGTTTGCGTGGCGATGCCGGCGCCACATACAAGTGGGACAACCCGTCAAATAACCCCTTCAACTGCATGTTACCTGTCCGCATCATCTGCGAATGAGGGGACGAAGAGTTTGAATGGGACCTCGTGTCTTCAGATGCCTGTGTCGTAAGCTTTTTTAGGGATGGGGACAGCGAAGAGGGCGACTCTTTGGCATCTTTTGTGTGTTTTGCATCCTCTTTAGTTGCTGAAGTTCTCATAACTTTTCCTTCTTTCTGCTTTGCATCCTTGCTACTATCCTCATCCCTTAAACTACTGTCTTCTTTACTACTCACATCCTTGCCTTTCACCTTCTTGTCCTTATTAAGTGTCTCCTCTTTGAGTTTAGAGTTTGTAGATGATACAGCGTCCACATCGCTCTCGCTCTTGTGCTTGACCTTTGGCCTAAAAGGCGTGATGGGATAGAAGGCAGCCGTAGACTGCGAGGAGCTGCGCGAGGTGCGACGGTTGGACGGCGTGAAGAACCTGCTCAGACCGTCGATGAGCCCTTTGGGCTGCCTGTACCCCTCTAAGAGGTCTTCGGCTAACCCAATAGGCACAAGGCCACCCTCCTCCAGAGCGACCAACGGGTCATCATCATCACTAGGAGTCCTATCTCTGGAGGAGGATGGCTTGTCCTCCGAGGGATGGTGGTGGTGGTGGTGGTGGTATGTTTGGTGTTGTAGGTGATTAGAGGTTGCTGATGTTGTTGTTGTTGCCATACCCATGCTTCTTGAAGCTGTACCCTGACTGTCCAGTGCTCTGCTGCCGGGTCCCCGTCCTCTTTGGCCCTTCCGTGACGCTGTCAGCTTCTTGGACGCAAACGACCTGGACAACATGAAAGACAAAATCAAAAATACTCAGCAGATTTCAGGAATGAAGAAGAATATCAAATTTAATTAAAGGAAAAAATATATGAAATAAATGAATTTTACTGACTGTAATGATTCTGATGAAAAACATTTTTAAAAAAACATTATAGCGCAAACATACATCACAAGTGTCATGAAGGGAAATCAAATTGGAGAATATAACATTATGTTAACAATTCAGGGGGTTCAACCCATACGTTAATCCATGTTCTTTGAATTAAACTAAAATCTAAAAGCTCTATTGCATTGCTTCAAGATTAGTGCAACAAAATGCTTTCAGTGGCATGGAAAAGAGGCTACTGCACCAAATGCTTTCAGTGGCATTGAAATGAGGCTACGAGCGGGATTATAATGTTCCAGATCTGTCTGGAATGATCACATAGTCCTCATGTTTATGAGCATTGCTGTATGTATGTTGTAGGAGGTCCATGATGTACAGTCAACACACATCAATGGTAGGAATGTGCCACTCATACAACATGCACACGTTTGCCTTTTACAAGTGGAATGCTATCCTTCGCTGCAGTTTAGGTGCTATGTAGATCTAACCTATTATTCTTATGATTATGATTATGATCGTGATTATTATTATTAAAATTAACAAATGTGTGAACTCTGTGAATTATGTTAAATGGTATTTTTTCTCTCTCTTTAACCAAACTGAGGGTTGGGAAAAAGTAGTGGCAGCTATAAGTTTTTCATTAGAAATCTTTTTACTGATGCATCATTTAAAACACAATGGCAATAATTATTCTTTGATACTTGTAAGCAAAAACAGTTTGCTATAAGAACCTTTAAAAAAAATCAAAAAACTTGTTAGACCCATTATAAAAGACAGTGTAGGTACAAGCAGTTAACCTTTTCAATATAGCACTAGTCTAGACAAAAATAGAACAGTAGTTAGGTTAGACATAACTGTAATTTGGTTTACACCCATTGGGTCTACTTCCATACAATGATTTTACAATCTACTAGAAAAATCAGAATTTAGAAGCTTAGGCTTAGGATAATATGGGATTAGAATATTGGGGTTAGGCATTTTGATAAGGGTTACGGTTATAGGCTTAGGGATGGGGATCAAGTTTAGATTTGGGGAAATGGAAGTTTCGGGTATCATGTACATGTAGTAGACAAAATGAGACTTCGACCGAATGGGTGTAGACATGGCTTGACACTAGCACTTGCCCACTTGCCCGCTTGCCCGGGGCAAAATTGGTGTCGGGCAAGTGAAATTGTATTAATTGTCTAGTTTGCTTGCCCGATCGGCCAACTAAATAATACACGAGTCAAGAGAGAACAATGTAATTTCATGTGAGTTAATCTCATCTAGAAGCAAGGGGGCAGGTAAATGTTATATTGGGGCAAGTCAAATTTCAAAACGTATTATTTCACTTGCCCGAATGGGCCAGTACTGAAAAGAAAGTTAGTCTGGAGGCTTGTAGTAGACCAAACGAGACTTTGACCGAATGGGTGAAGACCAAGTGAACATAAACCCCACCGCGAACGACTGACCGACTGAGGGGGAACTCCGGCAAATTTCCCCTCTCAAGTACACTACTCCCCGTCTGACTCATCTCTTCCTAAAAAAAGATACAATTCCTCGCTTCCTTTTTTTGAGGAAAAAGGTATTTCTGCAGAATCATTAGGGCCTACTGTGCAGAAGGCTGGCACTTGTACATGTATGTGATATGCAGAGGAGCAGGCAGGACAATGTACAAGTCTATGGGGATTTATAATATGTAGGAGGGTACGGGTTAATAATAATAATAGTCTTTTTTTAATGCATTGATGAACCATATTTCCCATATAATCCATGTTCAGATTTCATGCCCTGTTCTGCATTCAATTTACGATGTGAAGTTAATTATTATTACCCTAGCTTATCCAGCTGCCATATATAAGCAGTTCCACTCCTGAATAAAGTCCTGCTGAAGGACACGTGTGTCTGGCTGGGTATTAAACCCACAATCTTTGCATTGAAAGACAAAAGTCCCCAACCAATATACCACGGCACTTCATATATGAGTACTAATCCATCCATAACTATATACACACAAATGACTCAAAACAAATTTCTTGTCTTGATGCCGAGTGTTTTAAAACTGTATGTGCTGGCCCCCAAATTCCTGTGCTAGAGATTGTGTAATAAGTGCACGACGTAGACTGTAATAACGCTATGTTGGGTAGAACTATGCTGATAGCGATATTACAAAGGGGACTATCCGTAGAGTGAGCCGTCTGGTTAAGAAAGCGCAGGATGGTTGAATTTTTAACTAACAACTCTACACCAAAATACTAACATTTGGCCCAGGGCTACAGAAACGGAGATAGGCCCCGCCCTATTAAAGTAGCTGCCCTAAGTACCCGATGAAGTGGAAAGGACTCGGGGGCGAGCGTAAAGCCTCATTTCTACCCCCACCCTTATTGTATTCTCTGAACTAGGGAAAGTCCCTGTTTTGCAAACTAATTTCCTAAGATAATCGTGAGATTCCTCTCTCAACTGAAAACTCAATTTTTACTTTGTGTAAATTCTTTAAAAGCATTTTTTAAATCCATGTGACGATCTCACCTTTACCAGTACCCTGTCCCAATCCTTAAAGGGAATCCAAATGCTGGCATTTTTGCTTACTCTTACTGATAAGTACATCATTCCTGACATTTCTAGACATATATTTCCTCTTGGGTATAAAAAATAAAGGAAATAATACATGGTTTTGACTTTTTATAGCACTATCATCTGTTTTGACTGACCACTGGCGGCTGCCATGTTTCCAACAGTCCGCATGTCACATCATCTGAGTGTACACTAACAAAAGTGGGTTAGGTAACCACTGACATAGCAACAGCGGTTACCTAACCTGATTTTGCTATTATACTATTATAATTATTACTAATATTGCTATCACTGTTATTATTAATCACGTTAAAGGCATATAAGAGTTGAAAACCTTATCTGCACCCTTCTCTTCTTTACCTCTCTCTTTATTAAAAGGGAGAGCCCCACTTTACCTGTGTAATAACCACAATCCCGGACTCGTAAGATAATTGTGGGATATTCATTTTCCCTGTTTCTACATAAAATTCCCTTTTACCAACCCATTCTAAATCTTCCATGCAATTGTGCATTTATTTCTCCACAGGGGAAAGCCCCCTCCATTGGACACGACTTCCCTAGCATAATTTGAGGATATAAAATATTCCTACCATCATCAAATTCAATTTCAAAATTCAGATCCTTATTCTCTTTTCAAAGGGAACAACCCATTTGTTAAAACTGTGTGAATCTACACCCATTACATACCTGTAGTTATTTTTTAAACAGATCAGTTTGAACTAGATCAAAGAGAACCAACATGAAACATTATTTCTTTGATATGGGAAATACAAAATGAATACGAGTTATATTTATCCACTCCAGTCCAATCTATAGAAACTATGTTTTCAGAACTATTGTTATTAAATTCCATTTGACTTCCATTATTGAGTATTCCATTCAATCTGGTTGAAACTGAAAGGCTAAGCAACAGTCTGATATACAAGACAAGAGAGGGGGAAATGTTCAGTACAACTTGGTAAACAGGCTAGGAATGTAGGGAAGGACAGACAGAGATGGGGGGGGGGGGGGGGGGGGGGTGGGGGAAATATAAGGCTTGCTTCTGGATATCTCATGATCATTTCCTGTGACTGAATTAACCACTCAGGAACACTGGGGTCATACCCCTTCCCACCTCCGTTAGTAAATAGCTTCCTATTGCACAAACAATTTTGAATAATGTCCAGTACAACTTGGTAAACAGGCTAGGAATGTAGAAAGTAGAGACACAGATGGGGGATGGGGGAAATCTGAGATCTGCTTCTGGATATCCCATGATCATTTCCTGGACTGTATTAATCACTCGGGAAAACTGGGGTCATACCCTTCCCACCTCTGTTAGTAAATAGCTTCCTATTGAACAAAAACTAGTGGATAGCTTCCTACTGCACAAACAATTTTGAAAAATGTCCACTACAAGTTGGTAAACAGATTAGGAATGTAAGGAGGGACAGACAGGGGATGGGGGAAATATGAGGTCTGCTTCTGGATATCCCATGATCATTTCATATGACTGAATTAACCTGTTGACCACGGGAACCGAGTGGGATGTGTACAAAGTGTATGGGGATTTCATAAGCTCGTAGGGAACGGGTTAACCAGTGCTCGGAACACTGGGGTCAAACCCCTTCCCATCTCCATTTGTAAATAGCTTCCTATACTCACAAACTAGCGGATAGCTTCCCATTGCCCAAACAATTTGTAGTAATGTCCAGTACAACTTGGTAAACAGGCTAGGAATGTAGAAAGTAGAGACACAGATGGGGGATGGGGGGAATATAAGGTTTGCTTCTGGATATCTCATGATGTTTCCTGGACTGAATTAATCACTCGAAACACTGGGGTCAAACCCCTTCCCACCTCCATTTGTAAATAGCTTCCTATACTCACAAACTAGCGGATAGCTTCACATTGCCCAAACAATTTGTATTACTGTCCAGTACAACTTGGTAAACAGGCAAGGAATGTAGCGAGGGACATACACAGACGGGGGATGGGGGAAATCTGAGGTCTGCTTCTGGATATCCCATCATTTCCTGTGACTGAATTAGCCACTTGGGTCTTGGGTCAAACCCCTTCCCACCTCCGTTAGTGAATAGCTTCCTCCTACGAACTACTCAGACGGATGGAAGCAAAGTCCGAACCGGACAGCAGACGGATATATTTGCTCTCACGTGAGAATGAATGATCAGTATACATTCAGTACTTTATACACTTTACCCCTTCCCACCTCCGTTAGTGAATAGCTTCCTTCTACGAACTACTCAGACGGATGGAAGCAAAGTCCAAACCGGACGGCAGACAGATATCTCACGCGCACGTGAGAATGAATTAACAGCACAAATGAAGTACTATGTACACTTTACTCCTTTCCACCCATAACTTCTTTAACTACAACTACACACAGACAGAGGATGTAATGTCCGAACCCAACAGCAGACAGATATATTTGCTCTCACACGCACGCACGTGAGAATGAATGATCAACACAAATTAAGTACTACGTACACTTCACCCCTTCCCACATTCGTTAGTGAATAGCTTCCTCCTACGAACTACTCCAACTGATGGAAGCGAAGTCTGAACTGGACAGCAGACGGATATCTTTGCTCTCACGTGATAATTAACAAACAGCACAAAATAATTACTATGTACACTTTACCCCTTCCCACCTTAATTATTTAGCTTCTTTCTACAAACTATGCACAGACAGAGGAAGTCATGTCAAAACCGGACAGCAGACTGATATCTTTGCTCTCACGCGCACGTGAGAATGAACATACAGCGCATACGATCAGAGTAGAACTTGATGATTAGATACAGCCTGTTGCTCTCATGTTGATATCTTACAACACATTCCCGTATCAATTATTTTTTTTTTTAAAATCGCTCAAACAATTCAGACTGGTGCGAGCAAAGTTCTAACCCAACAGCCAACAGATATCTTTGCTTTCACATGAGAATGAACAAATGGCACAAATGATTATCCGAGTAGGACTGTTGCGCTCATATTGATATCATGTTCATTCATAAGAATGAGTATCATAAGAATATCCATACTTGCGTGATTCAATGGCTATTATTGGACATTTGGGATGGGGTAAATCGAAACTGGCAGTGACAAAATACATGGGGGCTCAGGGGGATTTTGCCCCCAAAATCTGAAAAGAGCCTCTGTAAACAGGCGCGCCGATTCCATCCGAAAACACAATGCATTGAGGGGGCGAGCATTGTTTGCGAACAATGCTCTGCCCCCCCAATGCATTGTGTTTTCGGATGGAATCGGCGCGCTTGTCTGTAAATTTGCATAAAGTTCAATGCAAGCTAAATTTCAAAGTGCTATTTTTATACAGGCGAGCTCAAAAAGTAGCCCGCAAAAAATAATGTATTTTCCCCCTGCAAAATGGTCTATTAATTGAAAGGAAACGCCACCTTATTGACCCATTCCCACTTTTCTACAATTCAGACTAGTCATTATCCTAAAATCTTCACCAATACATTTACTCCTACGGTACTACCACATCCACTTAAACAAATTGAAAACGTGATGTAGCTATTAATATTCCATTCACAAAGACAAGACGTCTCATGACGATTGTTTCCGCAAAGCCGAAAACCTCAATGAGGTTTGACCTACGGCTGACGGACTAAGTGGGTGTGTAGAGAACTAATTTTGGTACAAGTACATGTATCTGTGTAATCCATTCTGGAACGCAGGTGACAAAGCAATTACTACCTAATCATCATCGCAAATGAATGGGAAGAAAAAACACAAAGTTGACGTCACAAGTGCATCATATCCTTGATTTGGAAATATCCTCCTTTTTGCTCTCTTTATTTGGGTATCAAATATGCCACAGGAAATCTCTTAGTTGAGGTACTTCCTAATAAAATCAACAAAGTTGATAGGCTGTCAGTTGTGACACCATAAAATTGTAATGCTTTTGTTCTTGTAATTTTTCTTATTTTACAAAATGCGGATCATTCATAAATTCAATATTATTTAATAATAATGTCCAGTACAACATATTTAATGTTTTTGTTCTTGTAATTTTTTCTTATTTTACAATATTTGGATCATTCATAAATTCAATATAATTAATAAGGTAAAATTAAATATTGATATTGATCACAGATTTAGTGCCACGCAAAGTCAAGGAGTTTGATTTTACTGCATATTATTCAACATCATGGTTATTCTACCATCCATACATTTCTATCAAGTTTGATCAGTTTCTTCTTTTCATTTCCCTTAGCTTTCTGGAAGTGCTTATCTCTGGAATGATGCTGAATATTTGTACACTTGTGTGTGCCATGATATTAAAGGAACTTAGTAACATTGTCCAAATCCTGAAAATCCAATTGGAATTCTAGCGGTTCCCTCATACCTTGTTCAATTCATACAGTATATGAACAATGAAAGTATGGGACAGGTTTTGGTTTTTCAAATTTCCATTTCGTTCAAAAGATATTTACGATTGAAGTGTTCGGATATCAAATTATCTACGGGACCTTTTCATCCGTGTACAAAGTAAGTGCAATGAGTAAGTGAATATCACTTTGCATTTTCGCTCATTTCTCGGCCAAATAACATCCAATAAACTTGAAATTTTCACACCTTACTTTCTGGGCATATCAGATCACACCAATACACTTTTTGTACTTTTCAACAGAGTTACTAGATCCCTTTAAGAGAGCTGCATCCAATAATACCGTCCTATATCTATTTAACAGCAATGTTTGCTCCTACAGACATGTATACCAATGCACATTTGCACAACACCTTGCACATGATCGGATCAAGAGTAAGAGTCACCATTGGACCAATCAGCACACAGGAGCTATGGACTTATTCCTGATTTGACGCTCTATAAAAAGCTTCGTGTTACAGAACGCAGACCTAGAACCTGGGATTATTAAGCATATCATATCTAACAGTCATGTTTGCTCACACAGACATACCAATGCACATTTGCACAACACCTTGCACATGATCGGATCAAGAGTAAGAGTCACCATTGGACCAATCAGCACACAGGAGCTATGGACTTATTCCTGATTTGACGCTCTAAAAAGCTTCGTGTTACAGACCGCAGACCTAGAACCTGGGATTATTCAGCATATCATATCTAACAGTCATGTTTGCTCACACAAACATACCAGGATACATTTGCACAAAACCTCGCACAAGTTGGATCAATAGCAAGAATCATGATTGAACCAATCAACACCCAGGAGCTATAATAGACACATGCTCTATTTGATGCTCTATAAAAAGCTTTGCATTACAGACCCCATACCTTAAAACCTGGGAGGATTGGGCTCTTCTATTTATAAGTCACGCATCCAGTAAAACCTCTAGTATGTCACCCAAACACCTGCTATTCATTCATTCTCTTTATCACAAGTGCAGCGTGTCATATGTCTCTCCCACAAGCGCCACCACAATTTTTTTCTTCATCAGGGTGTGCATAAGTGCAGAGCTAATTAGGGACCTAACTCTGCGCAAAACTTGCCTTTCGTCTTGGCTCAAAAGTAGCGCTAGCCTGCTGGGTCTGGGCAACAAAATATTACTTTTGGCCACCAATATTTCACTTATGCCAAAGTTTACTTGCCCTATAAACGTTTTAGGCCAGCAAACCTTGCAAAGTTGGCTTTTTTATTTACCCAAAGCTATTAATATAATTGAATGATATTCGTTAAATTTTGTAGAGAGACAATAACATTGAATCATGTTCTTTTTTTTTTGTAGAGCCGTGAGTAAGGTTTTTAGATAAGTGCGCTATATAAGTATTTATATTATTATTATTATTGTTATTATCATTTTACCTTCAGGACCAATTAGGCCATCAGGGGGAAACAAGTTTATTTTTAGCATTGCTCTAGTGTGAGAGGGGCTTATCCCTCTATCCCTCCCGTGTAATAAACAGTTGCAGTACTGCAGAGTTATTGATTTGTTCTTTTGTCTGTAGCTATGAGTGATTGGGACTGTGATCCAGTTACTCCCACACTGCACTTTGGCGATGAATTATCCAGATAACGAGAGGAAGGGGTGAAAGCTCTAACCTTTCTCCCTCTCTCAGGATGTGTACATCATATCCATCATCCATCATTTATGACTCAACTCGACTTTTTTTCAATTCTGTTTCTAAATGTTTTGTTGCTCAAAGAGAGACAATTTCCATATATTTTTACACATCAATTAGGACTGAACTCATTTCTTCATTCTAAAACCATCCATTTGTTTAAATGTTTTGTTATAAAGGCAAACAGAGACACATTTCCATATCTATCACACATCATTTATGAGTGAACTCTATTATTTAATTTTTTAAATCATCAATTTTTACATTTGTTATTTTTTTGCAAAGGGCAAAACAAGCCATTATTGATGACTGCTTGGTACCCTTCAGTCTACATTCATCAAAATTTATTTTTTGCATTCATCACTGTAATAACAGAAGCTTCTCCATGAAAATCATCACAGAAATAAGTTAACAGGTCCAATGTGCCACTTTACGATATTTAATGACAGTTTGGTAGGATCCAATTTCAAATGAATAATGGTTACTGCTTTAACCTTTCTGAGGGGAAGAACTTTAAATTCCCATTTATATCTCAGTTACAAGTAAATTACACTTTCGACGCGATCAGGCGTTTCACATCCAAGATCTTATGTGTGTGTGTGCGCGTGTGTGTGTGTGTGTGGGGGGGGGGTCCATAATGGACCCCCAGTGTGTCCCAGTGTGTCTGGGGCAGGGGGGAGAGGGTGAGTGTGCAGGGGGTGGCAGAGGGGGGGGGGGGAAGTAGCATGTCTAACTTCCTTTTTATCTTTCGTTAAAATCTCCATCGTGTTTATTTTATTTGTACTATTATGTAAGATGTTATAGTTCTCTTCCTTATTCATGAATTGTAAATGTTATATTATACAGTTGTTAACTTGTGGTGGAGGGAAAAGCACGGAATGTTCCACTCCCAAGAGATTTTAAATGCTATTGAGGGAAGAGTAAATAAGTCCCGAGACGTAGTCGAGGGACTTAATTTCTTCACGAAATAGCATTTAAAATCCTGAGGGGAACATTCCATGATTTTCCCGACAGCAAAGTTAACAATTGTTTTATCATCTGAATTGCCATGTAACAGTGCCATGTAACATCCAAAAATGTTACATGGCAGCTGATGTACTGTATTTACTAAGTCAGGTGATAAACTTATATATAATTTGGAGAAATAAAAATCATTAAAAAAAATTTTTTTTTTAAATAATGGCCCTTCTCCGGTCTCTTTCCTGTAGAAAGACCTTAACATAGCCCAAGCTTTTTAAGGTTTAACAAGTGCTGGAAATTTTGTTAAAATTGTTAAAATTCATATCAAAATAATGTACTGTATAATTGCTTGTAATAGTAAATCATACATTTATTGTCAAAACTAGTTGATATTTTGTTATAACCTGTGAACTAGTTTGATTGTTAATTAATCTTTGAGGTTGAAAAAAAAAGTGCTGGAAGAGTAGGTGAACTGCAGCATAACATGGTACCTCCAGAGCTGACGATTGGTTTGTCTTAGTATTTATCTCGTTTCCCAGACCCAGCATGGAAGAAGTGAACAAATTTGCAGAGAAATTGCAAGAATCTTTCACATGATAATCATTTCAAGTGTATTAAGATCGATGACTTAGAACAATTGATTCCAGTTTCAACTTGGTGGCTGGGTTAGGCTGATTTCGTATCCCGCGGCCCAATTTAACAAGAGGCACACAACACAGTAGCACCAGAGCTGATGATTGGTTTGTCTTAGGGAGGCTTTCACATGATAATCATTCCAAGTGTATTAAGATCGATGACTTGGATCAAATGATTCCAGTTCCATCTTGGTGGTTGGGTTGGGTTAGGCTGATTTCGTATCCCGCGGCCCAAATTAACAAGTGGCGCGCACAACACAGTAGCACCAGAGCCGACGATTGGTTTGTCTTAGCGTTTATCTCATTTCCCCCGGACTCAATGGTATGGAGGAAGTGACAATTATCCAGCAGAACACACAACTTGCTGGCATACCACAACCCTGTCAGGTCCCATCAATCATGAACATGAGGATCGCATGATTGATTCCAGCTAGGAGTTTATCATTTAAAGAGTCTTCTGGATTTAAGCAGCTTCCCTTCAATCGTCCGTATCGATATACAGTAAGAGATCACCCACTCTATATCCTTTCCGCTAATTTTTTTGTTTGGCAAAGGGCAAAGGGCACTAACATTTAAACAAAATTCTAATAACTGATCACACCTTGTCTCACTATCTACTGTCCTCCTGCTTTCAATACAAAGAGCTGTATCTTATCACAAAGAAATGTTAAGTTTTGTGGATAAATTAATGATATTGCACAAAATGTATCAAGCTTCTTGCCATAATCAATCATTTATGGAGGAACAGAACAATGATTTGATTAAAATTTTAACTGGGATGCTATAGTTACTCAAATTTTAAAGCATGCTTTGCTAGCAATCAAACCCTTGACCTCCGAATTGCTAGACCGGAACTCCAACCACTGAGATACAAAGCACTCTTAGTGATCGTCCTTCCCAGACACCCTCCTAAATGCTTGTGCAATAGACAAATTTGAGAGCCATCGTCAATTGAAATTCAAGAATTGTGTGTACTTACGATGAGGATCCATTCTTTAGGGCTCTCATCTTGATTTTGTTGGCTTTGCTGAGTTTCGCCTGCAACTGCCTGCCCCTGAACAGCTTGTTGACCGGGGGCCTGCCCGGCCCCCTCCCTGGTACCTTGCCTGTCCTGCATGGCTTGCACTGCCACGAACCTGTCATCAAATAAACATTTCAACATAAATTACTTGGATATCAAGTCCATTTTGGGCTTATAGGTATGAGTTTCACCAGGTATTGTGTCCTACGCCTGAACAGTTTGTTGACAGGGGCTTCCCCAGCCCCCCCCCCCCCCCCCCCCCCTCCCTCATACCTTGCCTGTCCTACATGGCTTGCACCGCCATGAACCTGTGATCAAATGAAAAATTTAACAGAAATTACTCGGATATCAAGTCCATTTTGGGCTTATAGGTATGAGTTTCACCAGGTATTGTGTCCTACGCCTGAACAGTTTATTTGACGGGGGCTTCCCCAGCCCCCTCCCTGGTACCTTGCCTGTCCTGCATGGCTTGCACTGCCACGAACCTGTGATAAAATAAACAATTCAACAGAAATTACTTGGATATCAAGTCCCAAGTCCATTTTGGGCTAATAGGTATGAGTTTCACCAGGTATTGTGTCCTACGCCTGAACAGTTTACTTGACGGATGCTTCCCCAGCCCCCTCCCTCGTACCTTGCCTGTCCTACATGGCTTGCACTGCCATGAACCTGTCATCAAATGAAAAATGTTACGGAAAAAACTTGGATATCAAGTCCATTTGGGCTTTAACGGTGTAAGTTTCACTTGGTAATGTAATATGCCCTCAACCAGTCTACTTGATAGGAGACTGCCCTGGATTATTGTCTGTATTTTATGGCGTACACTGCCATGAACCAACATATGAGAACACAAAAAAACATTGCATGATATATACAAGGTCAATTTGACATGTAATGCTTTGGGAACTTGTTTTGTTTCAAATGCCTAAACTAAGGCCAAAGCCAATCAAAATGAAGCATTCCAGCTGTTGCAACAGTAGTTACAATAATTGGAAATGTTTTTATGAAACTAGGTGTAGTTTCTGGGTTTGGCTATCCTGATACTGCTAGCTGCTTGTTCTCCCTGGAACCTAGCCTGTCCTGCATGGCTTATACTTCCCGTTCCACAAACCTGAAATAAACTGCTTTAATATCACAGCATAAAACTATTTAAGGAACTTTTTGAGCTCCAACCTCTCAGGACCAGGTCTAATTGGCAAGGTTTCTCTGATAGTACTGCTCTCCTCTAAACAGCTCATAGGACCAGGCCCAGCCTAGCTTTGATATACATTCCTCACGGATTAAAACTTGTCATAATTATTCCCTTTAAACTACTAATGGCTTGCATCAGTGATGTAAACATTCAGTCAGCAACAGTTCCTGCTCGATTCTGGTACGGTGTCAGATTAATTGAAATTAAGGAGAACAAGAATAACTACATTTTTTTTAACGAGACATCCTTCAACTCATAGACTGGGTTACTAAAACTCTCAGAGCAGTTGCAGTGATATTCTAGCCTACCCTCAAAAGGAAAGGAGATCCATTTCACTGAAATTGACTAGCCTTATAAACATAGATTATGTTTGTTTTCCCAATTATTAACCTGATTTATTAACCCTCTAATTATTTATTGCATAATATTTATGTGGACAGATACATCAGGGTAGTAATTTGTACTTCTACGCAAGAGCAAGAGTATACATGGGTACTTTAACCCGTTCCCTTCAAGATACTGAAATCCCCATAGACTTTGTACATAACCCACCCGGTTCCCTGTAAGCAACAGGTTAAAGGTTAGGTGCTAATTAGCCTGAAGTGCCGTAAGTCGTGCAGCTCCAGCTAGTATGCTCCTCAGGGAGATACACGGCACTCTATAAATGCTACATCATCATCACCACCATCATCATCATCATCCGATACAAACCTTTGGGGATGCGTTTTAACGGTGGCTTTAGACATCCTGCGTGGTAACCCTGATTACAGGCTTCACACACCAGAAGTTCCTGAAAGAAAAGGAAAATTGTTAAAGCAATAAATGCATTTATAAGTAAATCAAATAAATAAGTAAAAAACATAAGTGAAAATCAAAGACGCTATTTCTAATATTGGTATAAACTCTATATAAGCTATAATAAAAACATAGCTTATTTCAAAATGCACTCAAGCTTTTTATCTAAGCTCGAGTTCTGAATCATTTAAAAGGCGAGATGACACAAATATTTATTTTGGGTAAAATTATTTATACATTATATTGCACATAAACAAAGAAAAAAAAATTGAAATTGTATTTTCTTGGGAGGCTGTTTTAAGCTTGCCTACATCAAATCAGTTTATATCTAGAGGCTCTTTTATGATCTTTGGTGGCTCTTTTGGGGATTTCTAAAGCTTTATCGCTCCTCGCCCCAGTTTGATTATTTAATTTCAAAAGAATGAAATGAAAAGGAGATAAATGTAACAATTATTCTCAAGGCTGCATCTAGGCTATTTTGAGAGTTGTGGGTTGCGGGTTAGCCATCCCTGATATAAAAAGCAAAATTCATAAAATAAAATAAAACTTTACATGACTTTTAATAAAATGCTGGCTTCAATCACATTTAATTATCAATTGAATTCCACACACATATGTGTAAATAGAGTCTGCCAAATGTGTAACACTATCTCCAGGAAAATAGAGCCATTAAACATGATATTCTTGTTTGTATTTCTGTCCTTTCTAACTCGTATTATAGATGAATCTATAAATAAATATAACTTTACAGTCTTCGTTGATGAAATATATATAAAGTCAACAAATCAAACTTGACAAAACGCTATAATTCCATGGTAAAATTTTGTGTTCAATTACTTCTAACCGAATTTGATATCTTCAGAAAAGTGAACGAATCTATAGATAGTCCGGGTGCATTTATCATCTTTTGCTACATAGAAACAGTGCAATTTATTTATTTATTTTTTAAAACAGGGGGCAATTCAACTTTGAATACTTAGTTGTTTTTCCACAAATATATGTAAAACATTTATTACAAATAAAAAGGTACCATTATTTGCATTTTAGTTCACAGCTCATCGTTTGGAAGGGGGACAAAATCGGGGGCTGAGGGTCATTTAGGGTGGTGAATGAGCCCCCCCAAATTTGCATCTAGAATTCTATGCACAACAAAATTTGGACTGTTATTTTTATGCAAGCTACCTTGAAAAGTAGCCCAAAAGATGAATTTTAATATTTTCCCTGTAATAAAGGTACCTGGTGATAACCTTTTTTCCCTGGTTGTCTTACCGCGTTGCCACTTTGATCACAGATTGCACATGTTTTGCACTCGGCACACTGCCATCGTCTGAATCGGATGCGATCCGTCAGCGCAGATGAATACTTGAGACACGAGGGGTGAGCTAGGAATGGAGAAAAAATGTCAAGAGAAAAAAAAAGATATTCAATTATTCATAAATATTAAGTATAATGTGACATTCAACATGCCATCGTATTTAAATAATCTGAATGGGATGCGATCCGTCAGCGCAGATAAATACTTCAGACATGAGGGGTGAGCTAGGAATGGAGAGAAAAAGTCAAGAGAAAGGAAAAGATATTAAGCAAATAACCATCGACTGGGAGGGTGATGGCAAAACTATACGTGCCGAGGTGATCGCATGATAGTTACCTTCGCAGATCACCGAGGCAACGTATAGTTTTGCATCCATCACCCCAGTAAGGAGATTTGGTTATTTGCTTTATATCCCTCATATCATTTTGATCACCAACGACATATAACTAACACAAAGTGCTCAAAAGTTCGGGATATTAGGCAATTGATTAAGTTTTTTATTTCAATTTTGTCAATCCTGTACATGAACAAGATTTATGATTAAAAGGCCAAGACGCTTATACCATTGTCTATTAAGCGTAGCCGCGCGTAAACTTTGCGCACCAGCGCGCTACTTTTCTGCACACAAACGCGCGTACGCATACTTGCGCGCCCACAAGCGTTCGCATTGGCTGCCGCTGCGTTCTGGGTTGTCATGGGAACAAAATAACTCGGTTGTGAACGTTCGCTGATTCCTAATTTAGAGGTTGTTAACAACGTGCCCTATGAGATCACATGCGTAGCAGCAATAAAGAACTGTACAAAAGTACTATATGAGGTTGGGATTTGATGGGAGAAATTATACTTGAACACATGACGGCGTTTCGACCAATCACCACGTATGTGCACGTTGTACACAACATATGGAAGTACTATGCTCGCAGACATGTTACCCCAATGACACAACAGTGTTTGCTGGCACCAATCAGCTTCGCGCATTTCCGGCGTTTGCGCGTGCAATGATCCAGTGTAAACTCTGCGAGCAATCGTACCGCTTAACGTTGCGTCAATTTGAACTCGAACTCAATCTAGCTTTCATAATTTCTCTTTTATTTCGAAATTCAGCATTGTAGAAGAAATATGGATCATTTTACAACAAACTTCTTATCCTACTCTTTCTTATCGATATGTTTGTATTCAATTTAACTGTATATTCACATTTATATATTTAAATCATTTAAAAAGGGGTTAAATAAGAAAAAAAAGGCTTTCACAGATGAAATAAAAGCCTATTTTTAAGACGTGATATTGAAAAACCTAGAGTTTTCCCGACTAAGCGAGTGTCATAAATGTAATATTTGGGACCTTTTCTTGATTTCATTGATTGGGTGTTACAACTCTTAAATAGTCAGTTTTTAGATAAATTCCTCAGAAAAATTGTTAGCCGTAAATCGCATGAACAACAAATCATACGGTTCTGCGCGTAAGACCATACCCGAGCGCAAAGGCATCGCTATCCAGCTGCTTATGGCGGTCATGAAGAATTTCACGTGCTTTGCCCCTCGTTATTGATTTACCGTCGAACTTTTCGAATAACACGAAATAACAGCTTTTAAAATAAAATAAACCAGAAAAACATCTTACCTGGATTAAATAGTAAATCTGACATCTATTTCACACGATTAAATGTAATTTCATAATCTGATAATAAAAAAATGACGGCATAACGCTGTGACGGCGTGAGTGAGTTCCGCGCACTCATTTGTTTAGATTCATGCTGGAATTTGCGTAACATGCAATGGAAGGATAGCCGCGCCACTAGACATGGCTAAACTCCCAATGGAGTCGCGCACAAATGGTGCTTCAGCTGCTTTTAAAGTGAATTGTTAATTTTATATCTAGAAAATAAAACAAAATAAAGAAAAGTTGTTTGTGAATTATTTATAAATACATATCTAATTTTCCTAAAACACAGCGTGTATGTCCGTATTTCCTTCCACAGTCGATATAAAGTGCAATCAAAATGCGGCTGTCCGAATTTTTCAAAAATTTGATATTTTTCTCCGAACTTCAGAAAGTTGTAGCTTGAAAACTGACATTAAAGAGTTGCAACTGTCAATGAGATGATGAAAATATAAACAAAGAACATTACATCCATGAAATCCTAATTTATGTAAAAACTCTAGAAATTTGTATATTTCAATTTGAAAATAACCTTGAGATTTGGCTCTTTTTACTCGCATTTTCACCCGATCTTCGCGGCCTACTTCAGTCTTGACAACAAAATATTTGTACATTGATTTGTATATCATTTGAAAGAGGACGATCAGCTGATCGTATCCGTATTTGTTTAAACATCGTATAACTATTCTTATTGGATAAAGAATCAGAGAGATATCTCAGTAAGCCAATAAGACGACTCGACAGAAAAATCAAGACAAATGTTACGGGAAAGGCCGGTCGCGTATCATAAATATTAATGTTTCAACATGAACTACTTATAAATTTAGATCATATATGCCACTAAATGTTTAAACATGGTCTCTTAATGTTTTAAAAAACATTTTAGCTACTTGAGACATGAGGGGTGAGCTATGAATGGAGAGAAAAAGTCAAGAGAAAGGAAAAGATATTCATAAATATTAATGTTTCAACATGAGCTAGGAATGGAGAAATATGTCAAGAGAAAACAAAATTATATTCATAAATATTAACATTTCAAAATGCCATCATCTAAGATGAATTGTCTGACTCAGATGCTTTCCATCTGCACAGAAGAATACTTGGAGAATGGAGAAAATATCGGGGGAAAAAAGATATTCATAAATATAAACATGTCAACACGGCGACCGCCATCATCTTAAGATATGTTTAGTCTACAACAATTTTTAGATGAGAATCATATTGGCTGTAAATTGTAAAATTGTATTGTACTAAAAGCAGGCCTGGAGAGATATGAGTAACAAGGAATAAATCACACAAATTATGACCAAGGATGGTCATTTATTTCTACTTGTATTAATCTATATATCGCCATATTCACATCAGTGCAGTAACTCTTTGCTTTCCTTGCTATTATATGAACCCGGCCTTTTTTTCCATTCACATCATGTTAATTTGTTTTCACAAAGTACATGTGTTGGAATAACTTAATTTTATGGCAATATTTAAAATTTTATGTTTCTGCATGACTGTATCAACTAAAGTGATAAGACAGTTACAAATGTTAGTAACATTATAATCACAGTTGATAATAACAACAAGATAATAATACAGAAATGAATGGGCATGCTAAATAATCACTGAAAATAGCATCCAATATCTAATTTTACCAGCATAATTAATCAACGCAATTATAATTTGGGTGAAAGTAAAAGTGAACAAAACAGTAACCACATAAAATGTACATGAACATCCACGTAAATAACTTTTGAATAAACAGTTATTGATAAATAGTTCATGTGCCTGTAATAGCAATATCTGCACTGCATATATATTTCAATAGCGACTGTTACAAAACCATATATATATCCACATGATAATGCCACCTACAGTACTTGCATCAATAATTCCTACACTACAGCTAATGTATCCAAGTGAATAGGTCTATTTTAAGAATTCCTGTTTCGGTGGTAATCCCATTTAGATGATGCATGAATGTCCACAAGGCATATCATATTATTAATGACAGTCTTTATCTAGGTCACATTAGTTAACCACATTTATTGGAAATATATCTCTTCATAGAGACAACCCCCGCTTTCAGACACAAGGAATTTGATGTACGTATGTAATAATGTATGGAGTGTATGGAGTATACATATAGCAACGCTCGAAATTAACTTTTTTTGCTGGTGGCCCGGTCGGGCCAGTAAAATTAGTATTTTTCCAATTTTGGTGGCCCGAAACCAAAATCTACTGGCCCGAAGAAAATAAAGAAAAACAAAAGAAAAAAACAAGAAAATTCATATCACATTCAAAACTGTGGAAAAGTGGAAAATTCACTGTTATTATACAAATTTGACCTCAACATTCTGTGTAAATGTCATGTGAAAATCTCAGACAAATAACATGTTTTTAAATTGTGGTGTTTTAAGCTAATAATTGTAAGTCAAAAAGCCGATTCATCGGCTGCAAACATTGACAAGTCACCGATCTACTGTATCCGATTTCGAATACGGCAAACATGATTTATTGAGTTTTACATGCATAACAAATTTGATTGATAATGGAAATTTGTACTTATATATCAGACTTTTAATCTCACAATTCCGTAGAATATTGTTTTGAAACCTGTCATGAATGACACATTTTTCAAATTGTGGTGCTATATTTGTAAAACTGTTAGTCAAACATTTATAAATTCTTTGTGAACTTACGGACACAGTCACAGTCACAACATCGGCGGCAACACAAGACGTAGACAATGCAGACACAACATAGGCTGATTTTACATGCGAACCAAATTTGCCGCAAATTTGATCGATTATTAAAATATCCTCTCACATTTCAGACTTTTAACCTCACTTTTCCATGGATTATTGTTTATAAACCTCACATAAATTAAATATTTTCAAATTGTGGGTTTTTGTTGTTGAAATTTTGGTGTCAAACATTGATGAATTGATCGTAAACTTTCTATGCTCACGTAAATTGCATGCACACTCACTACATGTTTTTACATTCCATATTTGGAATTGGAAAGCTCCATTCACAAAACGGGGGTGTGGGGATAAACAGAATGGAAAAAAACACAAATTAAACTTTTACAAATCGGACAACATTTCTCTTAACTTATTTCCGCAAGTATAGCAAATATTATTCTTGATATTTCCTATTATTTATTCAAGTTTTATATACAAACTGAACTGATAACAGAATTAATTTGATATCCTTCTACCTATCCCAAGTGGAACATGCTGTACAAATTTTACATGTGGGATCGGATGGGGGCCGGGGCGGGGCAGAAATAATGCTAATTATAATAATTTGCGCCTTTTCTAAGCTGTCGGCAGAAGAAAAAAAATCACACAAAACTGTTCATTATTGATCTCTCTTTCCTCTCTTTTTAAACCACAAATCAAGTATTTTCTTTGAGGAATTGAGGTATCAAATTTGCAATAAGAACCATAATATTGTGCACAATTGTTTCAACACATGGTGGCCCGATCGGGCCAGCAAACATTGGAATTATGAGTTTTTTACTGGCCCGACAGCAATTTTTGGTGGCCCCGGGCCATCGGGCCTGTGCTAATTTCGAGCGTTGCATATAGGCAAATATGATAGACTACCACTGCAAGATACATGTTTTGCATTTCAATGGCAGCCCTTATCTAGGTCACATAAGTTAGCCACATTCATTGTAAATATATCTCTTCATCAAGAAAAAACCGCTTTCAGACACAAGAAATTTGATGTATGTAGTGTATGGAGCGTACAATACGTAGGCAAATATGATACGACTACCACTACAAGATACATGTTTTGCATTTCAATGGCAGTCATTATCTAGGTCACATTAGTTAACCACATTCATTGGAAATATATCTCTTCTTAGAGACAAACCCCACTTTCAGACACAAGAAGTTTGATGTATGTAGTGTATGGAGTGTATGTAGTAAAATATGACAGACTACATGATGTATATTTTGCATTTCAATGGCAGTCCATATCTAGATCACATTACTTAGCCATATTCATTGGAAATGCATCTCTTCGAGACAAACCCCGCTTTCAGACACAAGAAATTTTATGTGTACTACAAATGTGATAAGACTATGTTTTAATTTGCATTTCCGCATACGACATTCTGACGCTCCTTTAACCCACACACCCAGCAGCAGATGCCTGTATTAAAGTACTGCCGAGTTAACTCATTGCCTATTAAAGGGAACCTAGTGAGCCCTGTATTAACGCTATACAATTGGCAAAATCTAGTAGAGAACAGGTTTAAAATATACATAGTAAATTTGATACAATGTCCATACACTGACTTATAAATACGACTATAAACAGTACTTTGAAAGACTAAAAACAAAGCTTTTCACTATACAGGGTGGCCCCCCAAAAAATGGAACGGGGCACTTCCCAAAATAATTGTCTATCGGTTAGGGTGTCCTTTCCAATGAAAAGCAATACCAAGAACAGTCATTTTGGCCGTGTAGTTTTTGTTTTAGGGTGCTGTGAATGACACCATGTCAGGTTCCCATTTTTGTCAATTTTTACCAAGTCAGTGTATGATAAATCGGACTGACTGCCCGGCATAGCATCAAACAACGACGATACACGCGCCATTGTTAGTGTGCATTCAGCTGTGTGCCGAGAGAATGGGCATAGTACAGTACACTGTACAGTACAGTACAGTACAGTAAAATGTAAGCAAAAAGTAACAACCAGTTTATCTAAAAGATATATTTGGGCTCTTTATTGATTTTATCTATAAACAGACTGGGTTAAATCACCCTGAACTGCCATATTTTTGGATTATATTTCAATCAGATGTAATATACACTCACAATTTTCTTCCTTTTTCACTAGATCTGCTTTAAAACCATGTCTTCAGAATTACATATAGTGAACTTACCATTCACAATTACAACAACCAAAAATTATTTTAACAAAAATAAAATAATTTCCGTAATTATGTTTTGTATTTTACTTTTAAGCAACTCTAAGCAGGACGTTCCTTTTTATGAATATCATTCACAAATATTAAAGCGTTTCACAATTAAGGAGGTCTTTAATCTAGACTAGCTCTGAGGTGTGGTGACTGGGTCCAAGGCCAAAGTCTAACAATCAGTTTGTAAATATTGATTGTTTTTTGCCTTTCGCTATTGTGCCATTAGGGACACACTTTTGTGAGACTTGACTGGGTTGGTAAACTGAAACAAAATGGCTGCACTCTAGAAGAATTTGTTGGTATACATCACTTTCAAAACATGACCATTTCATTCAGATGATTACAGTGATACAGTTAATGTTTTGTCATGGTATCTATCTACATTGTGCCCCCATTCAAAAGCTTACTTTTTATGACTAGTAACAAATCGAAACTGATTTGAATCAAATTTGATGGGAGTTCTCAGTTGAATAAGATGTTATTGAAAGAAATTATGCGAAGGCTGTGCAAATATTGATTGACAGTACCAAGTACTAGCTGACAGCATTATTAGAACATCAATGTACTGTAAGCATTACATAAATGGGGAAATAGATAACATTTTATTGTCAGGGGCTACTTGCCTGAATAAAATAACATACATGTAGCCAGGGTAGGAAATATACGGGGGCTGAGGGCGATTTTGCCCCCTGATTTTCAAAATAGCCCCCTGAAATCAGTAGTTACATTGAAGTCTATGGGCTCTTTTTTATTAATTTGATCTATAAATAGGCTATTTTTAGCATTTCCAGCCTGAGCTAAACCGTCCCAAACTGTCATATTATTTGTTTCACTGATACATTATTATTATGTACATGTATATGTATGAGAATTACAGGGGCTCTTTTATGAATGTAATGTCATGGTTTATTTGTAGCATTTCCAGGAGCTCAATTCCCCCCCCCCCCCCCCCCCCCCAAACCACTGTATTTTGTTTCACTGTCATTCATCAATGTACATTTGCACGTATGCAGTACAATGATCAAATGTTTGATCAAGGAGGCTGGCTATCAAGTCTAGCGTTGATAACTGTCAATTGAGTACACAGATATGTCACCAGAATACTAGATGTCAAATAATACAAGTATAATGTATACCAAGTGTTTATTGTCCCTTGAACTCTAAGTTTCTGACAGTTGAACATATTATGGACATTTTGAGCTTTGTAAATTTGCTTTTAATTTTAAAGGGGAATTCCATCCAAGAAGTTTGATGTTTGCTACAGAAGGTAGAGATACAAACAAGTTATATTAGGGTGTTCAGGTGATTTTTTTCTTATATAGCTGAGGCTTAATTTCCTCAAAAAGTTGATAGAGTGTAATTTTAGAAGAATAAAACAGTTAAAATTTTGAAAATCGGCCAAAGCGTTCCGGAGTTACAATTTTTTAAAGAATTATTTTTAAGGGAAATTTTTCACATTGGTCACGTGACTTTTTCTTTTATTTCTATTGTTTTACAAACGGCACCATTATGGTACTCTTTGTAAGAGATTTACCATGTATGTTTAAAACATATTAATCAATATCTCTGTGATGCAGGATCCAAAAATGATGAAATTTTCTACATATCTCCGCAAGATACAGTAGATTGTGATTCATATTTACTTGACATTATTAATCAGATTTTAAATATGCAAATTTATGCAAATTTATTCAATTATATGGAAAAAGGTGCTATCTCTTGAATTTAATGAGTCAGAAATCTAGTTTTCACAAATTTCATGCATATCCTTGCAAGATACAGGAATTTGTAATTCATATTACTTGATCTTAGCGTTAATAATTAAATATGCAAATTTATGCAAATTTATGCAGTTTTTTATGAAAAACGGTGATATCCCTTTAATTAAACGAGTCAGAAATCTAGTTTTCACAAATTTTGTGCATATCCTTGCAGGATACAGGAATTTGTAATTCATATTACTTCATCTTAGTGTTTAATAATTAAATATGCAAATTTATGCAAATTTATGCGTAATAAACATAAATGTTCATATCTCATGAATGGAATGGGCCAAATGCACTCAGTTTTTGCCAATCAAGTAGTAATATCATAGATTTAAGTATATTATGTAATTGATTACTAAATAGTTACCCATCTTATGTTTTTCTTTGTTTTATGATTTGTTAATGTATTGTATTGTTTTTGCGTAACATACACAAAATAATGTTTATAAATCATGTATTATTTTTTCTTTTACTTCTTGGATATCAAACAGGTAATCAAGTTAATATGACTCAAGAACAAGTGGTTTGAATGTATTCCTTTTGTTCTATATTGTTTTTCTTTGTTTTATATTGTTTTTCTTTGTCTGTTATTGTTTGGTCTCAACTAACATTCATATTTCTAACGGTTTTGTCTTCTTAAATTTAATTATGATTATCAGACTTCAACAACATTCACACAGGAGTATACTTATTTATAGTGGCAGTGACACATGAACACACACACACACACAAGAAACCCACACAAACAGACATCTTATATAATATAAAACCGTCAAATTTAATGCAACACCTTTTCTTTATGCATGTTTTCGTCATCTTTTTATGACCTTTTTGTTACATCTATTTTAATGTTTAATAATTACAAGGATTGTGTCAATGTTTTCCTTGATTCATTGGTTGTTCTTTTGTTCATTTTCTTATTCACTGTTGCATATTTAATTGTTCTTGTTTCACTTCATAATTCTTTACTTATTTAATTGCAAATGTTGCTTTGATTTGTCCCCCCTTCAAAATCTAGTTTTATATTCATCATTCTTAAGAATTATTTTACTGAACTTTTATAACAGATTGTTTATTTGTTGAAAGTGTTTTGACATGCTTGATTAAATCGCAATACATTTGTTTTGATATTTTGGTTGTTTCCCATCAAATGAAAAGAGGGGAGATGCATCATCTTTCTTCATGACAGATCAATGGGATGTCTCCTCGATGCCTTGTCCTTCAAGACTATTATTTCATGTCGATTTGTCCTCTCTCTTACGTGTTGCATCAAAAATAACTGTTTCTGATTAACATTTCCTCTGCTCTGCCTCATCATCTTCATGTTCGCAGCTCAGTGTCCAACATCTAAAGATTCATAAAATCAGAACAAATTGATTTTTTATAAGAAAAATAACAAAGGCGATCTAAACTTTGTGAACAAAGTACAAACAAAAAACCCATTTCAAGTTGTCTAAACCATATTTTGAAGAATATACACAACTTGTTTACAAGTCAGCGTGACTGACACACTTCAAAAGTCAAAATTCATGACGCAAACTTACGAATACGACATGGACAAATCTAGCATGGCCATGGCAACACCAAAAAAGGAAGACATTATTTGTATACTAATTACTATTTAGTTACAAATCCCTTTACTTTTTCTGCATACGATTTATTAAAAAAAATAGTATCAAGGACAAGAAAAATAAATATTCAAGCCCTAAGCATTTCTTTATTATCCAGTAAATGCGTAATATTCCAGTCTAAAGCTACACTTTATTGAACGAAGAAGAAGAAGAAGAAGAAGAAGAAATTCACATTCACATTCACATTCACATTCACCGACACAATAATGAACGTACGGGACTGGGATTTTCGAAACGGGGATCACGTCAAAATCGAAACTATTATCGAGTTTTAGCCCCTAAAATCGTATTATTTGCGATGTTCATACATTGGAAAATAGTTTGATTACAATTGTAATACGTACCCTGATGTCTTAGTCCTACAAAATATTCACAAACTAAAAAAATACCGAGTTTGACTCGATAATATTCTGTCAAAATCATACTGTTTACACAATGTTGGTCCGGAATGTACCATAACTTCTTGGACATTAGTTAATAATTATACTTTATTTGGGGGTTGTTTTTTTCATTATTTTACATCGGAGCTTTGAAATATAGTTAAAGATATTATTTCTATGATTACCAATCAATTAAATTACGTCAAAGACCCTCGATTTGCGGACAATTTTTAACTATGTTCGCTTCTTCCGCGATAGATAACATTAACACCCCTACGTGAGAAATGTAGTTGCCCATAGGTCCGATGTCAAACCGAGCGGTCCTTTCATAGCCAGCTCACGGCGGAGAACAAATTCGATCGATTTTTTAAACAATCTGGCCTTACTAATTGTATTTTCCGGGCTTCAAATTTGATAAAATATCGACAACCAATACATTTTCGGAATAAGCAGACTTTATATTTTCATACTTACTAACCTAAGTTGGGTGCAGATTACGGGAAAATGATGTAATCGTAGCTTTTAAAACTTCATGGCATTTTTTTGTCAGTTCTCTTTGAGCTACAAAAACTTAGGTTACATCGGCATGAAGGGCACTGTGTCGGCTTCAATCGGGTATATTCGGATAATTTTTTTCAAGAAAGATCTAGCCCGGAAAAGAGGAGAGAGGAGGAGAAGTTTTAGCGATGTTTTCCGAAAAGTACGATATTGCGGTGCCGTCGCATTGTTCCGTGATTTGAGTGCGAAGTTGTGTGTGGCTACGGAGTTTACGTAGTAATCGAAAGACACACACAGATTACTACACACTCGCGCAAAGCGAACTCACTACGTCATCACTCTGAACACCCTAGTTATATCAGTTTGAACTTTGTTCAGAATTGTATGCATCGTTCGTAATTGCTTTCCATCATGACACCATTTGTGAGATGCGGCCATTTTGATTGGAAGGTGAAAATTGTACATAGGTCTAATTTTCTTGATTACACCACAAATTTGCTGAAATGTGTCAAAATAATTGACCTATCAATATTCCTTCTTGATTTAGTGAAAGCAAAGTAAATCAAAATTTTTGTAGCAACTAAAATGAGAAAAAAATTTTACAAAACCTATGGCAAGCTGCTCGTCAATGGTGCCTTGATCAGGGGCAATTATGAAAGGCGTGCTCATTTATACATACATGTAGTGTTGAAATATAGGCATTATGTAAACAAACATCAGTGAGTGTCTTGTCATGTCTTGTCGACTACCGTAAAACTCTGTGTATTAGACGCACCCGTGTATAAAACGCACCCCCAACTTTAACAGCAAAAAAAAAAAAAAAAAGTGCTTTTGGAATGCTTATACCACTGGTCTAGGGCATGCCAATAGCTTAATCTTGAATGTAGCATTCATCAACATCATTTTCTCACATAAAAATAGTGGTTAGTACACAAATTGCACATTTATTGAGCAGTAACTCTGGTGCTCATAAATATTTATATTCATAATCATGAATATTCATGAGCACCAATACTAACTAAATATAATGTATTTTCTAAATTTACTAACAACTATTTTTAATTCTGAGCAAAATTTATAACCACTGGTTAGAAAATTGCATATTTAATTAGTACTGCTGCTCACGAATGTATGAATATTCATTAGCAGCAGTATTACTGCTCAATAAACTTGCAATTTTTATATCTGTAACCAATATTTTTTATGTGAGAAAAAGGTATATCTTGCTGAATTCTACAACTGACAGCAAGCTCTTGTCATGCCCTAAACCATGTGTATACACATTCAACATGACTACAGGGTGTCCCCCAAAAAAAAAAAAAAATAATACCTGTGTATAAGACGCACCCCCACTTTGAAATTTTTCCGACGAAAAAAAAGTGCGTCTTATACATGGAGTTTTACGGTACATGACGGAACCCCATTAAAAAAGGAATTCTTTGACCACGGGCTAATAAATGAGAATGCATCTTTCCAGCTAATAACTGCAAGTTTCGACCCTGTGGGGTCACTTTAGCCCAAACCTCTCATAAGGGGACCTGGGGAGGCAGTATCATGTACCAATATACTGTAGTTCGTAATGTGTCCTGAATGTTTTTTTTTTTAAGGGGACCACTATGCTATAACAACACAGGGTTATATGATTCGGTACCGTTGTTTGATATTAAAGGCATATATGCGTGGGTTATTAGACGCGTGGATCCATCTTGCGCACTTTTACGCACGGTACGTAATCCCCATTGGCTCAGTTATAAGTAGCGATCGCAAACTGTCCCGGCTTCCGAATACCCGAGTAAAAAATGCATACAAAATAGTCGCGTTCGGAATGTTTGTGATAGTCGAATGGAGATCCATCAGAGATGTTTACGAGCGAAAATATCACGTAACACGCTTAACCGCAAATACTTCAAAGCGCCGCTGTTTGATGTCTTAGGTGATAGCGTGAGAAATTCTTGCTGCATGCAATTTCATAAGAAGGCCCGTGTTCAGATATTTCGAAGCACCGCTCTTCGATCGATCCAACACATCGTGAGTTTACCTCGAGAGATTACGGTGGAGTCGAGTTGGAATTTGCTGACTACCCTTTATAACCCACGCATATATGCCTTTAAATTATGTAGATGTACAATACTTTGCATAGGGTCCTGTTATTCATAAACAGTGCAATTAATCACCAAAACCAACAGAGCCAACGGTTCCGTAAGTGCCAAACATTAGCAAGTGCGACAATTCTATACCCGCGTACATTTGGATACAATAGAAGCACGGTAGATGCCCACGACCTAGACAATGGACTAGTCTTTGTCTGCAGAACCCGTGATCAATTACTTTAGTATCGTGATGGATTTTCAAATGATATAATTTTGTCTGGAAACTAATTTTTCTGAACTTGTTGGTGGAACGGACTACAAAACTATTACCTTTCATTCATGAGAAATATGTTTGGGTGTTGATTCCCTTTAATATTCAAAGATAGGGAAGGCCACTTTCCGACTAATAACAGCAGGTTCCTACCCTGTGGGGTCACTTTGGCACAAACCTTATGTGGGGGCCCCTGGGGAGGGTATATATATTACATTTAACTTAATTGCTGCTGGGTTGAGCAATGAGCATCAACAGATGATGAGCAATTGAGACACATGTATTTACTGGACTAGGCACTCACAATACACTCCAGTGAATAGCATGGGCTACATACGATTTTTAAGTAAGTCAGTGTGGAGTCGAGCAATGCAGTCATGTGTTCATTGTACACATAAAGTACTGTGCATGTAGTAGTTTTGGATGTTGCAATTCATTAAATCAGTGATAGAAAGCCCCAAAATGCCCCCCCCCCCCAAAAAAAAAAAAAAAAAAAAAAAAAAAAACGTGTAAGGGTTTTTTATAGCTCAGCTGGTAGAGCATCTGTAGGCCCCAGATTTGAATCCCGCAGAAACCCCATTTTCTTAGCTAATTTTTTCATTTACGCTATATAAGTTTCTCAAAGTATTAAAGACAAATAGCAATGTTTATTTTAATGCTAAAAAATATAAAAAGTAGCCTCCAAACATATTTCCCTTGATTCCGATGCTATTCCAATATTATCAATATCCTTGATACCTGCATGGAAAATTATCTAATCAAGTCTTAAATCTATACATGTATCATTATTAGTCAATAACTTGACTTTACCCAGTATAAAAACAGATACAAATTTTTTAAAAGTAAAGAATTTAATGAATATTGTATGAAGGTGCCACAAACTGTGAAATCAAAATTGTACAAGCAAACAAATTACTGGCTTGTAGCTCAATCATATACACATGCATACATGCACACTATACATTTCAAAGTTCATTTATTTTGTTTTCAATTTTTGTTTGCATAAAAGTAAATATAGCTCTACATAAATAAATGCGATTATACACCCACGCATCAAGCAGCGAGTGAAAAACAAAACTCTGGCATAATGGGCGTTAACTGCCAGATTGAAATCTCTAAGCATCACATCTAGGCTTCACTGTTTTATCCCAAGGCATAATAGCTGCCATTACGCAATCTTCCCTGCAAATAGCCGACCCTTTCACATGGTGAAAACAATTGGTTTCCCTTGCATGTGAACAAGTTAGAGTCACAATTCGTTATTCAGCCAACAATGCAAAAATCATGATGCATAAATTGTATTTTGCCTGACGGAAATCAAAATAAAATCCTTGGCTTCACTGCTTTATCCCAAGGCATAATAACTGTCATCTTTCCTGCCAATAGCGAACCCTCTCAGACGAGGAATAAATAGTTTTTCCCTAGATCAACTTAGAAATTGTGATTGTTAATCAGTCTCTGCAAAAATGATGATGCGCAATATTTTCATTCTACCTGGCAGAATTGAACATCAAATCTATGTTTCTCCCAAGGCCTAACAACTATCATTCTTCCCTGTCACTTGTGAGCCTTTCAGATGCTGACATTTGTTAAATTATCTTTACAATCACAAATGATGCAATCAAATTACTCTTCATATTTAAAGAAAGAAAAATACAGCTGCAATGTACAGCAATCACGCTGCAAAAACACAAAATATGACATGCATTAATTCTGATTTGGAGCTATCTTCCAATTTACTTTTTTCCGAAATGATGATGGTTTAATCTTTCCAATCGCAATATCATACAAGTTATATTCTGCCCGTGTGAAGGGGGCTTCAAGAAGATTCATTTATCAACTCAGTTCCTGTGTAATGATGGTAAATAATCTTCGCAATTAGGATTTCAAACAAGTTATATTCTGCCTGTGTGAAGTTAAAATTATGGTTTGGAGGCTTTTTCCACCTCAGTGTGTGCATAACGACAGTTTCATCTTCGCAAAATAGGATTTCAAACGAGTTATATTCTGCCCGTGTGAAGACAGATTTCGGGGAGATGCACTCAAGAAAATGGCAAATGTCAATAATGGGGAAGAATCCCAGGAATTCTCCCACTAATGAGCACTTATAATAAACCCTCATCCCCCTGACCTTATCCCTATTGTTTGAACAAGATGCAACAACGATGATGATGATTCTGATGCAGAAATACAAGTTAAAAACAGAATATAGAGAGTTCCTATAATATGGACATGCCTGCCAGTCTTTGTATCTTTGAGATGCAAAGGTTACAATTCTGAACATGTATAATTACATGAAATTATAACAATACTGATTATTCATTAAGTGCAACACATACATGTACTTCAATATATCCAATGCTCTAAGCACTGTATTATTATTACCCCGGTCATTGGGTAAACACCCACAAATCACTCTGCACTTGACATGCATATTTCAACTCCATGGAGAGCATTCAAGCCCTGGCAACCTGTAGCAGAGTACCAATTTATACCACAATTCCTACCGACTACCCAGTTATACACCTAGGTGGAGAGCGGCAATAGAGTGTCAAGGTGTGAGTGCGATGTCACAGCTATTCATTGCCATGGGTAAGGGTTCTAAACAATGTCAGGCAAGCCAGAAATTTCTGACCTAGCGGTTGCTACGAAGGCAATCATCCAGCTCCAACCCACTACCTAAAGCCAATATCAAATGGTAACTTGTTTAGAACCAGTACTATGCACTAACAAAAGAATGGGACATCACTACTTCGTGGATTTCATTTAAGTGCCTTGCTGATGGGCAAAAGACGCTGGGTACAGTGAGGATTGGATCCATGACCCTCGCATTGAAAGATGAGAGCCTGATCCCCTAAACCACATCGCTTCCATACATCATTAGTTAGCATATTACATTCATATTTAATCCTTTCATGCATCAAAAAAATTAAATAAAAGGAATCTTTGAATGTTCTGTATAAACATCAGATTCCATGGTGATGCAGATACACAGTAGGCTTGAGGTAGCACCATGTAAGAAGGAAGGGGTTCGATCATAGACCTATAGGTCTATGGTTGGAGAGTAGAGGACTGCTGGTAGTCTTACTTGGGAAGGAATCTTTATACAGTCAAACCTGCTCTGGCAACCACTTGTATAAGGACCACCTGTCTGTAGAGACCACTAATCTGGACTCCCTTGAATGCAGTTTACATGTAATTGAACCTGTGTATTATAGACCACTTGCTGATTAAAACCGCCTTTTCTGTCACCCCTCGGGTGGTCTTTATCTAGACAGGTTTGACTGTATTAATTTATTACAGAAACTCAGTATCTTCCTCCCTCCCCTAGCATTGATTTCTGATAACTTTAGTTTACAAAAAACAAATTGATGTGATATCTATTCTTACCACTGTTTCCACACTCGGCGCATGAAATGAGCTCTTCAGGTTTGCCCTCCCGATTGCATTCAGCCGTCCCACGACACGTCCTACAAACCAGTATAGGCTCTGCAATGGGCCGTTCATGCTGCAAGATTGGAAAAAGATTGGAATAACATAAATTTATTAATGGCTCAAGACTTAAATAAAACATTGTCAATGTTTAAATTGATATTCAGTTCTATTTATCATATTTGCCCTGTCATTTTCATTCAGCCGTCCCACGACACGTCCTACAAACCAGTATAGGCTCTGCAATGGGCCGTTCATGCTGGAAGATTGGAAAAAGATCAGACAAAATATAAATTTAACATTGTCGATGTTATATTGATCTATTCAGTTCTATTTATCGGATTTGCCATGTCATTAGCATCCACCATCCCACGACACGTCCTACAAGTCAGTATAGGCTCTGCAATGGGCCGTTCATGCTGCAAGATTGGAAAAAGATCAGACAAAATATAAATTTAACATTGTCGATGTTATATTGATATTCAGTTCTATTTATCGAATTTGCCATGTCATTCGCATTCCGCCGTCCCATGTCATGTCTTACAAACCAGTATAGGCTCTGCAATTGTGCCGTTCATGCTGGAAGATTGGGAAAAGATCAGAAAAAATATATATTTAACATTGTCAATGTTATATTGATCTATTCAGTTCTATTTATCGTATTTGCCATGTCATTCGCATTCCACCATCCCATGACATGTCCTACAAACCAGTATAGGTTCTGCAATTGTGCTGTTCATGCTGTAAGATTGGAAAAACATTGGAATAACATAAATTTATTAATGGCTCAAGACTTAAATAAAACATTGCCAATGTTAAAATTGACATTCAGTTCTATTTATCATATTTGCCATGTCATTCGCATTCCACCGTCCCACGACATGTCCTACAAACCAGTATAGGCTCTGCAATGGGCCATTCATGCTGTAAGATTGGATAAGGTCTTAAGCCTTAAATATAGAATTTATTAAAGGGATCTACAATGTGGGGTATGTTAAAGGGATCTAGTAACTTTGTTGACATGTGCAAAAAATGATGAAGGGTTGATGCAATGTATATTATTGTTATCTCATATGTCCACAGGGTATTGTGTGAAAATTTCATGTCAAATGGACATTGCATGGCCAACTAATGAGTGAAAATGCAAAGTGATATTCACTAACTCACGGCACTCATTTTGTACACGGTTTCAAAACTCCGGGGGAGTTTTTCTTATCTGAATACTTCGATCGTACATATCTTTGTAACGAAAGGGAAATTTGAAAAACCAAAACCGGTCGCATGATTTTATTGTTCATACGAATACAACAAGGTATGAGGGAACCGCTAGAATACAAATTTTATTTTGAGGATTTGGACAATGTTACCAAGTCCCTTTAAGGGCTCAAGCCTTAAATATAGAATTTATTAAGGGCTCAAGCCTTAAATAAAACATTGCCAATGTTTACATTGATATTCAGTTCTATTTATCGCATTTGCCATGTCATTTGCATTCCACTGTCCCACGACATGTCCTACAAACAAATATAGGCTCACAAATGGGCCATTTAATTGCTGTGTGATAACAAAAAATAAGACAGGATAATAGCGACGTAGATGATGTAGTATTTAGCCGTAACATTAACACATCATACAAACCAGTAATACATGTAGGCTCTGCACTAGGTTTATCATGCTATATATTCATAAAAATAAAAAAAAAGGATCTATGACTCAAATAAAACAATGTTATATAAATATATTGATATCAACTCTGTTTATTCTATATCACATTTGCATTCAGATGCAAATATAAACTTTGAATGGGCAGTATAAATACTTTATTACATACATGTAAATACATGATTTCAAAAACAGAGGAGGGTTACTGTGTAAGAAATCTTTGTTCGTACCTGTGTCATGAAGCATATAAATGCTTCAGATAGCGTAAGGTGAATTTAAAACACCAAATGTTCCACTTTTTAAAATAACCCATGACTACATGAACATTGTTCAACTACATACATTCTAGGGATTTCCTGAGGCCATGGAAAAGGTCTTTCTGTCAAAAACAGAGTCAGTTCCTGAAGAATCCCGAGAATTACCCAGCGAGAATTGAACTAAAAATATTTGTCCTTTTATTCTCTGTTTCCTTTCAGCAATTAAAGGGACTTAGTAACATTGTCCAAATCCTCAAAATAAAATTGAAATTCTAGCGGTTCCCTCATACCTTGTTGTATTCGTATTAACAATAAAATCATGGGACCGGTTTTGGTTTTTCAAATTTCCCTTTCATTACAAAGATATGTACGATCGAAGAATTCAGATAAGAAAAACTCCCCCAGAGTTTTGAAACCGTGTACAAAGTGAGTGCAGTGAGTTGGTAAATATCACTTTGCATTTTCGCTCATTACTTGGCCATGCAATGTCTATTTGACTTGAAATTTTCACACAATACCCTGTGGACATATGAGATAACAACAATATACATTACATTGCATCAACCATTCATCACTTTTTGCACATGTCAACAAAGTTACTAGATCCCTTTAAGGGGGAAATGAATGTTATAACTGAGGAGCCCACCGAGGAATGGAGGATCCAAGGGTTCGTTTAACACCACATGTATAACTTGTTTTTGTATGTAATTTGCTGAAATTTGTAAATTCTGTGTTTTTAGAGATGTGAAATAAATTGAAATTGAAATTTCTTAAAATTGCATCTAGTTCAACCAATTTGAAGCATCTTTAAAGCAGTGGGGGGGGGGGGGGGGGGGGGGGGGGGAGGGAAAGGGGGGGGTGGCTCAGGGTGATTTAGCCCCCCAAATGCCAAAAAGCGCCCCTCCTCCCAATCAGAAAAGAGCCCACATAAAATTGTAGGGTTCAATGCAAAACAAAATTTAAGAGTGATATTTTCATGCCCCCCCCCCCCCCCCGTTTGAAGGGGAAAGATTAGCCTGAAACTGAAACATGTGGGGGGAGGGGGGTTCTAAAAGTTAGCCACGTATTTATAATGTACTTTATTATCAGTCAAGTGTGTTACTCGTACAACAAGTGACTGAAGCAAAACAACAATTTGTCTTTAAATGTTATTTTAATGAATAATCATCTCACGACTTGTATCATACAATAAATTAATAATTAAGAACAATTTTCCCCACCAAAAGTAATTAAGTCAATGGCTGAAAACGTAAGAATCTTTTATAGTAAATGACCATGCAGTACAATATGAATATATACATTCTGATAATAATCATTTAACAAGTCTCGTTAACCGAAAAATACCCAAAAAATATTTGGGCAGGAGTCTATGGAGAATGCATGTTATACCAAATTCAGTCGGTTTATGCTCTCAAGTTACATGGGCCCTGTTGCAGAAAGAGAAACAATCAATTGTAAGTCAGAAAATTTGTGCATTTCAACCAATCAGATTTGCAATTTAGTCACTTCATCTGACTTGCAATTAATTGCAACTTTACAATCGATTGTACATTATCCATTATCTCTTTCTGCAACGGGGCCCTGAACTGTCACACAGTTGGATGCACATGACTGTATGATTGTTTTTTGTTGAAGTATTGATTGATGTTTTAGAGAATGTGACTATTTTTCCTATCAATGTTGAGCGTCACCATTCATGTCATGCAAATAATGCATGTTTGTAGATCTATCAATCTTTATAGTGCCTTCCATTGTGTAGTCTTCAAACCAGACCTTTTTAAAACCTACTTTAGTCCCCTCATTTTGTTTGTATACACTATCTTGTAGAACGTACAAAAACAAAACTTTCTCATGTTGCTTTTGTGTACTTCTTGCAATTCATTACTCCATTATCTACTGATCTTTTTTGACAAATTGAAAATGCTAAATCACTGCAGTGTAGCACACTATCCATGCATTCATAGTGTACAAGAGTGTACTGTTTTAATCAAAGGACAAAAATAAAATAAAGCCTGGAATAATGCATGTCCCTCAGAGCTCAATAGCCAGTGTTTGATTTGAAAGAGATAAATAAGCTACAGTTTGCACCACTAACAGGTACATGTATTTTGTCAATTAGATCTTATGCCAGTTAAACCTGTGCAAATAAGCAAATCAATCAATCTCAATCAACTTTAAAACAGTCACAAATGCTAGAAGCTAACTTTTTTGCCTTGTAGCCCAGCCGGGCAAGTCAAAATCAAGATGTTCACATTTGAGTGGCCTGAAACCTGAATCTGATGGCCCCAAACAAAGGGAAATATTACAAATTAGATTATAAAAGTTGAATCAGCCCCAGACATGCTATGAATTTAAAAAAGAGACAACAAATTCAGAGTCTCTGATATCTAAAGTTTTAATATAAATTCAGTGTAAAAACAAATTTCACAAAGCTCTTTTAATGACAGCAAGTTTAATAAATTGATGTTAAAGGTATAGTGAAATCCCGGCTTTGATTCAGGTTATAGCTTTAAATATGTGCCTATATTGATATACCACACTCTTTTTTTCAAAGAAATCCTTAAGTTGGGCAAAAAAGATAAATTTCATGCAACTTTTTTGCTTTTTTTTGCATCAGCGTTCCATGCTCCTAAAAAAGTTATTTATAGCGGAGCGCGAATGTGCGCACGTGCCACTTGGGTCATCATCACAAGAAGACCGCAACACAGAGTTCAAAGTACGAATCTGCATGGCTTACATGCAGAGCCTTTGACTCGCTAGTAAAACAAACTCGTTTTTGCTTGGAAATTGAGGCTTAAAGGGATCTAGTAACTTTGTTGACATGTGCAAAAGGTGATGAATGGTTGATGCAATGTATATTGTTATCTCATATGTCCACAGGTTATTGTGTGAAAACTTCAAATCAAATGGACTTTGTATGGCCAAGTAATGAGCGAAAATGTAAAGTGATATTCAATAACTCACTGCACTCACTTTTTACACGATAAGAAAAACTCGCCCAGAGTTTTTCTTATCTGAATACTTCAATAATACATATCTTTGTAGTGAAAGGGAAATTTGAAAAACCGAAACCTGTCCCATGATTTTTTTGTTAATACGAATACAACAAGGTATAAGGGAACCGCTAGAATTAAAGTTTTATTTTGAGGATTTGGACAATGTTACTAAGTCCCTTTAACTGAAAATGCCTAAGAAATGAATTGTAGCAGGATGCAGCAACACATCTGAGTGTAGATCGTCCATGATATAAACTTTAACAAATGTTTGCAAATATTGAAAAAAAAATCAAAATAATATCTCTCTGTCAACGTGAGTATTGCACTCAGCGTGTACGTCTATGACCGAGCTAAACTGCGATTGTCATTTTGTGACGTCACAAAGATGACGTCATTTTTCTTCTTTTTTACGGGGGTTACTAAAGTGAATTTACAAGTTGATTTTTTTATTTTACTGGGTTTTCCCACGAGGAAAATCTTCATGAAAATCTACCTTAGATACAGTAAAACACAATTTTGAGGCAGTTTTCTTGTCTGTGGAGCTTTAAAACAAGTTTCAGAGGGTTTTAAAATGCAAATTTACAAGCTTAAAAATAAGCCCCCTGAAATTGAAAATTATCGTCATTTTTCTTCTGATGCAGGTAATGCCTCTTTGTGCAGTAAATTAAAAAAAAAAAAAAAAAAAACAAGTTAAAGGGACTAAGTAACATTGTCCGAATCCTCAAAACTTACTTGGAACTCTACATATTCATATTAACAATAAAAGCATGGGACAGGTTTTCGTTTTTCAAATTTCCATTTTGTTCAAAAGATATTTACGATAGAAGTGTTCAGATGTTAAATTGTCTACGGGATAATTTCATGCCGTGTACAAAGTAAGTACAATAAGTTAGTGAATATCGCTTTGCATTTTTGCTCATATCTCAGTCCAAAAAAATCCAATTAACGTGAAATTTTCACACATTACTTTTTGGAGATATCAGATCACTCCAATACACATTTTATTAATCACTCATCACTTTTTGCGCTTGCCAACAAAGTTACTAGTTCCCTTTAATACTAAGCCATTCGTAGAGTGGCTAGAAATGAGTGTGTTAAAAAAAATTTAAACAAATCTCCTTAATACAGAAGACTTACATGTACAAGTGGGAGAGCATTAAAGCAGTTTTTGTGAGTGAGTTAGAAGGGCGTTAAGTTGATTTTTGGCTATATTGAGTTATGCATACCATCTTGAAGGTCAGAACGGTGCAACATTTTCAGCTAGACTATAATAATGGCCAAGTCCCACTGCACCGTTTCTCCTTCCATTTCCTATCTGACCAAAATGCGACGAAACGGTCAGTATGTACTGTAGCAACGAAATGGCCGAATTTAAAGGATCCTACGAGTCTATTCCGAACTTGGTCCACATCATTTTGTTTCCTGCCAGTATCTGAGCACTAGTACCTTCCCGATATCAAACAGATTTTTAAAAATGGAAGGCGACGTCGAAACGGTGCAGTAGGAGTGTGGGACTATAGTTTGGGGGAAAATTGCCAAATATCAAAGAGAGCTATATTGGTTTTAAAATCATGATTATCTTCAAAATACAAAAAGTGACTTTAGCACCCTTCTCCTTCTCAATCCACGATTTACACAAGAGCTAGAGGGAGATAATTAAAATAATGCAATATTCTCGGGGACACAGTATTCGAGGAATACATAATCATTTCTTTTGAATAACACATTCAATGACCACATAAAAATTGGGGTCATCAGGAAGATTTATTGATCAACGCAAAATGAAGATTAAAGGGATATCATATAAACTTTGTCTGAATTAATTGACCACACCCACTTGCATCTCTAGTGGTTCTTCCATGCCTGATTATTGTCCTCTTACTAATTAAATAAAAGTATGAAAGCAGCTTCAAAGCAAAGCTCCACACAATGACACAATCACTGCTATTCACTCACAGTACCCTTGCTCGCTGTTGTAAACAACAACAAAAACAAATAATATGTCAAGTCATGGAAGAGGACATAATTTTAAAGGAGCCTTCATAATCTGTCATAGATTTCAATGTAAAACACATTTTGAACACATTTTGGTGTGCTATTTTACTGCAAGCAAGCACTGAAAGTAGTTAGCCCTGGAAAAATAAATCAATGATTATTTCTTTTTCCCACTGACTGCTTGACAATGACAGTGTGAACAAACTTATCTTATCAGGGAATGAAATCGGGGAATGAAATCGCATTAGAAGTAGATGTAAATCACTTGAGCCAAGTTTTTTTCTTTTCTGCCAGTACTGGCTTCAGGCCAGATAGAGAAAGGTAGAGCGAGCAAGCTAGAGCGAGCAAGCGTTTCAAGAAGCCAGTAGGATCATTTCATGGCCAATAAATCTTTTCCCCAGTGCTAGTGAGCGCTATAAACCAATGCAGGTCATGCATTGCCAAGGCGTAAATGGGCTGCGCGAGTGATAAGCTATATGGATGCTTGCATATCGAATACACTCGACTCTGAATAGGATACACTGCCACTTGCCATGTTGAATTGACATTTATGGAACTGTTTTCCCACTTTTGTGGTAATAACAAAAAGGTCTGCTTTGATGCACTTTTACTGTAACTTGACCTACTTAAGTTTTATGGACATACCATTAGAAATGAAAAAAAATTCCCCTGTTTTACCTTCTCCATCCATGAACTTTAGAAGAAAAAAAAAACATTCTAAATGCAAATTTGCTGCATCTTATTTATATAAAATAGCTGTAAAATTTTTTTTTTTTACATGTCTCTTTTATTACGAGTTATGGTAATTTAGAAAATTATAATTGCAAATATTTTACTAACTTCTAAAATACCAAGCTACACGTAGCAAGCATTCCCTTTCTATGTATGAATGTTATTGTGTACATGTTTATCAACTATTTTTCAGCCACTAACAACATTTTCAAGCATACTTCTGGCTAATCACTCTATGTTTCCAGTTGATAATTGCAAGCTTGATGTCACGCAAGATTAGCCTCACCGTTTTGAAACACTGAAAAAGTGTGCTTTGATACACAAATATTAAATCCAGAATCATATTAATAAAACAAAAGTATTTTGACACAATCAACTGTACTATTGTGACCGAGTACAGAATCATATTTCATGACAGATGATCAGTCTTTACAGAAAACGCAGCCGTACAAGTGTCTATACGCGTAAATAAAGCATTGTTTCTGGCAAGCAATTTCAGTTGATAAACTCACCCTACATTCAATTAAACAAGAATTGGGAAATTCCCTCAGCTTCTGTTAAATAACAAAAACAGGATTATTAGCAAACAGGAAACAAACTTGATAAACAATGTGGCTTGGCACAAGCCAAGGTATAGGTATATATACAAAGTACTGTACTTTGCAAACCTATTTAATAATTGGTTGTGAAAGAGAAGGGCGTAAGTCCCCTTTTAGTACTTCAGAGATAATCATGTTCAAATGTGTAAGTCATGTAGAAACCAATTGTAGCTCGTTGTTATATATTCCCAAAATTATACTTGTAAATATTATCTGAAAATTTAGCATGACATGAAACAAAGATGGTATACGTGACTCAATTAAGCAACAAAAAATAACTAAACGCCCTTTTCACTCTCACCCGACAAAATGAACAGCTTCATTGAAAGACTGTACATTGCTGATGTTTTTATTTTTATTCTTTCTTTGAAAGCATTGCCAATTTGACATATCCCTTTATGCATTCATTATGCATGGATTCTTCAGCATGGGTGTTCAAAATAGTCAATAATTCAATCCTGCATGTAAATTAGACATGACTTCAAGGACAATCTTCACCCCAAAATAAAGTGAGGCTACACAGACTTGTGAACCAAGTGGATGTTTAAAGGTTGTCATGCGTGAGGATGTAGAGGGCACTGTTCAAAATGCTACGCCGTGGTTCGCCATTTAAAACTAGGCTATTTAGTGTATACTGCGTAACACCGAGCCAGTGTGCATTTTGCAAGACGTTTGAAAGATGGCACCGCAAATATGATTTACAAGAAGCTACTCTCTCAAGAGTGCTATTAAAGAGTCTGACATAGAATATTGGAAAAAAGGTTAATTTACATGTAGGTCAGCTCAAACAAATTATTTAACATACACTGCATGTATTGTCTAAGAGCAAACAAAAAAGGGGGGAAATGCACATTGCTTATTAAATGAAGAGCTTCATAATATTGGAAAATAGTCAACTGGCATTGCATCATTGGAAACATTCCCTAGAGTTCCAATAACTGAAGGTCACCTTAAAAACATGTACCCTCTATGTCTCTACATGATGTTGAATACCTTGATGTAAAACAAAACAAAAATTCTAAATAATACTGCTTGTGAAGAAAAACATAATACTGGAAAATGGTCAACTGACATTGCAGTGATTGCACTATCTTCAGGACATTTATTCAAATTGTGCATTTGTTCCCGATGCAAAAAGAAAATTGCCTGTTGCCAAATATTTTGTTGTGCATGCCGAACACCCACGAGGCATCCAAGAGTCTATAATATCTGCCAAGTTTAAAGGTGCACCTGTAAAGTGTCAGATATTGCCCAAAATGACATTTGAGACTTCAATCCTGTACCAAAATCACTGTAAGATATGTCTGAATGATGTGTGAAAGTTTCATTGAAAAAGAACACTGCTTTCCTGGTTAAAAAAGCGAAAATATGCGTCAGCTTTTACAACGGACGTTTATGAGGTTTATGACCGTTCATTAACGCTTTTGAGCTGAATGATAGATATCGTCATACTAAAGGGGCATTTGAAAAAAATTTAACCCTATTTTATTCTTCTCTTACCATAAGCTAAACAACACGGTAGAAGAGAAACGAAGAAGCTCCAAGTAATATTCGTGGAGTTAGACACTTTACAGGCATCCCTTTAAAGGGTACCACCACCCAAAAATAATATTCTTATTAGGTAACATCTTTAGTAGTCCATTCCATCAACAAGTTCAAAAAAATATAATTGGAAAAGGTATCACCATTCAAAAGCATGCGTTCATGGGTCTGCATACATGTACGAAGACTACCTTTGTCCAGAGCAAACGAATCGTCCGGGATTGTATTGTCTCCAAATGTACGCTTGAATAGAATTGGCGCACTCGTAGATGTTTGGCGCGTACGGAACCATGAAATAATAGTGGTTCCGTATAAAGTGGTGGTAATAAATTGCATTGTTTATGAATTACACAACCATTTGCAAAATGTTTGGTATCTATTTGATATCACAAAACGGTATCAAAACATATAATTACATGTATGTGTTCTTCTTTTCCTGGTGGTCCCCTTTAAAGTGATCTCTACTTCAATGACTAATTCTTTCTCAGAAATTCTTTGTGTTTTGTTTTTTCTTGAAATGAAGTGTATAAATATTTGTAATTTGGCTTTCATAATGAGTATGTTTCACCTCCAAATTGCCTGCATGTGTTGTACAATTTCATTATTTAACAGGGCGAATTTGTTACATTGGCCAATGCGACCTGTCAGAAAGAATTACTCACACAAAGATCATTTACATTGTCCCACTTATGCATATCTGTGTATGAATTATGTTAGGCATTCCAGTCTTTCCAGATCATTACCAGATTCAATTATTTTTATTACAGAATGTTCTACTGCTTGCACAAAAAAAATGCTTTGCATCAGGATTTAATTCAAAATATGATACATAATAATATCAGTGCTTTCAAATCCATTTTTCAATGTTTCAATGGAATTCTAATGCAAATATTCTACGGTAGCTTTTAAGTCGACAGGAAGCAGAGGAAAAATAATTTTCTCAAGAAACCCAAGACTTCGTAGACCCAGATACAAAATGTAATTTGGTACCAAAATGGTGAAAATTTCTCAAAAAAACATATTTTCCTGAAAGCATTATAATTGATTCCCTGATGAATCATTTTTGCATTGCTCTCCCTTTCCAGTAAAACAAATTTACAATGTAGTAGCAGTGAAGGTCATGATCCAGTTACAGTGTTTGATCAAATTACAGAGGCAAAACAAAAATCAACCAGACAACTTGTACTTAATTTACACCCCTTGACATAATTTCAAAATTTCTTCCATTTAAACACAAAATGCAAATCCAGATTTCTGCAGTGAAGGTCATAATCCAGTTACTGGCTTGATCAAATCACAGCGGAAAACAAAAATGAAACAAAAACAACCAGAATATGTAATGAAATACACTCCTTGATAATATATCAGTATTTATTCCATTTAGACACACACAGATTTAAGATTCGTAGCACAAATATGCTCCTATTTTCACTTGCCCAAATAGTTTATGATTAAAATGTATTTTCTTATTAATATTTTGAATTATTTTGCATGTTTTGCTAGCCCATTTTGGGCAACTACAGGTGCTGTGTGTGACCTTTCCTAAAGCAAATCTGATTACACTTGCCCCAGGGCAACCGGGCAAATGATTCATCCAAATGTCTTCTTCAATGTGAACCAAACATGTGTAATGTTTAGCTGAAACCTAACAAAATCAGAGATGGTTTTGACCATAAATGGTCAGTCACAAGTAGGTAGAGCTCTAAAACCTTTAGACGAGTACTTACAGCACTACGGAAATTCAATGCAGGAATTAATTTTTAATTTTAGGGGGCTACTTTTCAAATCTGATGGAATTTTTTACTTTGATACCCTATGCCTATGGTAATTTTAGGGGCTACCTACAGATTTCAGGGGGCTATTTTGAAAATTAGGGGGCAAAATTGCCCTCCGCCCCTGTATATTTCCTACCCTGAAGGAAATATGCCAGAGAATAGTCATATCCATGGGTGTCGATATATATTAGGAATCCTTTCTCATTATGGCGATGGGACAATGATAAGCAATGCTGGAAATGTAAACATTTTCTGCTAGCCCCAAATCAGAAATGGGCGGCCCAAAACAAGTCTGTCAATTTTGGCTTCCTAGTTGGGCTAGTAATTTCTGATATTGATACAATTTTGATGATAGCTCCGGGCCGGTGGAGGCCCCGTGGAGCAGTGCTAATTTCGCGATCGAGCCCTGCAATATACTGTTCTTGCTGTTGGACATCACTCCCTCCCCTAAAACAAACAAATTCCTCTACATGTCTATATACATGTATGGCCACAACAAAAATAGTTTTTAAAAAATGGTTGACAAACTGGTGCAACATGAATACATGGAATGGAGTCAAGGTGCTGTGGGAGTCTACGGCTGCTTTGCAATGTACGTGCCAAGACTCGGGGACGCAGGAAAGGAAGCGATCTGTCACTCCCAACTAAGACACCTATTTGAGGCGGAAGTCTCCCCATCCGCGTTTGTCAGCTTCGATTTGTCGTCACTGGAAAAGGCTTGCAACACAATTCAAATTCACGTTTATGGGGGCAAGTAAAAAAATTATCCATTTTAAAGGAAGGTGCAAAAATATTCAAATTCATATCGTTAATGGGGATGATAAGGATGGCAAGGATCCTTACAAGGGCAGGTTACAAATATAAAGGTGCCAAAACAATTAATACATATTGAGGCACAGAGTAAGTAAAGGGTGAGAGGCAAGTCGACAACCACAGAAAGGTTGGAAAAGCCCTCTAACATTTATAATTAAAAACCATGCAGTAGATGGGGGCATACCCCACATAAGCCTAAGGGAGGAAGTTTCCAAGCCATCTAGTACCCCCCCTCCCCTCCTCTTTTTATTCAGAAGTAGAAACTAAGATGACAATGCAAGAATTCATTTTTATTTCAGGGGGTTACTTTTCCAATCTGATGTATTTTCCAGAAATGTTTCTCATAATACCCTAAGTATGGTAATTTTAAGGGCTACCTACTGATTTCAGGGGGCTATTTTGAAAATTATGGGACAAAGTCGCCCTCAGCCCCCATATATTTGAGGGAGGGAGGCAAGTCAAGATGACAACCAGAGGATGGTTGGAAAAGCCCTCCAACATTTATCATTCAAAGCCAGGCAGTAGATGGGGGGTTACCCCGCATAAAAGATGAAGTTTCCAAGCCATCCAGTATACCCCCCCCCCCCACCTTCCCTCCTTTCAAAAGTTAATTTGTTCTGTCATGCAGTCTCCTTACTGAGCTCAATTTTACATACAATTCCCTCTACTTATTGCGAATGCCTTGTGGCACAACTCATCAAATGTGTGCTGTGTGCATGTGGGTGTACGGGAGAGGGGAAGGGGGCATGTCCTGTTCGAAAGGGAGACCCAGTTGCTACCCATTCGATATAAATTAATGACATTTTATCTTCGAGGGCTACATGTACTTTCACAATCTTTAATTATTTTTATTTATTTATTCTTTAATTATTTATTTTATTTTATTTATTTATTTATTTATTTAAATTTTTTTTTTGGGGGGGGGGGGGGGGGGAGATGACTTTTTGAATAATTATGAGGGCTGAATTGCCACGAGGCCCCTTCTTTATTCACTGGAAGGGGCACATTAAAACATTGCAGTTATTGAGAATGCACGTCAAGTACCTGTTGAAAAACATTCAGTCCCAGTTCCTTTCATGTCCTCCAATCTGCAATTAATTAAAATCATTATTATTGTTATTTTCATTTTCATTTTCTTTTCTTTCTTTTTGGGAAGAGACACATTGCGAAATAAAGGGTACCAAGCATCCCACTTCCAGTGACTGTTGGCGTTGCGAAACATTCGTTCAGTACCCCCCCCCCCCCCCCCTTAATTTAGCGCTGCCCCCTTTATCGGGCCTACATGTATTTTCTCCCACTGGCACTGGCTTCTCGTGATCAATCCATCCTTCCAGGAAACCTGATTACTTGATTGTGAGAACCCTTTCCAGATTACCCCGGAGGAGTCGGGAGGACATTACAAACTCCCCTCCGCTCCCCTAATGCACACTGCTTGCATCAGTGGGTTGGGAGGTTAATGGGCATTAAAAGACCAGACACATCTCAAGAGTGTCTTAGTAAAGCATTTGACAAATTGTATGATATAATAATAATAATAATAATGATAAGATTGAAGAGATATTTATTTAGCCAACGCAAATTGCAAATGAGCCGCTAAGTGCTTGCAAGTACATGTATGGCAGGGTAAACATATTCCCTGTGCGTGCCAGCTGAATGTGATTTTCAAAAATAAGTACCTTACTACAAGAGTGCTTGAGTCTCTATTAAACATTCAAATCATAAATAAATGTTCGTTATCATCTTTCTGTATATACTACAGTACATCCAAGGATTGGAGTTGATTGATAACAGCCAGGAATAAAGTTGTATTCTTTGAAACATTGTCCAGAGTCGAAAGGCTAAAGTGCATACATTAATTATCAGACAATTATACTTCCCCTTTGTGCCAAAATACTTTGAATGCATTTAAATACAATCATTTCTCCACTGGCCACTTGTGTAAATTGCAATACATCAAAAGACTAATGCACGTGTCATAATTATCAAACAATTACACTTAGTATTAGTGCATCATTACTTTTTATGCATAAAAATTAAAATAACAATAATACTCCCGCTGGCCACTTGTGTAAATTGCAAGTCAAAATGGCCAGCGGCCAGCATTCTGTACATGTATCATGTATGTAGGTACAAAGTGCCCACGTAAACTGTCCAGTCACAGGGGGGAAAACGTTAAAAAACGCCTCTGCATGTACATCCTATCCCATGGCTCATAACTCCTTGTTCATACTCAAATCCGTCTAATAAATTTCATGTGTAAAAGTACAGCACTGGTCACTCGTGTATTGGAATTGTATTATGGCCAACTGCCAGAGTTGTACTCTGAATGCACTTATCCAATAGCTCAAAGCTTCATTTCTAGTAACTCCTCACTCATACTCAACTCCGTCTTATTAATTTCATGTGTAAAAGTACAACGCTGGTCACTTGTGTATTGGAATTTGGAAGTGCATTACATGTATGGCCAGTTGCCAGCAATCCACGAGCGGATTTCAGACAAGTCGAGAGGGAAAAATATCACCACTTCATCACCATATCTCACTATCTCATATGGCTCGTTAGTACCAGCAAGGTACTATATTCATTTCCTGCTAACTCCTGCTCCATTTATTTCTAGTGCAACGGTGCACTAGCTGGTCACTCCCTTGTAAATATATGGGACAAATGTGATATGGCCAGCTGCCAGAATTCCATGTAGTGTTTACACTTATTCCAGATTGTGTGCACTACGTCTGGTGAGAGTGAGAAGGGCGTTAAAAGTCTATTTTTCATTAAATTAAGTTACGTATATTCTTGTAGGGTCAGAGCCTTCTCTATGTGATGCCACATTTTCAAATAATGATCAGAATGTCCAATTTGGGGAATACATGTATAATAGAGAACTATATATATGGTTTCTATTAGTGCAGAGTCAAAACATTTACTAAACTTTGTTTAAATTTGTTATGATTTAATATTATGGCTGTTAAGCTTGATATTGAAATTACATGCTACTTGCTAGTGTGAACCCCACTCCACCGATCCCACAAGCTGCTCACCGCTACAGGCCAAAACACAAACACTGCTACCTTGGTGGTGTGAAAGTGAATACATAGATTGTGCTATGTATTCACTTTCATACCACCAAGCAATCCATACTATACTTTAATCATTGATAGCCAAAGAAAGTCTGCTATGCTTGGTATTTAAATAACATGTTACTTGCTAGTGTGAACCCCACTCCACCTATCCCACAAGCTGCTCATCGCTACAGGCCAAAACACAAACACTGCACACCACAACCTATGTCTTCACCTTCAAACCACCAAGCAATCAATACTGTACTTCAATGGTTGATATCCAAAGAAAGGCTGCTATCAAGTTGCACACCCTGCGGTGGAGATTTGTGGACAGCATTCACATCATATATCATGGAAGGCTGTTTATTTTAAAGGACCTACCAGGTTCCTGTAGGCAGTGGGTTAAACCTATTCCCTACTACTACTAGATTTGGCAATCCTCATAAATTTAATATGATGTAGGACCCATCAGGCATCGGGTTCCCTTACACAAAGAGTCAACACCTCAGTTATCCACAGTTATCCACAAGTGTCCATGTCAGGCCAGTGTAATAATTTCTTCTCATTGTTTGTGGCCAATACAAAAATGAAAACCCCAAATTTATACTTATTGGTACAGGTCTACATAAACTTTTTTTTCAAAATGTCACTCTTTATTGAAAAGGAAAAACTTTTACAATCATGTCAGTGTCAGTTAGACAATGCCTGATGTAGCAACTACAGTCTACAGTCTAGTTTTAAGTTCCACTACAGTCCAACTACAGTCTACAGTCTAGTTTTAAGTTTTAAGTCTAGTTTTAAGTTCCACAAAAAGATTAGGAGGATTAGGAGGTCTGCAAGATTGATATTTTGGGTTGACAATTTATCCTTATTATAGTAAACATAATTTGCGAGAGACCTGGATGAGTAGTTCAATACAAAAATACAGTTATTTTGGGTTCATACTGAAACTGATACTGATAGTGAGTTAACTGCCATTGTTTCAGGACTGGCATTATACCTGCAGTACCAGGTCATGAAAATGCCTGAATGAGATACTTAGCAAAGCAAGTCTCAACACTACCACTTGCCCTATTGCCCAGGGCAAGTAACAATTGAACTCGGGCCAGTAAAATTTCATAAAACTATGGTCCTGTTTGTTTGCCTGATCGGGCAACTAACACTTCTGTTTAACTACAAAAGAAAAATCCTCACTTTAGATAAAAAAGAAAGAAATCTGCCACTTACCAGATCAAGCACGTACCTATGGGGGCAAGTAAATGTTGTGTTCGGGCAAGTAAATGTTGTGTTCGGGCAAGTAAATGTTGTGTTCGGGCAAGTAAATGTTGTGTTCGGGCAAGTAAATGTTGTGTTCGGGCAAGTAAATGTTGTGTTCGGGCAAGTAAATGTTGTGTTCGGGCAAGTAAATGTTGTGTTCGGGCAAGAAAATGTTGTGTTCGGGCAAGTAAATGTTGTGTTCGGGCAAGTAAAATTTGAACATTCATGATCCTACTTGCCAATTTTGGGCAAGTAGGAACAAAAGTTAGTGTGGAGGCTTGAGTATATAAATAATGTACTACACACTTTGTTTGCCTAAAGTACTGAAACAATGGAAGTATTCATGTAAACAATCCCACTTGAAGTTGCACTGTAGACAAGTGAGCTACTGCTGTTTGACAAAGGAATATAGACTGTAATGGGACCCAAGGCTTGACCTCATTATTGTTGCAGTTAAGGACACAGGTCATGAGAGCATTTCCTGTGTCAACAATCAAGCACCCCACTGAGTAAATTCTGAGTTGAAGGTAACAGGAGATTTGGAAGGGGATACAGAACACTTCTGTTGTTGGACTGCTTGTGTTACATGTACATCTTATTTTACAGAACTCTATGATAATTTAAATGTAAAAACGTTTTTTCAAATCGGAAACAGGAAAGAACAAGGTACTTTGCACAATCGCTGTGCAGTCTACAGACACAAATTTTTCTGAATCATCATACATATTTATCTACTCTGTAAAAAAGATAAGTTTTTCAAATCGGGAATTACATGTTGGCCACATACTGTAAACATCAGTTAACAAATTGGTAACAAGAAAGACGAGTGACACCTACAAAAGGTAGCAGGTGAGAGACTTTGTAAGGTCGCTGTAAATACACACATTTTCTGAATGTTCATATGGTCTGTAATACAGATCAGTTTTTCAAATTGGCAACAGAAAGTATCAGTTGACAAAATAAATAGCAATAGGAAATATCCGTTGGTAAAGTGGCAACATGAAATGTGAGTGACACATAATTTACAAATGGTAGCAGCCAAGAGATTAAACTGTAACCTGTATCCATGGTCGATGTATAGGACAGTAGTACATTCATTTTACTGAATCAGGTCTGTAAGTAATGAAGATAAGTTTTTCAAATTGGCAAAACAAAATGATACCAATTATTGACACTAGACCATGGTTTTTAAACTATTCAAACTATTTTTAATCTATAGTTTTTGCCCAGTTGGGGCAATAAATTATCCGTTGACAAATTGGCAACACGAAGTACTCCTGACACAATTACAAATGGTAGCAGCTGAGAGACTAAGCTGTAGGGTTGCTGTACACTCACACACATGTATGTATGCTCAAAGTACTAGCAGAAGGTCAAACAAAGCTTTCTGGGTATACGTATGACCCCAATCCAGCTAGTTCAAGTCTTTGTTATGCTGGGCCGGGCCCAGCCAGGCCAGGCCAGACGGTCGGGATCAGTTCACCACCAAGTCCAATCTGTGTGGGTGGTTCTGGTACATTCTCATCCAGACACTCAAATAAATACACATGAAATTTACTTCATGAACACAGTATCATGTGTATTAAAGACGTCTACAGCAAGGTCTGCGGCAGTGTAATCAAATATAATACTTACAACAAATTAATTGAAACACTGTGTGAAAACAGCTCCACATAGTAGTTGAAAATATTTTCTTCATATTTCCTACAAATGTGCATTACATGCATGACAATGGAGTCTTTTTAATAGTCAAACCTGTCTATAGTGGTGTCTATGGGCAGGTTCAGATACATTGTTTTTCTCTGCAGGGGATCACTTTAAATGGTGAACATTTTTGCTATAGACAGGTTTGACTGAAATAAATACATTACTTGCAATTATTTGAATAGTACATGGATGAGTGTGGTCAAAGCAGGGCTCAATAATAACACTTTGTGAACGATCTTCTTAAAGGGATCTAGTAACTTGACATGTGCAAAAAGTGACGAATGGTTGATGCAATGTATATTGTTGTTATATCATATGTCCACAGGGTATTGTGTGAAAATTTCAAGTCAAATGGACATTGTATGGCCAAGTAATGAGCGAAAATGCAAAGTGATATTCAGTAACTCACTGCACTCACTTCGTGAGAAAAACTCGCCCGGAGTTTTTCTTATCTGAATACTTCAATCATACATATCTTTGTAACGAAAGGGAAATTTGAAGTCCCAAAACCTGTCCCATGATTTTATTGGTAATACGAATACATCAAGGTATAAGGGAACCGCTAGAATTAAAATTTTATTTTGAGAATATGGACAATGTTACTAAGTCCCTTTAAGCCCATGAGCGCTTGGAAGGAATGCTCCACAGGGAGTGGAGATGGTGCATACAATGTGTGCTGGTTTGCATTGTATCCTATGACTGGGGTAATAATAGTGTAAAGCACTATGAAACATTTATGTATTTAGCGCTATATAAGAAACTATATTATTATTATTTAGGCCAGCAAAATTATCAGAATGTCATATTTTAGTGGCCTCAGGCTAAAGTTACTGGCAACAATATTGCAAGTTCATTAATCAATCAATATCGTGAGATATGAAGTGTATATCAGTTTACAAATGAAATGTCATTTGTCTACCAATAAGGACCTGCAAACCTTGAGAGAATATCATTTGAATGTCACAACCAGGCAAATTATATCTGTCATTATTAGGCGTGAAATGGTCTAAAAACAATGGTCTAGTGTAAATAATTAGTGGGATTCGTTACTTATCATGTATGTTAAAGTTATCATGTGTGTTAAAGTTCAAGTTTAACTAAAAACAATGCACATTACACTTGGAGGCCTTGAGAATTTAATTATCAGTACTTCAAACAAGAACCAATTTCCTTGAAATTCAAACTATCAACTAATATTAAAAATAACTTTTTTCTCTCTTTCTAGCATACCAGCATTAAAATAGCACTTTTTATTGAAGCACTTTTTATTACCATGATAATTTATGGGGTAAACTTTTATGGCTTTTAGGGGGTTCTTTTTGGCATTTCGGGAGCTACATCACACAAAACCCACTGCCCCTGTGTATTTCTAGACAGATCTGGCAAACCTGTACCTGTACCTGTGCCAAGTACCTGTACCTGTGCGTATGTCATACAACATACCCAATGTATTCTAGTGAGAAAATATATTTTTAAAACAAATTTCAGGTTTAGCCTCATTTTAAAATGTTACAAAGTTGTACAGCAAAATGCAAGTTTGGCACCATTGCAAAATGTTACATACAACAGATTACAAGTTTGGCTCAATTGGAAAATGTTAAATGATGTATGTTGTACTGTACATATGTACAAGGAATAATTCAAATGCATAAAAAAGGATAAAATATTGCACTGAAGCGTGATTTAGAGCAAAAAATGTTTCAAATTTGTAATTGCCATTAAATGCTATGTACGTACAATAATCAGTAAGGCTGAGTCGGTTCGGTCGATCACACCGGTTACCGACCGTTTCAATCGGGACCCGGTTTCGTTATATCGGTAACGGTGCCCCGAAAAAAAATGTTTAAAATAAAAAATGTTAAAAAAGAAATTAAGATTATCACTTAATGTAGCGGAATTCAAGTAAAAACGGGGCAATTGATATCATTTACTTTAAAAAGTGGTTATTTTCGAGAAATTCTTGTTTCGTTACTTCGTTTGACAGTCAGAAATTGAACAGGAAGCGCAAAATTGCTAGTCATTTGAACGATACTATTGGCGGATGTGCACACAAAGTTAGTCCGATACTCCAGGGGAGTTGTCTGATGGATCTTCGTATGATCCAGCTGATGAGCCAGTGCATTCAAAAGTGGCTCAAAATACGTATTTTGGTCATTTGCAACATTTTAAAATGTTTTGATATTCTACTTACAGGATTTCATGGCGTTTGATAGCTGAACAGAAACAAAAATGAGTCCCAAAACAATGAAAACAATTACGCAAAATATTGATAAAAAACAGCTACATGTATAACGTAATACGGCGGATGAATTAACATAGCTCCGTCGCGGAAGGATCTCGCGTAAGAAAAAAGACCCGTAACCTGCACGCAAAGTATACAAGCGATATGCATGAAACAGCGGCTCGAAAACTTGCTGCTAGCTAGCTCCAACCGATCGATTTCTAGGTCCAATTTACTTCGGGAAAAATACTTTTCTTGCAAAACTGAGTTAATTCTGGATAGTCTGTAACTATTTTCCTGTAAAGATTGATATGTAAATTCATAAAAGCCTCAGTATTTGTTATGTTATTTGGGCAAGTCCAAGCTATTTTGTAGCTGTAACACGCGGGACATCAGAGCGAGAAAGAGAGCTTACTCTTATAAGAAATATTGAAACACCAATTTGTTTTACATTTTAGATGCTTTAGAGCAAATTCTATCGAACGGCAAAAAAAAAAAAAGAATTCCCCTATGCATTAATAATTTATGCGACTTTTTGCTAGCGTAACGCGCGGGACCAGAGAAAGTTGGTATTTTTAAACTTTGACTTTGAATGTGAATTCCTCTGAATTTATATACAATATCGAAACATGCTTGGTATGGTCTTAATGTGCATCTTGTGCTCTACCAGAATATGAAATTTCATCATCTCAAAACTTTAGAGTTTCACACAGGATCAATTTGAAAAAAGATTGTATTGTAACGCGCGGGACATGTAACACGCGGGACATTTTTCTACCATGCGTTTTACATAGGCCCACCCCCCAATTTGCCCTTATTATAGATATATCAAGAATTTGTGATCTGAAAATGCTCATCTTATGCATAAATGTTCTTTATGACATTTCCTAACAACATTTAAAAACAAAAGTTGCAAAAGCAAATATTTTCTTTATGTATTTCTTTGTTTTGGAAAATTCTTATGTATTTCTTTGTTTTTCAACTTCCATTTTTACATCTTTTTAAGAAAGAAATCAATTATTCACCACTGTCAAACAATTTTTATCCTAAAATCAATCATTTGCAGTGATTAAAATGAGAAATTATTGAGTTTTTATCAATCCTATAAAAAAACACTTTTTCCATAGGAATTGTACATAAATCACAAAATTATGCAATTACAGATTGACTTCCACTTCGAAAAAGTCATGTGCCTTTGTAACGGCACAAATGTTTGTCATGAATTTGGTCTCAAAAGTTGCGCAAGACTTCATAGAAAAAACTTGTTAAGTGGCAGGCAAATATCCTCTAGTGTTACGGATTGATCGTAAATAAACCAATAGGCCAAAACAGGATTTTCAAAAACCCATTGCTTTACTGTGTAGATTGTCCCGCGCGTTACAAAATGTCCCGCGTGTTACAAAATCTAATTATTGATTTATGTAAATTAGGTAAATGTGATAACTTTTTGTTGATATGTTATGGATGTCCCCCAAGGTAAATTAGAACTTTGTAGAGTTTCAGAAAAATAAACCTTTTGATTAACGAGTAATCGAAACAATAAGATGTAAAATTGTAACGCGCGGGACATGCTAATTTTGGAATGCATCTAATATGCATATTGAATGAGATAACAAGCTGAAAATTATAATCCAACTTCCTTCTGGTAATGACATCAGGTCAAGCCAATAATAAGTAAAGAATCATTACAAGCATTTTAAATATGATTTAATTTGTCTTTTATTCAGATGTCCCGCGTGTTACGACGATTTACATATTATGCAAATATATTTGATTATTACTATTTATTGGAGACAAGCTTTAAATTTTTTTCTTCAAATTATTAAAATTCAATATCTTAGCTTTAAAATGACATCAAGTTTCACTCAATTGGGTGAATATGAAAATTCACCCCCTTGGGAACAAATACCTTGGACTTGCCCATTTGCATATAAAAAGAGCAATATAAGCCCCAAACAGTGCATTTTTGCCGATGCTTGCACGATTGCGTGATTTTACCCGTCCGAGTTTCGACGGTAAAAATTTATCGGGATACCGGTTCCCGACCGGTAAAAGTTTATCGGGACCCGGTTCCGAATATATCCGACATGACTCAGGCTTAATAATCAGTGCTCAATTAACACAGGCCTGCTGGCCCGGGGCCACTAAAAATTAGCCTTGGGCCACCAAAATTCATTGATGCTAAATTCCACTGGGCCCAAATGGGCAACCAAATATAACATAATTTGTTACGTTTTTCTTTGTTTGGGGCTTACTGTACCAGAATCAGGTTTTGGGCCACTAGAATTCGAAAAATCTTGTTTATTACTTGACCAACTAGGTCAGAAGGCAAAAAGTTAAATTCTAACATTACAATAGAGTAAGTGCTGTATAATGAACACGTTTTGTGAAACCCCATATCCAATTCAGGAAACACTACATGTGTTAGAGGGAGAGATATTTGGTTGGTAGTCTCACAACGACTTCCTTATTGGGTCAGGTAGAAACCAAATCAGCTTTCAATATTCATGGTACAATTTCAGAGAACTTTGTTTTTACAAGAGTGAAACTGCACTGTATGGAAGTGTATGAACAAAAGGGAAATAATCTTTTAACATTTTTGCTTATCACAAAATTCTAAATATTAAATGCTTGACCAAAAAAAATGGTTTTGACTATGGATATTTAGTATTGTACCAAAATCAAATGAACTGCAAACAGTCAATCTGGAAATTGAATTGTTAGCTAAAACCCCTGTGATGCTGGGAGAACCTTGCAAGCATTCCAAATTAAAATCCATTGAGATAAATGCAAACCTTGAAACACCCCTTTTGGAATAATGAAGTTGTCAAATATCAATGTTTACCCTTCAGCCTAAGAACAAAAACCTTAGAAAAAAATTACCAGCATCCACCAAATAAACCTGAAGAAAATTAATTAATAATAAATTAATCAATCAGTCAAACAATCAATCAATTCTGTACAGCTAATAAAACGATATAAATAATTACAATATTTCAATAAATAAATAAATAGAGAAATAAATGAATAAATAATTAATTGTTTTAATTTAAATTAAAAATTAAAAATAATACAAAAATAAATGTATTTATAAATAAATAAAAAGGCAATATGTAAATTGAAAGAATTAGGGAATTCCAACAGGATTAAAACGTCACACTTCCAAGTTCCATTTACCTCTAGATCTATGTTCATAGTACATTTGTAGTTTTGTACATACTGTTGTGTCATGATTAGTACAGGAACAATATCCTGTTAAAAATCCCACAACAACTTCCTTATTAGCTACTAAATTTAGTCAAAATAACAGAAATAACCAAACCCGTGATGAGACAAGCTATTTTTATGGTCAAGGTGCATACAAGCGGGACGTTTCGTTCGCTCGTCTTCCACTCATTCATTCACAGACAATCAGCAATTAGCTGGCTGAACAAATACTTCCTTATCTGTCAAGTGAGACAACAATCACTAGTACAAGCACTACATGTATTGTACAAGGTGGTAGGGGAATTGCGATGCAAACTTGTACACTCACTACAGCAAGAAAATTCGAGAAATTACAATTCACAATAGTGTACTTAAAATCTAGATTAGATATTGATATCATGTTGCCTTATAAAAGCTGACTGCTGTCATGCTATGCCAATGAGAACCATACAAGCAATAAAAGAAATGGTATGTAATGAAAGTTGCAAAAACTGCACTATTATCACAGTACAATCAAACTACATTATATCTATACACAACTTATGTTTAAAAGTGCCGAGTGTCAAAGAGACCACATTACACAAATATACAAGTCATGATTAAAGGCATAACAAGTCATCTTCCTACATACATACTGTGTTAAAATATTTCTTTGAATTTGAGTGCACAGGAATTGGTATCATCAATCAAGGTCTAAATTGTGAGACTACTCGACTACTCCAAAGGAGGCCGAGTGGCATATTTTTCATCAGCAACACTTGACATGTATGGCCCATTCAGCCTCTTCACAGATGGCCAACAGGCTGATAATCATATATTCATGCACTGTGCGGAAGATCACTGCCAAACATCCTCCCAAGCATCTCCAGTAATCCCTCCTCTGTGAAGGAGATATGAATTATAGAGTGGTATCGATGCTACAGTACATCTCTACGTGTGTGTGTGTGTGTGAATTGGAGTGCAAGTTATGAGTTTGTGCGTGTGTGCATGTATGTGTGTGCGTGTTTGTGCTTGTGTGTATGTGAGTGAGAGAGAGTATGTGTGAGTCTGTGTGTATGTGTGTGTTTGCGTGTGTGTGTGTGTGTATGTGTATGTGTATATGTGCGTGTGCGTGTGCATGTGCGTGCGCATGCGCGTGCGTGTGTGTGTGTGTGTTTGCATGTGTGTGTGTGTTTGTGTCCATGCATGCCTGATGCCTGTGTGTGAGTACCCGAGTAGTCGAGAAGTTATTACTCCTTGGTGAATTGAAGGGTGTGTATATATGGATGATACATATCGTTGTAATCACGCTGAGATGCTTCGGGCATAATAAGGAAGGGTTATGTCAGCTAAGTGTGTCGCCCTGCCGTCCTTCCCCGTATCAAAACCGCGCTACTACCCATCCCCTTCGTCAACTAAGTCATCCATCCATCTGAGTAATGGCCGCGGTCTCCTTTCGCACAATCGGTCTCAGCTGGGAGCGCGCTGGCGCAGACTGGGTCATTAACTCGATTTATCTCCCCGATCGAGTGTGTCCACATTAAATTAGAGTTATCAGGTGAGGACAAGTGTCATGCAACCTTCCACCCGATTTATAGAGACGTGCTGTGATTATTATTCCCTTTGGGGGATATAGTATCTCTACAAGTACATGACAGCCAGGAAGATCATTTTCTTTTGATTGATGCTTTATTAGTTATTATCTACCTAAAACATATCAATAACAATCAGCGAAAAAATATATATTTTTATTTCGGGGGCTCCTTTTCGGGGGCTACTTTTCCAACTTTCGGGGGCTACTTTTATTATCTCGGGGGCTACAAATTTCCGGGCTCTTTTTCGAATTTCAGGGGCTACTATTAAGCTCTAATGCTGTAAGTGATCATCTGATAAGCATTTGATCACGATTCAAACAGAAAATCAAACAAAAAATCCTCAAAATCCCCCCCCCCCCCCCCCCCCCAAAAAAAAAAAAAATACTTTTTCTTTTTTCTTTTTTCGGGGGCTCTTTTGGGCATTTCGGGGGCGAATTCGCCCGCCGCCCCCGTGTAAAAAGCTGATAACAATATTTGTGTTTCTTTGAAGTGAAGCAGGGAGATCAAAATAAATTATATATATTATATCAGTGCCCGGTGGTTCATTTTCGCTCTTAAAAATCACTACATGGAAAGCCATCAGATTTTATTCTACATACTGGATGAGATAGATTGATTACTATGACTCAAAAGGCTGAGAAGCCAGTGTGGCATGTGTGGCTAGTGAAGCCAGGGGGATGGGGGGGGGGGGCACATGCCCTCCAATAATTTAAATGAAACAACAGAAAACCTTGGGGGAAAAGGTTTTAAAACAAAGCAAAATGTATACAATGTACCCCCTACCCCAAATAATGTGCATGCCCCCCCCCCCAATCAGTACGACCACGCTACACCATTGTGAGTAGCTGAATGGAAAACAGTTCATTTCATCTGAGCGACCTGGGATGACCCCAAGGTGCAAAGAATGCTACCTCCTACAGTTTCCTGGGGTCAACATGAAATAAGATACCTGACAGGAAAATTGAAATAGGATGTCAGTCAGTGCCCTGTTAATGTTTGTGATGTTTGTGAATGTGTGTATACTACATGTACATTCTGCACACGGGGCGGCAGGCGAATTCGCACCCGAAATGCCCAATTTTCTGTTTGGATCGTGATCAAATGCTTATAAGATTATCACTTACAGCATTAGAGCTTAATTAGTAGCCCCTGAAATTCGAAAAAGAGCCCCTCGAAAGATGGAAAAGTAGCCCCTGAAAAGGAGCCCCTCGAAATCAAAATATTAATTTTTTCGCTGGTGTATGTGTGTGTGCGCATGTGTACATGCAAGTGTGCTTATATGCATGTGTTTATCATTTGTCTTTGCCACTATTGCATGTTTGTATAGCGCCCCCCCCCCCCCCCCCCCCCCTCCTTTGCACATTGTATACATGCATACATTGTACACTGTATGTAATAAACACCTACCCCACCTGCTTTGCTTATCAACATATTCTACTTTAAAAGTCATCTGGTGACATATTTATGTTAGCATGTACAAAACAAACTTCCTGTGAACCCTGTAAGTGATCAATAAAGGACAATCTGATATACTTGTATAGTTTTTACTTTTTACTACATGATATGCTACCTTTCTCACTTTTCAGAAACATTATATACAGTAGGTGAGGTTTTCAATGTAACAAATTGTGTCAACAAATCATAACCAAATGTGATAAATGTTTATTTTCTGTTTTTATGCAGGGCTCCACACAACTGATATTTGTTAGTGGCCTAGCGGCTAGTTCTGATAGTAAAATAATTTCCTCACGATTTTTGATGACCCAAGACAAATATTTGCTTGCTAAAAAATTACATATCATTTCAGTAAACTTTTTTTCTTAATTCAATCTGTAAAAAATAAATAAATTGTAGCACAGATGTTCACACGATATGTGCCATTTATCTTGACCGGATATGAACTTACCAAGATTCTGTGTTTACACAGAAACAGTGATTTTGAAATTACTGAGAGAAAAAAAACCTTGTGTGTGTATAATATATATATGAAATGCAAAATTAGTTTGAAGCTCCCCCCCCCCCCCCCCCAAAAAAAATAAATAAATAAATAATAAAAAATAAATAAATAAATAAAATTTAAAAAATTAATAAATTATAAATAAAATAAAATAAAAACAAATGTAAAAATCACTCTCCAAATGTGTAAGATACTTCATCTAGGGAACTATTAACTACAACCCGATCATATATTCATGATCTTATTGATCAACCTACATGTACCTAAAGTTCAGTTTGGTCTTTTTATTGGTAGCTTGTCTATTTGGATTGTGGTTAACCAAAAGCTTGTAGACAAACTAGCTAGATAAACTAGAGGAAAGGTACTAAGGTAGCAGGTAGCCATTAGCCAATTGACATAAAACCCTGGTAATGTATACAGTGTATACCCTGGAATTGTTTACCATATCCATTTAATACCTGGCTACTGCCAGGGTGGCGATTACAGTCTATACCCCGCAGTAGACAGATCAGTATCTACTCGTAAGTGGTTTCACCTATGCCTCTATCGCCATACATCACCGAGCACTTAAAACTGCCTGGAGAAATTGTCATAATTTGCCCATTTTTGCAAACTGGGGATTCATATATCATCTTTAATAGAAGGAAGAGAAGAGGTACATCTACATTGTACATGATTGAAGGTGATGGAAAATGGAAGAGAGAGAAAGAGAGAGAAAGTGGGTAAGAACTTAAAAAGGGAAATAGAGTAATGGAGAAAGGCAGAGGGGGGTAAAATGAAGACAAATAGGAGAGAGAGGGAGAGAGAATGCGGGAGATTCCAAGGATACATATATTTTGTATGCGAAGAATGTCTGCCGGAATATTACTTGAGAATGGGAGAGAGAAAAGGGGGGTATTTATTGAAGAGAAATTGGAGAGAGGGCGACAACAAACAAAATGAGGGAAAAGAGTTAGAAATGAAGAATAAGGAAGAGAGAGTCACGGATGACTCCAAGGATACATCTATTTGCATGCAAAGAATGCATGCCCGAATATTAGCAAGCTTTTCCCCGGGATAGATGATGCACTGCATGTTACAGATGATGGTAGGAGAGTACTGTAAGCATCGCACAGATAAACAACAGCTCCATTCAGTAAAGTCATTAGCATTTTCTGCTATATATATATACACAATCACTTACTGCGGCACACAAACACGCATACACTGTGCATACACACAGAGTCTGTCCACACATTGCACACTCCTTGCATTGAGGAGGTGAAAGTATCACGCCGCGAGAGGATGAGACGTACTGGAGGATGAGATCACTAGGAGCTCATCCCAACGCATCTATACAACAAGCATGAATAGCTTGGATGTAGCAGAGAGTGACAGAGAGATAGACTAGAGTAAGTGATGGACTTGGAGGGCAAAGGAGAGGGA